>OZ004350.1:14394499-15594499 GCA_963924445.1 Philereme transversata | reverse complement strand
TTCTGACAGGGAAGAGAAACCAGCCAGCTGCATCACTAACGCAGCTGGGATGGGTTATCCATGGATCAATCCCCAGGAGCACAATAAGACAGCAGGAGACGGTACTACACGTCCATACGTGCCAAGGTGTCCAGAACGGACATACTTTGAACGACCAAGACGAGGAATTAAGCAAGCTCGTGAAAGCACACTTTGAGATAGATGCTTTGGGCGTTTCAATTAAAAGAAAGCCAAACGCAAAGGATGAGCGGGCTCAAAGTATTTTCGACAGAACAGCGAGACGAGTGAAGGGTCGTTTTGAAGTGGGACTACCTTGGGCCAGCGATGAGGTGAAGATGCCGCCCAGCTACGACATGGCCATACGACGCTTACATGGGATCGAACGTAAGATGGACAGATCGCCGGAGTTTAGAAGTGCATACACCGCGCAAGTGGAGAAGCTGCTAGAAAAGGGATATGCAGAAAAAAGCGAGGAGGAACAGAGTCAGAACGAACGTCTCTGGTTTCTCCCTCACTTCGCGGTGACAAACCCCAACAAGCCGGGGAAGTTTAGAATGGTTTTCGATGCAGCCGCGCGCGCTAATGGAACATGTCTCAACGACGCGCTGCTGGGCGGACCAGATCTACTACAGACATTACATGGCGTCTTGTTTCGCTTCAGAACGAAGCCGATCGCGGTCACTGCGGACGTTCGGGACATGTTCCTGAGGGTGACCATAAGACAAGAGGACCGTACAGCCCAACACTTTCTATGGCGCGGCGACAACCGAACAGATCCACCGCAGAAGTACACGATGAAGTCCATGATATTCGGAGCGAGAAGTTCTCCATTTCTGGCTCATAGCGTCAGGAACAGGAACGCGAAAGATCACGAGCGGACACACCCGCTAGCGTTTGACGCTATAACTCAGAACCACTACATGGACGACTGGGTGGACAGCTTTGAAACGGAAGAGATAGCCGCCAGAGCTATAGAACAAGTGCAAGAGGTGCATCAACAAGCGGGTTTTGAACTTACAAGCTGGAGCGCAAAGCGTGAAGGCTTACTGGATAGTATTACCCCGGAGAACCGAGCGCATGCACCAAACGAGCTAGCGGCCAATGCACATGTATATGGAAATCATAAGGCTGAGCGGTAGGATCAACGCCGCTACAGTACCGGATCGCATGAAGGATCCACCCATTCTGGACGGAGCGCACCGCTTATCACGTCTACTGATCAGGCGGGAACATGAGAAGAATAAGCACGCGGGCAGAGAACAGATCGTGAATAATCTGCGCCAGCGATTTTGGATACTGCGGTTGCGTCCGGCGGTCAGAACGGTTCTGAACGATTGTACGCTGTGTAAGATAAGGAGAACGAACCCAAAGAAGCCAGTAAAGGGCGACTTGCCGAGGATTCGCCTAGAAATGAACACGAGGCCGTTCACTAACTGCGGCATCGATTGTTTTGGCCCTATGTGGGTGGCGATCGGGCGGCGCCGTGAGAAGCGATGGGGTATGCTCTTTACGTGTCTGGTAACGAGAGCTATACACGTGGAGCTTATAGCGAGTCTCAGCACCGACTCGGCTATTATGGCTATCAGGCGAATGGCTGCCCGACGGGGGACTCCTCGTACAATCGTATCGGACAACGGAACGAACTTCCACGGATCGGAAGTGGAATTAAAAAAGGCATACGAAGAATGGCTCCCAGGCCTAAAAGAGTACGCACTCAAAGAGCGGATCGAGTGGCGGTACATCGACCCTGGTGCGCCAAACCAGGGGGGAGCCTGGGAGCGAATGATAAAAACGGTGAAGAGAGCCCTAGCCATCACCTTAAATGAACGTGCCCCGCGAGAAGAGGTATTGAATACGCTAATGACAGAAATCGAGCACACCGTGAACTCGCGGCCTTTAACGCATGTACCCGTGGACCCAGAGGAAAAGGAAGCTTTAACACCGAACCACTTTTTATTGGGGACGGCAGTAGGTTTGCCATATGTGGGAGACTGCGACGTAGCCGACAGAAGGACGTGGCGCGCCGCACAAGCTCTGGCAAACTCTTTTTGGAAGCGCTGGATCGACGAGTACTTGCCTACGTTGGCGCCGCGAGGCGACGTCAGAAGACAGCAAGAGAACATCAAAGAAGGGGACGTCGTCATAATCGCGGACGGTTTGCTACCTCGGAACGTATGGCCGCGGGGCCAGATCGAGCGCGTGATTACGGGTCCGGACGGAGTAGTTCGGAGCGCTGAGGTGCGGACGCGGGGAGGCGTTTTCCGGAGGCCAGTGAGAAGGTTGATCGTCCTCCCGATTGAATAAGAAGGCTGCGAGGATCTGCGCCGGGGAGAGACTGTAAAGGACGATCAAAGACGGGGAAGGATCGAATCTAGTTTTGAAATGTATTAGGTAGTTATAAGATTGAATCAGATTCAAATGTTAACAGGTAGCTAAGATTGTAACAGTTTAAACTTGTAAAGGTCAAAAGAGTGAGATAGCTACATGTAAGTCCCCGTCTAACTTTGCTGGAAACTTCGATGTATTAGGAATTATACAACATGATTTGTGAAAGCGTGAATTACGATCCCCGCACCATGGCTAGGGCGAGGAGTAGTTTTGTATAAAGATAGACCGTTTTCAAGCAGAAATTTGTGATCATTCAAGAACGCGATTTATACCTTGTAAACTAGCAACTAAGAAGAAAAATAAATACAGTCCACTTTTGCACCGAGTCTATCAATGAAGCCTGGGTAGGACCTCTACAATAACATACTAATAAAAATAATTAATTTACCATGGTAACTGACTGTGTAGCAGGTTTTTGAAGATAGGAAGGGATTTCACAGTTGTTGGCTTGTACAGTGAATGATATTTGTAATACCCATAATGTAAATTTGCCACACCCTAACAGGGTACATGTACATCTGACTTGTAAAGTGAATAATTAACACCTGGTTAATGTATGTGTTCCAAATAAATGAATATAATTTTCCATAGAAGATTGAAGTGTGAATGGAAGTTTTCAGATGATGACTATGAACTTAATTACTGATTTAAACGGATATTTATCGCGCATGTACCTTTTGTATGTAGTGACCGGGACAGTTTGAAAAATACAAAAATGATTCCCTGCTTCCCACTTTACCATCGAACCTCCCACACCCAGCAACGAGCTCACACACATATTGTAGATGCGTGGAAGACGCATACGGTGCACTTCACCCGCTAAGATGACCTTCCTCCGGTGGGCTTCAACATGAACGCCTGCAAGAGAGGTAATAAGGCATTAAGTTTTAGGCAACGCGACTGCAGTGCCACGAGTTCTGTAGAAGTTTATAGGCGATGGTGACCACTTAACATCAGGAGGCCCGTCAACTTGTGTGTCTAAATGTTAAATATAAAAAATGAACTTAAAAAAATAATCTTATTTAAATATATTGGTGATTCTTCTTCAATGATCCTCACTGGTACTATAAATACATAGGTAGGCGATTACGCTTCAATGCTTATCTCACTGTAGCATCACCCGATTTTGTTAAGGAACGTATTAATGATAGGTACATCTTTTACAGGAAACTTTCGATACTTTAAAGATCGAATAACATCTTTCGTAAATATCAAAAGTAAAAGTTACAAACACTGATCATTATAATCTTAAAAAGAGGTTGTTATAAATCCAAGTCCTACGATTGTAATAATCGCAACCGAGAAACTGTATGAACACTTGAAAATAGCCACAGTGAGGGAAGAGATTAAACTCTGTGAAGCTCCTCGAACCAAATCAGCAAAACCACTTTAAGCACCACAACATACTAGACAGAGTGACAGAAACTAATTTCTCCATATATGTAATACTCAATGGAGTCCAGCACAGCACGCCAATTATGCTCTCCAAATATCTGCTTATAGTCAAAGGTCGTAGTAAATTAAAAAAAAAACTCAAAGTCAGAAAACATTCTAACGACAAACAAATATCATAGCAGTTTTTTTTTTTACTATTTAGTACCTATTGACAATTCCGCTTTTTAAGCAGATTTATTTTACCAAAGAATACTAGTTAGTACTACACTATACTGACTACTTTGATGCCTGTCTGTTTGTGTGTCTGTCGGTGCATCATAGCTCCCAAAAGGCTGGACCGATTCGGAGGCGGTATTTTTAATAGAAAGCTAGTTTAACTGCGGTGGTTCTTAGTTATATCAGTTTTTAAGTCCCCATGGAAAAAGGGTCACGAGTTACTTGTTCAGCAAGAAAATCTTAAACGTTCTAACCAATTGAGCATTGCACACGTGCGACAAAGACTTTAAATACAGTGAATTTAAATACAAATAACTCTCAATAAGATGAGAAAAAAAATATTGAAAGCGAAGTTTAGTAGAAAAACACCACGATGCTTTACAAGTCTTCATTTATTCATTATTACACTCCTTTATGACAAATACTTCAATCATTACACTTTTAGGTGACCGGTACGCTTCGCAGCTCGAGAACGAATGAGCTTTTACGTTTTTTTTTCGAATGGACTAAACTCGCTGTTGGCCTCTGAGGCCGTTACAGCTTAACCGAACTTTTGGCGAGCGCAGATGGCGCTCAGCCCAATAAATAGTTTGAAGAGGCAACTAGCGCAAGGGCACCACTTAGGTACGAGCCTCGGCTTGGGCAGTTGCCAGGGTGGGGATAGGAGAGAAACGCCCGGGTACATTTCTGTACCTCGTATAGGCGGCGACTGAAGGGACTCGTCGACCTCGGCGGCGAGATCGGAGTAAGGATGCGCGCCACTGGTAGTTGTTGCACCTTTTATATGGCCACTGGTAGATGTTGATTCGACCGCTGCCGGCGACTGAATGCGCACCACTTTCTTTTTCGAATGGACTAATCTCGCTGTTGGCCTCTGAGGTAGTTGCAGCTTAACCGAACTTTTGGCGAGCGCACATTGCGCTCAGCCCTGTAAGTTTTTTGAAAAGGCAACTAGCGCAAGGGCACCACTTAGGTACGAGCCTCGGCTTGGGCAGTTGCCAGGGTGGGGATAGGAGAGAAACGCCCGGGTACATGTCTGTACCTCGTATAGGCGGCAACTGAAGGGACTCGTCGACCTCGCCGGCGAGGTCGGTGTATCTGTGAAGTGTTTGCTCTGTCTGATGTAGATGACTCAGAGACCGCTTCCGCGTTAGCGGAGGTGATTTTGTCATCCGGGTCTCCGAGAACGTGTCTCGGACGACGGAGGATATGAGCTCTTACGAATAGGCGTCCATGCTTAAATAGTCGCACCAACACAAAAGCGGCGGGTTGGTTTACTAAAGCAACCTCTGTTTAAAAATGAACACCAAACTAGTTAATATTGCTGAAGTAATAAAACTATACAATTTAGTACGTAATTACAAATAATCGCTAACACAATTATTTTAAACAAGGTACAAAAATGTCAAATTTAATCATAACTTACTTCAGTCAATATTGCATTGATCATGAACGACTAAATTAATAAATTGCAATCAAATAATAAATTAAATATTTATATAAATCAAAGATATAATTTTTAGGCAAGCTAACAATATTAATGGTAGTGTTACTTTTTCGTGGTCTGCGTACGTAACCCCAGACATCAAAGCTTCGAACTCGGTTTAGGGTAGATATAAAATCACAGTTGACCTTTTTCATAAAAATCGACATCAGCATTATGAAAAAAAGGGAAAAGGTTTGATAAAGTTCAGTTTCTCGCTTTAAATAACTGAGAACCTTACTTTACTGATAAACTAAACATACATCATTATTATACTATTACCTAGATAAGGGTAAATCTAAAGGATAAGCGGGTAAAAAGGATTCAATAAAGCGTGAACGCAGTGTGAACCGATTTGCGACATAAAGCTATTAATGTTCATGATAACGTCGTTTTACGATCACTTTCTATTTTAGCTGAACTTTTTGGCCTCAAAAGATGATTTTCAGTCTACGACTAATATTCAAGACACTCGAAATTTTTATATACTTAATTGAACTAAAAACTTGATAAAACGCTAAAAACAAGTAAAAGTTGAACTAAAGACATTTTTTATTATTATTGACATATTAAAATAAAATAAAATAAATAAATAAATATTGCTGGACATTTCACACAGCGATGTCTAGCCCCAAACTAAGCAGCGCTTGTACTATGGGAATCAGATAACTGATAGAATACTTATATACATTTTTTTGTTGTAAATACATACTTATAATAGATAGAGGAACAACTAGATCCGGAACATATATCTGTAGATCATGCAAACATTTATTCCATAGTGGGAATCAAACCCACTACCTCTTGCGTCTCAGCCGGCTATTGCGGCTATCGCCCATTGCGTCACGGAGGTTTGGCAAAAATATATTTGTTAAAAAGACGGTAGATATAGATAACATTGCACTCGCTTCAAGTAAGACGACACTTTCACGTGCTTATAATTCAAGTGGCTCTTAAAATAAAGTAGGAACATTACAGCTAGATGGCGAGATGTTACTCCAGATAGATTTCCTAGCTGGCAATGTTTTTCTTTGAGAAACATTGTATTTTTAGTAGCCACAAATATGTACAAAAGTTGAAAGCTTTTGTTTTTTTATTAAAAGCTTTCTCATCGAAGACAACGTTTTATTTTTAACGATCTCTCTGACGTCTCTAACAATGGCGCGAAAAGCGTAGGTCTGTATGATATTACGCTCAGGTAAGCTTAGCATGTAAGAAAAGTTTCATGTATCCACGTTGGCGTATTAGAGACAAGCGATGTTGTCTTGAAAGTTGATCATAACTACCTACTATTAAAGCATGTGATAACGACAGTGTCACAAGCTACTTTAGCCCTTATTCCAAATGCGATTAAGGTCAATAAAGTTATGTCGGCTATTTACTAAAGGTGTGTTCTGCGTGGGTATTGTGCGTGTCTTGCAACCGTTACTTTTGACTACATGCTTATTAATATGGCGTTTATTCAAAATGTAGAAAAATAGTTTCACCAATCGATAGACCTTCTTGTCACCTTGAAGCGTTTCATGAAACAGCTGTGTTCGTAATGGAATTTTAATGAATGGTAATTTGGAAAGTTGCAGTAATAAAAATTGTTTTGTTTTTATATTGTGACAAATGTTTTTCTGCAGATTATACACGCGAAATTCAATCTTATACTTTATAGATTATGAAGGAGATAATCTCTACTACCAAAAAAACAAGCAGTAGGTAACCATTGGTCTGGTAACCGGTAATTATTGAGAATATCTACATAAAAATTTGGTTCTCTCACAGCGGTTAAACTTTACCAACACATAAACTGGTGGACCTTACTAATATTATAAATGCGAAAGTAACTGTTTGTTGTTTGTTACTTTTTCGACTAAACGTCTGAATGGATAGTAATTACATTTGGCAAGGATTATATCCTGGGGAAGGACACATGCTATCTTTTGTCTCAAAAAATAATCTTAAAGGGGTGAAATAGGGGTTGAAAGTTTATATGGGTAATCCATAATTCCTCAAGTTATAAATCAAGAAATAAATTAATACTTGTTTGAACTTTTTTGCAAAATCATCCCTAAAGAGGGCAAAGTAAGGGGTTAATATTATAAATTACCTATTTTTAAGTTGCACTCCCTATATAAGTACAGTCTATGGACCTTTACAAAAATAAATAATGCCATCACCAAGGTAATTTTACGTAGATAATAATATTTGCCGCAGTTAATTAAAAATTTAAGAAACGCTCGCGCCCTTAGATATATGGCTACGAATTGATGCGGGATATGGGATTCACGCGGTGCCTTAAGCAGCACACGTATGCAACTGTACATCTATGACATAAAATTTAAATTATCCCTGAGTAACACAGGCTATATTTATTACTAGAAAAAAATTAGAGATCCCTACTAAAGCTTCAATAATGTAACCAAAGGTGTACAAAAATTTACCATAAAAAATGTTTAAAACATTAATGTAAATATATTAAATTATTGATAAAGCGTAGAACTGCTAATTTTAGTTAAAACTTCATTTACTAATCAATATTATACCATCAACTGCTACAATTTTTATGAGTTCATATAGTAAATCAGTTTTATGAGCAAAATTATTAAGTGCGAAAAGTAAATTCATTTGAGAAAACTTTATCACCCGACTCTTAGAAAAGTGTGTAAGTAAAGTTACGAAATCATATTTTTATCGATTACACTTGCAACCGATCATAGATTTCAGTATATAGATTTTTTTAGTTCTTATAAAAAGTAAATGTAAATTATTTTATAAATAAAGTTTCTAAAACCGTTAAATTTCATTTCATTTCATTTAATCCTTGTAAATCTAGGTACAATGTTTACCAATTTTACCCCAAAAATAGCCTAACATGTTCAAATATTCCGGCTAGCCTGTAGAACTGAAACTGTAAGGCTGGACTAATGGCATCCGGGCTTGTCAGGGACCGTTTTTTAATGGCCTCTGACCAATCCGTCGCACAAACAAACATTTGATTTGTTCCTACATCGACTACACACGATCCGTGACCATCCGATTCCGATTTTTACCTGGAAGCAACCGGGACATGCTCCGGATCGGGGAGACCCGGATGCCATATAGTCCGAGCCTGACTATTTCTCATTACCTATCACTCCGTCAACCTAATAGCTGTATCGGAACTATTCAGTAGCAATCTCAAGTCATTAAGCGACGCTATCACTAAAAATAACTTAAACGTTTGTAAAGAAATCGTGTTTGAATAAGGAAACGTTAATCGAAAGCTTTATATTGCCTTGACCCCATTCCCAGTCCATTGCTTCTTGCTTCCAAACGACGATAGATGACGGAGTTTTTCAAGGACATTTTCAGTTTATGCTTGGAAATCTTTTCCACTATACTTAATCATATTTTATCAAAAAGAGAATAATATTTCTATTACTGAATAACCACACAGATAACTACAGTATAATTTCTTCATAAAATTTTTACGTTCATTCCTTCTAGTGTCTTAGTAAGTATCTACCGTGCACTAGGCCTGGCTCCTGCGGTGTGTAATTGTCTTATTCCCTACCACCTTTGGCCCACCGGCGGGGATGGTGCCAAAAACAATTTTATTTAGTTTTATGTCCATTATCCCCACTACTCCGCTATTAATCCATTCATTCATTTATTTCCAGCAGCTTGGGATAATACACACAGTATTACAGTATTATGTTAGTAGATCATAGTTAAAGTACTTATACTTAAAAGTATTTCTTACTTATATATATTATAGTTAGTATAGAATTTATATAAGATTACATTTACACAATACGCCTACATTATATTTATTAATTAGGTATCATTGAGTTTGAAATATTATAATTGAGCACTGGAAACTGCGACACAGTATTTTACTAATGCAGTATCCAGTGTTCACATTGTTTTAGTTACATTTAAAATGTTCACTGAAATAAATTACAAATTACACGAATGTACAATGACACTCAGCACAATATCTATAAAGCCACGAAAAGAACAGAAAACGAAATTAATCTTATCAGGAGTAGGCAACATGAATAAATTGGGACCTTATATTTATTAATACCGTTTCCTTTACATTTTTTGTCTTTATCGACTAGTCCCCTTATTTCCCAAAATTATGAAAAAACAAATAACTAAATAATAAAATACAACCTTTAATGTAAGACTCGGTAAAAAAAGAATTCCCGAAAACATGTTCATATTACGTTATAAATCAAAAAGCAGTGATTGGGTACCGTCAATTCATAAATATGGTAATTATTTGCCCATCAGCCTAGCGTTCGATAAAATTTCCTGCTCGGGTGGCTATGGCTGCTTTCATGTAGGAAACTAGTTCTTACTATAAATTTATTACAACCACTCAACAACTAAAACATAAATAAATAAATAAATATTGATGGACATTTCACACAGCGTTATCTAGCCCCAAACTAAGCAGAGCTTGTACTATGGGAACCAGATAACTGATAGAATACTTATATACTTTTTTTTTGTAAATACATACTTATAATATATAGAAAAACACCCAGACACGGAACAAATATTTGTAGATCATGCAAACATTTGTTCCGCGGTGGGAATCGAACTCGCTACCTCCTGCGTCACAGCCGGCTATACGCCCACTGCACCACGGAGATCGTCATCAAAACGTTTTTGAATTAGGAAATGTTAATTGTTTCTTTAATCCTGTTCCAATACCTACTGGATCAAATGTTTTGTCATGGACCTACTTATGTTTTGGAGTAAGAACTCATAAAATCTGTATGTCCTGTCTATATTCTAGCTTTGATTATATTCTGCCTGTGCCTTATATAATAAATAAGTAAAATATTTATGAATTTGAGGGTTATAGGGAATTTAATAAAATCTGCAGCTGATTCTATGTCTATCTACCCTTCCGATAATAGACAAATTATTCTCAAAACGTTTCGGCATCTCACTGGAAATGTTGCTGCATTTAAACATTATTTTGTTATTTTTAACGTCGAAAAAACCTTTGTTTTGTTATAAATGTATTCTAAACTAGTGGTTCGCCCCGAACTGAGATCTCGCGAGTCTACCATAGAAACAAAAAAAATATTTTTCGGAATCTTTGACTATTAAAATAGTGCCACGAAATAAATAACCAACTAACTTGACCTACAGTTTCTTTCAAATTACAATTATCATGTTAATTGGTTACGCTTTTTTGGGGTACAAATTGCAGTTATTCTAGATTTCAGACATTTGTGATACTTAAGCTACACGCATACCAAATTACAGCACTGTTGTTTAGTTTTTATTACGGCTAATAACTCAAAAACTACAAAAACTTTACTTAAAATAAAAACGGGGTCGAAATTTACTAATGAAGACCTTTCATTTGACGTCTCACTTGACCTAATAGTCTCATTTTCATTGTTTTTACCCCTCTTGAACTCCGATATCTCAACAACCCCCCAAAATTTTTAGTTCATTGAGTTACACCAAAATTGTGCCATCATTATTACCTATATACCAAATTTCACGATGATCGGATAAACGCTTCGAAATATATCCTCGGACAAACAAACATACATACATACGTACAACGCCGATTTGCCCAAGTTGATTTGGTGATCTCGCTTCACTCGATCAATTATATAGATAAATAGATAGATAATTCTTTATTGTTTTTTTATTGTTATTTATACCAAATTACAATAACTTAACCTAGAAAACTTAGACTAATACATGGTGGTACAATGGGCGGCCTTATCGCTCAAAGCGATCTGTTCCAGGCAACCTTTGGATGGATTGGATTGAAAAACGTGTTAGGAGGCGGTATTACAATAAATACCTATTTATGTAGGTTATAAATAAATAAATACCTAAACCAAAAAAAATCCTACTTAAACTTACATAAATATATATAAAATACATACATACATATATATGTACTCTAACAATATATATCGAAAGGAAATACAATATTTACTGTAAAGAAGCTGCTAAGTACAGTTTATAGACGTCACTTTTAAAAATAGATAAAGATTTAGCATGTCTGATGGAAACGGGCAAGTCATTCCATCATTCCACAGCTCGTACCGTAAACGAGTTACTAAAGAAGTTGGAATTATGAGCAAGAGTTCTCAACTGGAGAGTAGTGGAAGAACACAGATTGCGAATTTGTATGCTAAGGTGTCTGTAGTTATAGTGTAGCTTGTCGGCGCCGACAACCTGCTGTCTATGCGAGTTGTATTTCTTAACGACACCCTGGGTGCCAAAGTTAATCAAAGATTGCGGGTCAGCAGCCGGGTTAAAATTGAGGCCGTTGACTGTAAGATACCTATTAGAAAGGGTTTCACTGCTCAATGAGTAAGAAATAAAGGATGCGTGCGAAAGATGTAGATTTGTACCTAACTACTACTCCTTATATATAGCATTTATTTGTAACATCGAATACACACATATATACTAATTACAAAAAGAATTATTAACGAACAGTTTATACATATAAACAGAAAGCACTAAACAGACAAAAGATATAAAAATTAACTTAACATGACAAAATGTGCGTTGCGGTGTCACAAATTGGTCACAACTCAGCGGATAATTTTGCTCGAGGAGCAAACACTGATTTTCAGTTATAACCATCCGAGAAAACAAGTGAAACGAGATGCAATACGACAAAACAAGTAATGTGTCGACTCATCTGAAAAAAAACAAAAAAAGAGATGAAGGTGAACATGATAAGTCAGTGGCAGCGGCAATCTAATCTATATTATTGTTATACGTCCTTATTTGTTCAGATAGATCCTGTTCATCCAAAATTTGTCTGAAAGAGATATCTTTTAGCGATAAGGCCGCACATTGTACCTATGATTAAAATTGTATTTTCTTTCATTTGTTTATTTTAATTGTGTAGGAAGAGGTATTTGATTTTGACTTTGGACTAATTCGACAAAATACTATATTAAAAAAAAAACTATAAATTATATTTCGATAGACATTGCTCACATAGAACGCTAAAACATACAACAAAACAAAAAACATACAATAACTACGTTTTTTATGTTTACATAAGATAGCGACTTTAAAAAAGGTGAGGATTTACGGTATATTGCTTAATACGAATACACTTTTTGTCTTAGCTTATTGAGTTACATAAGATACAGTATACTGGTCTATAAAAGTTTACCATATAGACCAGGGTTTCTCAAAGTGGGGTAAGCGAACCCCTAGGGGTTCGACATTCGACGGCAGGGGGTTCGCGACAAGCTTCACGTAATGGTGGCTTGATGACTGGCAGGCACGTGCAGCACACATGGTGGCAGGAGTCATTATTAGAAATGTCCGTAGATGAAACTCTTCAAGCTGATTTAAAAAGGATGTCTTTTATAGATTTTTGGGCAGCTAGACAGGAAGAGTATCCAAAACTCTCACACAAAGCAATGAATTGAATTTCCTTTTACCCTTTACTACAACATACTTATGTGAGAGTGGGGTTTCACACCTGGTCATGATAAAAACTAAATATAGAAATCGACTTGATACCGAGTCAGAATTAAGGTTAAAATGGTCCAAAATTACTCCTAAAATTGTCTCCGTTTGCGACAACAAACAAGCACACCCATCACATTAATATTAAAAAGATATTTCTTTTGGCACTTTATTTGTTTTATTTATTGAAAATAATTTATTTTATTTTATTGATATAAACCTTATTTTCTTCAACAGTCAATTTTATTATTTTCTTTGGGGGGAAACCTTTTTTAACAGGGGATGAAAGACGTGTTTCGTATTTTATTGAAATGCATCCCCTAACGGCGTTAAAAAGGGGTAGAAAGTTATTTTGGCGGTGATTTGCTTCGAAGTTGATATCAATACTCCTTAGTGCTTTTGATTTAAATTACATTTTATTTTGACACATATTTGAAAATTCACGGTTGAAATCACTTAAAAACATAAGCAAAACTCTTTAACATAGGAATGTCTCGAAAGTTACCGTACTATATAAGTACCTCATTTAAAGGTTTCTAAGCTTAAAGAGGTTATGCACTTTTAGGACACGGCCTCATTGGGACGTACAGTTCGAAATTTGAAATGGTAAGGATGTTTGTTTATTTGTTACTCAATCACGTCGTAACAATTGCACCGATTTAAATAAAATTTAGTATGTACATACATAATATAGATTAAAACCTGGATTAACACATATGCTAGTTTTTATCCCATAAATCAGGTCCCATTGGATAAAAATGGGTATCAAGTCAAATTGCAACAGCGAGTTTATATTTATTTCTAGGTTACCTACCTACACATTTAGTGGTGTAACGCGTACGAAGTCGCGGGCGTTCAGCTAGTACATGTACTTTGTGGTCGTTTAACATAAATCTACAAATCAGGCATCAAATACACAGCTCGAAACAAAAATCTTTTGACTTCAAAACACGAACTTGTACTTGAATGTTTAATAAAGAGGCTCTTTAATGAAGCTTGTAATAAACAGCAGGTGCACGATATTACGGGCCTCATAACGTATTTAAGCTCATGAGTTTAAAAGAGAAAACTTCAACGTTAATGCTGAGAACATTTACTGACTGATGAGTGAGATGAAACCTTCTTTAGTAGTGCATGTAAAGTTTATTGTGAAAGAGCTCGTCTAGTACTTCCCACAGTGCCGGATTAAGGTACCTTGATGCTCTAACCAATCTTCCCCTGTGGGCTCCCCTATCTTTAAGTGAACTACAAAGAATTAATTAAAAAAATGAAGTTAATACGTATCGTAGGTTATTCTACCTATATGTAGTGTTCCTCCTGCCCTTATCCCATGCTTGGGGTCGGCACAACATGATTTCACATGTTGTCTTAAGATTCGGCTATATTTTTACGACCAGCTGCCTACCTGACGTCAAGTCACCTCGGGAACATCTTACACAACCAACATATATGTTCGTCACATTTGACCGTGGTCGTGGTGAATCGGATTTTGAAATTGCTTTGACTTTCGTGTGCTCGTTTTTTTCTCGGTCGTCTCTAATGCCCCCCTAGACAGGATGCCCCGTCTAATTGCTTAAATAGCTTATAGGCTCATCCAGGACTGACTTCCCACGGTACCTATAGCTGCCGCAAAGCAGTAATGCTTGCATTATTGTGTTCCGGTTTGAAGGTTAAGGCTGGGACTGATCCACGATTCATAAAATCGCATAAAATAATCTGGGGGGCAATCGCGCTAATTTTGAACGTTAATACCAATGTAAAACCAAAACAGAAACGTTATGTTATGCAAATTTCATATCACGCTGACACGCGTGACATCAGTCAAACCCAAACCCAACCAAACACGTTACGTTCCATCGTTCAAAATTAGCGCGGTTGCTCCCCCCGGCTACCTTTATTGCTATCGATTTTTGAGATTGTACTCGTAACAGCCGGAGTCAGGCAGAGTAGAAGAGTTCTATTATCAGCATTTTGAGTTAACATAAATCTAGTAGTTACGATAATAACCATACTGTTGGCTTTCAGAACATAACGTTTTCATACCTTATAGCCGACTGTACTTTCATTATGTTCTTAGAACTCGATTCTTGCAAACAATGCAACCTCTAACTAGCCTGCAGCTTTCACAACTTTCCATTGCCTCTATTATCCTATTTACGATAAACCTCCCGTTTAATTTGCATTTTCTTTTTATTGTTTCTCGAATAGTCACTGTACCGTGAAATCAAATCTTTAAACATTAGAAAAAAAACATCTTGTAATCAGAGTATTCAATTTACACTTTACAGGTCAAATTCTCAGAATTTTTAGGTAAGAGAACCAGATTAAATTACTTTTAACACATTTCTTTGTACAGAAAACCCTTAAAAGAGGCGATAGATTTCAACAAGTTTATACCTCTACTACGCACCCAAAAAAAAATTTTACCAAATGAACTACGCGGCTTATTTCTAATACATTTGCTTCCCTCTAAGTATCTCATAACTCGCGGAACACCTTTCTAGTACTTTAATCGCATCTTCTTACGAAAATATTGGTATGAAGTTTATTTTTATCCTAACAGTTTCTTTTACGAGCTGTTTCGCATTTGCCAAAGTTTCTACACGTGAGATGGAATTATTTACTGTACGAGTATTGGTTTTACCATAAAAGTCACGAATCCTATTTTGATACTGTGTCAGTTACCGTATGTTAGTACTCTATTGTGCGCTGAACAGTTTCTAGTTGCCATCCCACACGATCTAACTTTGGAGGGGCATGTACTAAACTAAAGGTACAGTTACACATGCTCATTACTAGCATGAAAGCATGCCACTATTGAGCAGTTGTTACTTAGTAGCATGTGTGTCGAAACATTGCTAATAATGAGCATGCTCCTTTCAAGTTTGCTCAAAAATCGACAGTCGTGCGATTTTTAGGCATGCTACCTGCAGCGCGGGTGGAAGGGGGCGTGCTTTTAGCGCGTCTGAACAGGTTTGCTTATTGAGCCTGCTAGTACCTTTAAGGTACAGTTACACATGTTCATAAAATGTCGAGCAACGAGTGTGCTTTTCAAACTGACATATTTGCTTTTGTTTATCATGCTTTTTTTAAGCATACTTTTAAATAAGCGTGCTCAAAGCAAACAATTGAACGCGCATGCTGTTGTGCATGTGTGATGAAAGCGCGGGCTAGAAGCTTCGGTATTCAGTGTTCCAGTGCAGGTAGTGAAAAATGGAAGACCAAATGGCCCTCTCCACACAACTGAATAAAATCATCATTTTGGTTGCAATACAATGTGTCTAAAAACTTTTGTCAAGGAATAAAAAGAGAAGGAATAAGACGATTTGGGTTCATGATTGGCTAAGTAGAAAAGAAATACTTGGAGCAAATACTTGATTGCTAGTAGAAATGCGAGAAGAAGATATTGATAGTTACAAACATAATTAACTAGCATGCTCAATAAGCAAACCTGTTCAGACGCGCTAAAAGCACGCCCCCTTCCACCCGCGCTGCAGGTAGCATGCCCAAAAATCGCACGACTGTCGATTTTTGAGCAAAATCGAAACGAGCATGCTCATTAATAGCAATGTTTCGACTCACATACTACTAAGTAGCAACTGCTCAATAGTGGCATGCTTTCATGCTAGTAACTAGCATGTGTAACTGTACCTTGATTCGGCGGGGATTTGCTTCCACCTGGGATTAATATGTCAACCTATCTTTTACTATTAAAATTGGTTATTTCGTTACCACGATACAATTAGACATTGCTTTCAAAAACTTATAACTAGAGTAGTCTACATATAGTATATTATATCCATATTTATAATGAACTGACAATAAGTCCTCAAAGTTACATTACCGGAGCTCTGAGGTTATAAAACAGTAAGTTGTACTTTCTAACTTATTACTAAACATGTTGCATAAATATTGTGCATTAGACTCAAAGCCCATGTTCGCTGTTTCTATTAAAACCAACTTTATGAGCAGGCAAATGGTTAAAGACAACCGCTACTTAGCTGACTTACCCCAGCTAGTAAGTCACGCAAACCTCCCTTTGCCAATTTATCATGTGAACAAGGTGTGTTCGGAGGCTTTATTTAATAACTCCATCCACAGGTATTATAATTAAGACAAATATAAGCCATTATTTATTTAAAGTTTAGCTTGATTTAAATATACTTAAATTAGTTTCATCACTAGGAGTATTAATCTAGAACCACAATAAAATCATTGTATTTTATTTGGTCCCCACGATACAAGCTTTGAAGAGTGTGGGTGGAGGTCGCTGGTAATTGTTTCTACATTTTGTTTTTGTATACTATAAATATTTTTCATTTAATTTTTCATTATTTTTATTTGGAAAATAGAGGTTGAGAGTGTGAGGATTGAATGTGTCCATGAGTACATATACTTGGGCCAATTAGTTTATTTCCAGGCAAGACAAGAACAAGAGATTGCAAGACGCACGGAAAACGCCTGATCCATGAAAGACTTAATAAAAGGACCGCTTCCACTTTCTCTAAAGTGGAAACTAATGGACATGTGCATTCTCCCCATCCTCACCTATGGTGCGCAAACCTGGTCGCTAACAAATCGTCAAAAGTCCTCCCTTGGGGTATGCTAACGTGCAATGGAGCGCAGTATCCTGGGTGTGAAACTCACGGACCGAATCAGGAACTCGGTTATACGCTCCCGAACATAGGTGGCCGACGTCGCTCAAAAAGCTGGAAGACTCAAGTGGGACTGGGCCGGACACATTTGTCGTATGCCAGACACAATGTGGGCGATGACCACCACTGAATAGCTCCCAAACTACGGACGGCACCCGCGTGGAAGGCCCAGGCGAAGGTGGCGGGATAAGCTAAACTCCTACCTCAAGGATTGGCACCTACTTGCAATCAACAGAGACGAGTGGAAAGAGGGAAGGCAGGCCTTTGCCCTGCAGTGAGACACATTAGGCTTATAAATAAATAAATAATGATAAAAAAATTTCTTTATTAGAAGCAAACTCTTTTAGAACTGTAATTTTGAAGTCCCTATATTTGTACTTCAGCTTTTGGTCGCTTTATGATTGCAATCAATAACGGTCGCATCTCCTTTCATTCGACAAACGTAGCATCATCAATATTAGATTGAAATTTCAGTCTGGCTAGATTTATTCAACTTCAGACTTGTAGTTCCAAAGTCTAACTAATATTGACGACCTCCGTGGTGCAGTGGGCGTATAGCCAGCTGACACGCAGGAGGAAGTGGGTTCGATTCCCGCCACGGAACAAATGTTTGCATAATCTACAGATATTTGTTCCATGGCTGGGTATTTTTCTATATATTATAAGTACGTATTTACAAAAAAATATATACATATAAGTATTCTATCAGTTATCTGGTTCCCATAGTACAAGCTCTGCTTAGTTTGGGGCTAGATAGCGCTGTGTGAAATGTCCAGCCATATTTATTTATTGTAACTAGTACTCTTCTCAACATTGTGTCTTACTAAAATAATAATTTTCCATCTCCTTCAACACGATTATGCCCAAAGTTTAACCATTACCTTCATTATTAAAAAGAAACCTTATTAATAAAATGCCTAGGGGAAATTATTCAGCTTAGGTCGTTGTCTTAGGGGCTTATAATTTATTCTTCTATGAAATATTTAAATTATTGGAATACAAAGGCGAAAGAAGTAAACAGAGATTAATTAGATCTGCACAGTAATGCTTACTTTTTATAATTTTACAAAACAGGTAATTTTACTATACTTTTAACTAGTGGCTCGCCCCGAACTGAGATCTCTGACTATAACAAATATACAAAATAGTGCCACGAAATAAGCAACCACATCACTTGACCTACAGTTTCATTCAAATTACAGGTAACGGGAGTGCATATTAAGTGGTTACCGTTTTTTGGGGTACAAAATGCAGTTATTCTAGATTCAGACTTTGGCCTATATTTAAGGCACTAAAGCTATACGAATACCAAATTTCAGCATTGTGAGGTTACTGGTGTACCCTGTGAATTTTGTCAAAGTTTTGTTTTTATTATGGCTAATAACCCAAAAACTACAAAAATTAAACTAAAAATAAAAAAGGGATGAAATGCACTAAGAAAGACCTTTCATTTGACGTCCCATTTGACCTAATAGTCTCTTTTTTATTTTTTTTACCTCTCTTGAACCTAATATCTCAACTACCGCCCAACATTTGTAGCTCATTTAGTCAAAATTGTGCCATTACTACCTACCTATGTATCAAATTTCACGATGATCGGATCAATGCTTCGAAAGTTATCCTCGGACAAACAAACATACATACATACATACAACGCCGATTTGCCCAAGTTGGTTTGGAGATCTCGCTTAATACGTGTGTAAAATTACATATTCTAAAGGTATACTCATAGGTACCAGTACTAGTAGGACTAAAAAACCAATCTTTTTCTGAACTGTTTGGGTACTATGATGTTCATGTGACGACAGATGTGAGTAATATTACTTCTCATCGTCATACTAGTCGTACTTTGCGGAGTCTGCACGTTACAAATGCGCAGATTTGTATCCGCTGTCTCTCCCATTACTTACCCGGACCTCAGGAAAACCTTAAAAATAGGACGGTACAAACTGTAAGGATTTTGTTTATTTGTGGGTAAAAACATCACTCAAGCCCTTGAATTATACGAACGTTTTTTAGGGAAATATAGCCGGTTTTTTCAACACAACAGCTGATAAACACTTGTGTAAGTATATTTTGACAAAGTTATACAAAGTTGTTATACTCGTAGTACATTCGAGAGAAATACTTTTGCTTCAGTATCCCGGGAGAGTCAAATAACAATGCGCGCATCGAGACGTATCGTCATAAAGAAAATATTTTCTCTCAGTGCTGCTCTCAAAGAAAATAAATGTGGATCTTCGCATAATACTTTTGTAGGCATCACAAATACATGATTTTATTGATATCAAATCAGAATACACAGTACATTTGTATTAGAAAGTAAAATAGAAAAAACATTTATTTGAGACGAAAATAAAACACACGCAACACACAAGTAAGGTACAGACAAGAAGACGTATTCATTCACAAAAAAAAACAGCAATACCTAACAAATGTATGTCATATAGGTACAGTTTGTTTGTCTTAATTATTTATTGCACAAAAAGAAAAATGTACAAATGGAGGACTTAATGCTAAAAGTATTTTCTACCAGTCAACCGTGACAGGTAAAACAACTTAGGTTGGCGTGCTTAACTAGGTACACACGGCTACACATCAAGCTATACATTACCAGTCTATGCTGAGCTCTCATTGTACGGAAAACCTACACAATGCGAGGTCAGCTTATACTGGAAATTCTTGAAATATATAGCTAGAGGTATAGCCGTGTGTACTAACAAAAAAATTCCAAAATATATAAAAAACTACTAACCACCTACTTAATTGCTTACATAAATATGATAATACTCACAAATACAATATAATTATAAAAAATAATAAAATACACAAATAAAACACATAAATAGATAACATAAATGAATATACTATAATCAATAAATAATATTAAAACAAAAAATAAATAAAGTTATACGGAAAGCTCAAGTGGAATTAGAATTTAAATAGTAACTATTAACAGAACGCTTAAAACTGGTTTTGATGACATTTTTCTAATACTGAGGGGAAGAGAGTTTCATAACTTTAACTTATTGCCTTAACTTCAAAAGAGTTGGCACGGTTAACTGCCCCTAAATGTGACGCAAATTCAAAACCATTTTTGAAAAGCAAATGAAACTTGGTTCTTTCTTAACCTATCCCACTCCTGGGCAAAGTTGCCCCCTAAATGAAGCGTACTGTACATGGTTCTACACCCTTTAAAATATACACTGACAGATATAGACCCATCTCATTACGATTCACCAAGAAAATGACGTCACACCTGCTAATTGTGAAACCATGTGTAGTACGGACGGCGCCGTGCACAAACAACCCGCAATACCAAAGGGGAATTACATAATACAGCCTCGACACTACACTTAGTAATTAAGGTGCTTTAAACCTCCAAAATACGAGATGTAACTGAATTTTCCTTGAAAAAGCAACGACCGAGGACTTCCCCAGGGTTCCTGTCATTGTTTCATCGGTAACAGAAGCTCGTTTTAATTATCAAAGTTTAGGGAATAACCAAAATGTACTGGGCGACAACAAAACGCTCTGTTTTAGCGACGGCTCCGGTTGCCTGAGTTTCGAACAAATCATCATTAGAGAATTATTTTCCTTGCAAATTTTAAAGCCATTTCAGAATGTGTAGGCAGGTGAACTCAGATTATAGACTGGAAAAAAATACAGAACCTATTTTTATAAAAGGTTCTAAAATAGAATTCACGAACATTTTCTACCTCAAGAATTTTTTGCGTGAGAGCGTATTTAAGAAAAACAATTTCCTTCATAATGCGACTGAAGTTTATTTGACTGTTCATCATCGACCGCAAATTCATTCATTTCATTGTAATTTCTGCAAATATCTTGTTAATTCTCAGTAAAAGTGGCTGCCACAAACAATATCAAAACAGACGACGACCTCCTTCCCTGCCCATAAAATGCCCGCGGTCCTGGAAGAACCTTCCACGCGATGGAGCAAGGGTTGTAAACATGATCATTGTAATTTAACGCACCCATCCTCCACCCCGCAGACCCCTGTTTCAAACCCTGTCAACCGTGAACCAGTCAGAAGCCAAACGACCCTTTGGAATTCCCAAAATTTTAATTAAAATGTTATAAAGTTGCCAGTTAAGGCCACCTATGCGACAATGGCAACGTTTCAACTTTAAATGGGTGTGTTGGAAGCAGTTTATCTGTTTTTCCTGTTAACCTTCTAAGAGTAATTCTTTACAATCTATCGTTATCATCCTATGTTAATAAAAGTTAAATTTGTAAAATGAAAGAGGTACAAATTCTGTTCTTATTACTATTCTTAGGCTTACTTTGCTGGTCTTAACATATGTATATAGGCTGTTTGATAATATACGCACAAAAATGAAAGGGGTTATTTTAATAAGCATAATAAATAAATTTGTGAAATGTTTACCATAGAAATATGAAATTTGTTTTGGCATGTAAAAACCAACACTTTATTAAACTTATGTTCTGCCATTGCATAATGTTTGCCATCTAACCACAGATACTACTGTATTGGTGATGTCTCGAGATATCTCTTGTTGTCCCATTCTAACCCAAAACCCGCAGCCGTTTCCGAAAGAGATATCAAATCGGCCTTTATTTTAGGATGTCGATTGCAAGACTAGGCAGTTTTATATCGAATTAATCACCTAAACTTAGTCGACTTTCTTTAAAATTTGTTAATATAACTAGTAGTTTTTTTCGAGAAGTCTTTGTTTTATGTTTTGAGAAATCATCACTTGAATATCGTCAGTATATTACCAAACATCCTGTATAATAAAGAACATAATAAAAAAGTCACCAGTACCTATACCTAGTAGTAAGTACATGGAAAGACACTAACTAAATCAAGTGGTGTGGTAAGTGGTGAAGCTTTTAATGACAACCGTCACCTATTGTGGTTACACACACTGGTTCGCAACTTGATTCGACTGACAAGTAGCTTGTTAACGACCTTTAGATTCGTTGTGCAAATAACTTCGAAGTCGCGGGACAAACTACCAAGTTACTGTTGTCAATCCCGAATTCCCAAGCAAATGACAGTTGACTTGCAGCAGAGGAAAAGTTCCAGCGTACGAAAATTTTCACCCTTACGATATTAAAATACTGTTTCTATATAAAAGCGATAATAAAACTAGTAAAAGACATTTATGTTTTTAAATTTACCTTCAACCTAAGTACGTCATATGAACGTAAGAATATCTTACTAGGGTGTAGTCAGGGGCCATTATCGCTTATTAGGTATACTTAATATTATATATTGGATGACACTTGTTTTTCAATTTTGCTATTAGGCCATATTGAGTCTAATCTCAGAGCGATACAATACAAATTACATTTAAGTAATTTTGAAGTGACGTAGGATTCACAAAACAAAATCAAAGTTCGGAGTTCCCGTGACGTTTCAATTAAGCGGTGGATTTCGCTAATGAACCCGCCCGCGCTTACAACTTGTGAAAACTCTGCAACGATTCGATTAATTGAAGTTTGCTTTTGGTATACTTTTGACCTATCGAACTATCGAAGACCAAAGACGACAAAAAAGTGAGTAAAGAGAGCTAACATTAAAGCATCAGTTTTAAGTACTTTTTACGTATAAAACCGGATCATTAAATTAATGTCTCGCTGTGGTGTATGTCCGACTTACTGAAGCTTATCCCTCATATTTATTTTAGATTCAACTAATAACTGTTATCTATGAAGTAGATCATACCTTCTTTAATCTCATGTTTGATATTTATGCTAAACGTGTAATAATAGTTTTTCGCTTAATTTGCGATATCATAATAAAACAAAGTAGGGTTTGTTCAAATACCTATAACTCGAGAAGGCTGGACCGATTTTCATGGTTTATAATTTGTTGGATTTGTCTTCGCTCCGAATAGCAGAATAACTATTAAAATATTGGCCAAAATGCCGAAAAAATAAAAATTATGAAGAAAATTTATTTTCTCATACATGCAGCTAATGATGACCGATTGAAAATTCTACCGGCGACGTACATTGGCAGCCCGCGTCATATGCATGTCAAGGCGGTACGAAGTTCGGTGGGTCAACTAGTTCTGAAATAATAATCAGATATGACAATCAGAATACAGTAAGACACACAAAACTTGTCTCTACGCTTAGTTACAAGACATGACAAGTTTGACTGGGGCTCAATTCTATTAATACGATTTCCATAATATTATTTAACGATTTTTGGTGTTGACTAATTGAGACAGCAACGAAGGACATTGAAAATTAGTAGAGAATCCAAAAGGTTTGTGTAGTGTATATGTTTAGTAGGTAACAGTGGCAATTTTGCGATGATGCCAATGTCATAATGAAGCGATTAGTTTAGTAGAATTGGGCCCCTGGTCATGTCAATTCTGATACCTTTTTCTCCCGCCAGCAGCATTGCTGTAATTCGGTTTAAAGGGAAAAGTTACGGAAAAATTACAGGCACATGAGGTTTTACACCTGTATGCCACAAGTTGATCGACGCAGGGCAGTGCATCGTACGGCACGTTTCTAAGGCGCATGCCTTACGAGGTAATACTTTGTTACGATGGTTACCACTTAACATCAGGGGGGCATATGCTTGTTCCATATCTAGTTGGTAAAAAAAATATATGTTAAACATTAACAACATTGATGTCATTAGCCACACTTAAAACAAGAGTGAATAAGTGTTTAGTTAAAAAATAACTTTTTCAAAACAAGCTTTTATTAAATTCTAATCTGAACCGCAAACAGATTCAAATGAGCTCAAACACTAGTCGCCTACTATAATCCACTCAGAAGTTCCGTTGTCTAGCATCCGTCTCCATCATGAGACCACCTCCATGGTACCATATTATTGCATTGTCACCGAAGTTACATATGTATTCCAAATTTCAGCTCAATCGGTTGAGGGGAACGGGTTTAAAATTCAGTTGCAAAATTCCTCCCGAACAAACATACATTACATACATTGCAAGTTATTAAAAAGCTTGTAAAAGATGTTATCTCTCAGTACCGTCGTAGTACCGCTATAGATATGTATGTATTATGTTTATGTACATTTTAATTTAATTTAATTTATTGTAGGTATATTATTGTCAATGTATATTTACTTCTGTATATTGTTTTATTTTATTGTAAGTTATCTGCGCTGTCCTTAAATTTAGTTTTTGTTTTGTTAATGTAGATACACCCCCTCCGTTATTGTAATGTTACAAAAATCCTCTCCATCCAAAGGTTGTCGGGAAGAAATCATTTCTAAGCGATAAGACCACCCACTGTAGGTAGGTTTGTTTCTTTTGTGGTGTACAATCAAGTATTTTCATTCATTCATTAACAAAAACGACTCATAGAAAAATATAAATAAAATGATTAAAAAGGTAAACGATGATAGGATTTATTTTTAAACATTTAAGTTTAAAATTAATAATAATAATAAATATTGCTGAACATTTCACACGAGCCCCAAACTAAGCAGAGCTCGTACTATGGGAACCAGATAACTGATAGAATACTTATATACTTTTTTTTTTGTAAATAAATACATATAATACATAGAAAAACACCCAAACACGGAACAAATATCTGTAGATCATGCAAAAATTTGTTCCGCGGCGGGAACCGAACCCGCTACCTCCTGCGTCTCAGCCGGCTATACACCCACTGCGCCACGAAATTAAGTACCTATTTGTAGTGTAGGTTACTTTATCTCCATGAAACCATACTTGAAAATGCATGTAAGGTAGGTAGTTTTAATTTAATAATTGTGCGAACAAGTACGCTAGAGCATCAAACTAATTTGCTTTAAAATTCAATAGCGCTTGCTTCAACGAAGAAGCTCTTCAACGTACCTTGATTTTACGATAAATTTTGTGAAATATTGAATTTCAAGAGCTATTGGAAAACTGTCATCTGTTATTAAAAATAGTTAGATGCAGCAACGTTTTTGTGTATTTTAAATCACATGGAATACACACACTAAATCGACAAAATGTATCATCAACTGCATGTACACAAATTGACACAATGACAGATGATATTTGAATACCAAAACTCATCAGTTCTCATCTGTTGTTATAATCATTGCATTAGCATTACTTACCTATATAATATGTTCCTCAGGCTTTACTAGCATAATAACACGTGCTCATTAAAAATGCCACTTGAAATATGAAACAAGAGAAAAGTCACATTGAGATTGTCTAGCATATCGTCTCAAGCATACTGTCATAATAACATGGCCCTAACATTTGGTTCAGCGTCGGTGCAGATAATATTCATAAGTTGTGCAAAAGTGTCCTCGCCGGCTCACGTAGGCGCGGTGTAATTCCACCTTATTGGGTACACAGACACGTGCTCTCCCTCTGGGTATGAATACATATCACACAAGGCTCTTATTGAAATAGGAAACCAACAAAACTGTGTAACCACAATAACGGTATTGAATTAAAGAAGCATTCAGCGCGTTTTTCTTTACGTGTAATTTATGATCCACAGAACTTTTATTGTCACTTGAGAAATAACTGTATTTTATCAATAAATTGATTAATCTGGTAAATAATCTGTACATGTGTTTTTTATCTTTTGGCAAAGAGTATCAAATAAAGGAAGTCACCAGACGTGTTAAACTTGGATGGGCAGCTTTCGGCAAACTAGATGATATACTAAAATCCACGCATATTCCACAATGTCTTAAAACACGTCTGTATAACCAATGTGTCCTGCCAACTATGACTTATGGTGCCGAGACATGGAGGCTTACGAAGGAGGCTGTGCACAAAATAAGTGTAGCACAGAGAGCCATGGAGCGCGCCATGCTCGGCATCACACTCTTAGATCGAGTTCCCAATACCGAAATTCGCAAGCAGACTAAAGTACAAGACGTCAGCAAGCGAATATTGGGGCTCAAGTGGAGTTGAGCAGGACACTTGGCCAGACGTAGTGACGACAGATGGACTAAGGCACTAACAGAGTGGAGGCCGAGAACTGGCCATCGAAATAGGGGACGTCCACCAGCGAGATGGGTCGACGACATCCATAAGACCGTGGGTCATACGTGGTTCAGACTGGCACAGGATCGGAAAGAGTGGCAGAAACCAGGAGAGGCCTATGCCCAGCAGTGGGTTGACACGGGCTGAGAATGATGATGATGATGAATCTGTACATGACATGATAAAAACTGTTAAAGCCTACGCTACAGCACTTCTAGGCCCAATACAAAATTAAAGTACACTTGAGTCAAAATTCAGTTCTAGATTAAGTTCTAGAATATGGGCCTGAAACCCGATGATGATTTGTTTGAGTGTTTTTTCCTGAATGCAAATAATGAACGTATTTTCCTTTTAAAAGACGGTTGTAGCTTACCATGTTTCGGTTCTTGTAACAAAAACAGCGTGTTTTGATTGATGTAGGAGGTATGAAGTGGAAAATAATTTGCTTGCGTCAGTACTGGATGAAATGAATGGTTTTATACAGTCTAATATGACAACGAATATGTTGAAAATTGTAATCTGGGTAATGTATAGTGGTGAGTCTAGTGGAAAAATGTTGCCATATTTCATGGGATAGTGCTGACATGCAGTCGTGATTTATTTGACTGTGGTGAATTGCAAAAACACAAAACGTCTGCACTGAGCTCTTGTTTGATTAGCTACAAAATGAACGGGGTATATAAAGTTAGAAAACACCATCCAGATTCTTGAACTTTAAATGCTGCTATAGAATATCCCGCCTCTAAAATACCTGATTGAAAATATGATTACATCATATTTTAAATTACCCTGGAATATATCCACAACATAGACCTTATAATCTCTGATCAAATTATGCGGTGGTGCTTCAAAACAAGTGGTCCCGCAAATTTAATTATCCCAGCACTGAACGAGACATCGTAAAGGATTTCATTATAGTGATTAGAGAGCCAGATTGCGGAAACATTGCGGAACAATGCCTTTTTCGTTTCCTTACTTTTGCTTTTGTTTTGGTGACTTCGTTACTGAAATAGATAACTTGGAATGTTGCTATAGTGGGTTATTTCATTGTGACTTGGTTAATTAGGCGCCTACCTAATCTTCCTATAATAGATGATGAATCATTACTCCTGAATCCTATCTAATGTTAGACGGGACAACTTTCTTACGATTAACGGCTGAATGGTTTCTAAAGCGTAATAAACGTAAGCAAAATTTGGGTAGGTAAGTCGGTTGTGTGTGATTGTGTAACTATAAAATTATATTTAAGTAAAGGTATTTAAATAACGTGTAGAGGCTCGAGTGTCTCTAAGCCCCGAGACAAATCTTTAAGGTTTTCAATGCTTTATGTCTTACTATTAATGTAACTTAAAAAAAATTAGTGTGATCCAATTCATTAATCTTAAATTCATTGATTTGAGATCCGGACTAGATAAACCAAACTATTTTTTTTCTTTAACTATTCTTTCCGATTGGGCAAAGGTTTCTCCGATATTCCTCCATATCTTGCGATCACTCGCCACGTCCCACCAGCCATCTTGAAAGGCATCAAAGTCTGTATGAAGTAAAAAGTATGAACTACAAATACACAAACGATGGACTCGCACACCGAGGGTTCCGACCCTAGATAGCTTTATTTATGTTAATCAAACAATGCCATTTAGTTATGCGACCGGCAAACCAAGAAGACTTTTAAGACAGACTTCGTTATAATTTTTCTGTAATGTTTGCTTATACTCGTTTAACTATCAATTATATTAATATGAGATTTTTCACTTCGCAAACTTTGGAGATGAGGTATTTTTTTTAATCATCATAACTCCAAAACTATACAAAATAAATATATGATTTTGAAATGTGTAAATCATTCTCTGATGCATTAGGAGATTGATGCATGATGGCATTAGGAGCGTTGCTCTAGACTTTCTCACTTCTTATTTAAGTGGCAGAGTGCAAAGAGTTGACGTGAATGGGAAGCGTTCTCCGGGGTCTCTGGTTAAAATGGGTGTACCACAGGGATCAATTCTGGGACCATTTTTGTTTTTAGTATATATTAATGATCTTCCCCATCTAGTACGGGACGATCATGAGGTTGTATTGTTTGCAGATGACACGTCACTTTTATTTAAATTAAAGCGACGACAAACCGATTTTGACGATGTAAACAATGCAATCTCTAAGGTGGTAAAATGGTTCAATGTAAACAATCTACTTCTAAATGAAAAGAAAACAAAATGTATTAGATTTATACTACCTAATGTTACACAAGTTAAAGCAGACATAAAAATCAAAGACGAGGAGTTGGCTCTTGTGGACACCACCGTATTCTTAGGTATAACCCTAGATAATAAGCTTCAATGGGGCCCTCACATTGATGGGTTGTCGAAGAGACTTAGTTCTGCGGCATACGCAGTCAAAAAGATCCGTCTTTTTACAGACGTAGACACAGCTAGACTAGTTTACTTCAGCTACTTCCACAGCATTATGTGATACGGTATACTGCTGTGGGGGAGTGCTGCAGATATAAACACCGTTTTTGTGCTGCAGAAGAGGGCTGTTCGTGCAATTTATAATATGGACCCCAGAGAATCATTACGCAATAAGTTTAAAGAAATAGATATTATGACATTCCCTTGTCAATACATCTATGAAAATCTAATGTATGTTCACAAAAATATTAATTTGTTTAAGAAAAATAGCGATAATCATAATTTTAATACTAGAAATAAAGATAAACTCGCTGTTGCCACATGTAGACTCCATAAAGTTAGTAAATCGTTTAAAGGGCAAGGTGTGCGCTTTTATAACAAACTCCCAAGGGATGTACAAAAATTGACAATTAACAAATTTAAAAACGTAATTAAACAAAATCTTTATAAAAGAGCCTACTATAAAATATCGGATTATTTAGATGATAGAGAAGCTTGGGATTGAAACTGCCCCAACTCGTTCAAAATGTTACAATTTAGACGTAATTTCTTTTCTGTATTATGTACCTATTGTAAAAGGATCATTAAAAAAAAAACAACCAGCCTGGTTTTCTTGCCTTTCTTTCCTGGCTTGGTCGCGAAGGAACAGGCAGTAAAATTGACGTTTCAAAGTGATCCTTGTGATTTTAATGAATAAAAATATTTGACTTTGACTTTGACTTTGATATGACACCTCACTTGTCCTAGTAATCATATTTTGAAATTTGACCCCCATCATTTTGGCTCTTTTGGCCATCTAAATGAAAATAAATAACTTTTTTTTTCCTTGTCATAGAGGAAAATTAGTACTATTTATAACTCTTCCAAATTTTAAAGCGATAGGTTCAGTAGTTGCTTAGATAATCAGCTGTGACAGACGGACGGACGGACAAAGTCGCATCATAAGGGTTCCGTTTTCACCATTTTGGTCTGGAACTTTAAAAACCGACATTATTAATTGTCAAACCAGTTCAGACTCAGAGGTGATAAATTCTGACATTGGATTTGACCAGTAGCGCATTCAATTAAGAACATCATCACCTTTACTTGGGATAATTACATTTCACTCTGACCCGGAATCACAAAACTCGTTCAGAGTTAGTAATGAAAAATTCCCGCTGATAAAAATACGGACGTGATAGATCACCACTCTGTTCCCTTAAATATATCTACCGCATAACCTTTAGCATTATGAATACGGTAGAGTTATTTCAATACCGATATATCGGCGCAGATAATAAAAGGTACTAAAATTAAATAAAGTAAATATTAACTTGCGATAAATAAATAGTGATGTGATTAAAAGTGATTAAATAAAGTAAAAATTAACTTGTGATAAAAAGTGAAGTGACTAAAAACTATAAAAGACGGTGCAACGGCAAGCGGTGCGCATTCATCATCCAAATCCTTTGGTACATACCATTCCAGACTATCCGTTGGATCCACCCGCAAACAAAATCCTCCGTCGTCCGAGACACGTTCTCGGAGACCCGGATGACGAAATCACCTTCGCTAATACGGAAGCGATCTGAGTCATCTACATTAGACAGAGCAAACAATTCACAGATACACTGACCTCGCCGGCGAGGTCGACGAGTCCCTTCAGTCGCCGCGTATACGAGGTACAGACATGTACCTGGGCGTTTCTCTCCTATTCGCTTGGGCAGTTGCCAGGGTGGGGCCCTGGCAACTGCCCAAGCCGAGGCTCGTACCTAAGTGGTGCCCTTGCGCTAGTTGCCTTTTCAAAAACCTTACAGGGCTGAGCGCCATGTGCGCTCGCCAAAAGTTCGGTTAAGCTGCAACGGCCTCATAGGCCAACAGCGAGATTAGTCCATTCGAAAAAAAAAGTGGTGCGCATTCAGTCGCCGGCAGTGGTCGAATCAACATCGGGTATAAAAGGTGCAACAACTACCAGTGGCGCGCATCCTTACACCGATCTCGCCGCTGAGGTCGACGAGTCCCTTCAGTGGTGCCCTTGCGCTAGTTGCCTCTTCAAAAAACTTACAGGGTTGAGCGCCATCTGCGCTCGCCAAAAGTTCGGTTAAGCTGCAACGGCCTCATAGGCATAAATTTTATTTGATTTGATTTAATTTATTTTCATTTGATTTTGTTTAATTTGATATTAGTAATTTTATTTATGAGTCAATTGCTTCAAATAAACAATTTTTATTTTTTATTTTTATTATTTATAGGCCAACAGCGAGATTAGTCCATTCGAAAAAAAAAGTGGCGCGCATTCGATCGTCGACAGCGGTCGACGCAACATCACCTTAAAGGGCGACACAGCTGCGGGTTGAGGCCATTCAATCGTCGGCAACGAAGGAGTAAACACCCTGAGGCATCAAACAGTATTGGGGCAAGTTCTTTTAAGAACGAATACTGTTGTCTTATTGTGCATGTTATTGTAAGACAAGAAATCTCAATATGTCAGTTGATTGCTTTGTCAAATTATAAATTAATTATAGATGTTTATATTGAGTCCGTTTAATTAGTGTTATGATTTTCAGGTTTTGAAAATATAAGCCATTATGGATGATAACGTTAGTTTCACTCGACCTAATACTCCCCTTCTTATAGATATGCAATTGGTATAACTTCTGGTATCTCGCCAAAGTTGTTTCGAACTTTGATCAAACTGATAAACGACTATCTCATGGAAATTAAGTATAATAAAAATGGGGCCAAGTTACGCGTGACGGCATACTATATACCCACGCTGATCTGTTTGCCTCAACATTGTTTACTTGAGCAGTACCTACATTGTAGCAAAATGTAGGTATATATTACCTACAGAAAAAATTGCCTGTGCAGTCACGCAGTAGAAAAATTACTAAATGATGAAAAACACAAGCTTAAATCACATTAGTTCACCGGTCAATGCACACTTCAATCCGAGCCAAGTTAGACTGTTTCCTTGACTGATGCCAGATTGACGGAAATGAGCAACCGTAAATGTATTCAGAAATAGCCGTGGTCCGTTCTTGGCTGGAGTTCTATTGGAAATATTTTGCAAGTGGTGGTACATACCTGTGAGGGAAGTCTCACATCTGCTTTTTAAGACTTCACAGAATCACTGTGTAGGTATAATTTCACTGGGTATTTATGATACTCTGTCTCCTTTATGTCGCCAGCAAAGAAACTTTAATGTTCTGCTTACAAACCATTCTCAAGTTGATCTATTTGTGGATGTCTACAAGACAATTTAGAGAATATTAATTATTAATTTGTTTAAGAAAAATAGCGATAATCATAATTATAATACTAGAAATAAAAATAAACTCGCTGTTGCCACTAGTAGACTCCAAAAGTTAGTAAATCTATTAAAGGACAAGGTGTACGCTTTTATAACAAACTCCCAAGTGATGTACAAAAACTGGCATTAACAAATTTAAAAACGTTAAAAAAAAAAAATTAAACAAAGTTTTTATTAAAAGCCTACTATAAAATATCGGATTATTTAGATGATAGAGAAGCTTGGGATTGAAATTGCTCCAACTCGTTCAAAAATGTTACAATTTAGACGTCATTTACTTTCTTTATTGTTATGTATTGTAAAAGGATCATTAACAAAAACAACCAGCCTTATTTCTTACCAGACCCGGAACAAATATCTGTAGATCATGCAAACATTTGACCCGCGGCGGGAATCGAACCCGCTACCTCCTGCGTCTCAGCCGGCATTTGAACAGCTCTTCAGAACATTCGCCGTTATATATTTTATAGAAAACGCTGAGCGCTCCGATGTCACAGCGCTGACTCAGCGGCTCCAGATCCTTAGATACTACTAGGTCGACGACAATGCTTGCATTCACTACTAAGTTGAGGCATCACAATTACCATCGAATAATAGTATGCATGAACAATTCACACCTTGCATAATTAGATCATATATCACCCTGACGTGGTAAATCACCTATCGCACTTGTACATTGAAAAGGTGTGCCAACTGCATTCCGGTAAACTATTAGATGATTATAGTGTGGATTCTAACTGGCCGGTGCGCTCAGAAGGTGTTTCATGTCGGAATTGTATAAGGGATTTCACAATTGGAAGGGTACATCAATAACTAATTTTATGGTTTACTCTCATTGGCTGCCGCGATGTGAAGACACCTAAATTCTAACTGTCGATGCGTCCTTTCGAACCTACTGTAAGCCCGTCCTCCTCATCGCACGCACGGCATAAAAAGAATTGTTTCTTGTGTAGGTAACCTCGCAGCAAGGCGTAACCTATGGATATACGAAGTTCGCACATTCTCGGGGCAAGCCGGGAGCGCTAGAGGAATTTAAAAAAGGTCAGTCCCATCCAAAAACTGACTGACTGAAATTCCCGTACAGATGGTAGACAGATGTATTGTCAGATAGCCGACTGGTTAACATTAATTTCTTCTGTTCTACGGAAATCATCTTAAAGGCAGTGGTTAGCCTTGTAGAATTCGGCAATACATTCCCTTGCCCGATGGTATTGTACTCGTATTACATATCTACTTTTACATCTGTATCCATTATAGCAGATCGTTTGGTATTCAGCCCGCGAAACGATACCTACCATTTTTCATTCACACGTGATCGGAAAACCGATTATACTGCATATCAGGTTTCCATACCATGAAACCATCGCTCCAAATATCTTCAGATTGGAACCATTGCTATTTCTTCTACGTGCTATGACGATATAGCCCAGTCTTTTCGGTAGCAGAATTGCATTTCAAACACGTTTGAAGGTATTTTTATCGTAGGTGTTCGCATCATGGCAAACCGTAAACTTAAATGGTAGAGTTTTTTGTAGCATATCATGAAGAAATTATAAGGTTCAATTGAAAAATGTATGTAAGCAAGATACATCTAGTAAAGTAACATGTAGTTCTAGATGTAGAGCAACCCCAGTTTATTTATTCATAGGTACTACACAGGAACTCGTTGAGAACGATCTTAACACTCCTGACACATTCTCCACTCACCCTTTTGACGTAGGAACGTTACAGCATAATATGTTATTCAAAAGACCCTTTGAGACCTGATCATGCCAACATTGAATGCACGTAGTTAAAAAAAAATGGTTGTCTGTAAAGTTGGTTTACGGACGATAGTTTAACGTGACAACGTCATAACAAAACTGGCGTTTAGCTATAAAGTTTAAATATAATTATGAACAAGTTTTCATAGAAATAAACTGTAATTAAATATCTATCGTCAATTATATGAATCACCATAATTTTTTAGTTAATTGTTACATAACCTATTATTACTGCACTCGCCGACAGATGCTACTTTTTTTAATAATAAAAGAATAAATACTTGAAATTATACTAGTAATCAGGTTTTTAAAATGCAAGGATCATTAACCTTTATTGCCGAAATTGTTGTTGTAATAAGCAATGAAAACCAGATTAACTTTTCTCGTCACTTTATAAACAGTCGACGAAACAGTCACGTGTAGATGTAAGTTGTGTGCTGCCGCTGTCTTTCTTCTCCTCGGACGCATAATCCAATCGAGTGGAAGAGAGAAATATGCTGCGCAAGCGTACAATGAGCGTAACGGGACAATGAGCGTAACGGGACAATAAGTCATCCTTTTCGTGCATGCAGCCGGCGTTCATCGATTTATTAGACGCTGTCTCGTCAATAAGGTAGTATTGTATACCTTTCTACCCAGTAAGGTCTTATGAGATTAATTACATATGTACCTATATTTAATGTTCGATTTTATTGTTTTATTAGATAATCTATAATTAAGTATCAAAGCAAGCTACTTTATCAAAGCAAGCATGCAAGAACAAGTTCTTATGAATCTGTAAAAAAAACTAAATTAAACTCTGTCCGCAGCATAACTGAACCAACAATGTAGCAAGAATTTTAAAACAAGCAACATTTTTTTTTATAAAACTATAAACTTATGGGGGGTATTCTTTAGAGAATGAAGGCAGAGTTCAGACTTTTTACTTACAAAGGCAAATAACTTTTAAAACTTCTTTGCAGAAGAGATTTCTTTGTATGCTCAGGTATTAGTACTCCCTACCTGCTAGAATACGCCAAGAAAACTTCTTCACAAAACGAAAACGACACGCTTTCTATGTAGGTCATTCTCATTTCAACTATTACTTTCTGTTCGTGTAGGAGCCTTTACCAATGAATAACAATAACAAATAGGTTTGTAATATTATTATATTCTAGTACGGAGGAGTAAGAATAAAGTTTATTACACTCCAAGAAATATAAGTAAATTTATCAGTTTAAACCAATTTATTTATACATAGGTAATTTCTTCTTTTTTTATCGCCTTTTTTTATGTTTTTCTTTTTGTTTTTCTTCTTTTTTTATTAGAGCCCTTTATTTCTCAAAAAACAATAACAAATAAAATTTAAAATCTATATAATAATTATAAATTGTATCATATTAAATTAAGTTTATAACACATTTGCTCGTAAAGGGTCTCTTATTTCACCAATTTCAATATCGTAATGTATGTTATTACGTACTTGTGCGTTATTGTAATGTAAAACGCACGAGTTTCTTTTTCATAAGGTAAAACGTACGGTTTATCAAGATGATAACTAAAATGAACGGTACTTTTTTAAATCTTAGCAAAGAGTTTTTATCTCAGAAAAGTGGTCAACATTTTATGAATAAAATTAACTTTGGGAGATAAAATATAAAAAATAAACATTTAATTCTTTAATCTAATTAATTTTGACAATAAATTACAACCTGTAACCGAGAAAGTCCGAGTTTTATTTATTTTCTCCCAAATATGTTATAAAACCAAATACGTATGACATACGTGCGCTTTGATAATTACAGCCTCTGCTATCTTGTATCTTGTAGCAATATCGCGTCGGCTGTAATTTTCAACTTACCGCACTTATACTCGTATCATAATGTACTAGTATCACATTATTCATTAAATGTCATTATTATTATTATTTATTTTGGTATATCCAATTTTGGACAATTTAATATTACTTCAAATGCATGTGTTTTTTTATTGTGTTGATTTTTTTTACAGCTTCAAAGGACTAAAGTCTTACGTATTCGATATTAATTTCAATTTGATATTCAATTTGATTCAATTTGACGCGTTCCTGAGAAAAATCATCTTGACAGACGGACAGATAGATGAACAAGTAAGTGATCCTATAAGGGTTAATTTTTGAATTTTAAGGTACGTAACCCTAAAAAAACTATTTTTTGCCAAAATAAGTAAGTAATTGGTTTGTACAATTTTAGATTTGTCGAAGACAAGACAAGAAGCATATTAAATTTTATAAGCTAACAGTTTCAAAGAAAATGGGAGCAACACATTTTTCCTTGTTCAGGTAATTATTTCCTTATTTAAATTACGGAATATTAAAATTAACAATTTCATGGAAATACAAATTTTTTTTTTTTAAGTCTAATATTTATTATGTCTATTTTTATTAACTGTACGTCTCGATATTGTGCAGATTCTGAATTAATAATGAAAATAAAAGGCCCTATAGTGGGATAATATCATCGTGGTCAACAGTGGAACGCCTTGCCTGAGTCTGTGTTTCCTGATAACTACAACCTAGGGATCTTCAAGTCACGAGTGAATAGGTTTCTTCTAGGCAAGCGTGTGCCATCGTAGACTACATCATCGCTTACCATCATGCTAGATAGTGGTCAAACGCTAGCCGATAATTTATAAAAAAAAAATCTAAGCTTATTTCAGCACCCACTGCTATTGTACTTCCGCCTCCATTCTGAGCAATGTAATGTATGCCTATAGGCTGATCGCTTTAAGGTCTCATCAGTCTCTCGATTTCCTCGGCGCATCTTGCATGACAAATATAGCTTTATTTATTCAATAAACTTACAATCATTACTGACCTCATATGACATTAAATGACTGACATGACGACCTCCGTGGCGCCGCCGTCGTGGGCGAAGAGCCGGCTGAGAGGCAGGAGGTTGCGGGTTTGATTCCCGTCGTGGAACAAATGTTTGTATGCTCTACATTTATTTGCATGAAAAGTATGTATTTACAAAAAAGTATTTAAGTATTGTATCAGTTTTTTATAAACCTTTTATTTACTCACTTCTTTTATATATTATATTTTCTTTTATATTTTTTATATTACTTCGTCGCTGCTGCACTACCTTTGCTTCTGGTTTCAGCTGAAAATCAGCGTTGGGTACTTAATATCCAACATCATGCTGAGCTGAACGCCATTTTGGTACGCAAACATATGAGTCGAACTATCATAATGAATTCAATTTTATCTACTGCAGTTCTTATAATTGTTTCATGTGTCATTTTGTGTGTACCAAATAAATGATTATTCTATTCTAGTTATCTGGGTTACATAATACAAGCTTGACTTAGTTTGGGGCTAGATAGCGCTGAGTGAAATGTCCAGAATTATTTATTTATTATTATACATATATTTTTTTAAATGTAATATAATCAACCTGCTGTATACAAGCCAAGCAACTTGAATTCTACTTGTGTGACCTACTCAATCTATATCTAATCTACCTGTGTTCTACATAGATGTAGGTAGATATCTAAATGCCAATCCTCCGCCTAATAGCCCGCGCCGGGCAGCCTGCTAACCCTTAATTCAACAATTACTTGCGGTCCGTTTAGCAGCCGCTTGCCGCTTGATAATGCACCAGAACAGAACTACGATCAATGATTCATAAATGATGATCATTGGGCCGTGTAGTCATTCTCGCCTAGAGTAGCGATGGAACTCGTCACTGTTTTTAATGGGATGAAGCAGAGATACAGACGCCACTTAGCTGTGACTTTGGAGAAATACTCGATAAATAAAGCGACTTTGAGCCTTCTTACGAGGTCTATAGTGAGAGACAAATTTTTGTGCTATTAAATTATTATAACAATAGAAAACCCTTTTGAATACTCCCGAAAATAATTTTGCAACCGAAATCCTTCAGGTTTGTTCCTATATTTTTTTTAATACTTTATTACACAAAAAATACAAATTACATGTACAAAAGGTGGGCTTAATGCTAATAGCATTTTCTACCTGCCAACCTCAGAGGTAACAAAAAAAGGTTTAATAAATAATAAATAATAAACATTGCTGGACATTTCACACATCGCTATCTAGCCCCAAACTAAGCAGAGCTTGTACTATGGGAACCAGATAACTGATAGAATACTTATATACTTTTTTTTGTAAATACATACTTATAATAGATAGAAAAACACCCAGACACTGAACAAATATCTGTAGATCATGCAAACATTTGTTTCGCGGCGGGAATCGAACCCGCTACCTCCTGCGTCTCAGCCGGCTATACGCCCACTGCGCCACGGAGGTAGTCAAAAGTTTGCGTGCTAACTTAAAATAATATAAACATAATGATACTTAAAAACAAAACAAACACAAATAACAATAAACTCCAATCACAGTAACAATAAATACATAAACCTACTTGATATAATAATAATAATACATAGAATATATACATAACAAAATATAAATGTAACAAAAAAATACATAAATATATATATAAAACAAAAAATACTTAAGTATTACATAAAGTACATATTCTACGTTTCCATATATTTTAACAGCTAGTGGAGGACTACAAGAAATGACTGTAGACTAGTCGTCTGAAGACCGGTTTACTAGGCGCCTTTTTAATATGAGTAGGGAGAGAGTTCCATAGACCGACAGCTACCACCTCAAAAGAGTTGCCCCGGAAGGACTTTGAGTGTTTCGGGGTAACAAGATATAATATTTTTCAAATATAATGTTTCAAATCCTAACCTTTACTTACCTTTTGGTAAGTAGGTAACCTTTACTTACCAAAAGGTAAGTAAAGGTTAGGATTTAAAAAGAAACAACCAAAACACAGGCACACACGGCCGAGCCGTTTAACTCATCTGATTTAAATATGTAGACGCTATCGATTGTCTCCAAGAATAACCCCCTTCCGACGAGGAACCACAGAGTAAATAGTAGCAGGTAGAAACCGTATGAACCATGGAAACATTAAGTTTAGAAGCGCCCTGCCGTACCCCCAAAATTTTGTCAATGTGAAATAAGCGAAAGTCTCTCACTCCGATTTGTGAGTTTTTGAGTAATACTATATATTAGTAATACCGTATTGAGTATATAGGGATATGATGTATTATTAATGTAATATCCTGATATATAAACGTAACATAAGTAGACAATAAAGTTAATATTTTGCAAATTTTAACTTGTCACTTGCCATTTTTAAACGTATGCTCAGAGTATTAAACGTAGGTATGCTTTTTAACTATCTGAGTATTTGTCGCTAAATATCTATGTATTTTTATTAATTAATATGTTTCTTAAATAAGTCTAAGTATGTATTAATAAATATAAATTGTTATGAGTAGTTATTATTTAGGTTTATTCATGTAATTTTTATATACATTTTTTTATATCATTAGTATTAGTATGTATGTGCATGTAGTATGTTAGGTACACCATTACACCCCAGGTAATGTCCACACAGTTCATTCTATCCAAAGATTGTGTGGTAGAGATCGCTATTTAGCGATAATACCGTCAATTGTATCCATAGATTTACGTAGTTGTTTTTTATATGTATTTGTTTCGTGGTGTGCAATAAAGAATTATCTAATCTATCTAATATAATCTAATTTTACGACTTCCGAAGTTCCGTACTTGCACTGTTGTTGTTAAATTACAAGTGCTCGTTATTGTAGTGTGGTTAGGCCTTTTTAACACCGCGATGTTTAAACCACTCATTATGTAGGTGACCTCTGCTGTCATTTTTAGCTAAGCGATTCATTGCTTTGCTGGTATGTTATGCTTCTGGTCCCATTCTATACGAATTGTTAAGCATTGTTAGAGCCATTGGAGGCCTTTGAGTGGTTTAAAAACTTATATCAGAGTTGGTCAGTAGCTCTTTTGAGCCACGAACTTACTTTATGATAATTACTTCCTTACAATGTTGGAATATTATTAGGTTTTTGACATACAGTCACATATTTTTGAACTGAGGGCATTCCTAGCTTAGTAGTTCGGTGGCGAAAGCTATTACTAACCAACACGTTTTATTTTTGTCTATTACTCTAATAGCAGCCGAAAGTTCAATACAATTACGTAGACACTTGACTGACTTTAGAAGTTATTTCTACTATTATTCTGTAATTAAGTATACCCGCACCGTTCGTAATTTATAGACAAGAAATGTAGATTGGGTTTCAATAGGTCATCATCATTGTCAGCTGGTATCTACTCACTACTGGGATTAGCCTTCTCCATTTGCCATGCGTCTTGGAATCCATTTAGCAGGTGGTCTGCCAGCACTGCGTTTGCTCTTTCTAGGCAACCATAATGATCATTTTTAATTTTTAATAGTGATAGTCAAGCGCTTGACAACTACCTCACCTAATGGTAAGTGGTGGTGTGATCGATCACGCTTGCTTAGAAGGAACTTGTTCACTCTGGATTTCAAAACTCCGTGTTTATTATGGTCAGGAAAAATAAACGCCGGAAGTGAGTTCCAATCCTTACTCGTACTAACAATTAAAGTTGAAGCGAATCGTTTGGTACGGCAAGGTGGTCCTCCGACCAGGTATGGGTGATACTTTTCAGTCCGTTTGCTTGTACAGAGGTAGAAAGGGGAAGGAGGGATAAGGTTATGAAGATCTTGCGCACATTCACCTTAATGAGTCTTGTAAAAAACTAAAAGTCTGACTACCCAGGGTCTGTGCTCGAGACTTTGTAAATTGGCTTCCACTTGGACAAGGAGTCGTCGCCAATAAACGTAACAGAACGTCGCTCAATCGAAGGCTTTAAGCTGATACTTGGTCGATCCCTACTCTACCTGCCTTCACCACATCCAAATGCAACAGCCAATAAAAATGTCAGCCACGTTGGTTAATTATTTAGATAACAGTCTAGTCTTTGATTAAAGGTACATTAGGTATACATAAGCTTAGGCGTTCTTCCATTTAAAATGATGAAGGAAGATTGTACGGTGCGGATTTGAATGGCAGTAGTCGTATCAGTAGTCTAGAATTATATACGAAAGCAGTTTAATATTAGGTTGTGCATGATGCAAAGTTAGCCCCAGATCACCCATAATTAAATAAAGCATATTAGATTTTGGTCTACCATCAAGATATTTCGTTTAATTATTCCTCGAAACCGCTTTTATAAAAGGGTGAATATTATAACCACGAGCATAGCAAAGAATGTTATCTCTTAATTAATCTAAAACAAAATGTAATTTCAAGAGCTTGGATAATTCATTTAGCCTAATGCGACGATGATTAGGTAGTCAGACCCGCCCTGTAAATTGGATTCTTTTAATTTAGTAACATTTTTCTGTGAACTCTGTGAATAGCAATCTGTTCTGATGACGTCTAGGATAAGTTCAACGCAAGGAGTTATTTTTAAAGAAATATCGGTAAAAAAATTCTTAGAATAAACTCGTAGGCTGCGATAATTATGTAATTATGGAAGTTCTTAAGAGAATTCGTAGAGCTGAGTCTACGAAAATTCGTAGCTGTTTATGAAAATTCGCAGACCTTATCTACGAAAATTCGTAGCCGTTTCTCCATAAATTCGTAGACTTGCGTCTACGAAAACCCGTAGCCCTACATTTGCGAAACTTCGCAGGGTTGTCTTAGAATTACCTCGAGGTATGCCTACGAGAATGTGTAGACCTGTTTACATTAAGGCGTAGGATTTGTCTACGTTAATTCAAAGGGTGTGCCATAGGAAAATCAACAAAATTCTAAGAGATAACCAACAAATATGTATCAGCGTTTACAAAAACATATAGTCTGTGAAAATAAATCGACCTGTGTCTACAAAAACCGTATAAGTACCTGTATCTACGAAAACACGTATAAATAAAAAGCAAAAACCAACACTAAAATGTGTACCACTAAAATGGTCAAACTAATAAATTACCTACTTGTATAAATAGTGGTCACAGTCTTGAGACCTGCGCTTAACCTTTAATTTAGTGAAGTGGCGCCCAGGCGGCACCGCGCGACTCGGATAGCTCATAATATTGAGTGTCTCACAGGTCGGCCCACTGTGAAGGGAGACTAATAATAACATCACATGTCGTACCTTTATTGAGCTCGAAACCTCATGGTCTCTGCTCCACAGCGTTCCAAAAATATCGATTCACGGCGTATCCAGCATGTCGACCGCCCTCTAGGGCAGGCAGACGGCTGCTCTCTCTACGTACACATAGGACACAACACGTCAAGCGAGATATCAAAACGGTTTCCCGCCACTAGTATTTAAGCACATATTCTCTCATTGTACCTGTTTGATCACTGTCAATTATTTTTTTTCGGGACGTACACTATTTTTATTAAATTATATAGTGATTTATTTAGTGTAAGGTTGTAAAACGGCCAGAAACTTTGATTTAAATGTGAAAATGTCGAAGCGGGCGTTGGTCCGACCTCGCGCGCTCGCTCGACCCGACTGAGTTTCCCCACATTTTCCCGGCGCAAGCCTTCACCCCTTGTAATCGAGCACGCCCGCGAAGATAAAACAGGCAAATCTAGATGTGCTCAAGTTTTGACTCAATCTCATAATTTGATAACTACTTATGCTCGGCTTCTTATATACCTTTCTGCTGCGTATCCTGTAGATATCTAGGAGTAGCTCTATAGTAAATCCTATGCGTACCGTCATTTTTTTTTAAATTATATGGGGAAGGGGCTTCATGCTAGTGACTGAGTACGTAGGTAAATACCTACATAACTAGGCGCTCACAATCATAAGGATTTTTTTTTACTTTTTCGACTTATGTCTGTTGTTTTTAGTTTTACGTAAGTATTTTATTTTTCATTGTGTTCGGTAATTGTTATTACCTATGTACAATAAAATATTCATCTATCTATCTAATGAAGACTAGATAACCTAATGGACTAAACGGTTAAAAACTACGACTGAAGACGACGTGAGATGAGTGTCTTACCAAAAGTAGGTAGGAGTTATTTAGAGAATGTATAGGTAGCTATCGAGTTATAACAAATACCGCACCTTTAAGTAAACACGTTCTTAAACTGTAACAGGGTGGCAGTTGGAACAATATTATGAGGTAGATAGATACTCATCACTAAATTCATATCCATCTAGTATCTATCTAGTTTTGAAGTTAAAATTCCTAAATAGACATTATGATTAACTAAGGTAGGTACCTACTATCTGTGTAGGTTTTTGCATGTGCAGATAAACGAAATAAAAAAATATTTACGAACTGAATATAGTTTAGTAGAACCTTAGTACAACCCAAATTATTTGCTGAGTTGCCCTATGTCTTCAGCCTACTAGGTAATTAGGTAGGCAGGTAAATAATTTCATCAGCTATCCTATCCTCCATGTTTATTGGAACAAAACACTGTAAGTGTGTGGATAATCGGTTCTGTTCTACCTGCCTTAATAATAATCCTCTATATAATCTGTGTGTATCCACAATTTTGACTATGACATTTAAAAGGGATAATGAAGGACTGTATGACAGTGACATACCGTGTACCATGACAAGTAACATTTGACAGTAAAACATCAACAGCAGCGTAGCGTCGTTCGTTCCATGCCGACCGTTCGTTGTTTGTTGGTCGACGGTCGTTAGTTTTGCGTGTGCTTGATTTTTGTTTGTTTGGTCTTATTTTATTTCTTCTTTCATAATTTAATCTAACAAGCACTTTGAAAAAGAGGTGACTCAAACTTTCAGAACTATTAGATGGCCCAAACAGAGGACACAGAGCTAAGAGATTTGGTGATAGAAGCCTTAGAAAAAAATGGATCCTTGGCAAAAATACGTGCATTGTTACGGGCCAACTTATTTTTGGCTTTTGAAGACGAATGTGAAAATATGAGACAGAATGTAAGTTTAGATAATTTACTGAAGCTCCCTGAGGGCGTACTAGCTCTATCTATTGTGCACGAGTTTTTGGAGGCATGTAACTTAAAGAATACATTGTTTGTGTACAAGTCAGAGTCACGCCAAGGAAAGGATTATAATTACCATGGAAAAAAACTCCTTGCTGACAAGCTTGGCTCAGGACAACAGGATAATCCAAAGGAACCAATTCTGGTAACACTTATTAGGAATTTATCTAAACCAAAATACAGCAATAGACAGATGGAACAACAAAAAATAAACAAGCATGGAGATAGTGGAGATAATAACTATAAAGATGAGCAAAACAGCTCTTACATTGTTCATGAAGATTCCCAAAGCACAAATACTTCCCAGTCTGATAATTCTTTGGATGAAAAGAATAAACTGCTCCTCAGGCTTCAGTTGGACAATTCAGACACTGACACATCTACATCCACAGAATCTACAAGAGATAAAAGCAGCTCGGAATATATTCCTAGTGATCATGTTTTGGAGGTGAGCAACAGCCATAACACTCCTAAAGATTTGACTTCTGAAACTATCGAGCAAATTGTATCCAAGAAAGAAGAACATACAATACCATACTTTTCTAAGCTGCCTGGAATAAATAGCAGTGACTCCACCTCGTATGTAGATCTGAAACCATTCTGCTCATATGATGAAAAAGCACTGAATACAATGGGATTACCATACACTGAAGCTGCAGATATTCCTCAACTACAACACGTATCAAACATACAAAATGAACCTCAAGCAAAAGATTCTGCCAAATCAACTACTTTGAGCAGTATTTCATCATTATCATTAAAAAACGAAACCACTAAAAATGATTTTGGGATAAAATCACAAGGGTCAAAGTCTGATGGTGAAACTGCAGATTACACTTATGATTTTACCACATCACAAGGTTCTAAAAACAGAAGTAAACCCAAATCACCTATGCATACCATGGATACTGATTATAAAAGTTCTCCAGCTGGAAGTCCTCATCAAAACTCACAAAGTTCAGTTTCTATATCTGATGTTGCAGATTTGATTAGTGAAAAGTCCTTTTCATTTGATCAGCATTCCCATAATGATAAGTCATTGGATGAGGGAAAATCAAAGTTATCAAGTAATAATTCTAAAAAGAAATCTGGGAGTGTTCTGAACAAGCACATTGATGATTCAGGCGATTTCACTGAATCACCTATTCCATCCCTTTCTAATCTAAGTCTTGATATTCATAGTGATTGACACAGTGCCAGTTTATTTGCTTCTGAGCTGTTTTAGCAAAATTGACTCAAATAACAATATTTACCTGTTATGGATGATGCCAATACATTTTTGTACGGTGTGCCTGACCAATTAAGCCTACTGTGTAGTTAAAGTAAAAAAGTTCCTTTGACTTACCTACAATTATGAATTTAACTAAGTATTGTTATAATATTAGGTTTAGGCTTCATTTAGGCTTTCAAACTATGTAAATTTTATTGCTGATTTACAAATCAGCAATAAAATTTACATAGTTTAGCTAGTCAAGTAAGGATTTTAAACACCAATAGTTGTCTAAAGTATTCTAAAAAATTTAAAGATTCATATAAAATCAGTATTTCATATCTAGACAGGTAATATAGTATAGAAGTTTTTAATAGGTACTTTGATAATCAATTAAAACTGCATTGTGAATAATAATGAATATGGTACTAAATGAATGTTCCTATTTAAAAGTAGATTTTGGTTAGGAAATCTATTAATTTAATGTTATTCACAGTGTAGCCTTAGAGTTTGTATATTTTATGCTCTCTTCCAAGTGCTACTGGTCCCTTTCTGGGCAGAGTTGTAATCAGTGTGGTTGTGCCTTATTTCTCTTATGTTCCAATGTTTGTTCCTATGACAGTTCAGTCAATGATCTAGTCCTAAATAACAACTGGTTCCGTCCAAATTGCTAGAGTCATGTCTGTTTCTGATCAACAATTTTGTGCTGATGCATGATTTGCCAATACATTGCATTTGATTTAAAAAAACTGTGTATTATTACAAACTACCCCATTTGTCATAGTTATGAATAATCCTGCCTAATCCTGAATTCTACAAGAAAATACAGATCATTTATTAATCAATTTTTATTTCACCATTTCTGTAAAGCATAGATTGTAGATATCACGTTTCCTTTATGCACACAAGTCAATCCATACCAAACAAAACTAGAGTAGATGTTACATAATTTCTATACAAAATTATCTTTATGGCATAGTAGCGGTTAGTTGTTTATAATTGCATAGAAAAGAAATATATTAAACATATTTACACCTAAATATTTTTAGTAGGTACATGAGTTTTAATATGAAATTGGTATAAAAATTACACTTTCATATAGTAATTATAATTACATACGCTATGTAGTAATACAAATGCAGTTTGTATCCTAAATTTGAAAAATATAACGATAGTAAAAGCCACAATGCTTCATATAAACCGTAACAGTCCTACTACATTGTATGAATTTATAAAAATGGAAAAAATATAGCTCCAGGCACTGTTATTACTTTCTCATTCAAAGGATTTTTGAAGAGAAATATTGAAACATAACTCTATGCAAAGAAATTATATTTTAGAAAGGGGAAAATACTCGTGCTTATAATATTTGATTTTATACAAATACTGCAGAGCAAAGTCCTTTCCATATTCAAAATAATCAAATTACTAACTAATAATTACTTCATATCACTGAATAATGATTCTTAACATAACAAACATTCGAAATAAGATTAAAAGTGTACACGTAAATAAATATAAATAATGTACTTAATATGGCAAATATTTGGCTTTATAAATCGTATTTCACGTGGGTTTATGCACGTTTAACTCACCAAATTTTGCTGGTACAAACTTAGAAATTTGTTATAGAAAGCAAGGTGTTGTCACTACATAGATACCAGCAAAGATTAAACATAACATATTGTGAAGATCGAATGACAAACAGCCACATGTCAAATCGAAGAGTCCGTTAAAGCTCGTTGCCCATGGAGCTGTCGTGGGTGAGATTCGAGTCCATGCTGGCGTTGTCAGAGTCCTGACTTTGGTTTCCGCTGTAGTTCGCAGCTTCCTGCAGCCTCATAAGCATGTTCAACTGTAACAAACATCAAGTAGGTAAGTCCATATCTTTATTGAGAACTGGTACAAATAGACAATCTTTAGATACAATTCCGGTTCGTAATTCTTCTCCAGGGGTCACCTGGATTGTTCTTAGCTATAGTTGGACCCGGTAGGTGGCGCTGTAAAAGATCCTGAAAAATGGCGGACGAAGTCGCGAGCATCCAATTAGTTTCTTAAGAATTTCGACCATATAATAAAATGTAAAACATACTTTAAAACAATATTTTCTCAAACATGCTTAGAAATTTGAGCATTATTTTGACAACCTTCTTCGAGATAAATCGAAACTGCTGTACTAGCCAAATACATGTGAGCAGCGGCCGGCAAAAGTTGTATGAAAATCCCTATCTGTCGCGGTTTAGCGGCCAAATAAATTACATAGTAAACTCATATCTGTCGTGTAATATTTAAAAATGGAACGATCTTTTACTCCGAAACATGGCAACCAAGGAGGTAACTTATCAAAGGTTTTATTTAAATTATGAACTGGCTTGCAAATAGAAAGCTGTTTATTGAAAAAAAAACAAATGAATACTCTAACGCGGGAAAAATTATTGTTGTTCGTCATTGACTTTGAAAAGTAATTGTATTTTATAATTTCCGCGCATTATTTGAGAAAAGTACTATAAAAGTCTTGGCCACAACTAGGCATTGATGGACTTACGTATGTGTGCCTACATTTAGTTAAAAAAAATAAAGTAGATACATACTGCTTGATTTTTCCTAAAAATAGTTTCTTTGTTGAGTAAAAAACTTAGTTTGGGTTAGCGTACGTACGAGGCATGCCTTTTAAGTTTTGTCGTTTGAAGAAAAAAACACAACTAGAACCTTATAGTACTTTTTATTGTTTTTCAAAGTATTCACCGCGTAGCTTAATACACTTTTCCATTCGCTCAAACCAGTTATTATAACATTTATTCCACTCTAAAGTGGGGGTGTTCAAAATGGCTGACTTGAAAGCGTCGACTGCTTCTTCACCGGACTGGAACCTTTGACCACGAAGACTTTTCTTAATTTTAGGAAATGTAAAGAAATCGTTAGGGCTTAGGTCAGGACTGTATGGAGGATGGTCAAGAATTTCTACTTTTTCCTGCTTCAAATACTCAATCGTTTGACGAGCGCTGTGTGAGCTTGCGTTGTCGTGGTGCAGGATGATGCGTCGCTTTGAGTTAGATTTTCGAAGTTCGGCGATGACTTGTGGTAAACAAACTGTAGTATACCACTCTGCGTTAACCGTTCTACGATCTTCAAGTGCAATAGTCGCAACATGGCCGGTTTTTCCAACGAACGTGGCCACCATCTTCTTTGAAGTGCTTCGAGAACGAACAACTTTAGTCGGCTTTGGCTCGTCTTGAAAGACCTATAGATTGTAGATTGTTGTTTGGAATCAGGATCGTAGGCATAGATCCAAGATTCGTCACCACTTATGATGTCGTAGACGTGATTTGACTCCCCTCGGTTGAACCTTTGCAGAGTTTTCTTACACCATCTGACGCGGGCCGCCTTGTGATCGTCGGAAAGCAGATGCGGTATCCAACCGCAAACTAGCTTTCTCACACCAAGCGCTTCATGCAAGATCTTCTGAATGGTTGTCCCTGAGATGCCTAATAGAGCCTCTATCTCTCGATACGTCACATGACGATCTTCGAGAATTAGTTGTCTCACAGCAATGATGTTATCTTCAGTGAAGGCGGATTTTGGGCGTCCTTCGCGAAATCTGTCACTAACACTAGTATGTCCACGCTGGAATTCTAAATACCAGCGTTCGACAGTCCGCAGACATGGGGCTACATCACTGAACACAGATGTTAGCTCTTCTAAACACTGAAGCCGTGTCAGGCCTCTTCTAAAGTTGTAGAAAATTATTGCACGAACATTTTCCTTAGAAAGATTCATTTTCGTACGTGACCTGACAGATTCAAATCGAAACTGTGACTAAACAATAGCATTAATCCTAATACTTTCAACTGTTTTGAGATTCAAAATGTAAACACATTCGAATATAGAACAGTTCCAAATTCAAAATTGCCGGAAAATATGGAAACGACAGAACTTAAAAGGCATGCCTCGTATTCCATTATGTGCTTTGGAAGATGTAAGCGACAATAGAAACTTGTGTATTAACTTATGTGATCGAAATTTGGTCTACTAATTAATCCCAACAAGACGCAGGTGATAATAATTGGTGGTAACAGACAGATTGTCAAAATTAATCTTAACACTCTTCCTCCGGTTAAATATAATAATATTCCACTGCAGTTCTGCAAGGAGGTTAAGAATTTAGGCCTTTTCATTACCCATAATTTGTCATGGAACCACCATATTACCCAGATTAGTAGGAGGATGTATGGTACCATGCATACTCTGAAACGCCTTAAAAATTTCTTGCCCCAATCTACGAGGTCCACACTGGTTAATGCGTTACTCTTACCCATCCTAGATTATGCAGATGTATGCTATCCCGATGCTACGGAAGAGCAACTGAACAGGTTGGAGCGTCTGCAGAATCTTTGCATTCGCTATATCTACGGCCTACGAAAATATGATCATGTCTCGGTATTTCGTCAGCAGCTAAAATGGCTTGACATCAGAGCTCGTCGAGATGCGCACATGCTATCCCTCTTATATAATATTCTTCGCAACCCTCTATCTCCCAGCTACCTCAGAGAGCGATTTGCATCCGTATCAACTGAGGACAGACCTGTGCGATCGTCTCGTCGTTTCCAACTAATTACTCCACAGCATAACACGGCTACTTACTCTGACTCTTACACCATAACCGCTACTCGTCTCTGGAATAATATGCCACCAAACTATTTCGAGGCTACTTCAGTGGAAGCATTCAGATTGAGAATCTATAGGCACCTTCTCGGTCAAACCGACCAAAAATGAGCAACTTAATATTTCCATAACACTTCTTCTATTGTTATGTATATATTTTTATTCGATATTGGTATAGTTTAGTCTATCATATAAAGTATTTAAGTAGGTTTATTTATGTAGTATGTACCTATATTATGCTATATTTATTAGTCCTGTGCAAATTTTCTTTTTTACCTTTTCTGTGCACTACCTACACATCTTTGTCTACAATACACAAAGGTTATCTGGAAGAGAATGCTCTTTAGCATTAAGTTCGCCTTTGTACTAGTTTTATAAGTGCAATAAAGTATTTTCAATCAATCAATCAATCGACAGTATGAATGGACAAAATAACTAAGACAATTAAATATTTACCAGTGGGTCCTGATTATTGTTTGGGTTTTGATCAGGATTCGATTCCTCGATGCCGATTTCTTCCACTGTTATAGCTCTCAATGTCTGTAACAAAATATTAGATAATGATTAGAGTATGCGATAATATGTACTGTTTAATATTATGCTCTAAAGATTGTTTCAAAATATTTAAACACAAAGTATATTTTGACGCGCTCACAAGTGTAGATTGTAAGCAGCTCGTAAAACTCAGACTGAGATTGAAGATCAATCAGATGCACTGGGGTGTATATTTCCTTCAACATTCGCGATAAAACTAGGGGAGTCATAATCATAACACTGCAATTTAGTCTTCGTTATATCATATCACAACAATTTTTGTATTTGAAGCTCAAGTGTTTCTGCAACTAGCAGATTAGGGTATTCATTAACTTTTTACACAAACATGTCACTTTCCTAGTTTTGTGATTATGATCTTTTAAATACTAATTAGTAGATTAATAACATATAATGTTGTACCTAGTTATGTTGCTATTCGTGAAAACCTATAATTGGTTTTCTGTTTTGTAAGTACTAGTTAATTGTTAAGTTAATATAGCTGTTTGTTTTCCATAAAATAAATAATAATCAGGGGCCCAATTCTACTAAAACAATCGCTGCACTATGACAATGGTATCGTCACAAAATGGATACCATAGATACCTTTTGCTATTACAATAACACAATAAAATTTCAATGACCGCCGTTTCTATAACAACACCATTAAAAAATAAGCAGCTTGTGACAGGAACAATAATCATACCCATTAAATAATGGCAAAAAAACTCCTCGATCGTTTTTCTTATAAATTAGCAGAATTGGGTCCCAGGTTATAAAAAGTGAAATTTAGACTGGTAGAGTAACTCACGTGAGAATGATTAGGTTCCCTCCACGGGTAGGTGGACTTGACGTGGTGCAGCGGGTCGACCGCGGCGTGACGTCGTCGACCGTACAACGCAATGCCTTCGCGAACCGCCTCGGACGCGTACGGGACTATGCTGTAATTCCACACGTCCGCGAACCACGCCTATAGGAACACAAATATTATTAACTAGCTGTTGCCCGCGACTTCGTACAGGTTACACTACTAAATGTTCAGGTAACCTAGAAATGAAGCTAAACTCGCTGTTGCAACTTGACACCCCATTTTTATCCCATGGGACCTGATTTATGAGATAAAAAGTAGCCTATGTTTTAATCCAGGTTTATTATACGTACATCCCAATTTTAATCGAAATCGGTTCAGCCGTTACGACGTGATTGAGTCACAAACAAATAAATAAACAAACATCCAAACTTACACATGTACAGGGTGTGGCGTAATGAGTGGATAATAGGGTACCTGCGGGTAGGGGCCATTGTGGCGGTTCAGAAAAATATTTGTTATGCTCAGTAAAAGTGCCTCGGTTTTCGAGATAGTCGACATTTTCGAAATTTAAGAAATATTTCACCCTTCGTCACTATTTTTGGCGCCAAGACTGCAAATGAATTTTTTTTTCTATCTATTTTTTGGATAGTATTCTTCGATAGATGTGCTATCGAATGGAAACTATTATTTTTATAACACAAGCACAGTTATGTTTTTAAAATAAGATTTCACTAAAATTTTAATTGCTTTCGTTTGTTTTCCTGACCTTTACCCTTCTGTGGTGTAAAAAAAATGTATGGTCACTTGAATGCCAAATTTTAAAAAAATTTGCCTATTTCATCGAGATTCCGAAATGGTATATTACATGGTATTTCCACAAGTTGATTCAAAAGTAATTCCTATTAAAATGGGTAGAGCTAATTATTATAAAATTACAAATAGTACTAAAATTTACTTCATTACTTAAAATCACCTAAAAACGTTAGTTTAAAATTCGGTAATGAAATAAAACGAAACAATAAATTTTAAATGCATTTCATTTATTAAATTTACTATTACAAAAGGTGTTCGAAAAGGCCACCATGTGCTCTGATGCATGCTCTGCACCTTTTGATAAAAGATCTTTTAATCCTGTTTGCAATTCTTTGCTCTGTGATTTTCTGAGCAGCTAATCGCACACGCTCCCGTAGCTGGTCCACTGTATTGATTGGGTCTTTATAAACCTTTTCTTTAAGGCATCCCCAGTAAAAAAAGTCCAATGGGTTGAGGTCTGTTGAACGAGGTGGCCACAAAATTGTCCCCAAACGACCGATCCATCGTCGACGATATGTTTCATCGAGGTATTGTCGAACATTTCGGGCGTAATGAGCGGGGCAACCATCGTGCTGCAGCCACATTCTTCTTTTATCTTCTAATGAAACATCTTCTAATAAAAGTGGAAGTTCGTGCCGTAAAAAATGTAAATACGTTTCTGCAGTCAATGTTCCAGACAATTCGAATGGTCTGATGATTTTGCCATTTAGAATTCCAGTCCATAAGTTAATTTTGAACTTGCACTGGGACCTGTCTTCTCTGGCCAAATGAGGGTTTGTACGCTGCCAACTGTGCAGATTGTGCATATTAAAATACCCATCTTTTTTGCACGTGGATTCGTCGCTCCACAAAATTTTATCGAAGAAATCGGGATCAGCGTTCATTTTTCTCAGCATTGTTTGGCAAAATGCAACTCGTGCAGGGTAATCTCTTGGCTGCAAACATTGCACGCGCTGATAGTGAAAAGGATGTAATTTTTCTCTTGTTAAAATTCGGTGCACTGTTCTTGCTGACATGCCAGTATTAGAGGCTATTACGCGCACAGATGTGGTCGGATCAGCAGCAATTTCATCAAGTACGTCCTCTTCGTTATGTACTTGTGGTCTCCCAGAACTCGTGCCACCGATGCCACTTCCAGGAATTCGACCTTCCATGTAAGCATTGTGTACGCGAATAAACACACGATAATCGGGATCGCGTGCATTGGGAAATCTTTCCCGATACAGTGCTGCTGCTCGATTGGCGTTACCACCACACTCGCCGTAGATTAAATGCATTTGCGCATATTCAGACGCAGTGTATAGCTGAGGCATTGCAATCAATATGCAATACCAAAAAATCCAAGTTACAAAGCAAATCAAGTCCGAGATCACAGCACAAAATCGTTAGGTTCACAAAATTAAGACGTCCAAATCGCTAGGCAAAACAAAGTCCGAAATCACTGCACAAAATCGACGAGTATCAATCCAAAACAGGATAACACGTTGTTGTACGGGAGTAGTATGATAGCACACTGACTCGAAAATCATAAAAATGCGTTACGCGAAACGATAGTTCTCTTTCACTCATAGCATGAAAGAGCAAGATAGACATAGTGTCGATTGCCGCTGGGCCGGGAACCAATCTGTTCCAAGAATTACTAGTAGTTCTGCGAACAGTAGACAATTATTGCTAATAATAGTTAAAAATATTTCTTTAAATTACGCCTTGATAAGTTTGGTAGGAATTAATTTTGAATCAAGTTGTGACAATGATATGTAATATACCATTTCGGAATCTCGATGAAATAGGCTAATTTTTTTAAAATTTGGCATTCAAGTGACCATACATTTTTTTTACACCACAGAAGGGTAAAGGTCAGGAAAACAAACGAAAGCAAGTAAAATTTTAGTGAAATCTTATTTTAAAAACATAACTGTGCTTGTGTTATAAAAATAATAGTTTCCATTCGATAGCACATCTATCCAAGAATACTATCCATAAAACATATAGAAAAAAAAATTCATTTGCAGTCTTGACGCCAAAAATAGTGACGAAGGGTGAAATATTTCTTAAATTTCGAAAATGTCGAATATCTCGAAAACCGAGGCACTTTTACTGAGCATAACAAATATTTTTCTGAACCGCCACAATGGCCCCTACCCGCAGGTACCCTATTATCCACTCATTACACCACACCCTGTATATAATAATAGTGTGATTACAACCAACAGTCACATAGTCCTGACACTAGGATTCCCTGTGCCATGGACGCATATTTACTAAATCTACCTTGTGACGTCGGTGACGTTAAGGGCTTTTTTTATACTACCTGGTAATGGAACAAGTCCCCCTGATGTTAAGTGGTAACCATCGCCTATAGCAAAGTATCGCCTCGCAGGTCACGCAACTTAGAAACGTGCCCCACGATGCACTGCCCTGCGTCCATCAATTTGAGGCATACAGGTGTAAAGCCTCATGTGCCTGTAATTTCACCGGAAACCATACCCTTCATACCGAAACACAGCAATGCTGCTCGGCGGCAGAAATTGGTATGATTGTAGTACTTCCCCGGGCGAGCCCTTTCACAAGGAACTCCAATAGTCCTGAATGAATGAAGGAATGGGCCTGACTGACTTTAGATATATAAGTTAGGAAATCCAATTGTACTGTTTTTTCAAATTCTTCTACTGATGACACATTTGGTGTGGGTGTTTTAAACCACTTGAAATCGTAAACTAACTAGTACCGACTTGGTACTCACCTTGGACATTAACTTGGTTGCTACAGTACTAGTAGGACATGTTGCTCTATGGGTCGTTTTGATAATAATTGACTACCTCCGTGGCGCAGTGGGCGTATAGCCGGCTGAGACGCAGGAGGTAGCGGGTTCGATTCCCGCCGCGGAACAAATGTTTGCATTATCTACAGATATTTGTTCCGGGTCTGGGTGTTTTTCTATATAGTATAAGTATGTACATATTTACAAAAAAAAAGTATATAAGTATTCCACCAGTTATCTGGTTCCCATAGTACAAGCTCTGCTTAGTTTGCGGCTAGATAGCGTTGCGTTAAATACCCAGCGATATTTATTATTTATTTATTTATAATAGGTATTATTTGCTAATAGGTCAATGTGCCTTGTGATACGAAGATAATTTATTTAAGTTACTGTAAAAACAAAACAAAAGAAAGTAAGGAAGAAAACGCGCCGTGCAACTACGTGCAGCATACAGATCATGCAAACATTTATCCCGTGGAAATCAAACCAGCAACTCCATCTCAGCTTACTACTCACTCGCCACGTCTCAGGTCGACAACACAATCTTGATAAGTTTATAGTTCCTAGAGCCATTTATATTAACTAGTGAGGGGGCACTAACACATAAATATTAGACGTAGTTAATTGGCAAACAGTCCATTGTTTCCTGCACTAGTAGGCCAACAGTTTATGGCAACACATCAAAGACTATAACTGCATTGATTTAAATAATTCAACATGTGAAAGGAATGCGAAGTAATGGACTACAAGAAATCTGATTGACCACATAATGATTTCCAGAATTCAATTACACAGGAGTTTTAATTTACCTGGCTAGCCTCCAAATCCATGGGGCATGCGAGGAACAGGCGCGGTCCTACTGTGACGTCACTGGAGGAATGTGCTTCTAGGAAGGCGTTGAGTGTGGACCACACGCCAGGCAGCCATTCCAGCACCGATGCCAAGGCGGGGTCGCGCCGCCCCAGTCGGAGCTCCATGGAGAATAGCTTCCGCCGGAGATATCTGCATAATAGAAAACTGCTATTTACACAACGCAGATGTTACAGTCAAAACTCATACAAATACAAAAAGCTACCGTCCTAATAACGTTCTCGTGAAATCCAGTACATCCAAAGGTTGTCTGGAAGAGATCGCATTTAGCGATAAGACAACCACTTGTATTTATGCGTGTATTGTTATTTGTAATTAATTTAAGTGTGATGTATTTATAGCGTTATCTATTCGTGAAATCCAGGACATCCAAAGGTTGTCTGGAAGAGATCACATTTAGCGAATTTAAGTGTGATGTATTTATAGCGTTATCTATCTATATACTGCGTGTATTTCTGCGCGTATTGTTGTTTGTTTATTAATTTAAGTGTGATACGTATTTATAGCGTTATCTATCTACAAAAAAAAATACAAATATTATATTCAACCAAAAGTTACATAAGCACAAATGATAACTTGTGCTTAGGTAACTTTAATCAACGTCATTAATCGAAACTAGTTTTGACCGGTTTTCGTAGTCAAAATCTGTTTTGCCCGGTTATGAGTTGTGATTGTGACACATGTTTCAGGTAAAAAGTTAGTATTAGTTGGTTTAGACTTATAGCCGATACCTACCCAGATCTTAAAGTGCCCGCAGAGCACTAACAAAAAATGAACAAAAAAACAGACGAGTGCGTGTAAGGAAGCAGTTGTGACATACCTCGCTAAAAATCCTTTAACTGGTTCCATGTGATTAGCGGTGAGAAGCCACCTAAAGTTGTGGTGCAGTTGAAGGTTTGTAGTATTGCACGTAGCTTGGGACATCGTTCCTGCAAACGAGAATTTGATAAACCTTGCGAATTCTATGAAGAGGTTCAAGGGTTATCATCATCATCATCAAGTCATCATCTTGTTATCATTAACATGATTCTCGCAAAACATTCTACAAAAAAATATAGAGCATTTTCGTAGAGTATGTTGACTCCCATACGCACAAAGCGGTTCTTTTCCACCCTTATTATACGCACTGCTAAAGAGTGGAGCGCCTTGTCTGAGTCTGTGTTTCCTGATAACTACAACCTAGGGGTCTTCAAGTTGCAAGTGAATAGGTTTCTTCTAGGCAAATGTAATATCGAAGACTGCATCATCGCTTAATATCGAAATCGTGCTCAATCGCTAGCTTATATAATAAAAATATAAAATAATATTTAATAAAAAAATAAATATTCTGTGTGATCCACGTTCTTGGCCCAACCAAAAACATGTAATAATTATGATTGTCGATTTGCTTTTTTTACTGTTTCTGTCGTTTCAATTGCATTGCAAGAAGCATATCCCTGCCGCGGGTTCGATTCCCGCCGCGGAACAAATGTTTGCATGATCTACAGATATTTGTTCCGGGTCTGGATATTTTTCTATATATTACATATTTAAAAAAATACAATCAGTTATCGGGTCCCCATAGTACAAACTCTGCTTAGTTTAGGGCTAGATAGTGCTGTGTGAAATGTGAATGTAATATTTATTTATTAAATAGGGCATCGAAATAGGGGACGTCTACCAGCGAGATGGGTCGACGACATCCATGAGACCGTGGGTCGTACGTGGTTCAGACTGGCACAGGATCGGGAAGAGTGGCAGAAACAAGGAGAGGCCTATGCCCAGCAGTGGGTCAACACGGGCTGAGAATGATGATGATGATGATTTGTTTATTATCCACGGACAAAACGTATTTTTAAGTAAATAAAAATGAAAATCATGTTTCTTACCAATAATGACAGGCATATTTCTGTTATCAGGCGGTAGCAGGCCTGCGAATGCGTCTCCAAGAGCCGACGCGTGCTGAAGGTTGTCTAGAACAACGACCGAGGGTAAGGCCGCCTCCTCGCCCGCCACCGCTGCGCTGCATTGCTCCGCGATGTTGGCGAGATACGCCCGGAGCTCGTTACACGACTTGCGGTCCACACTGCAAGTAAAAACAAAGTTACGTCGAGAATTTGACGACCTCCATGGTCTTCCTTCTCAGTCATTAAGTCATTACACTCTTGGCAGAGTGGTCGTGGTCGTCACTTCGGGGGTAATGACGCGCTTAACAATTCTTTGGTGCACTCGTGTAGGGGGCCGTCAAGTGCTGCTTTGATTTGGTCCGTCCATATCATTGGCGATCTACCGCGTGGTCGCGTACCCTCAACCTTCCCCTGCACCACAAGGCGCTGAATGGACACCTCTCCAACACGTGACACGTGCCCGAATAACGTGAGGATGCGAGATTGCACAGTAGAAGAAAGACGCTGCTTGATGCTCAGTTCTTGGAGTATGGACTGCACGAATAGCCGGCTGAGACGCAGGAGTTAGCGGGTTCGATCGAAGAACAAATGTTTCCAGGATCTACATGTATTTGTTCCGGGTCTGGATGCTTTTTTTCTATATACTTTAAGTATGTATTTACTAAAAAAGTATACAAGTATTCTATTGGTTATCTGGTTCCTATAGTACAAGCTCTGCTTAGTTTGGGGCTAGATAGTGATGTGTGAAATGTCCAGCAATATTTATTTATTTTTTATTTGATGAACAAACATCTTTTGCATGATCTCACCCCTATTAATCTGTAAAAAATCCATATATATTTGCAATTGGTATGGCTCCATTGCGAGTAAGCTGAGAGTCAAGGGGTTAGTTATTTTATTACAAGAAAACTTGATATCATCGAAATAGGTCTAGCCGTTTAGTCGTGAAAACGTAACAAACAGACAGAGAGATAGAATCACTTTCGAATTAATAATATTAATATGGATTCTTACTTAAAAGTAGCTACAGCTTCGGCGGGAACTCCCCTACGCTGTGTCTTCTGAACGTAGAATTCAGCTAACTTGGCCGCTAAATATGACTTCCCCGTGCCGCTGGGGCCGCACAAGATGACTCTGCGGTGCTCTGTTAGTAGTGACACATATCTGTAATATAACAAAGTAATTAAAATGCGTTTAAACGTCCGAAAGTACGTATTATTTAAACTACGGGCAAATCCACTGCAAAACGTCTCGTATGTTTGACATCTAACAAGAAATTTTTAATAAAAAATATAACAGACTTCAGAACACAGAAAACTGTTAAAAAAATTCAGAAATATTCTATGGAAGCAATCTGAAAGTATATATGTATATCTTTTCAAATAAAACAAGATTTTTCCAAATCGGTTAATGAATGACCGAGTTCTAAGGTACCAAACATAGTAAAATAACAACCGAATTGAGAACCTCCTGTTATTTTTAAAGTCGATTAAAAATGTATACTTCCCAATAGCCTAGCCGTAGCTTTACATTTCTATAAATTTTACTTCCAAAACTTTCGTAATTAATTTCAATCATTATTATAAATCCCGTATTTATAACAATTATATTAATAAATTGTTGGAAAACTTACCTATATACAATATTTTTTGGTATAAGGCTATCAAACGCTAAGCTCCCTACTCCTTGCAGGCAAATATACAGCGTGTTCACGGTTCCGATGATGTACCCGCACGGCAGCAACTCCGGAAATCCAATTTCCGGCCCGCGCGTCGCCTCACCCAAGTGATAAGAGGTAACCGAATCCGTGTTCAGTCCCAAATTCGTACCCAAATCTATTCTAGACAGGTAATCTTTGAACGTTTTCCTAACTATGTAATCTAAGTTCTGCCACGTGGTTTTGCCGGAGATGTACGTGTACGCGATTGTGTATTCGTTGCAGTTTATTGCGGACTCGCTGTTGTATACGTTTTTATAGGAGCTGCTGTGCGCTGATTTGTTACTTTTAAGGCTATTTGTGTTAGATTTGTTTATTGGGTAGTCTTGCGTCTCTGTTTCTGGGCTGTGCGTTTGGGACATTCGGGGTGATTCGAAGCTGGGTTGTTTATCGAAGTGGTTGTACGCGCTGGCGGATTGCTTCGCGTAGAACCTGCACTCGGACTCGGTCAGCGTATCCTGGACCTCTTCGAAGTATCTTTGGAATGTTTCTGGCTGTCCTAAGTAAACTGCTATTGCTATTTTCTTTCCATCTGTGGTATCACCCTGGCTATCCGCAACACCTGCAATCAAATAATATTGATGAGCTTTATAAAACTTTTACGATTAATTTCATTACTAGAAGAAAGTACTAAATGAGTGTTTTAAGTATTCATAACCACAATCAAAACGGCTCGTAGTTAGAATAAAGTTTTATGGTGATAGAATTACAACTTGGGTGGGCGTCTAGTTACAAGAGGTTTTATTTTCGAAAAAGTTCCCTTCACCCAATTATTAGTAATCCATTCGTTTGATCGGCGATCATTCGACTCGTGCGCACGTTTACACGATTATTGCTGCTACTGGCAATAATTTTTCAACGATTTCCGCTTTTGTAATGTTTGCAGCCCGGTTCCGATTATCTGCGTTATTTACTGCAGGCTAAAATGTTAGCGATCAATAAAAAGATAGCAAGGTCACCGCTGATGTTATGGAAATGTTTTTGTAGCAAAATGATAACGAATCTACGGACACTCATTAGCCTCAATCAAACGAATGAGTTATCAGCAAACAAGGTGGTCGATGTAACTCACCGATATCGGAATAGCTTTCCCCGATAGCGAGTTCGCGGCTCTTGGGAGGAGGCAGTACACTATTGATATCGTAGTCTCCGCTGAGTCTGTCCGACGCGTTGAGTCCATTCGCAAATAAATCGCTGGCGCCATTCAGAGCGCTCAACAAAGCTTCGCTGTTTTCGTTGAGCTCGCACGAGGCTTTGTTCCCGTAGATGGGTTCGACCATTGTGGATTTGGGCGAGCCTTTCTTGGAAAAGTCCATTGTAGGGGTCGACGTCATACAGTTGAAGTCTAGGCCGAGAGGTTGCGAGTGCATGTCCATTGTCGCCTGTAGACCAATATCACACATTCAATAATTGACGACCATTCAACGACCTCCGTGGTGCAGTGGGCGGATAGTCGGCTGAGACGCAGGAGGTTGCGGGTTCAAATCCCGCCGCAAAAAAAGCTTGCATGATTTACAGATATTTGTTCTGGCGCGGTTTCTCTATGTGTTATAAGTATGTATTTACAAAAAAAGTACATAAGTATTCTATCACTTGTCTGGTTCCCATAGTAGCTTTGCTTAGTTTGGGGCTAGATAGCGCTGTGTGAAATGTCCAGCATTATTTAGTTAATAATGATATTTCATACGACTGGAGACGGAACAATCATATGACCCACCTAATGTTAAATGGCAACCATCGCCTATAACAAAGCATTGCCACGTAGGCACCTTAAAAACGTGCCCTACTGCGTCCACCAACTGGACTCATGTGCCTGTAATGTCACCTGCAACCATACCCTTTAAATCGAAACACAGCAATGCTGGTTGGCGGCAGAAATAAGTCTAAGAATCGAAGTGTGGAAAGTAAAGATGGGGAATAAATGGCAGTTACTTAAACGTTACAGGAAAATAAATGTCTTGGAGAGTAACCCCAACATTTTAATTATGATAGTTCACTGATTATAACAAAAACGTACAAGATAAGAGATAGATGGCAATATTAATATTTGGCGCCTGTTTTTTGTCATATCGATAAGAATTTGAATTCACAACTAAGGTCAAATGTGTTAAGTGTCAGATAACACTATAATAATAAAATAAGGTCAAGTAGTTTACTACGACTCCAGAAACAATAAAATATATTTTCCCATTCATTTAGATTATATTAGATAATGACTTTACTGTAAACCAAAATAAATTACAGGACATAATTTCTTACAAATTGATTTAGTGCAACGGGGGCGGTCTAATCGCGAGTTTACTTTTACCTCCATATTTTTTTAATACTCAATAGTTACCCTTTGTGCCCTTTAACATAATATTTATCAGAACACTATGGAAATTGGCATCGCAACAATTGACATTTTTTTAAAGGGTCGGGCAATGCGTGATTGATACCTTTGGTGTCACAAACGTTCATACGGTAACCGCTACCATCAGGTGGGCCGTATGCTTGTATGCTACCTTTTAATTAAATTAGTAGATTTTTTTATATTAAATGTTATGAGATGGCTTACCTGGTGCAAAGTAGCTTGGTCCGCTAAGCTGAATCTCCTCGGGTCTTCGACAGCGGAGCCGCCGGTGCCCAGCGAAGTTTGACTGCCCGCCAGCGATCGTGACGTCACTAACCTTTGTAGACGCTCATTGTTCTGTTTGAGATTCAGCATTTCATTCTGAAATATTTTATTTGTTAGTATAGTATGGTAAATGTATTTTATATAGGTTACCTATATATTAGTATTTTCTTTTTATAGTGTTATTCCGAACACTTATGGAAAATTCTAATATTTTTTTAAAACGCCTAGACTGGACATGAAAGTTTTTGTGGTGTTTTTAATAACCTATATAGGGTGCTTGATAATATACGCACATTAAGGAAAGGGGTTATTTTGATGAGCATAATAAATAAATTGAATAATATAATAGAAATGTCTATTTTATTCTGGCATGTTAAAACAAACACTTTATTAAACTTATGTTGTGCTATTGCATAATGCTTGCCATCTAACCACAGATACTGTATTGGTGACGTCACGAGATATCTCTAGTTGTCCCTTTCTAAACCAAAACCCGCAGCCATTTCCGAAAGAAATATCAAATCGACCTTTATTTTTGGATGTCAATTGCAAGAGTAGGTAGTAAGTTTTATATCGGATTAATGACCTAAACTTAGTCGATTTTCTTTAAAATTTAATAATATAACTACATAGTAGTTTTTTTTCGAAAAGTCTTTTTTTATGTTTTGAGAAACCGTCACTTAAATATCGTCAATATATTACCAAACACCCTGTATATTAATTTAGTATATTTTATAAGTGTAAAAAATATTAGAATTTAAATTTTCTTTATCTTATATTTATATTTAAAGAATATGTAAATTTATCCTTATAGTACACCGCACTCCGTTATGTCTTCGTAAATTTTGCTCCATCCAAAGATTGCATGAAAAAGATTGCTTTCCGAAAATGCCGCACATTACTGCCTTTTTTATTTTAGCTTAGTACTTATTTTGTATTATTTCTATTTGTTTAGTACTTTATTTAAGAGTTATCTATCTATCTCTATATAATCGTGCGGTAATAGTCAAGCAGACAAACATTACAGTGCATTGAACATTTTGTTTGATGCACGACACTAAATATAAGAGAAAAACATACCCTCATTTTAATTACAGTGTCTTTTAGACTCTCCAACTGATGCGCTGAGCTCAGAGCTTCCAATCGTATATCTGTTAGCACCAAATCCTTTTCTCGTAACTGTCGCTTCAGATCGTTAACTAAATGTGCGTCTTCTGGTTTTTCTGTGAACAAAACATTTACAAAATCTGTACCTACATAATAAATTAATGGCACGAAATAATTGGAGCTTAAACGTGACAGTGGTTTTATAAGGTAACCTAAAACCCGCTTTACACTTTGCAATATTCAGATAAGCTACATAAAAAAGACTGAATTTGGACAAGTATACTATACTTAGCCAGTTAGACACACTAATTTTACGTACTGAAATTTATTTTACGTATTTAACGACATGCTGAATTAAGTGCACTAAATATTGCAAAGTAAAAACCCCGCTTAAGCTTAAATTAAGGAAGAAATAAGCATAATCCATTGAAATCAGTTCGTCAGGTTAATTAAATGTTGAGTCTCCTGCCAGAACTGAGAGCCCGCAAGGCTAAGCTATGGATAGACAACGGATTAAAGATCGAGCGCTTTCTCTCCGAGCTAATTTTCCGAGCGCGCAAACTGTCGAGCATTGTTTGCTAAGCGGCAAACTTCTTGATACATCTTGTTAGCTTGTTTTTCGCGCGACTTCGCCTACCAACTTTGTACTTTAAACTATAATTTAACCCCTGACAAGCACACATCTAAAAGGTATACCTCTTTAGGCATTGAGGGTGAAAAGTACTCAACACATTTCATTTTCAAATATTTTGGTCCCTAATAAAGTGAGGTTTTTTTTTTAATTAAAGCTTGAACAATTCTCTATAAAATAGATATAATATTAAATTAATTAGAGTAAATTGAAATAGATAAAAATACTATCGAAGCTAAAAAAGGTGCGTTTTTGAGATTGTTTTGTTTTTGGGCCGTATCTTTAATTCTAACGGACTAAAATATAAAAAATTATAGTGTTTTGGAAAGCTTAGAAAGTGATCTAAAGCAGGGGTCGGCAACCGGCGGCCCGCGGGCCGCATGCGGCCCGTAGACTATCTCGGTGCGGCCCGCAACCCTGAGGTCCGTAAGAAAAAAATACCGAAGCAAAAGGCCATATAAATTCACTAGAATTTATACGGCCATGCTGCTGGGCCATGAGAGTATTCTTGAAAGCTCGCTCCCACGCGGGGTGATAAAAATGTACCTCTATTTCATTTCTTAAGAACTGTTTATCAAGACTGTGATGTTATGTATTGTTTCTACCGAAAATAAATATTTGCTGTACTTATTCAATTCTTGGCAATTTCTTTTGCGTTTATCCGCCGCACGTGCGGCGGCGGGCGGCTCCTTTGAGACAATAGGCGGGGCGGCAGTCTTTGATTAGACGCAGGTGTGCGGCGGCGAAAAAATTCAAAGCGACCGGTTTTAGTTAAAATCACAGCCGCGCGCAGCTCTCGCCACATTCGGTTGTGGAAATTCGCCGGAAACTCACGTCTCATCTGGTTGCTAGCTACGCGTTTCGTTTCACCTTTCTTCCCTTCGCTGATAGCTTCTCACGCACGACGTATGAGGTAAGTTGTATGCACTCGCGAGCATTTTGTTTTATTTTATTTACTGCTTGTTAATGTGAACCTTCAGATTGATGGGTAAATGTTATAAGGACGGGGATAGTAGTTACATGACATGAAGTTAGTTACGAGTGTGTCATGTTTTAATTATTATTTGAATGTGGAGTTGAATTTGTAGGTGCTAACTGGAACATATAATTTTACAACGAATTTAATTTTTTTCATTATTGTTACAGAATAATTATATAAACATGGCTTCAAGAAAAAGGAAGATAGAAGAAGAAAAAAGAGTTTTTAACGAATTATGGACAGAATTATACTTTTTTATCGAGTTTAAAGGAAAACCGTTATGCTTGATTTGTCAAAAGAGTATTTCTGTAGTAAAGGAATATAACCTGAAGCGACATTACGACACCGAGCACAAAGCTAAATTTGACTGTCTTGAAGGAGAAATACGGAAAAGGAAAATTTCCACTTTGAAATCGTCATTACAAAATCAACAAAACATATTTAAGGTTGTGGCAGACAACAGCGAATCGAATGTTCGGGCCAGTTACAGGGTAGCAGAGATTCTTGCAAAAAGTGGACGTCCGTTTACCGATAGTGAATTAGTAAAAGAGTGTGTCTTAGCTATCGCAGAAGAAATATGCCCAGAGCAGAAAAAAATGTTTGAAAGTCTTAGTCTCTCTGCAAGAACTTGCACCCGACGTACTGAAGACTTGGGTGCTAATTTGTGTGAACAACTCAGGGATAAGGCGCAGTCTTTCGACTGCTTCTCTTTAGCGATGGATGAAAGTACGGACGTGTCGGATACAGCACAGTTACTCATATTTGTACGCGGCATTGACGAAAACTTTACTGTTTACGAAGAGCTTGTGAAAATGTGCAGTTTGAAAGGTACAACTACGGGAGAAGATTTATTTCACCATGTGGAACAAGCTCTGGATTCATTGCAATTAAGCTGGGAAAAGTTAACAAGTGTCACTACCGATGGAGGCAAGAACATGAGCGGTCAAAACAAAGGTGTTGTTGGGAGAATCATCAGCAAAGTGAAAGATTCTGGATCTACTGTGCCATTGATTTTTCACTGTATTGTCCATCAAGAGGCATTGTGCTCCGAAGTTATATCCTGGAAAGAAATAATGGATACTGTAACATCTACTGTTAATTTTATAAGAAGAAATGGGCTCACACACCGTCAGTTCCAAAAGTTTTTGGAAGATCTGGAAGCTGAACATGGTGACGTGGTTTACTACTGTGAAGTGAGGTGGCTCAGTCGAGGTGCCGTTTTGGAACGGTTTTTTGATTTGAGGAAAGAAATTGGCAACTTCATGGAGATGAAAGGAAAGCCAGTAGAAGAGCTTACTAACAAACAGTGGATTATCGATCTTGGTTTTTTGACTGATTTGACTAAGGACCTGAATCAGCTCAACAAACGCTTGCAGGGAAAAAATAAATTGATTTGCGATATGTATACAGATGTAAAGTCATTTGAAATGAAACTGAAACTGTTTATCAAGCATATTGATGAAAAAAAGCTTGACCATTTTCCTAATTGCAAGAAAGCCGTGGAAGAAGCTGGAGATAATTTTGTGTGGCAAAATATTACAATGAGAAACGTGTTAACACAACTACAAACTGAGTTTGTAAATCGATTCACCGACTTTAAAAAGAGCTCCCTTAACATGGAAATATTCCAAAACCCTTTTGCAATTGATATTAGTGAGATACCAAGCAATTTGCAAATGAACATAGTAGATTTGCAAAGTAATAGCACACTTAAAACGGCATTTAAGGAAAGCACTGACTTGATACAGTTCTACGGAGGTTTGAGTTCTGAAAACTTCAAAGAATTGAAAAAGTTTGCTCAGCAGATAATAACTATGTTTGGTAGTACATATTTGTGTGAGCAGACTTTTTCAATTCTCAACTACCGCAAAAATAAGAATTGTTCGCGGTTAACGGATGAACATTTAGACGCGATACTGCGCGTGTCTACTACTAAAATGAAAGCAGACGTTAAAAAACTTGCAAGTCAAATGCAGCCTCAAAAATCTCACTAGTTCTTACTTTTATGTTAGTATAGTAGTTCAATTAAAAAAGAGATAATTGTATGAATATATATGCGTTTTATTTCAAATATTAAAAATACATGCCCGAACATATAAATATAAGTGCGGCCCGCACTGATACTCTGGCAACATATGTGGCCCGGCTATAGCATAAGGTTGCCGACCCCTGATCTAAAGGATGGTGGAATTCGTTTTTTTATCCGCTTCAAAAAGTATAGTTATTTTTCTACTTGAATGCATTAAAGTAGCGTATGCTAAAAAGTAGGTACAGGACGGATTTTTAAAGAAATCAGAGATCTATTACTCATTGTAATCTTTACTTTCTAGCACGAAAATACAAATAAACATAAAATATATATTTTAAATAGAATTATTGTTACAACACTCTACGCACATAGGGCATCGATGTCGTTTACACATAGATTTTTCACACTGCGGACACATCATGGTTGTTTTAACTTCTAATGAATAATGACAATATGAACATCTTGTTTTGGATATTGATATGACTTCAGAATAATTAACAGCAGGTGTTTCGTAGTTGAGAAGTTGAGCTATCATCAGTTGTTTCGTCGTTAATAAGCACAGTAGAATTTCTCCTTCGTTTACTCATCTAAAACAAATATCACAATTTACGAAACTATTCAAAATGTATAAAAATATTTTATATGTCAACACATATATATGTTTATATATATGACTTATACATGCATATAAATAAATAAATTTCCATAAGTTCATAAATATTTTGTGCTACAATTTTAATCATAAATGATTACTTACTGTAAATAAAAAAAGAAACACTCGTATGATCCGATAAAAAAGTCTTGAACACTTGACTGTCTACACTTAACTGGCACACTGGGTTAAAAGTACCCACAGCGTTCCGCGCTCACTGCGTTGTAACAACTGAGTCTCACCAACGGCTACTGAACACGCTTCCTCTAGGTCTCAACAAAACATCGCTGGAAGGGAAGGCCCTTTGTTAAATATACTCAAAGAATTATAACGAAATAAAATTTTAGGGTGGGTACTTTGTACCCAGTGTGCTTGTCAGGGGTTAATTAATGTTTGAAACCTCGCTGTTTTTGCAGATACATTTTTTTATTGTTTTATCATTACCACCCTGATCGTAAGTGATGGTATGGTCTAAAATGAAACCCGCTTGCCTAGAAAGAACTGGTTCACTTACATGAAGACACCGAGATTAATTACAATCTCTAAGTGTTCAAGTTCATCTTCTAATATATAAAAATCTCGTGTCACGGTTTTTGTGGTCGCACTCCTCCGAAACGGGTCGACCGATTGTAATGATTTTTTTTTTGTATTGTTGGTATGTATATTTGGTATATTTGGTCGTAAAGTATTTTTCACCCCCACCCCCATTTTATAATCGCGGTTTTAGTATTTTTATATGAACAATATCCATATAATTTAACCGTCGTTCATTGACATGAAATCATTTAAATGAAGTGTCTCGTCACTTTGACAAGAGTGTTTACATAGTTTTTATCCGGAAGGTCCCACGGGAACGTGAAATTTCAAGCGTACGCAGCAGCGCGCGAGTCAGCTAGTATCATTATTAAAAATCCAGTAGCGTGTTCTAATCTTTATTCACATTAACACATAAAAGTTGAAGTCATAATAGGGGTCTTATAAATTACTAGCTGACCTGCCCGCGGCTTCGCACGCGTGGTTATTCCATAAAAATATAACCCTCCTGCGATGTTGGGTAAAAAGTAGCCTGTCTCAAACCCGGTCATAATCTATCTATATACCAAATTTCATCATAATCGGTCCAGCCGTTTAGATGTGAAAACGTTACACACATTCAGAGTTACTTTTGAATGTATAATATCAGTAAGGATAACAGCATTATTACTCAAAAAAGTGACCCTAATCAATAACAGGTTAAACGACGTGGCGGCCCAACAATGGTCCCGTAGTTTCGGATCAATTTATACCGGCGGCGGCATCGAGGGAGAATCTAAGCTAAAGTCGCGATCGAAACAGAAGGGACGGATTATCCTAATTGTAAGTAGAGATTATGGACTTTACCTAATCGGCTTAGGCCCATCAAAACATCTCATATTGACGGTAAGTATAAGCTTTTGTTATTTACAAGACTATCAAATACAGAAGAAACAGTTTAATCATCTAAAGACCGTTGAAAACGATCTATAGATAGCTCAACTGCTCCAGATCACTACCAGGCGGAAGTTTCACCGAGACACTGGCTGCATTGCCCCGATGAATTGCAATGCTTATGCGTTGACCGAGATAAGCGCCAGCTCTCGGATCACACGTCGCTTCGACCAGAAAATCGCTCAGAAATAATTTTGAAAACGCGATGGGCTCTGGTACCTCTTGTACCCAGGGTCTCGGCCCCAAATGGCTCAAACATGTAAGCTCCGTCGAGACTTCTATATTTTTGCCGCTATAAGATCATCGGCTGAACTTGCCGGCCACCGGCCCTAACTGCTGTACCAGACAGATGAGATGGTATCGACGCACGTGGCGATCCACACCATATGCCTACCCTTCTCCCAAGGTACAAGAGCGCTACCGTCAGGCCGCTTACCATCGTTACGTATCAGCCCGTCCTATTAATGTTATAAGAGATCTTTTGATTTTGGTTCTTATTTGAAAAAGTATTACAGTTCATTTTCGCGTATAAGTTTATTCCTGTTAGCTTCAGGCTAACCCCGTGACGTTGAGAGTTAATAGGAGTCTGAGGGCCTCTTACTTTTGTAGCACGGCAGCACTTAGTTGTGAATTTTGTAAAACGTCGCTAACGGTCACCCATTCAAGAGTTGGACTAAAAGGTACATCGTTATTTATTCGATTTGTTACAAACAACCAGACACGCTACGTCACGAAAGCTTTAGTAAACTATACGAGTATTTTACCAAGGAATTACCAAGGGAAATCTAATTAGACGTCTATCATTTTGCATGCCGTGACAAATTTGTACGAACGTCTAAGCGAGAAATCAAAAACCAACCACAAAATGCAATATAATTATGGTGTTTGCATACATTAAAATAATGCGTAGGAATAAGGCACTTGTCTCACCACCGGCGAGTAATCGATTAGCTATCAACTATTTTCTCGCTCAAGAAACGAACAAAAGATATAGATTCCGTGTCAGTAAAAGAGACACGTATATTAATAGTTGATCGCTGGCCGTTCACACTGCCGGCGAGAACTCGCCGAACACTATTTTGTCGCAGCGACTACAACACTCGCTCAGCGATACTCGAAACAAGGCGCTATGTTATAGCCCAGCGAGACAACTATAGGAACTACACCAGTGGCGTAGCTAGGACACCAAAGGCCCCGGGGCAACAAATAAACTGGGCCCCAACTAAACTATTTAAAATCGTTTGTTCCGTATTCGACGTACTCTAGATTTGTCGTAATCCGGATTCATCGTAATATAGTCGACTCCATTATAAATTAAAAACCAAATACAAATTGCAACTTATTTTAATGAACAAATTAAAACTATTTTATTAGGTCCGCCTTGCATCAAGCGCGTGCTATTGAAACGCGCTGTTTAATGGCGCGACTGTGAAACCAACCTACGAGTAAGAATACAGGGGAGTCCCCGCAAGTTTCAAACAAAGATGTTTGTGACTTGTTGGGAATTCCACTGTATTTTTTTCAAATAAGTTGCCATTATTAAAGTCGCGTTCCTGGAATCTGGTTTATTTATATTCCGAATGTGGGAGACATTTTCACTAGTTCAATTTATAGTTTGTAAGTCAGTCTTAGGGGCTCCCTGAGCGGGGGATGCCCCGGGGCCTACTATTACTACGCACTCGCTTCTCGCCAACTCGTTTCTAGCTCTACTTGCTTCTCTCTCATCGCCGGCGGTGAGACAAGTGCCTAACATCAAGATTCACTTTATACATATTGAAAAATTACACTCAGAAACACTAGTTATTTCTGGATCAATAATTCGACAGGACGATATTTCAATGTTGCATCGTTTGGTTTTGCTGTTCATTGTTAGTATTTTGACACCTGCCAACTCCGACTATTAGAATGTCACGGGTATAATATAGTTTTTCAATGTACCAACTAACCTTTGGTCTCATCAGTCTTAGCCGCAGGGCCCTTTTCCTTGAGGTCGGGCAAAGCTTCGTGAGAATGTTCTAGACTGTTCTCGTTGCTTCCCTCGCGGATCGTGTGCGGGTCGTCGTAGTGATGCGAGCCGGACGAGCTGTCCTGAGACGACAGCTGCCCGAGGGACGAATGCTTCGCCGTTTTAGATATCTTTGCGTTTCTTGAGAAGGCTTTCGTAAATGAAGACCGCAGCTGTGTAGAGTTTTCATATTATGGATTAATAATAATACATAATTATTATTAATATACTACGTGTTTTGTTATGTACGACATTAAATGAAAACACGGGTTAATGGCTAATATTGTTGTAAAATAGGGTATTTTCAAATTCAGTACATTCAAAAATTTAAATTTTCAAACAACCTTAATATCAATTCCTAAAATATAATAAAATAAAATAAAATAGGCAACAGCCTGTATAAAATAGATAAACAAATCATATTCATTCATCATGTATATAAGTAGGTACCTGTGGAACTGACTAAGCGGCATCGTCGCAAGGGTGCCACCACGTTAAACATTGTTTATTGAAAATGTATCGATTACTGGATAAATATTCAAGCTACCGGTATTGAACCCATCTCTAAAATCAGTTAATACGATGCCGGATGTGTGTTTTAAATTAATTATAACAAAATAGGTTGTATATGGATATCTCTACTTGTACTGTACGTAGTATATTATTTATCTGTGTATTTATATTATGGATTAGTTAATAATAAACACGTGTTTAAATTTTTTTTGGAACATGGATATTACGTGTGATTGTTATAATTGTTTGCACAGATGTAGAGTGCTTTGCGCGTGTTTTCAGAATTGCATAAGTTTAGTGCGTGTTTGTACGCAAGTGTTGACTTTAAAATACACCTATCTACGCAATTGCAACAATTAATTGTTTTAGCTGTTGAAAAAGAGATAACTAAATAGGTCCAAGAGATTGTGATATTTAAAAGATTTTATCTTATAATGTAAGAGTTCGTTTTAATTAATAAGGTCTTGTGTTTAAGAGTGAAGCAAACGGATAAACAAACACTATTGTTCCTGTCGACGGTCACTTAATACACGTGCGGTACGGCATGTAGAGTTCTGTTTCACGAACTTAGTTCTAAAACCTTTTGAGAATTTATCAGTAATAAATGCAAATAAAGTTGAAGTTGGCGCCCAAGCCAAACAAAGTCTAAAATACTCTAAGGGGCTTCTTACGTAAAACAAACTTGGCTCTCATTGGGTGCAGGCTGCACAAGATTGGCCGCTCTGGATACATAGGTAGGCTTATGTTCAGCAGTGGACGTGTTATGGCTGATATGATGATGATAACTCGATTGATCGCGCTGGAAACCTATGGCTGATACATACAAAACCTGTTTTGTTATGTACGTCATTAACTTAAAACACAAATCTGGAATCGTATTAAATGATTTTAGAGGTCGGTTTATGAATGAATTAAATACTCTTTATTGCACACCAAACAAAAATACAATAACAAAGGGAATAAACAATAAATAACGGTACAATGGGTGGTCTTATCGCTAAAAGCGATCTCTTCCAGACAACCTTTGGATGGATAGGATAAACAAAAATCAAAAGACGGCGGTGTAAGAGTACCTTTAACATAAGTACATAAACAGAACCCATAAAATAATACCGGTAACTTTAATATTTATCCAGTAATCGATACATTTCCAATAAACAATTTTTAACGTAAATCGGCGGCGCCTTTGCGACGATGCCGCTTAGTCAGTTCAACAGGTACCTACCTACTTACATGATAAATGAATATGACTTGTTTAACTATTTTACACAGGCTGTTTCATTGATATTTTAAGACTTAATATTAAGGTTGTTTAAGAATTCAAAATTTTCTATGAATATTAATTAAAAAAAAAAACAATTTTACAACAATACTAAACATTAGCCCTGCCCGTGTTTTCATTTAATGTCGTACATAACAAAATACGTAGTATGTTGTAATTCCTACAACAGATTTAAGATAATCTTACCCATCCTTTCTTCTTGTGCTTCTTATCATGATGCGCGGAAGAGCCGCTGCTGAGGCTGTTGATACTAGACACGCTGTCGGTGGAAAGATGGCGTGTTATGGCTCCGTTGCCGGTCTGACCTAGCCGTTGCGGCGAGGACTGGGAAGCCGGGGGATTACTTTCCGTCTAAAAATAAAAAAAAACAGGTTATTAAGATAACTGACAAAAAGAAAACAGATGGCATTCGAACTGGCGTTCGACCAACTTGATCCGAGGCTTGTTATCGCTCGTTGTACTAAGCTTAAAACTGAACCTATTCTGTGAGTATTATAAAACTGTTATTAATTTTCAGCGAGGATTCTCCCTAAGAAACCGGTAACCTTGGACGTAGCTTACGTATTGCATTGTACATATCACCTTGTGACGATAGTATAAGTTTCATGTGTCTGTGATTTCTCCCTTCAAACCGGAATACAGCACAATAATAACCGGAACACAGTAATTACATTACTGGCTGGTTGCATTTCATAAAACAGTAGGTGCTAATAATTTATTTAGTGTTGGTATTTCTAGAGGCGTCTAAGGCCTCTAATATAAATGAGGTTAATAGCAGAGTGCACTGATTTAGGTCAATTAGGTTTTAGTTAGAACATGACATCACTAACATGTAAACATTACTTTGCTACGCTGTTTCAAATGACATTCTAAAAATAGTGCTAAATAATTGATCGAACGAAGCGAGATCTCCAAATCCACTTGGGAAAATCGGCGTTGTATGTATATATATGTTTGTTTGTCCGAGGATGACTTTCGAAGCGTTTATCCGATCATCGTGAAATTTGGTATATAGGTAGGTAGTGATGTCACAATTTTGGTGTGACTCAATAAGCTAAAAATATTGGGGGGTTGTTGAGATCAGGGTTCAAGAGGGGTAAAAACAAATTAAAATGAGACTATAAGGTCAAGTGGGACGTCAAATGAAAGGTCTTCATTAGTACATTTCAATCCTGTTTTTATTTTTAGTTTAATGCTTGTAATTTTTGAATTATTAGCCATAATAAAAACAAAACTGACAAAATTCACAGGGTACACCAGTGACCCCAATTTCGTGTGGCTTTAGTGACACAAATATAGGCAAAAGTCTGAAATTCATAATAACTGCATTTTGTATCCCAAAAAAGAATAACCACTTAATATGAACTTCCGTTACCTGTAATTTGAATAAAACTGTAGGTCAAGTAAGTCGGTTATTTATTTCGTGGCACTAGTTTGATAGTCAAATATTACAATTTCTTTTTTTTATGGGAGACTCGCGAGAATCAGTTCGGGGCGAACCACTAGTATTATTAATAGTATAACAGATAACTTTCATCACAAATGCAAGGAAATTAATAACATCCTTTTTCCCACTCATGCTCTGAAAGTTGGTCATAGTTGAAATTGGTAAACGGATAAGAAATAAGGCTTTGTCATGAAGATTGTATTTCATTTTAGCTTATAATGAATGCAATGAGCCTTATTCTATTTTCAAACTAATTAACCTAGGGCTGCAAATCGTATTTAACGGAGCCGTTATTGAGTTAACAATGACAAACTTTCAGAGCGTGAATGATGAAAAATATATTATAGTTCTTAGAAATCCTGATGTAACCTTTGAGCCCTCATGAATGGTTGCCTATTACTATCAACGAGTATAAGATATGGCTACTCTCTCCTGTACAATTTTAATATGATTTATTGCATGTGAAATGCACAGCTGAGCTGTTCGTTACTATACCCCTATTAGGGTAAATTGCATTTTCAAAGCATCGCATCCCATACAGCGCGATTCGCATCAAATCGAATACGTCAGTTCAAACATTCACATCACTTGTCCCATTAGAAGGTACTTCTAACATAAAATGGGAACAGATCTATTGACGGCCAATTTAATGTAAATGCTACCTCGCCTTATTGCATTCTGTTTATCAATATTTTAAATGAAACAAGCTTCCACCCGCGGCTTTGCACGCGTGGTTTCTCAATAAAAAGTAACCACCAAATTTAATCGAATCGGTCCACCCGTTTAGTTGTGAAAACGTAACAAAGCGATAGAGTTACTTTAGAATGTATAATATAGTATGGATGATACCAAGATCATTATAAAGTTCCGGGATTGATACAAGTAAAAAAGCTCTGCACTTGATCTCATTACGAGTTACTCTAATGCCTTGCATAATGATTGATGGCTGATCGCATTGACCGACATCGGCTTTTCCTCACCAGAATAGTAATTGAGATAAAATTATCTACGGCCGCTTGTACAAGGTAGATTTTATTTTAATGAAGCGATCGCATTGAGAGCTCGTTACATGTGGGAATAATAAATGCGCTCCCAATATCTCTTACAGCGATAATACTTGTGCTTGTTGAATTTAACCTACATGTGCCTTTAATATGCAAATCGCGTTTAAATCGGAAGTTACATTATATTCCCACGGCATTAAATGAAGCGGAATTTATGCATATATTTTGATACCATACACGCATACTGCGGTTTTGATGATTCGCACCCATCAGAGGAAATTGTACAGAAACTCATGACACTAACCGGTCACGGTGGTATAGCATCATATGATTTCTTGTGATCGAATAGTCAATTTAACTTCAATATGCATTTACCTGACCGGAGATATTAACGCCGTCTGTCCTGATACCCATGGACTGCATGTGAGCCGTGGTGAGGCCAGCTTGTATCGACTGCTTCCTCAGCAGCTCGATGGTCTGTCGAAGTTCCGTTAGCTCCGAGTCCTACACAAGTAAATAAAACACAAATAGTAATTAAAAGAAAGCAATTTGCATCCGTCAAAACCGGTCGCTCGGAGCTAAACCGGTGGACTTGGGCGTTCACACACAGCTTTTTCTAATTGACATGACGCCCGTTGCGTGATGCGTGGAACCAAAATCAAACTTGAGAATTAATCGTAATTGAACGAATGCCGGGCAAGTACGGCTCATATTACTCGCTGTGAAAGGTAAATACGAATGATAAATATGTAAGAAAGGTTTTCTAGTTAAACTTTCAAGTGAAATGTAAAAGCTACGCCTACAAGTTGTACAGCTTATAGTCTTACTTAGGTATCAAACAGGAGGGTTTGCGATGAAATTAAAACAACGATGGGTGCGGATCTTGCTGGTGCACTTGGCCCGGTTATGGCTTCCACTGCTTTCATGGTAATAAAAGGCATTCATAAATTGCATTTAAAGGATGCTCTTCGATAAAACGGGCCATCCGTTTTTATTACCTTTCTCTCAGCGGTGGCGGTGAGCGAGTGCAAGCGTGTAGTCATGTTGGACAGGCTTTGCTCGAAGGCGGACACCACGTGCGCCTATAACAATAAAACAACTTATTAATATGATTATTCCTCAAGTCACTGGTATGTTTATGGTTTCCTCGCTTTAGGTCAGTGATATTGTGTTTTAGATAGACCATCCTTTATTGTTACACCAAATTACAATAACTTAGCCTAGAAAACTTAAGATTAATACATGGTGGTACAATGGGCGGCCTTATATCGCTCAAAGCGATTTCTTTCAGACAACCTTTGGATGGACTGGATTGAGAAAACGTGTGAGGAGGCGGAGTTACAATAAATACCTATTTATGTAGGATAAAAATAAATAAATACCTAAACATAAAATATACCTACATATAAATAAATAAATATAAAACACATACATATATACATATGTATATACTTTAACCATATATATCGAAAGAAAATACAATCTTTACACTAAAGAAGCTGCTATAAGTACAGTTTGTAGACCCTCACTTTTCAAAATAGGTAAAGATTTAGCATGTCTGATAGAAACGGGCAAGTCATCCCATAATCGGACAGCTCGTACCGTAAACGAGTTACTAAAGAAGTTAGTTTTAGTGGTATTTATGTCCTTTACCTAGTTTATTAAAATAATTCGGCGTCCTCCTAAGGACCTAATTTCTCAATTAGCTTATATCGGTTCGTATTTTCGTAAATTTTGGTTAAAAGATGCAGTAGTAGATATATTTTCTCTTACAAACGATAAGTACCCCAATCTCCTAAAAGGCAGAAAACCTCTAATAATTAAAACTGCTATTGCGGAGAAACGATCAGGAAACATCTCATTAGCTATAGATTAGTGAGACGCAAATCGAAGTCACAGATTATGGCAACATTATTCCAGACCATAAATGAAAGAAATGTCTGTAAATTAATATGCTTTTCCTGTATAAGTACTGTTAATAATCCTCTTTCTGGTTGACCAACATACCGGTGATTTCTATTCGGTTTAAGTAATCAAAGATGACCACAGACCGACACAGATCTCTCCGTATCTGCAGATGCGGACTAATATTACTCAGTAACCAGATGTACGACCCTCGGTAGACGAGTTAAATTGCTCACTTTAAACCGGTTCCATCATATAATAATTATTATTGATGTATCTTTACGCTATCATGTTATACTTATTGCTAGTTAAATTTTGATGCCCCACCGTAGAAACCGTACTGAGTCACCGTAATAAATTGCTTTATAAACTCTTAATAGTGGACGTGGGTGTAGCTGGACAAGGGACCCTTTGTTTGCCACGTCACAGGAACGCTTTTAGCAAAATTAAAAGTGAGGGTAACGACCCTCTATGTAAAATACGTAGTTACGAACTGCGTGTTGCACATACGGCAGGAACCGAAGAATAACCATTTAATTGTTTTTTTCCGTGCAGCCATTCGAAGTAATTTAACAAACATTTTATAAATAGTGAAGATTCACCTGTTGGGGAGCAACTTGTTTAACCAATTACGGTGTGTGGCACCGGCAGGCATCATTGATAGATCTCCCCCGTATGTTCAGTACACCTTTTACGCGTGCCAAAGTTAATAGCGAAACGAGTTATTACCATTGTTGTAATAAATGCAACGGTTCCGTGCAAATATTTTAATATTTCGAAAGTGTTACCTGTTGTGGTATTAAATTTCCAGGTTTCAGCACAAAGTTATTCAGCGGCATTCCAATATGGTAGAGCAACTTATCGACATCGGTTTCGCCTTGGTCATGGAATGCCGATCCCGTAATCAGTCAAATACAGAGTAACTCGTAGGTATACTCTGTTTTCGATATGACTTATCACAATAATTAGTACTGGGGAGCCAAAGTCGCCACTTTTAGTGTTCCATATTGCATTTCAATTTCGATATAGAGCATATCTCTATTTTTTTCTTCTAGCCTGTCCTAGCAATAAAAGTTCTTAAATTTATTTAGATATGTTTTGCTTGCATGTAATATAAAATATTTCCGTTTTATTACAATAATAACCTGATCACAAAGCTGCTAATGAAACATAATGATCACCAAGTGAACAGTTTAGACCCCCTCCAACTGGGTAATTTATATGGACCGGTAATTTATAGGCAAGGGTTTTCTTAACGTTTTGTGGATCTTTAATAATATATGAATTGCGCAGACGCAGGTGGAAGATAATTATTAATAAACAGCTGCGGAAACAGCGGCGCTTTAAAGCTTGATGACACGATCAAAATATTGCTAGTCCTTCCTTGGTACAGGACGAAGTGCGCTTTGCGTGTTTTTGTTTAGCAATGTATATTGTAAAAATGCGGCTTTGTGTTCATTCCTCGTAAGCTTGTTTGGTTTTAATGTGCCCATAATTAGGTTTTTAATTATAGACACAAAATAAAAATTCTAGTAGATCGCAGACCTTTCAAGTAATGGGTTGTAAGTATGTAGATTATACGGTATTATTTTATTCAACAGCTTCCATGAAGATTTAAATGCATTTGCGTTAACGGTAAACGGTAACTTAAATGTCACTTATCAGCTTTTAAGATTTAAAGCCTTGTTGTTTGCATTGCAGAACATGACACTTAAAATATATTTATCACAGTACTGGTTCAATTAAATGCAACAAATATATTTACCAAAGGGAGAAAGAGAAAACTGCCAGCTTGACTATTTAGTACACCAATATTTGAGGCCAACATGGAATACCAGGTGACTGATCAAACAATCAATTTGTTTTATGCACAGCAAATAGACACACCAAGCGCTAGGAAGTTATTCTAAAATATTTGCTAAGCCCAATACACGCAATCAAAGCTGCACTTATGCGGTAGGTAGTTAAACGACAAAGACGCAAGTTAAAGTTTTGGGTGAGCCTCGGTAAATATGACATTAAGTCTCTGAAATTTATTTACGCCTTTTTGGCGAAAAAGGTAACATCGACAAGAGAAACCGATAACAATATCAATATCGAGTAGGAGTTAAATGTTATTTCTCATTCTTATTTGCAGCTCGAGCCCACTCGAAATCCCACTGGTGTATTATACGAATGCAGCGGCAGCGGCGGCGGCGGCGGCGGCATTCTAAACGAGCGAGATTATTTGTTCAAGTGCACTCTTCCTTATTCGGTCAACTGGTAACTGGGCTGCACGTCTACGGTCAATTATTATTTATGAACGAGCCTTACGGGACATAGCGACTCATATTATAATTTAGCTGTTTGGTCAAAATTTGATATAATTTCCAATTTAAAGGTTGCCACGTCTGTATGAAAATATGTTTTAGTAATTCAGGCGAAGTTTGCACAATATTCGTGTATTGATAATACAGTTTTCTTGATAATACAGATAATAGAGTTTCGATAAATATGAAGAGTTTGTTGGCTCTTATCATTACAATAATTAGTTAAATACTCTTACCTATTTTGACATACAACTTTATTAAAATACTAGCTGTTGTCAGCGGCTTCGCCCGCGTTGTTCTTGGGTGCAACATACAAACTTTGACATCCCATTTTTATTCCACGGGAACTGATTTATGGGATAAAAAGTAGCCTATGTGGTAATCCAGGTTATAATCTACGTACCAAATTTCATCGGAATCGGTTCAGCCGTTTCGACGTGATTGAGTAACAAACAAACAATCAAATAAATAAACAAATAAATAAATAAACAAACATCCAAACTTTCGCATTTATAATATAAGTGTGATTAACAATACTCTCATAAAACGAGCCCTACTACGAGTAGTAATGGTACAAGCGGATCCGCCTGCGTTAAGAAAGTGTGCCGTGGTCGCACTCACCACCATTGAAAAGACAGTGAGCCGCAACACTTAGGAACTATTGCATTTTTAATTGTTCCATTGTGACCCCATGGTTTATAAATAAATTAAATATGAAATAATACTCGCGATATCATATTCCCGACCAGTTAGCCTACCAATGCTGTTATGAAATTATGGCTGCATTACCAATCATTAAAAACAGCAAACTCTAGGCTCTTGTAAAGCGGTAGGTTCTAGAATCGAAACGAGAAAACCGTATCGATCAGCTTGAAAAGGGCAGGACTGCTTTCTACCAATCCACAGTATTTTCATTCCGGACATCCGAAAATCGACAATGTAACAAAGAAGGGTTTACATTTGTCTTGATTTCCAAAAGGGATTGAGAACGATTGATCTAGTTCAAAGGTGTCCCTTGCGGCAGTAACAATGGTATGCCAGAATAGTAAAGGCCATTCGCCTACGCGCACCATGACAATAAAATATTACGTAGACGAAATAAGATCTACAAACAATGCTTTTATCTGGGGAATTGCAAAACAAGGCTTGGCAAATGAGACCTTAGGTTTGTGTATTTTAATGGAATTTCATTTGGAAACGCTCTTCTGACAAATAACCAGTTAAAATAGTTGTTATTAGGTGTAAACAGTGAAACACCTGTTCAAGCAATGGAGAAAATGATTGGTATCATTGCTTTGAAATAGTTCATTTATAGGTAGAGATACAAAACGTAAGCATCTTGTAATAAGATTAATATTTTTATTTTAACGATCGTGGGAAAGGATATTGTATCACCACGGTCAATGATCTTTTTTTCTTAAGGTCAACACCTGTTCATAGGGATCTAAGGTTGCATTATTAGAAGCCAGGTAAACTTTTTTTAAGGTCGATGCTCGTCAATCCTAATGCTGTGCTCGTAACACACAACACGATTTTAAAGATCTACGCCTGTTTTCACAAGAATATACTTAGTATGGATTGGAAAGCGTAACGAATAAGCATAACCTTACTCTATTCTCTTGGTTTGCGTATAGACATGTTAATATCTGTTTAACGTATCCAGAAATGAACACGCTACACCACGGTATACCCCCTAGTTGATGTTTCGATCTGATAAGTCATTACATAACAATGTATTCATAGATATAGAAGCAGAACCTATCACGCAGGGGAACAGAAACCACACCTTAAAAACAAACGAACATGAACTATTGTGGCAAACGATTACGTATATAATTCTTTACAACGACATTATAAAAAAGTTGCAATTAAATAACTGGACGACTGGTATTACAAATATTCTATTGGGAATCAATGAATACAACTTGTATACCCACAAAAAGATATATGTATTACATTATGATAGAGTTGCATTATTGAAAAGGTTGGCCGCGTATCAAATTCTTAGAATGTTTAGGTTCAGATAAAACAAGTCTTACCTCTTCCAGAATAGGACAGCTCTTGTATCTTGATTTTCTAATAGCCAAATCCCACCACGGCACTGGTGGCTTAGCCCGAAGTATTGTTTGACATCCAACTTTAGGATCTTGAGACTCGTATAGAGTTCCTAAAGTCCTAGACGATGGTCGCGAAGAGTCTTCCGTATTTTCAACAGCAGGTATGCCTGTTACACACTCACAGCACTTATGAGGTATTTTTGTGTTAGGTTGAACTTGTGGCCTAAAATCAGCACTGAACGAATGACGATAGTTTAGGCGTTTCGAGAACCCATTTTCGCTCACTGATCGTTTAAAGCCATTTCTATTGTTCTGTAACGGCATTTTCGGTATTTGTTGCACTTCACTTAGAATACTGGGGTCATCACTGAAACCACCATAGTCGCCGGTAAGAGGCGTATTCGGCTCGGAGTGATAACCTATTTTATTGCGATGCATATCGTAGGATGGATTACCTTTAATACTTGAAGGTTTAAGATCTATGAACTTCGGTCTCCTTAAATTAAGTGTGGCAAACTTCTGTGGAGATCTGTGAAATTTTGATTTGCTTGGCAAGTCTTTAAGAACATCTTCCGTATCTGTTGATGGTAATGTGGAATTGTCACTGTAGCTAGAAATAGGTCTATCGTTGTCGGTGAGGTATGAGGAGGATTCCGAGCAATTATCTCGGTCGCTATGGCTTCTTCTAAAGTCACCAGACGAACTAGTAACGTCCGTCCGCACGGAATGCTGTTCCCCGCCATCCTGGTTACCGACTGCGTGCTGTTCATGTGAAAACCGTTCGCCGTTACTCAATTTCACGATTTCAAGTTTTTCACATCCCCTTACGTCCTGCTCTCCTGGTAACTCCAAGCTTCTTAATCGTCTACGTGGCTTCGTATTTATCGAATCGTAATGAGCTTCTTGTCTGCCGTTGGTAAATTTTACCGGGGAACTTCTTTGTGATTGAGGCGGGGTAATTTTTGCATAGATTGGCTCAGTAAAGCTTAGCCGTGAAGGCTTCTCTTCACATATATTCTTGGTGGGCGCATTGACAACATATTGTACGTCACAATTGTCTAAAAAGTTATTTTTTGGAGTTCTGTTCAAAGTGAAGTACTCTGAATGTCTCTGAGGTAGATTAACTATAGGATTGGGGTCGACCAGGTTTCTTATCTTTATTCGGCTTCTTGGAGCTCGTATCGTGGCAAAACCATCGTGAATCGGCGATCCATGATAAGTTGATGACGTACTTACGGCCATCTCAGGCATTTTATTACTTTACACTAATGTAACACACACACACACGATGTAATAAAGATTTTCCAATATTCAATCATTTTAACAACAACTTATAAGCTCTGTAAAAAAGGTTTAAATGATAATTGTTGTATTGTTACACCGACTCCTTGTGACTAGAACTAGCGAATGGACTTGGACTCCTTGGGATATAATATACACGAGACTATTTTAAAAGTCTTAATTTTAACAAAATACTAATTTATTATTAATCAAAAAACATTCATGACAGTACCGTATCTGAAATAGTTAATGGGTTTTAAAATAGATCATCCCAAATGTTGTAAGTAATATTTATTATTAGTGCACTCGAATTGATTTCAAGCACTTGACCCGTTTAAATCCTGTGGTAGCCTGTTGAGTTTGATTTTTATTTTGGTTGGACGCAGTGATACTAAAATGTTCTTCTAATACATACCAAGTGCTTATAAGTAAATAAGTATACATTTTACATAAGACGCGGTTACTTCAAGATACCATATGAGTTATGAAATTAACTTTCTAATTCTATGATTGGGATCCAAGTATGGCTGTAAATGACTGCAAAAGTGTCGGTGATTATTTTAAAGCATCATATTTCGCTATTTATGCGTCTACTAACAAGGAACGAGACAGCGCGGCGTGCATCCGGCGCCTTTTTATGTTTATTAGGTATTTCGAAATACTTATAGAACTTTATTTTTAAACCTGATAGTATAGTTATGTTTTCAGTTAAAACACCAAACATACAAGTGTTATACAGCCAACAATCTGTTTTGAATTTGCTATTATTACTAACATGTATTAGTCTAGAGTTTATTCCTGTCAATGGCCGTGCGTGCACACGTAGATATCCGATGACGACCGACGGTTAAGTTGTAAGTTTGCCTTTAAACTCTCTTCCGTTGAAATAAGTGCTAAAACTTTTCATTCAACTGAGTGTGTGTGACTCATTTCGCCTGTTTCTACATCATTTCACGTAACAGCCACTAAAGCCGTTACATATCTACATAACGAACAAGGTTGTGGTCTACGAGACTAAAAGTCAAGGTATTCTCGTAGCAAAGACCGTTAAATTTTCATGGGACATGTTTACGAGACCAATCAGAGTATATTTTAGTATCTTTTATAGATATTTGAAAGAAGTATGTGTTGCTTTGCTTGGTTTCTTATTATTTTCGAGCACACTCGCTTGTTTTTATTTGAAGATATTTCAACACATACTTATTCAGAGTATGAAATAAAGCATCTTTACAATCATTACAAAATGGTCTTGAACGCGTGATATTAATGACACCATAGTAAAATTATTTAAATGCCATAAGTAAACTCATAAAACGGAGAGTTACGCGGACTGCATTATTCATCCACAACCAGTAACCACAGATAACGTGTAAGATACTTCGTATGCAACTTACTTGAACAAAACAATGGTATACCGGTTCTATACAAAGGGGTCAATTGATAAATTACTGACGTGATCAATGACCATACAGTTGCTAATCAACGGTGAAAGGTTATTTTGCAAAATTTTACTGCCTCCGTGGCGCAGTGGGCGTATAGCCGGCTGAGACGCAGGAGGTAGCGGGTTCGATTCCCGCCGCGGAACAAATGTTTGCATGATCTACAGATATTTGTTCCGTGTCTGGGTGTTTTTCTATATAAATTATAAGTATGTATTTACAAAAAAAAAGTATATAAGTATTCTATCAGTTGTCTGGTTCCCATAGTACAAGCTCTGCTTAGTTTGGGGCTAGATAGCGCTGTGTTAAATGTCCAGCGATATTTATTTATTTATTATTATTATTTATTAAAAAAAAAATTATAACATGGATTCAATAATGGAAGTCACAGAGTTAAAATTTGTGTTAATACATAAACATGACAAGGTTGGCTCCTAATCTTTGGACATATTTATATTAAAGGAAATGATGGAAATAAAATACGTCACTTTAAACGCGTACCTATAGTGTGTAAGCTGTACGAAGAGTAAATCAAAACCAATCTGATTGAACAATATCGAAAATGTCTTGTACAATAAATAAGCACTATCATTGATTAAAATGACGGTCGCATAATAAATTAAGAATACAACTTTCGATGAGGAAAGTAGAGCTGCCGAACAATAGCTAGTCATGTAATACGGGGTTAAGTAAGGTAGTAAATAATGCGGGGCCGATCGTGAACCTATATCGAACAACGGAGTAGTCGTCGCGAGCTTGGGGAGGTCGGGAAACAGACCCTATAGTTTGCTTCGGCTACTGTCTACCTACAGTTCTCAAACTTTTGGTATTGTTGCAATATGGGATAGTATAAGTATTTTTGGGTTTTTATAAAATATATATTTAGCGGGTTCGATTCCCGCTGCGGAACAAATGTTTGCATAATCGGTCTGGATGTTTTTCTATATATTATAAGTATGTATTAAAAAAAAAGTATTTAAGTATTCTATCAGTTATCTGGTTCCCATAGTACAAGCTCTGCTTAGTTTGGGGCTGGATAGCGCTCTGTGAAATGTCCAGTAATATTTATTTATTTATTTATATGTAGTCAGTGATAATGCATTATTTACTACTCTGTTATTTTGTTTTTCCACTAGATTATCTTTATAACCTAGTGAAAGAACATTTTACTTAGAATCTTCAATTAGACATGTTTCATTTTTCTGTTATGTTATAATAAGGGCTGGCTTAAAAAAACTTTAAAAGTTTGGCCACATCTTGAGGGCCACTGGCATTTAAAACTGAAAGGGACCAACCTAATGTTTATATATCTTACTCTTTCCCTCTAATGCAAGCACGCATCTTTCGCGTATCAACGACCTGTTTGTGTAGCCTTTGCCCACCGAGGCCGATGTAACAGTGAGCCCAGCATAACATGTATTTCATTTCACGGTCATTTCGTAACATTTCAATAACCCTATGTTAGTGATCGTTGATTTGAGGTGTTGTAAATAAATATGGTAACTGCCTACTGACGCACAATGGCTATGATTGCGGAGTCTACCATCCGATAACGGTATAATGATTTCATTATAAACATTATGTGTCGTAACATAATCAAATTTAAAGTAAATTGTTATATTTGTCTTTCAACTTTCGTAGTTATATTTGCACTTTCAGAGTCCAGAAAAAGTGCGTGAGAGCTGTCTTTGGTGCTTGGTTCATGGATAGTTGTAAACCATTTTTTAAACAGCTCAATATTTTGCCCTTGGCTTGCATGTACTTACATCAGGGAATTGTGGATTCTTGTTAAACGATACCCTGGATATTTCAAGAAGCAATCAGAAGTAGTTATTAGAAAAGCTGCCTCTAGAAATCCACATAAATTATACGTACCTAAAGTCAGACTGGACATCTATAAATGAAATGTTTATGTGAGTGCCATAAAGGTGTATAATAAATTGCCAAATGCATTTAAGGAATTACCCATTCAATGTCTTCAAAGCAAAGTTGACAAAATGGTTGGCACACTATTGTTTTTATGACATTAATGAATATTTAACCCATTCCAATGACTTTTAATTGACATTTGTTTATTTGTTAATAGACTATGACATTTGTTTTTTATATTGTATTGTATTGACATTTCTAATTTTATTTGACATTCACTTAGTTTAAATTCGATTTATATATTTATATTTGCACACCATCTGTATGGTAGAATATATAAGGATCAACAAAGTGAAACATCGAAACATGTACCTATATTCGAGCAAATAAACGTTCTGATTTCTGATTTGTCTGTAATTTTGTTGAGTAACAGCAGTAATTATTGATGGTATGATAGAGTAACCATGATTAGAACGTAAGCTAGTTTGATGAGCACGCTAGCAATAAGTAGCAATCTAGATTTAATTAAATTTTACCAACATAACGATCATATTGACGACCTCCGTGGTGCAGTTGGTGAATAGCCGGCTGAGACGCAGGAGGTAGCGGGTTCGATTCCCGCCGCGGAACAAACGTTTGCATGATCTACAGATATTTGTTTCGGGTCTGGTTGTTTCCTATATACTAGTGGTTTGCCCCGAACTGAGATCTCGCGAGTCTCCAATAAAAACAAAAATATAGTATCCGTAATCTTTGAATATCAAAATAGTACCACGACATAAACAACCACCTTACTTGACCTACAGTTTCATTCAAATTACAGGTAACGGGAGTTCATATAAGTTGGTTAGTCTTTGATTGATTAAGAGTTATTTGATTTCTGTTACTAAAGCTACACGAATACCAAATTTCAGCATTGTGGGGTCACTTGTGAACCCTGTGAATTTTGTCAAATTTTTGTTTTTATTATGGCTAATAACTCAAAAACTACAAGGATTAAACTAAAAATAAAAATAGGGTTGAAACGTACTAATAAAAATAAAAAATACCTTTCATTTGACGTCCCACTTGACCTACGAGTAATAGTCTCATTTTTTTTTACCCCTCTTGAATCCCAATATCTCTACAACCCCCCAACATTTTTAGCTCATTTACTCATACCAAAATTGTGCCATCACTACCTACCTATGTATCAAATTTCACGGTAATCGGACCAACGCTTCGAAAGTTATCCTCGGACAAACAAACATACATACATACAACGCCGTTTTTCCCAAGTTGATTTAAAGATCTCGCTTCGCTCGATCAATTATAAATATGTATTTGGTTCCCATAGTACAAGCTCTGCTGAGTTTGGGGCTAGATAGCGCTGTGTGAAATGTCCACCAATATTTATTTATTATTTATTTACATTGCCCACACAGAACTATTTACTACATAATTCTTAAATATACTTTTAAGGTACAGTTCATTCTGATGGTTAAAAAATTAACTAGGTAAGTACATGGCAAAGACACGTGTGCTAAATAGATCATGACCTTAAAGTAACGGTGGATTGTCCCAAGTCGTGCACTAGTTCGATCATATGGGAATCGATTGTTTAGAGAAGCAATAACACGATCATTAACAGTTCTTAGCTGCGCCCGTATGTTAAGAAGAAAATGATAGCTTAGAAACTGTATGACCTTAATTAGATTTGAAAATCGTTCTGGAGCAACTGAATTCTCGGTTGATAACTATAATAATAAATATCGCTGGACATTTAACACAGCGCTATCTAGCCCCAAACTAAGCAGAGCTTGAACTATGGGAACCAGATAACTAATAGAATACTTATATACGTTTTTTTTTGGTAAATACATACTTATAATATATAGAAAAACACCTAGACACGGAACAAATATCTGTAGATCAACTGTTAGAGTAAATCATATTATACTGAAGGTAAGAATATTATATTACGAACTTTGCTCATACGCGGTCGGTTCACTTCGAGTGCTGGTTGTTACGAGCATGCCTGCCTACCAGTAATACAGTCAACCAGTAATTTGAACCAATTTCACATCATACCTCGCATCAAGAGACTAGAGCATTCTAATTCTAGTGTGGGTGCGTGTTTCTCTCATCCTGTTTCATTATTTTAAGAGAAAATAAAACTTATATCTGCCCATAATATAACAGACTAGCGGCCCGTCCCGGCTTCGCACGGGTGGACATTTATTTTTTAAACATTTTTGATGGCAAATTTTTTTACACCTTGGGTTACATTATTGAAGTTTTAGTAGGGATCCTTAATTTTTTCTAGTAATAAATATAGCCTATGTTACTCCGGGATAATGTAGCATTGTAATGGTGAAAGAATTTTTGAAATAGAACCCGTAGTTTTTGAATGTATTCGTTACAAACATACAAATATACAAATCAAAGAATTGTATTTTTGTATACTGTTTACTGTAGAGTATAGATAATTCAAACGAATGCCACTGACGCGTAATCCTCAGATAGCCTCGAGATATTGTATTTACGATTGAGGAAACACTCAAGCGAGATGCATAATTCCTTGTTCATGATAGAATCATACTTTGATATGATCGTTTAGTACCCATACGCTTTTAGAAAGTTACGGGTTTTGGATAAATGATTTGAGCGAACAAGTTTTACATAACTGTCATCAATAAGATACAAGAATTTTTTTAATGACATTTATGCGAATATATAAACTTATAATCCGCATAATCAGATGCTTTAAATTACAAAAATTAAAATAATATTTTGGATTTGTAATAAATCTGAACGTGTGAACGATATAGTAAAAATAAGTACGTTAAAGTGTTTAAAGAAGCGCTGATATCAATATCATAATTATTATTTTAAATCACATAAATTTTCACAATTAATAAAACTCTTGTTAATTATAACTTTTATAGGACAGTAAATACGTTCAAGAATGTAAGGCGAAAGATCGAGTAAGCAACGGTCTGGAACATTGGAACTGAAGACTCATAGGGAAGCATCTGCCGTGCACATGGTTCGGCAGCAAGGCGAACACAAGAGCGCACTTGATGGGAAGACATTTGATACTAGCACGAGGTGAACACCAAAACTGCGTCATATGCGGTATATTTTTCTTAATTAGGTGCATGAAACGCGGTCAAGGAACTGTAAGATGGATGGCGAACTGTTTACACACAAATTATCGTGAAAACATTAGAAGAGTCCTAATCTGTTTAAGTAGGCTAAGTAAACATTACAAAATTACATAGTAGAACTTGAAGATATCACTTTACCCTAAATTAGCGAGCAGTCGTGCAATGATTGTGGCTATAAAACACTTTACGGCTTTAAAATCTTTATATGTTTGTCATGTTCAAAATTAGCATAAACATTCTATTTCTATACGTTATGCTCACAAACGGTCACACCCGAAATCCTATCCACCTAACCTACCAATAAAAAATTCGATAGGCAAATCAGAAGAGAGAACACGTGATACTTTAAATTTTGCAGACGTCGACGGCGGTGACATAGAAGCCAATAAACCACATGGGTAGGGCCATTGTCTGCGAGATTGTGTTGTGGAGCAGCACAGAGTTCTAAGGGCAACAGCGTGACCTCCGACCTCTATACCGAGCTATTGTCATGCTAATGATGTCAATCAACTGTGACGAAATTAAGCAGCATGCCAAACCGCAACCAGATTTGGTGAAGAAAATATTTAAAGAATTGATTACTTGCACATCCAACGTTTTGAGAGATAAAGAACTCTGATGCTAAAAGACAAAAACTTGAGAGAATGACCACCGGCCACTTGTTGACATTTTTATCAATTTACTTCTCTAGTCTGGTAGACCACCGTGGTTCGTTAACTAAGCAGAAAGGCGACGTGTACGTTGTGTGTGCCTGCGTGTTTAAGAACTTTGTTTATAGTTTGTTGTAACTTGAATCTGATCCTAAGCTTATCCGCTTTCAAGTGGATGTGCTTGCTGCCGATGCTTCCTGAATAGATATGAAACTATCCTGTCTTGTAGAGCTTCCTTCCGCGGTGGCTATTCATTCAACTCTGTAGTTCTGCGTCCGTACTTTATGGGATAACGGATAAACCACTTAGGAAGTTGCACCTACACCACGAGATAACTGAACTGGATGATATTTATGCGATTTACTTACACACGTGGGTTCGTGGGATATTTTACGACAAACTCATGTTAGTTTTGTAGGGAAATGTACTCATATAACGCCCACGCGTAAAAATGATACTGAGTACTTCTTAAGATGTCGTATGTCAGAATGGTCATCCTGTCAAGGTCGCCAGCGCGGCGGTTGGTAGTGACGCAATAATACATAATTGCTGAACGGGTTTCGCATTAACGTGCTCGGTTCATTGATAAATCTCCTGCTCTGATGAGGGCAAGTGTCAGTTCGTAAGAAGACATGCCCTTGAAAGTCAATGTATTTTGGTAATTCAGGACTTTTACAAAATATAGAATATCGTAACGAAACAAAACGGTTTAACAAATCAAACGATATGTTTTCTCTACGAGCGCCTAACATGCTAGTTTCGTAAATATTCGATGTCTAGAATGGCGTACGAAATTAATGAGGTAGGTAACAATTAACTCGTATAACCATTTCCTGCTAAATAATAATTCTAGTTTCAGACTCACGTCACAGTTGATTTCACATGTTAGGTAATCGTTTAAACGACTTGCCTATGCCTAATATAGTACGTTGGTTTTTTAAACAGCTTTGATACTTGATCGTTTCGCAAACAATGCATAGAGCGTAAGTAAAAAACGAGTGGTACCTTAAACCAGACAGCATTGTTAACATTGGGACTAAACGCACTGACACAAGAAAGCTTGGTCTTTTTGTATGCGTTTTACGAGTTCGTTGTCCACTGTAAACACTATTTCAGATGTCTGCGCCCAAACTAAACTGTAAAGTTAACTCTATTTTCTATTGTTTATTTTAAACAATTTTATGAGTACCAACAAGTCCAATCAAACCAGTATTAACATCTAAATCTTGTAATGAGATCTTTGTACTTCAATGGAAAGTTAGTAAAGTGAAATCGTTAATGAACCAAAGGATGTGGTGGTTGGTCAGAGCTAGAAATTACTGACGTGAAATAAATTCACAGCATTTATTTATGAACGCAGACGCTATTTACTAGACCATTTAGCTTATTGAACAAATAAATAATGCAGGGGCGCTATCTAAAGATCCCTGGCCAGTCTCCATACGAATTAACCTCAATTGACAGTGTCGACAAGGCGCTCTGCTGATTGAACACAGTGTATTCTAACAACCCGTAAACGCTCCTTTCAAACGTCCTGCTACATAAATATTCAACTTTGCAAGGCATTGCTTTCAATGGCCAATAACTCTTACACTAATAAATACATTTTCAAATTTAGTACAATACATTTCCCTATCACGAGTAAATACATTTTACGATAACGGATAAGACCCTAGTAATTTCATGTCTAATAGTCAAAGATATTTGCTATTTATCAATTGATAAATTTTTGAGATAACTAAAACCATACGCAGCGATAATAACTTAACTAGATTGGACGTATTTAGAAACTTTATCATAAACAGTAAGTATACAATATTGTGGCGAGTATCGTAAAAATTCTAAAGTGGAGTATGATGGATGTGAAAAATAATAAATATGGGGTTTTTAACGCCTTACCGGTTAAAACACTTTAGAGCGTCAAGTGAGGCTGTACTAAGAATTGTTATCTTTGATGTAGATGATATGATAAGTGGAACAGTTGAATATATTTACAAAGCGGTAGCGTCAACCGCAAATTGCGTAAATAGGACGAGAACCGGAGTCGTCCTCCTGTGGCGACAATTGTTCCTACGTCACAGAGACCGCTGGTCTTCACTTTCAAGATTTATGTCATCCCATCAATGTCTTAGGAAAACATAGAAACAACAGAGTGTAAAAGTAACAGATAAAGATGGAAGGCCATCGTATGTAATAGGTCCCTACGCTACCATAAAGATAATGATTTATAGTTATTGTTTCGTATACAATATAAGCTTTATATTGAATCGTTAAGCAGTTAGCTAGTAAATCGTATAGTAATTCTTTCTTGATATCAGATGTAAAATAAATATTTATATAGAATACGGAAACTGTACAAAGGAATAGCTGAGAAATGACTGTAGTAGTTAAATAGCGACTATAAGGAACAAAGTCATGAAAAGTAAGAGTACGTAATTTATTATTTTGACGTCAAAGTGAACTAGTTAAATCTACTGCATTCAGTTATAAAATACATCAAACGAGATTGATATCAAACGTTTGACCCCAAATAAAACCAGATACGGATTTAAACAGAGTTTGGTTGCTTTGAAGTTCGTTTTTATCGTCGGGACACGAAACATGCGTAGACGCAACTCTTCGGTTGACGATCATTGACATCCTAATAGCGTTTTATGTTTTGCAGCTGTCCCTCTTATACCAGTGCCAATTTAGATATCGAACCCGTTAATATCCTCGGGTATTTCATTACTATGTAGGGTTACTAGCAATTAATTGATGCAATTAAAAGCATTATTTTTACATATTCTCGTGTTTTTTCAATTAATATTACATATACAATTATTTTAAGAAATACTTAGGTAAACATGAAAAGTGTTGGTAGCCTCAACATTTTCAAGCAACGATAATTTCCTGTCAATAATGATGATGTGTGACAAGCATACTGCAATGTGAAAAATTTACAATTTTCAATGGTTTTTGTATAACAATGAAAGTACCTACAAAAGGTATCAATATACCGAGCCCAAGCAGGCCCTGCTAATAAAGGGAGCTCACAAATACTAGTAAAAAAGGGACGCAGTTACCTGCTCTATAGTAGAGTCGTAGAATTTACACGTGTTTAAATAACAGTGAATTTTGTTTACATCTACCTACATAATATTAGAATACATAACTCAAACAATTGATTCGTGGGATTAATCGTAATCCATACATCTGATTAAATTCTAAGCCTTTGTCATGAATGTTTTTCATAATCCACGTTATAATAGAACTGAAGAAATCATAGAGGATGAGGATCATTATAACATAATGTATCCCTTTATCGAGCAAACATGAAGAACTAACAACAAAATTACACCCGGATGTCTTGGTAACAAAACAACAAACTATAATCAAACGTGTTTTGCTCGTATGGAGATCAAAAGAACTTAGTGGTCCACAAAAAGTAAGTGCTAATACTCGTTTGGAATCACTATCACTAATAATCACTCAAACAATTCACGTTAAAACAAAGTTTATTTCACAAACAAGTTTGTTTATAGCGGACGGGTACAGTCAACGTGCAACGCGGTCCGTTCGGCGGCGAACGTGCGTCCGCCCTCCGACAAGGCTCAGTACACACTGGTTGGCTGGTTTGACTGATGGTGCCGTGTTGGTGACCGACTGCATTGAACATAACTGAGTCACGGAACCCAAGGAACCCGGATCACCGATCAAACTAGCAACACACGGTCTATTGATTATAGAATAGACAGGATGGGGACAGGGGTTTATGATTAGGGTGTGGGGAACGAGAGTAACAATGACAAAATAGTAAAATAAATGATGAAGGTAAATTACGATTGTGAGAACTTAAAAAAAAAAACATTTGTAACAATGATACCAAAAGCGGTCAAAATTATAATGAAGATGAAGCAAAAGAAGGGACGACGACATTATCGTGAGCGAGGCACTTGTTGCGCAAGCGTTGGCACTTTGGACGATTTATGGGCCACAGGCTAGAGTTACAGTTGATAACGTCTCTCTCTGCGCACACGCAGCAGAGATTATGAAGATGTGTATACTTTGCTAACGCAAACAAACGACAAAGGGTTAAGGCAGGGACAAACTGAGCGTAATGTGCTAAGCTTTAATGTTTCTCTGACTAACAATGCTTGACACAGATCTGAATAGTGATAACAGCTAAGCACCTCTATTAAGTAAATAGCTGCTTAAAAGCTTGTTAACATTACTTGTGCGTAACAAACAAGTCTATGTTTCTATCAATTCAACAACAACCATAATAACATGCAAATATTGTATCGGTCGATGCACCGCGCGTAATCAACTGGAAATTGAAAGTCTAGTATCAATCAAGGCAAATATTAATGTTAATACGTGAGTCATTTGTAGTATCGTAGCCATAAGCGTGTGTTTATTTCCAATCACGTTTAGTTCTTTGTTGAACTTGGCATGTAGCCAGCCATAATGTGCAACTGTGTAGCAATTATGAAACACACTTTATTACGGACTTTCAATCCTAAATTAGTCTGAAAGTGCATAATAAAGTTCATAGTTAAGTGCAAAATATCTGCAAACTCACACTTTAATAATACTATAAGTTTTTTGTTGACAAATTACGTTTTCAAAACAAGCTTTTATAAAATTCATAATCGGAACCGCAAGCGGATTCAAATGAGCCCAAACACTAGTAGCCTACTAAAATCCATTCAGAAGTTCCGTTGTCTAGCATCCGTTTCCATCATGAGACCACCATGGGTACCATATTATTGCATTGTCACCGAAGTTACATATGTATTCCAAATTGCAGCTCAATCGGTTGAGGGGAACAGGTTTAAAATTCAGTTGCAAGATTCCACCCGGACAAACATACATACATACATGCAAGTTAATAAAAAGCTTGTAATAAAGGTAATAATCGACGGAAACACAATATGGTAATAATGACATTTTGGCCAGTACTTACGGTACATTTTCGTGGAGGTCGGCCCGTTTATAACATCATTGTCTACAAATAGAGTAAACACAACTGAACGTAACGATAAAAGACAAGTGCGCCCAATACATCAAATTATATTGCCATTGAGACCAATTGATACACATCGTATGTAGGTAATCATCGAGGTGTCACTTTATTATATGCTTTCAACGATATTAAACGCACTTTTGATATTGATAAACGGTGCTGATAACTTTGCTTAAATGTTGCTTGACATAGTATCATTTAAATAACAACAAACTTTCATAGCTCCTGGCAAAGACTTTAAACGGTAGGACTCGATGCAAATCAAGGAATAATTGATCGAGCGAAGCGAGATCTCCAAATCAACTTGGGCAAATCGGCGTTGTTTGTATGTTCGAGGATAACTTTCGAAGCGTTGATCCGATCATCGTGAAATTTGATACATACTCCTAGGTAGTGACGGCACAATTTTGGTGTGACTAAATAAGCTAAAAATGTTGGGGGGTTGTTGAGATATTGGGATTCAAGAGGGGTAAAATAAAATGAAAATGAGACTATTAGGTCAAGTGGGACGTCAACTGAAAGGTCTTTATTCGTACATTTCAACCCTGTTTTTATTTATAGTTTAATCCTTGTAGTTTTTGAGTTATTAACTTATTGACCATAATAAAAACAAAACTTTGACAAAATTCACAGGGTACATCAGTGACCCCACAACGCTGAAATTTGGTATTCATGTAGCTTTAGTGACACAAATATACGCAAAAGTCTGAAATCCAGAATAACTGTATTTTGTACCCCAAAAAGGAATATCCAATACACATTTGAACTCCCGTTACCTGTAATTTGAATGAAACTGTAGGTCAAGTAATGGGGTTCTTTATTTCGTGGCACTATTTTGGTAGTCAAAGATTACGAATAATATATTTTTGTTTATATGGGAGACTCGCGAGATCTCAGTTCGGGGCGAACCACTAGTTATAGTATGTAGTTGAATCGGCCCAAAACAGTTCCGATGAAAGGAAATACCTGCCAAATGATTCCTATCCTACAAGTGGAAAAAAAACACTCCTTTTGTACGCAAATAGAATATGATTCAAAGAATGATATATAAGCTCTACGGCCGAGTAAATCACAACAACATTCGAGAGCTACACAATGGCGTCGCAAGAACAACGATGGACGCTCGGTTTCTCGTGTTGAATAATTTATGGCGGCGATGCTTTACCGACCAGTGAATTAGGCAAACAAAAACATCTGAACAACAGAGCCTCATTGAACCGTTTCTTGTGTTATGGAATTAGAAGAGCGCCAATGAAATCGATAACAGTTACTTAGCCTGAGGATACTCAATAATTTATCCGTTCTTTTTTTGCAAGGAAGCGTGGTTTCATATAATCGAGTTTCTGGAACCTAAGTATATAAAACAGACAATATTTTTTTTTCTTTTCATTGTCACATTAATATGAGCGTGTGTGGTTTGTTTCTGATCATATAAAAATAATAATATTTGCCAAGCAACGAGCAATAGCAACATGCATTTAAGTTAACTAGTGGTTCACCCCGAACTGAGATCTTGCGAGTCTTCGATTAAAATAAAAAAATGTCATTTGTAATATTTGACTATCAAAATAATGCCAAGAAATAAATAACCAAATAACTTGACCTACAGTTTCATTCAAATTACAGGTAACGGGAGTTTATGTATCTGGTTACGCTTTTTTGGGGTACAAATTGCAGTTATTCTGGATTTCAGATTTTTGCCTATATTTGTGTCACATAAGCTATACGCATACCAAATTACAGCACTTTGGGGTCACTGGTGTACCCTGTAAATTTTGTCAAAGTTTTGTTTGTATTATGGCTGATAAAAACTCAAAAACTACAAAAATTAAACTAAAATAAAAACAGGGTTGAAATTTACTAATGAAGACCTTTCATTTGACGCCCACTTGACCTAAAAGTCTCATTTTCATTTTTTTACCCCTCTTAACCCCCAATATCTCAACAACCCCCCAACATTTTTAGCTCATTTAGTCACACCAAAATTGTGCCATCACTATTTAGCTATATACCAAATTTCACGATAATCGGGTAAACGCTTCGAAAGTTATCCTCGGACAAACAAACATACATACATACATAAATACAACGCCGATTTGCCCAAGTTGACTTCTGTTTGGCCCAAGAGATCTCGCTTCGCACGATCAATTAAAAATGTGTGAAAATAAATGGCGAGAATTGCAGTAATATCTTATGTTTCATCGCAATCAAGCGCATTATCTTCATTTGAATTCTAATCATACGCGCGTATTTTATCAGCATAATAAGATGGCCGCTTGTATGCGATTTACCAGAACTAATGAATATTCATTATGTTCGGTACCTACCTAATGGATTAAATATATTTATTTAAATAAATTGATGTCTTGTTGATTACAATGCCACCGGTTTGTCAGTGTTGGAGATACGTAATGCGTAATTAAATTGTAGATCGTTCCACTTACCAAGATAACTGACATCACAATGATGATAAATTATTTATTGGAAACCAATAAATACTGATGGAGTGGAATGTTTTAGTAAATTGTACTAGATAGTTCTTCGATTGCACCTCACATTGAATTAGAAGAAGCGGCATAAAAGCACAATAAAAACTCGGAAGTACTAGTTTGATAACGATTGCCCTCTGGTCAATAGTAAACATTAATAATTTTTTACGACTTTGTATCACAAATTTCAGTAGACCTGTAGCCTTTTCTGATAGTTAAAAATAAGTTTAACATTATATTGTGTTATCTGTCGAAATATATTTTTAACTACTCCGTTATTAGAGAACTTGGTACTGGCAACAAAAATAAAGGAAAATTATAAAGTAGACTAGATCTAGAAGTTCTAAGATACTCTGAAAATTGGAGTCATGTTAGTATTTAATCTAAAATTGTAATAGTAATCCACGCATATTCCACAATGTCTTAAAACACGACTCTATAACCAATGTGTCCTGCCAACTATGACTTATGGTGCCGAGACATGGAGGCTCACGAAGGAGGCTGTGCACAAAATAAGTGTAGCACAGAGAGCCATGGAGCGCGCCATGCTCGGCATCACACTCTTATATCGAGTTCCCAATACCGAAATTCGCAAGCAGACTAAAGTACAAGACGTCAGCAAGCGAATATTGGGGCTCAAATGGAGTTGGGCAGGACACTTGGCCAGACGTAGTGACGACAGGTGGACTAAGGCACTAACAGAGTGGAGGCCGAGAACTGGCTATCGAAATAGGGGACGTCTACCAGCGAGATGGGTCGACGACATCCATAAGACCGTGGGTCGTACGTGGTTTAGACTGACACAGGATCGGGAAGAGTGGCAGAAACAAGGAGAGGCCTATGCCCAGCAGTGGGTCGACACAGGCTGAGAATGATGTAATAATAATAATTACAAACTTATCATTTGTCTAAAAGTAAACTTGAAAATAAAATTAACCGTCTATAAAAGACTATGAAATCTAAGATCCTCTAGCAATGCAACCTGTACGTTACATCTCGCATATTCTACCCTGAACATATAAAAATATCTTTATGTACTTTAAAAACATAAAAATTCCCACATAGAGATGTTTTGGCGACCGTACCTGACGCAAAAGTATCTATAAGAGTTAAAACATCCATGGGAAAGTCCCTCCGCTGTCCAGTGGTTTAATTTAAAATGAAGTATTATCGGGAACTAGTGGTTCGCCCCGAACGGAGATCTCCCGAGTCTCCCATAAAAACAAAAAAATATTGTTTGTAATTTTTAACCATCAAAATAGTGCCACTAAAATAATAACCAACGAACTTGACCTACAGTTTCATTCAAATTACAGGTAACGGCAGTTCATGTTAATTGGACACTCTTTTTTGGGGTATAAATTGCAGTTATTCTGGATTTCAGACTTTTGCCTATATTTGTGATACATAAGCTACACGCATACCAAATTACAGCACTGTGGGGGTCACTGGTGTACCCTGTGAATTTTGTCAAATTCAGTTTTGTTTTAATTTTTTTTAATGCTTTTTACCCCAATATCTCAACAACCCCCCAGCATTTTTAGCTCATTTAGTGACACCAAAATTGTGCCATCACAACCTATCTATGTATCAAATTTCACGATGATTGAACGCCGATTTTGCCAAGTTGATTTAAAGATCTCGCTTCGCTCGATCAATAATACTCATTCATCTTAGATTGACAAGGATCCATATTAGAGTGTAATGTATCACACCATATAGTACATATAAAACGATGATATCTATAAGCTTCACACACTATTTATTTATTCGAAGCTCTATTTTTAACAAAAATTTGGTTCAGTGAACTTGTTTCACTATGTCGTTAACATTATCGTAACCAATGCCTTTTGCATGATTCACTACTTGTTTTGAGCTTTATCAGCAAAGGACTTGGACATCAGGCCAAAGATAGCATACGGTAGTCAGACAGTTGGCGTTTGGCACACATTCCGCTTTCCAGATATGGAAGCGAAGCGGGCGACCGCGCGTCTCACGGACGGACCTATGATATTATTCAATGACCCTTCGTCGTGACATTTCATGCCTTCCACGATCCCTGGCTTATCAGCGGCCTGATATGGAATACGTCACCAAATAAGTCATATGTGGCACGACCTTAAGAGCACTGGAGATTGTCTCCTGGATAGCATTAGAATTGGTGGCAAATAAATTAATTCTCATTTTCTTATGGTCGCGTATTCAATGTTGATGTATCTATCTATATTGAGGGTCACAGTATGTGGTTATTTAAGATAGCTCATTGATATTCTATGTGCAGAATGTTTAACGTTTGACCCAAGATAAAACTAGGTCGACTGATTTTTCCCACGAACCGATAATAAATTAACAAGGTTTTAAGAATAGATAAAATGATGCTCAAATACACTCGTAGGGCATTCAAGTGAAAGTTAAGCTCAAAGCGGCGGGTGCGACCTTCTGTAAACCGCAGAATGTTTATTAAGAATTTAAGATAACCACAAAACTGTTTTGATATTAGGTTACACCATTTTACGCTCGCAGACAGTATGTCAGCTACATTCTCAAACATATGCCATGCTCTGTTCAATAAAACAATTTTACATTAATCTATGGTACAATTATTAAGAGGTAAAGTTTCTCGTTTGTATATTTGTAGGGGGTAATATCAGAAACTATTGAACCGATTCTGAAAATTCTGTCACTAAAGCTACACTATCCCTGAGATCTAAGGTTTTTCTTATTTTGATAATATCCGGGCGAAGCCGGGATGGGTCAACTAGTAATCTAGAATTCGATAGAATACTAGAGACTACTGCTTTGAGTAGGTATTAGTTATGCGCTGTAAGTATTGCATTTCATATAAATAGTCCCATACGAATGATATATGGCTACTACTCTTAATGTCAGTTGCTGAAGACAGCACTTCTAATATCGTGTGCGGGCTAAAGTTAGGTAGCAAGGATAAACTTAATACCTAGACTTATATCCTAGAATTTATTGCGTCTACGTTAGTACTTTACGACGCAATAGCTGACAAGGCATTGGGCATATCATTGCAGAGATAGCTTTATAAGTATTGACCATTTTGTCTACGAAGCGTATGAGGGTGTATCAAGTTCCGTTGTTGTATGCTGCGCTTACGCATTGACAGGTTGACGGCTACCTAATGTAATCTGACAGATTGGGTTACATTCGGGTAATATTATAGCTGAGAATAGTTTTCGGATGAATTGGTTGCTTAATGTGGTACTAGACAGTGGTTCCCTTAACAGCTAACTTATCCATATATTATAATATATCCCACTAATATTATAAACGCGAAAGTTTGTGAAGGTGTATGTTTGTTACTCTTTCACGTAAAAACTACTACATGGATTTTAATGACATTTCGTATGTACATAGATACTAACCTGGATTAACACATAAGCTACTTTTTATTGACAAAACACGCGTGCGAAGCCGCGGGCGGAAGCTAGTAATACTACGGAAGCTAGTAATTTCAAAGTATCTCTCTTTGTCTATCTGTGTTCGACAGATTTCGATGAAATTTGGTATTAGATAGACTATGACCGGGATTGGGATGTTTTTATTGACAAAACACGCGTGTGAAGCCGCCAGCGGAAGCTTATTCTCACTACAATTTTTTTTTAAATCTATTTGACCCGCCCGCGGCTTTGCACGGGTAGTTTTTAATAAAACATTATCCTCATTTTGCGCAGTTGGCTAAAAAGTAGCCTATATCCATTCCCAGGATATAATCTATCTCCTTGCAAAATTTCATTACGATCCGTTCAGCCGTTCAATCGTGCAAAGGTAACAAACAAACAGAGCTATGTATTTATTATACATATAAACCTTCCTCTTGAATCACTCTATCTATTGCTGGTAACTGCATTAAAATCCGTTTAGTAGTTTAAAAGATCTAAGCGAAAACACCTAACGTTTGACCATGATCACGCCTAATGGTAAGCGATGATGCAGTCTACGGATGGTAAACTCTTGTAATATGTCGTTTTATATTGTCGAGAATAAACAAACAGCTATGCACTACACCTGCAGGTGGATGCTGATATCGCCTAATAACTGATAACTGGTCCCAAACCATTGACTTATGCAAAATACCTAAAATGTGGTTAAAGAAACCGTTTCGGTAACTGTCGAGATCCGGCAAAATATTACCAGAGAGGAAGACATTGTAATAAAAACTTATAAAATATAGTACTTACATTAGTTGTGAGCTGAGTCGTCAAAGTGTGGACTTTTTCTTTGGCATCGGCGAGTTCTCTTCTCAGTTTCCGCACCTGCCAATAAAACCGTTTATAACATAACTGTGCTTGCAGATACATTTTATAACGCCAGGAGGCAAACGTAAACTTGAACTTAATTTATTCTAGTCGCCTGTTTATTGTGGATAGTTTCTACTTGTCATGACTTCGATTGCCTCATGAATATACCGCAAAGAGGGAATAATTTAGTATAGTAAGGTAAATATATAATGTGTTGCAATTTAAACTTATTTTAAAAATTGTACACAAAAATTAAAAAATTAATATGTATAAGTACCTATTCTTGTTTTATCGTCAAAATCCCGAGAAAATCGATAAAATGCTGCTCGACGGTATGTTAGAGAACTAGCGTATTGTACGATGCCACAGATTACTAAAAAGTTACTATTAGCCGCTCAACAACCCCGCTCGTTCGTTGACCCTGCCCAGTCAATTAACCGGCCCATTCAATAAACACAACCAGACAACAGAGCGCATACGATACGGCTGGGCGGTAAGTATTTACACTACATGTTAGGCACAAAAACTCAAAAATAAAGTATTTTGGATAAAAAAAAACACATTTTTTTATTATTTATTGTCTCAGAAATGTACGTCATTACTTTCAGTTTAAATTGCAATATATATGCGCTTGTCGAAAGTTACTAAAATTTTATATTTAAAGGCACTAAAATATCGAAAACAAAATAGGGGATTCCAGAATTACTTTATAGCAATATATCGATAATTTTCAATCATAATCTACTTAAAGAAGTCAATTCGCGTAATTTAAAATAGTAAAATTAAGATATCGTTCTAGTCTAGTTATGTTAAATGTCGTAAACGGTATTCACGTAAATGACAATACAATGGCACGATTTGACTGACATGCGATTATACACTTTATTTATATCAAGCAATTGTAATATTGATGGAGCAGAATGCCAAAATAATTCATAATCCAATCTCATTAGGGTCAACTTTCGTTATGTTTTTAAAATTGTATTACGTGAATTGGCCCCCAGAATGAATGACAGGCATAATCAACGGCGAGGGGCGATTTTTGTCTAGCATCATCATCATCATTCACAGTCCGACTTCTCCCACCATTGTTGGGTAGAGGCCTACCAAAGTTTGTACCATCCACCACGATCCTGCGCTAGTCTCAGCCACGACCTTTACGATGTCGTCCACCCATCTCGCTGCCGGACGTCCTACCGTTCTATACCCGCTCCTCAGCCACCTTTTGCCCAGCAGTGGGAGACAATTATTTCAAAACTGATATTTACCTCATGAGCCTGCCTTTCTTCAGAACCCGCTCCAGCGGCAAGCGATGACGCAGTCGAAACCAATGATGCAGTAGAACCGTGCACTGTTGAAAAATATGCATTAGCATTACTCACATCAATTACCTCAGTGTCTAAGACCTTAATCAATGTCAGTGCCTTTAATCAATTTGTTTTAGTGATGACGTATGGCATAGAAACGTGGTCTCTCACTACGGGCCTCATAAGAAGGCTCAATTAATCACTTCAACTCGGTGTTTATAAAAACTGAACTTTGGGGTTTGTTGAGACATTGGGGTTAAAGAGGGGTAAAAATCAACAAAATGGGATTTTCCGGTCAAATGGCACGTCTAATAAAAGGTATTTGTGAGTACATTTCGACCCCTTTTTATTTTCAGTTTAAACCTTGTAGTTTTTAAGATATTAGCCATAATAAAAACTGAACTTTGACAAAATTCACAGGGTACACCAGTGACCCCACAGTGCTGAAATTTGGTATGCATGTAGCTTTAGTGACAAAAATATAATCAAAAGTCTGAAGTCCAGAATGACTACAATTTCTACCCCAAAAACGTAAACCAATTAACATGAACTCCCTACTACTAACTACTTACCTGTAATTTGGGTGAATCTGTTGGTCAAGTTAGTTAGTTATGCATTTCGTGGCACTATTTTGATAGTCAAAGATTAGAAATATTTTTTATTTTTATGGGAGACTCGCGAGATTTCAGTTCAGGGCGAACAACTAGTTAATCAGTGTTTAGATTTCTAATAAGATGCTTGTCTGTTTCTAGAACTTCCAAAATGATGGTGCAATGAGTTACTAGGTAGATAAAGCCCATGTAATTATTTAAGTATTATTGGCGTAACCAAGTGTTCTATTGTGTCGCTACGGTTTGAATAAATAAGTATGAGTAATGTTGCTCAGGGTGCTATGGAGAGGGCCATCCTTGGTGTTTCTCTACAAGATCAAACAGAAATGAGGAGATTCGTAGACAAACTAAGGTCACAGCTGAAGTGGCAGTGGGCGGGGCTCATAGCTCGAAGAACTGACGGCGTTGGGGCACAGGTTCTCGAGTGGAGACCATGCACTGGAAAGCGCAGCGTAAGATGGCCACCCACTGGATGAAAGACGGCCTGATAAGGCCTGATATTCGGGAGCCTATGGATTCAAACTTGACTATGTCATACTTAATTATGTCAATAAAGATTGCTGGGAGCCGTTGGGTGCAAACGCAGATCGGTCGCTCTGATAATATATGGGGGAGGCCTATGTTTAGCAGTGGACGTCATATGGCTGATATGATGATGACTCACAACAATTTAGACCACGAATGAATACAAGAATTACTAAAATATCCGCGGCTTGATTCTGCACGTATTGTATGCCTATCCTGCGTTGACTCCTGACTGATTTAGGAATGGCTAAACTTATAGATATAGTATAAAATAACAAATCTGTTATGTTTCATCTGTTGTATGTGTGCTATGTGGCAAATAAACGATTGTCTATGTCTTTGTCTATAAAAAATACTTATTAATGACAAAAAATAATAAATGACTACCAAAATTTAAACCCCATTTTTATTTGTGTATTGAAATGGGAATAAACCTATCGCTAAGCTTTGGTGGGATCAGGCAATACAAATTAAAGTACATATCTAAACCTGCTATTAACCATTTCATTTTTAGTCTTTCATTGTTATGTAAATTTTGTTTTTTGATAGGATTGTATGGGATCTCAAAGTTTATTTTAGTGGTTAAAGGACCACCAAAATAAACTTTCGATTCCTAATCCCTTTATCCCTATAATATAAGTGCTGGGTAAGCCTACTCTATCGAAAAATCTTGTCAACTTGTGCTCCCCATTGCCACAAGACGCTGCGTAAATCACTCAGTCTATAATTCCGATCGATTCAAAAGCTATTGTGGTCATAATGATCATATTATAATGGTATGTTCCTTTTTGCACCTAAGGCAATGTGCATTCAGACAGGTGTATCAAGCTGATCAAGTCCATCCACGGTAATAACATCTTAGCAAACATAAACATTACTTCGCGCGAATAGCACCTGTCTCGATCATACAACTAACGCTTCTTGCGGTATTCAATGACACGTACAGGCCTTAGAAAAACAAACTGTTTAAAAATATATCATTGGAGATGGCAAGCGTTCTGCCATCTCTTCCAGAATCTCTGTAATATTTCACTATGCAATGAAACACTCGTGTTCCGACACAACATCGGAACACTTATTAGTTAGTTTGATGATGATGACAACCTCCGTGGTGCAGTGGGCGAATAGCCGGCTGAGACGCAGGACGTAGCGGGTTCGATCCCCGCTGCGGAACAAATGTTTGCATGATCTACAGATATTTGTTCCGGGTCTGGTTGTTTCTCTATATATTATAAGTATGTATTTACAAAAAAAAATGTATATAAGTATTCTATCAGTTATCTGGTTCCCATAGTACAAGCTCTGCTTAATTTGGGCTAGATAGCGCTGTGTGAAATGTCCAGCAATATTTATTTATATTTATTTATTATTTGTTCCTTGTCTGGGTGTTTTTCTATATACTATAAGTATGTATTTACAAAAAAAAGTATGTACGTATTCTATCAGTTATCTGGTTCCCATAGTACAAGCTCTGCTTAGTTTGGGGCTATATAGCGCTGTGTGAAATGTCCAGCGATATTTATTTATTTAGTAATAAGATTAGTTTATTAGTTATTTAAAAATTCAATTATATTTTCACCGTCGTTGGCGAATGTTGTATACACCTGTAATTGGTGCATGTATCAGAAATGTGTTTATGACTCTCGTCATAAATCTGGTAAAGTATATAGTGATTAACTATAAAGTGATAAAATATGTGTACTGTTCGTGCATCTTTAAATAAATAAATAAATGAATAACGATTCTCTTATCCTGTCAGAAGTTACTTTACTTAATAATTTTACGTAATTTTCCCTCAATCAAGTTACAATGTTTTAGTACGGGGAAAGGAAAAGTAGCTCACCAGGTGTATTTTGGATAATTATGTTTTTTATGGACGCACAAGACAAAGGACAATGACGTAGGTTATAATCTACGTTTACACCAAATTTCATCGAAATCCGTTCATCCGTTACGACGTGATTGAGTAACAAACAAACATCCAAACTTTCACATTTATAGTATTAGTGTGATTAAGGATTTGTCATGTGGATTGCTTTTGGCCCTAGGGCGTAAATCACACTTACGGAGTCGTTATCGAGTTTTACAATGACCAACTTTCAGAGGACGAGTGATGAAAAAGTTTTTAGTAAACGGATCGCATGCAACGTGCACCACATGTTTGTGGTTACGACATTCTGCCAACTGAGGACATCTGGCTCTCAAACGATAATGAATTATTTAATTTACGGTATGATAAATAATTAGAACTTCACTGAATATTGTAAATTGTGAGGATAATTTGGTGCCAGCTTGGAATCATTAAAATTAAGATAAGTAAATAAAGTAAGCATTATCAAAAATTTGCATTTTTTGTTGCATTTTAACGCAACTACAGTTATTTATTATTTCTCTTTTATTTGTTTCTGGATAATAATATTTTCATAGCATCTCATCAAATAGTTACGCTGTGTTTTTTTAAATCGTATCCGCTACTAAAACTCAATAAAATACACCAAAAATCTAACATAAATTCGAAAGTAACTTTGTCTCTCTTTCTGTTTGTTACGTTTTCACGACTAAGATGAAATTTGGTTTATAGATAGATTATGACCGGGATTGGACAGGTTACTTTTCACCCGACTGCGCAGAAGGAGGGTAATGTTTTTATAAATAAATAAATAAATATTGCTGGACATTTCACACAGCGCTATCTAGCCCTAAACTAAGCAGAGCTTGTACTATGGGAACCAGATAACTGATAGAATACTTATATACATTTTTTTTGTAAATACATGGTATGTTTAGGTATAATAAAAGTGTAATTTATTTTATGCAACTAAACCTATATACAAAGCAACCATATATAAAACCCTAATCTAACAAGCCGCTGCCAGTGGGTAGCGTGCCCAGAATGCTGGCCGCATTGCCACGTTTAATGGCAATGCTTAAACGTTGGCCAAAATACTGGCCAGCATTTTGGTCACGCGTCGCCTCGACCAGGCGTTTTGAAAGGTTTTTTTTTAATATAATAAATCTTTATTCAGACAACTTGGTAACATTTAACATTGATAACAATGATCTTCTTGTAGGTGGTAAAACAGTGTAAAAGTAATTATCACTAAGTATTCTCTGGCTGCTTAAACTAGGTTGATCCTGTGCTATAAGCGCAAAGGTTATTATAAATTTTGTGGGCGCTCGGTCCCCACGGTCCAAGAGTCTCAACCCCAAAAGGCTCAAATATAAAGCATGTGTTTAGACTACTATATTTGCGCCTTTTGAGGTTTGTAAATACATACTTATAATATATAGAGAAACAACCAGACCCGGAACAAGTATCTGTAGATCATGCAAACATTTGTTGCATAGTGGGAATCGAACCCGCTACCTCCTGCGTCTCAGCCGGCTATTCGCCCACTGCACCACGGGGGTCGTTATTGACAAACTACGCGTGCGACGCCGCAGGCGGGACAGCTAGATGTCTATAAAATCATCTAGGGTTTGTCGCAGCTGAACCATAGGCCTCTCCCATAGATTTCCAGAGTACCGATCTTGTCCGGCCTGCACCCAATGGCTCCCAGCAACTTTTATAAGGTCATCTTTTCATCTAGTGCTGGACCAACTTACGCTGCGCTTTCCAGTGCGTGGTCTCCACTCGAGAACCTGTGCCCCAACGGCAGCCAGTTCTTTGAGCTATGTGCCCTGTCCATTGCCATTTCAGCTTGCTAATCCTTTGTGCTATGCTTTGGTTCATCTAAAAATCTCCTCATTTCTAGATAAATTTATAGATTTCGATATAGTCTCGCATATCGCTGGATAAATTGTGAATGAATGAAAGAAAATACTTTATCGTGCACCACAAAAGAAACAAACATAAAAAATAAAAATTCACAAAGCAACAAGTACAATGGGCAGTCTTATCGCTTACAAGTGATTTCTTCCAAACAACATTTGTGTTGTACTTACCGTCATCATTCTTCTTGGGATAGTGATGAGAATGTCTGGGTGTGTGCAACACGTTACCAGGCTGATGTGTAGGGCTCAGCGCTGATCTCGGAGAAGGAGATGGTGGCTCTGATACTCCATAATTTAGACCTGCGTAGGACATTATAAGTAGGTTCATAAATAATACTTTGAAGATAATATATCCAAACGAGGATCTCGGATCAAGTGGGTTTCGTATAACGATCGATCGAGATCGTTAAAAAAATGTTCCAAGAGCGACTCTGGCTCGCGCACCGATAGTTTCGTATAAATATTTTACTTGTGTGATATAATTACAAATGAACGATTTTCGGATGTTTTCTTGCTTGACTTTGACTTTGCTGTGAGACATAGCTAATTAACAAATTTCATAATTCTAGGTCAACGAGAAGTATCCTATAGGTTTTGATTTATCTGCGAGCAAATATGCGGCACAAATGCAGGTATTTATTGATTGATTTGACTTAGTAGCTTTTTTTTTAACAGCTCCAAGAAACCGTAGACTTTAAGTATTTGATATTAATTTCAATTTCATACCTCCACGCGCTTTTGAGAAAAAGGTCCTGACAGACAGACATACAGACGGACAGCGGTAAGTTAAGGGTTCCTTTTGAGGTACGGAACCTTAAAATATCAAAAGCTTTTCTCGTAAGAGTAGGGTAACTTAAATAGAAGAACTATTTCTACGATTCTTCATTGCATCGCATCGACCTAATACTAGCTGACCCGCCCCGGCTACGCACAGATTGTTATCAAAATAAAATTTAACCTAGAGCACTCAGTGATAGTGCAGCATTCTATTAGTAAAAGAATTTTCAAAATCGGTTCAGTAGTTACACATTAGAAACCTAAAAATAAATTTTCAACACACTTGCTCGTAAAATCAGCCTTGTTACATCGTTCTTAGGGCCATAAACCGAACTATAACACACACGTGCATAATAATATTACACACTAGTCCGTAATAGAATTGTCCCTACAAAGTTAAGTTCGTACCTAACTTCAAATTATATGCGAGTAAACAGAGCATTTTCAATTTAACCGGGAAATACAGTTTTGTAACAACAAAGAGGTTTTATGGCGCTGAAAATCCATTTACATTTACATATAAAATAAATGTATCCCCAATTAGGACGAAGAAACATTTATTAATATCAAATTATTTATAATTCACAATAATTTGTTATATAAAACAATGTAGATAATGGTAGGCCGTTGTTCAAACGTACCTTGTCCGCCCGGTCCATACTGCACAGGTAAACAATAATAAGGCTCATAATCGCTCTCCGAAGATCTTTGGAGCATCGATGGGTATAGCTTCTCCGATTTTGTCGATCTGCAATCAATATTATATTTAGCACTAGTATTATCATAGGCACAAAGGACTACTAACAAGACATTTTTCACAACCAACTATAGTTTTCAGTCCCTTACATTTTGCTGTATCTTCAATTAAAGGTAAAACCGCATTAGAGCAGCGCTGCGCGGTGCTGCACGCCGCGCCACAAAGCGTCAAAATATTGTTTTAATGATTTTGAATGGCGCATGCTGCACTAGAGCGGCGCTGCAGTAGGTGTAGTTGCGCGTCGCGGCATAGTTGCCTCCAAAAGAATATTGTGACGTGCAGCGCTGCGCCGCGCAGCGCCGTTCTAATGCGGTCTTACCTTAATAGATAAAAAGGTTTCGGGGCATTTTTCGTTTCTCGTAAGGACGTTTGTGCACTCACTCGTATTTAATTCGTTTTCATGTTCTTCAACAGACTTTGATCAATAGATGCATTCCTTCCAAACACTTTGGAGCCTTTGGTCAAAGTCTATTGACGAATCATGAAAACGAATCAACGCACAAACGCCCTTAAACTGATCTGTTACTATACAATGAAAGTATCTACTCATATTATATTTGAACTAATTAATAGTCCTGTGTTAGAATTGACACAAAACTGTAAAAATATCGCAAAATCGATTCGCAGGTTGTGAAAGAAGCCTTGAATTTAGCACGTTACATGACACAGAATATGTTTAGCATATGTACGACAAAAGCCTATTGACTTAAATGCTTGTTTTGATAACTCTGCCCTCCATTTTCAATGCGAATGAACCTCAGCATTCCCAAATTAAGCATAGCTCAAATACATTGTCCAAAGAAAAAGTGAATGACAAAATCGTGAATATTTTGGGAAAATAAAGTGCTTCGATGTGCGATATTCTTTTGCAAATAAGACATGTTTGTAACTTTCATATTTTATAAACTTAGCAGTAATGGCGCTTTATAAAATAAAGTAAGCCGTGCCAAGTTCAATACATGCATGGAAAATTGTTTGTGTTTACATGAAGCGTGCCACGTTGAAGCCAAAACATGAACTGTACAATTCTCCAATCCTCGTGGCATACCTTGGGAATGTCCTATCTCTCAGGTAGCTAAAAAGTCAACACCGAGTACTTTACATCACGTTAATAATACTTACATAATACATAAACAGTCTTACATAAGAATACATAATTGCAGTAATGTTGGTATGTGAATATGGAATGTAATAGATTCAATAGAAGCGTGATAAAGAAAGTATGACCCGGATTACAAAGACACGCTGTTCGGATCGATCGCACCAATATGCACTTTATCATAAAGACACAAAGTCCAAATTGATAAACCGAAATGGAAGACAGCAGGCTCGTGCAACTTGTAATGAATGATGATAACCAGTTTCTTGAATGCAATCAATTCATTATTTACAATTTAATTCGGTTTTATCATTTTTTATAGATATTCTTAATTGTTACCATTCTAAAACCCACTATAAAACCACAAATTTAATAATGATATAGCTTTTTTAAAGCGAAGTCGATTAAGAAAAGAAAAAGATCGGATGACAACTGTAGCTCGATAGTGAGAATAAAACCTAAGAGTCGAACGCTTTTCTCACATCACCAGTATACGTAGACAAAAGTCCATTCAACTATTTAAAATTCGCGTAATGAAAGAGCGAACTAAAGTAATGGTAGTTAAACGCCGTATTGCAGACGGTCTTAGCCTATAAGTTAGCATCCTCGCCTGTTAGTACGATACTCTATTCTATAGTGAACATTTATCTACAAGCAGAAGACCTACCTAATACTGTTGCTCCTGTTTAACCTCGAGCCCTGTGCATCCCGGTGCATGATCAGCTTATTGTGTGTGAGTGAGCTGCGATGGTGTGAGTTAGGTGAGGATGTGTGGTTGTGCGTCTGCGTCGAATGCAGCGACGTGAGCGACTCCATAGATTCGCCCTCCGAGAGGCGCCCGCTCGCTGAGTAAGTATTGCTGAAATGGGGGAAACGTAATGGGTGTTGGCCAGTTCTTTATTATTTACATATGTTTTGTAGCTTTGTACCGGAAAGTAGCGACGTTTGACTGAACTGAACCTCCCCCCCCCCCCCCCCGACCTTTTTTAGGGTTATACTAAGACTCCACTGTCTGTCTATCCGTCTGTCACCAGGCTGTATCTCATGAACCGTGGTAGTTAGACAGTTGAAATTTTCATAGATGATGTATTTCTGTTGCCGCTATAACAACAAATACTAATAACAGATTACATAAATATTTAAGGGGGGCTCACATACAACAGACATGATTTTTTTGCCGTTTTTGTAGATAATGGTACAGAACACTTCGTGCGCGAGTCCGACACGCACTTAGCCGGTTTTTTTTATTAGCTTTTACGGTATAGTTTCACTGCGGCCACGGGTCTTATTGTGATCGCCACCCCCCGACCTTTGTTCAAGTATTGAGCTTCGATGTTTCTATCCAGTCATCTTGCTCAGTTGATTTTTTTCTATAGAAGTTCTTTCATACCGCATTACTTACAATAAATTAATTGTAAGATTTCTGTATAGACAAAGCTTTTTAGTCAGTTTTATACATATTTTAACTGGCCAACGGAAACAGGAAATTCGAAGCATGATTATGATCCACAAAATGCACAAGTTACTTATTACAAAGTAAACAAAGAGTAGGTACAGGGGACACACAGAATGATTAGAAAAATGCTAATGACAATGCTATGAAACACAGAATAAACATATTATTATAGTAACACATCACTGGACTATACAATGAACACATTCACATAATTGTTAAGGGACATACCTGTGTCTTAGCCAAGGCGCGTACGGTATTCCATAGTCAGATTTGACTTCGGAGTAAGTTTGGGTGTCAGAAAGACTGCCGTCACTAATTTTCATCCCACCCCTTGGAGTAACTCTGAAAAATAATATAAAACTGTAGGTGTAGCTTTAACCGAGTAATATTTTGTACTGAAGTACTTAAAATTGAAGAACAGATTCCCACGCATTAAACTTAGAAAAGTAAATCAGATTTTAAGCTCTATGCCAAGGTAGAATGGTATAAAACCAACAAAACTTTATGTAACCGTTTTTGTAGATAAATAAACACCAGTATCAACATAAACATTGATAAGACTATTTGACCACTTGTGAGATTTAACAAAAATGATACCTAAATGTATGAGTCATTTTTAAAACATCTACTCAAATAAATTCAATTTTATTATGACATGTCTGTCTTCACATTACAAAATGTTTGTCCACAATGAGTTCTACTCTATCAATCTATCATAACATTCATACAGGCCAGAGATGGACTTAGCAAATAAATTAATCTATATATATAAAAATGTTATGTTGGTTTGTGTACGCTTCAAAAACTCAAAAAGTTCTGCACCGATCGAGCTGAAATTTTAGCATGATATATAATCCGCATCAAGGATTGTTTTTATCTATTTTTTGCATCAGTCACACATCCGCGACCGCGGAATAACAGTTTTTTTTTACGATCAGCTGTGTACCAGTGACCGCGCCATCTGCCAGAAGCCAGGAAAACACTCGCTGACAACCGCAATAGTAATGTATTGTATATCCACAGGTATTGCAAAATTAAACTTATATGAAATGTATTGTTACGCCGAGGCTGTTAAACAATGAGTAATAATCGAAACTTCTCGAACGCTTTTGTCTTGCTGTGTTATTATTGTTATTGTCTGCGGTTGCGCACAATGGGGATTGGTCGTTCTGTCGAAACACCGACCCCTTTCCTGGAACGATCGAGATCGTTCTCGAACAATCGAAATGTGCGCGATATAAATAGGCCGGAGAGATTGCCGGACAGTTAGTGAGTCTCAGCGAAACCCTGGAGGACTGACGTGGAGAAGGGTCTCGCGTGAACAGTAGTTGCTCGCGAGTCAGTCTGGACTTTGCTATACGTGCGAACATTTCGGTGAATTTAAGTAGTGCAACATGATGTGAATTAGTGTGTTGTGATTACGTGTGACCAAGTTCGTGTATTCATCGTTCTAGTGTTGAATAAAAGTGTTATTTTGGTTGGATCGATTATTATTATTTATCCCGAACCCTCAGCTCGTAACAGTATTCTTTGTTTTGTTTCTCATTTCTCAACCATTCGATCACAATGTGCCACAGCGAAGCGTGGCAGGGTACAGCTAGTGTCATTATAATTTATCAATGAACACTGGATGTACAAACACAGTAATATATTGAGTAAAACTAAAGCTACTGTTTATTTTTCTGCAAGTACCTACTGATAAATTGTTCAAGTCCTAACTTAAGTTCATACAAAAGTACTATGTAATGTAAGTACTATTTATTGATAAGAATTAGTTTACTTTTTATAAAAACCATACCTCAGCAGATGTATAGTTAAAAATATTTATTGCTACATATTTTTAGCTGGTCATGGCTGTGTCTGATTTATATTTTATGTCATCTTTTGTAAGCCATGTTTCACAAAATAAAAGATTACGTTATTGAATCAATTTCCAACAAAGAGCTTTGTTCAAGAAAGCTTTTAACAAGGTCTTGCTTACAAAAACTGTTTGAATACAGCTCTGTTGAAACCATTTCAATTAAAACTTGTCACAGTCTCACTGCTATTGTAGTAGCTAAGAGCAAAACGAATCATCTTTAGTCTAGCAGGATTAATTAACGATTTCAGTGGCAATATCATTCCAAGTAGATTATCAAGGTCTAGCTCGGATCATTTTATTGTTTAAATGTATCAGCTGTTCCATGCTATGAACCTATTCATCTTGTTTGGTCACTTATAGATTGTATTTCAACTAATAAATAGAGTTAATACCACTATTTGACCTACTGGTAGCATTTACCAAATAGCACAAGAAGGTAAAAAGTCATAGAAATATTAGTAATTTTTCATTTTTTATATTAAAATATTTTTGTAATCCAATTTGGACATGAGGTTGTGAATCAAGTTAAATAAAAGTTGTTGAGGGCATGTTTTGCTATCAAAGGTAGTCCACAGAAGTATGTATAAGTAAAGAAATTTTGGTACACAAACACATGAGTCGAACTGTCTTAATAGATTCAATTGTACCTACTGTTCTTTTTAATTGTTTCATGTGTCATTTTGTGTGAACTAAATAAATTATTATTCTATTCTATTATATTCTAAACTAGCTGACCCGCCGAACTTCGTACCGCCTTGACATGCATATGACGCGGGCTGCCAATGTACATATGTCATCCCGGTAGAATTGTCAATCGGCCATCATTAGCTGATGAAATGCGATGAATGAATGAATTAGCGTATGAGAAAATGAATTTCTTTATAATTTTTTTTTGTGTAACTTTTCCTATATTTTAATAGTTATTCTGCTATTCAGGACAAAGACAAATCCTACAAATCAAAGATCATCAAAATTGGTCCAGCTGTTCTTGAGTTTAAATGGTATGACTGAACCGACTTTGTTTTATATTATAGATAGATGTGCATATGCAGTAGTCAAACCACTGCAGACTACTTTTATCTATAAGATATGACTGCAATTATGAAGTCTGACTGTAATTTGTGTACCTGTGGTGATGGAACAATGCAGCAAACTCATGTGTTCCTGGTTTGGGCAGTGACTGTGAGCCAAGAAGTCGTTCTCTGACTGATGCAGATAACTGTGCAGCAGCTGTACCTCCCAATGAGTATGATTTTGGTCCAATGCCATTCTCTGTAATAGAAAACAAGGCTAAATTATATTTTGAATTAATAAGCATCATGTTGGTAAGATTGCTCGGATTGGAGGTCAAAAATGAGTAGACCTAAGGCATGATGGTCGTAAGATTTAAATTACATACTACGAGAAAATGCAGTGATTATGATGAAGTATTGAGTTACCTATTTGAGTAAGTCCCTCCATAAGTACCATACCTAATTAATTATGTTAACTCTACTATTAACAGAGACTATGAGAATAGTATAATCCGGTGCCGGTTTCTAAACACTAAACAAATTCTGTCACAGATACTTACAATGAGAAACTTCAATAGAGATCATGACTTTGCTTAAATAAACGTAAGTAAGCGAGTTCTAAGATTATTCATTTTGTTGCAAGATTACTAGGTTCCGTACTTACTGTGGATCTGAAGATTTTGGAGATCTTGTGTGCAAGTTTGCGTTCCGCCGGATACTTTGACTTTCGTTCTGGGCACGGCTGACACTTGCGCTGTTCTCCCTCCGTCTGTAATTTTAGTGTAACAAAAATTTTAGAGTGGTTGAGAAGCTAAAAAACCTATATTTATTGAAAATTGATTCATAGCCGCCGACGGAACCGTTGTTTTTTTTTTCATTTATTTTTGTTTTTTTTTGGCTTTGACTTGACAGTTGACATTCGAAATAAACAGCGTAGAACGTAGTGCTCATTTTACTAAAAAGCACTAAAATAAATTTATATATTTAGAAACATTTAGAAATTAAAAGATTACACAGTAAAATATGTAATGTAGGTACATAATATTAATAATTTACAAGGGTTTGAGGTCCATGTCGCAAACGCCATCTAGCGTTGAGTAGCACACACAGCGCTTCGTTATTGTATAACAAGGCCACTAGATGGCGCTTTTACTAGCAAATAACGTGAACACAAAATAAAAATTATATAGCTTTGATGGTTTATTCTGTGGTTCAGATAAAGAAAATACTTACTATGGCCCTGCTGACTATGCTGTGGTGCTCCATTTGATTGAGGAGACGGCTGCTGAACTCCATTTTGTCGTTTCACGTATCCAAAGTTCTGAGGAACTTTAGCCTTGCTGGATGAACAACTGCTACCGTTGCCCCCACTCGATACACTAGAAGGGCGCGATCCACCACTTGGTGACTGGAGCTGAAATTCCAATGAAGGATTCAATAATAAAAAAACTTAATAGGTAGGTAAAAGATAAGATTTTTCTCATTATGATTGGCTGATCCGTACCTGTGTTCCTCCACTTCTTGACGAATGCTGCTGACTAGAATTCTGCGCGTACTGTAACAAGAACACCAAATTAGTTATGTAAGTACTTGACAATGCGATTTTTTTATTATGGCTGGTCACTTCTCACAACGCTATCTAGCCCCAAACTAAGCAGAGCTTGTACTATGGGAACAAGATAACTGATACAATACTTATATACATTTTTTTTGTAAATACATACTTATAATATATAGAAAAACATCCAGAGCCGGAACAAATATCTGTAGATCATACTAAGATTGGTTCTGCGGCAGGAATCGAAGCCGCTATCTCCTGCATCTCATGCGGCTATTTGCCCACTGTACCACGGAAGCCGTCGTTGACACTGCTGTATCGACCAGAGAACTGGCGTTACCTAAGCCAACTATTTTACTTGTTTTCAATTGGTTTCAAAAGGTTTTACTAAGTTAAGGTTCTACGAGTAGGTAACTATTTTTTGCCCATCTCTGTCTGTGGTACGGATTGTAGCTACTTGGGTCCTATTCCCACGCTAGGACAAATGTTTGCATGTTCGGTAGGCATAACCTTGTTTCAGCCTGCCAGGGTTGTACCAGGGCACTCTTATGTTCTGGTTGTCAAAGTTACTACAACATACCGCCAGTGTAAGCCGCAATATCATGTTTATTCATGTTATATTTGTAAAATGTTATATTAGGTATGTTGATTAGTGTTACGTTATAATTTTGTGCATTGCAATTGTCAATTTTTATTTTATTATTTTATTTTAATGTTTGTGTAACTTTTTATTTATAACTGGATGTTTTATTTTTTCATTTGTTTTGTAGTAGGTATAACGTATTGGTCTTGTACTGTAAAAGTGTACACTATTTTATTGAATTAAACTAAACTGAATTTGAATTGAGGCTAAAATGTATTTTAATGGCATAGATTGTAGGAGGATTTTCATACGCACTTGTGGATGTGGCGCAATGCCAAGTTGCTGGGCCGCCGAGAGTTTCTCCCGCTTGTGGTGCTGCGGAGAATGGTGGCCTGTTCGCCGCTCACCCTTCTCGCTTCGTCTGCCGTGGGAGGGACTGGGAGGGGCGGGAGCGGGTTGGCTCTGTAAAAGAGATCACAGGTTACTGACTACCCTAGGTACAAATCCTTAGGGACCACGATGCCAGTTTCTCAGCCCTCAGATTACTTTAGTGAATAAATTGGCATGACACTAGCCCTTACTTGAAGGGCTACACTAACTATGAAGGGTTTTCACTTTTCAGATCGAAAATAATGTTTTGGTAGATAAATAGATGGCGCTATGTGTGTAAGAGTATGTGAGTCTAACGAAATGCAGGCAAACTATTAATAATTTTGTGGTTATACTGCTGTAGTCAGATAACGTCATTAAAAATATTATTAATAAACGTCTTAAATTAGCAAAAAGGAAAGCTGGATTCTAGACGGTCTCGTAAACCCATATTGTAAACCTCTAACTGGCTAAAAGAGCTGGCGTACTGAACTATTTATAAGTATTATTATTTTTATACCTAATTGTTTCAGATTCTCTAGCATAAAAGCGAGTCTTTTGACAGATGGATCAAGCAAAATTATTCAATGCTTGCTAGCATTAAGTTCACCTGTGTACAGATATGTCAATTTTTATGCAATAAAGAATTTTCAATCAATCAATCAATCAAAATTACCGAGGTAGACTAGGTACGTAGTACTAAAGTAAATTAGCGTCATGCAAAACAATGTTTACCTACGTTAAACTTGCTCTAATAAAAGAGGGATCATTGGCATCGGGTATCGATGGTACAAAAATCACACTAAAATGGCATCACTTAATAATCTATGACTACCCGTCTTGAATGAAGTTATACATTAGTCATGCATGAGTCGACTTGCAAGGGGCTAAAGCTGTTCTATATAACTAACCTCAGACATAATGAGGGGTTTTCACGGCCATGTTTTTATAATGGCTAACAGATGGCGTTGCTTTGTCATACGCTGATTATAGGAAAGTGAATTGTCAATTCGAGGAACTTGAAATAAAATAAAAGAGTGTGTGTACTTATGTACACGCGTTAGAAGTTATACTTCTTTGGCGTATGGAAAAAAAATAACTAAAATGCAGTAGTGATTAACGATAAATATTTAATTGTACCCTTACGAAACACGTGTTCTACATATAAAAATACTAGAATATACAACTTGAACATAGTTATCAATTTTCATACCACCTAGAACTAACTTCATGCTGTTAAATTTAGGTATCGGTGTGCGCGCGCATCGTAAAAATTCACTCTCATCATTTTTCTCCATCGCGCCAAAAGAAGTATAACTTCAAAAAAACAAATTGTTTTTTTAACTGACGAAGTGAGATTGTTTTAGACAAATTTTGGTATTGTGTCTTTGAGTTTTTGGTATATAAACCATAGTATTTTGTGGTGTATCTCCAGACAGCCCCATCTATTGCGTTAGTTGGAACTAGTTTTTTTTTATCGTAAATGAAAAGCCCTCATTGTAATGGTGTAGGTAAGTTTATGATTGGTTGTCCGCCAACTTGTTGGGTAGACGACACAATGGATTTTATCTTCATCGCTCAGTCTTGGCGTTTTCTCTTCGTCCATCATTATAAATGTATGTAATGTAAGTGTAAAAGCATAAAGAGCCCACATGACTACAACCCGGGCCTATTTTAAGTTTCGGGTATAGTTCATAAATAAATAAATAAATATCGCTGGACATTTCACACAGCGCTATCTAGCCCCAAATAAGCAGAGCTTGTAACTATGGGAACCAGATAACTGATAGAATACTTATATACTTTTTTTTTGTAAATACATACTTATAATATATAGAAAAACACCCAGACACGAAACAAATATCTGTAGATCATGCAAACATTTGTTCAGCCGGCTATACGCCCACTGCGCCATGGAGGCAGACAGCACACAGGTATAGTTTAAAGCAAGTTCCCGGGTATAAGGCCCAATAGGCCTTACGTACGTGCCATATAGCCTTCTTTATAAATAGGACAGCAAGACACAAGCAACAGCTAAGCTACAAAATAGACACAAACCGGGGCACCCACTCCAGGACTATCGGTGTACTTCTTCCACGTGGTTTCCTGCCTCGGAGCTTGCTGCCGCTCGGTCTGCTGGCCGCAGTCAGCCTTGCTCCTCGTCCGTCCCACCACTCGGTACACGACACCGCTGCCGCCTTCCATGCCTCTGCTGCGACTACTGCTGCGCCTGGAAATGGCAAAGGCAACTTTTTCTAGAGGTTCCATAAATTTCGACCCGGATCGAACCCGCGAACTCGCTTATAATACTGCGTAAAATGACAGAGGCACCAATTTAACGTTACGTTTCAATTGGCCGTGCTTCAAAACTTTTTTCTGAATTACCCACATCTATCAAATTTCTGCCAATAAAGAAAAATCTACGTATTGATGTACTATTCTTGTCTTTACATAAACTTTGCGCAGATTTATTTCTGCATTTCAAATATGCAGTAAAACCCCCTCGTGTCGTCTCTTTGTAATTTAAGTTGTGCTATGTTACTTCACAAAGCGCAAAGCATGTAAGTAATAAAATACAATGCAAGTGCGATAACTACATCCATCTTACTCAGTCCGCTGCTTACTGATCACGCTACCCGAGTGGGTACACGAGTATAATCGAGGCGTCAGACCTACTTAGTTGTTTTATTTTTCTTCCACGCCACCGCCCCTCGTGCCAGACTAATTAGATATCCTCCACTTCATTAGAGTTTTTTATTTTTGTAGTAGAAGCATGGCTTTTATGCTGGCAGTTTATCAAAGAGGTCTGTTTGCCCTTTCACCTTTTGAATTGTCATTAGCAGTCTGTGCTTATTTTTTTTACCAATTAGTGAAGATAAGAATTTTTATTCTAGGCAGGTATGTGTAGTACATACCTATAATAAAAATCCAAAAAAATCAATAAATCTGATTGATAGGTACTGAAAATCTAGAAATGTTTAAAGTTACGTAATCCTCGTCTAAATAACGTGCCGCAGTCACGAGGCCGAGATCAAAGCGATTAAACACAGGGTTCTCAAAAGCCTAGGCCGGCTTCACAAACGCGCTCAATTGACGGCAATCTACCTTCTGATAAAATGGGACGTACACGAAACATGTTTTTCAAAGAGTTCAGATAGTAATCCCATGTTTTGTTTTTAGAGATAGTTTGAGAGAAACCCAACGGCAGGCTTGTATTCTCAAGCATAAATATGTTTGAAATTGTATGATACTGTCTTCTAATATTATACAACAGCAATGTTGTAGAATATTGTCTTGTCTTCCAATAAAAGACAAAGCTTATTATATTATTTAAATATTTATATCTCAGGTAGAATAATTATTATTTCAGACATCCCACGCTTCAATGTCTATATTAACTTTTGTATTGTCGAAAAAATCTTTGTCTAGAGTTGCAGGAATAAAAAAGCTTCAGTAGGTAGCGGTCTTTCTAACTTTTCTTTCTAGATTAAAAGAGAAGAAAGTTAAACTTCACCAAGGCAATATGAGTACCGCGTTAAAAATATGACGGCCAGCGGTGTGAAGGGTGCTTGAACACCACAAGGCGTGAACAAAAGTGAATGATGGACGCAACATGTATGACCCAGTTTCAAGTATAATGCAAAGGTTGGTAAGAGATCCCAGAGGTAAGCTTTGTGCGAATATTATGAATTATCTCAAATGTATGTTACTATTGAGCCTATTTCACAAATTAAAGCAAGGATTGAAACTATTATCTCTCATATCGTAGGAGCTAATGTTCATTGAGTCTGGAGATGACTCGCTTTAAGCGCAACATGTTTTGACCTAGTTTAGAGGATACCACAAGCCCCACAAGTTATAGGTAGGTATCAATGCTCTGCTATGACGCTATAAACTTTGTAACGTCATTTTATGAAGCTTAAAAGCTTTGTCTCGGTAGCCTAGGCATATGCTATATGATAAAAGATGACAGAATGTTTCAACCTAGTTTCAAGGATGCATGATAAATTGATAACAGCGAGTACTCTCAGGGAAATACAACGCAGGCTTCCATGAAACTGAACTATCCTACTAGGGTCCTGCAAGTGGAGTTATGGTCAAAATGGTTTCCAGCGGTTATGTTTATTGCATACATGCGCGTGTACAATAGTTAAATCGCTGCAGAATATTTTCGCCCTCATTGCATAAATACTAATTAAACATCTAGATTGCAGATAGAAAGAAAAGTAGTTGTATGAAGTAATGAAGTTGCAATGAAGTAATGTTACCGAACAACTCAACAATCAAAAGTAAATAGTTTCGTAAGAGTCATCGAACTCTAGATTAGTTATTATCTACTTATGTCAAGTTGTTTAATAACCACGCAAGGTACCGATAATATTGTAAACAGACGGTAGCGTAGCAACTAATCAAGAACACGGACAATAACGAACTAAAAGTACACATCTCAGAGAAATATTGAAAAGGCTTTAGATCAAGCTTAATATAAAAACTTAGAACAACGAAAGCAGGTATGAACGTTTTGATGAAGCCCTCATTGCTAAACATCTTATTACAAAGGGAAAAGTTATGAGTGCTTAGATTCATTATGATTGAGGAGAGTTTCATTCTGATTGATATAAATCTTTTTATGAAATCATGGTTGAGAGAGCAAAAGGAGCCGTGGCAGACTCCGAACCCAGTGGGTGGACGAGTGGCGTTTGAGGAGGAGTCATACTGAGCTGCCAATGATGAGATGACGTTAAGAATCATAAGGTAAGTAAATTTCAAGTAGGCGCGGTGGAATAGCACACAATTTTAGCTTAGAATATTTCTAACTGAGTTACATTGCCCCAGGAGTTACAGCTTGCTAGACTACTCTGATAAACGATCATTAATCACTTTATATTGCAGTCATAGGAGATCAATGGAGTCTTTATGTTGAAGAATTGAGCTCATTTATATTTGAACGCTTGAAAGAGGTCGCTATTTTCGTTCCCTTGATAAGCAAAGGGTCATTTCAGCCTAATATTTCAAACATCACTTTAAGGAGAGAATTTGGTAGATTATTAGAGACTGATATTTATTATTTTTAGTGGTTGGTTCATTAATAATGTCTCGAATTGGGAATAACATGAGAGATAACCTTAAAAATAAAGTTTAGAATTGGAATTGAACTGGAATTTCTAATCAGTGAACCACCTACCTGTCATTTCACACCAATAAAATAGAACAAACATCATTCTCCGCAAACTTGGAAACGCAACAAACATTGGAATTCTGAACAAAGCGGGCGCAAAAAGCGGAAAAATCCTTTGCCCACAATAAAGATTACGATAAGGTGGAAAAGTACCTACGCAAACTTTTTTAACTTTCCCGGTTCTCTGTCCCACTTAGGTAAAGTACTACAATTACATAGAGTGAGAAATGGGGTCCTTAGAACGGAAGGTGCGCGGTGCGCAAGGAGTGAAGATTTGCTTTTCTTTCTGTGTTTATAGAACATCCTTTTAACTAGCCTTTGAAGAACGAAATAGTACTCAACAGAAAAACCAACTGTGATGGTGTTTTTCCTGCCCGGTAACTGTATATTCTATAAAACGAACTTTATTTCATTTTAGACAACCAATCATGTCAAAATAATGAGCACTATAACGCACAGCTGCTCTGAAACGGGCGAGCCAACAACTGCAATACGGCATACGCCATACTTTCAAAGGCACTACACAACCGCTACAAAAAAAACTTCATTGAAAACCGCATGCACTTTTTCTCAGGTGGCAGGTTAAGTAAACCGTAACAGATTACAAGCGCAGAAGCCTTTACGGAATGACTGCGGGTCCGCAGTGCCCTACTTTAGCAAATAAGATGCAATCTGAACACTGTTTTTGGATATAAACGGCCACGTATTGCGGAGGAGACTTTGAAATATTGTTTTGAATTCCAGCCAAAACCACATGATAGGTGAAAGTTGGGGTTGCATGTTGCAAGCAAAGTGACATATGAGAATCGACATATCATCTATGCAGTGATCACTTTTGTTGTACCTAATATTAGATTTAGATAGTATTTTTATTATGATATTTTTAGTTTTAGACAATGTTAGAAACGAATCTTTAGGCTTTTTTTAAAAACTGCCGATAGGTATGTTAAGTGATTTCATATTGGTAGATTTTCCCCGTGGTATTGCATTAGATTTGATTAGTTTGGTATAAAGTTTAAAATATAAACACACCCTATCTTAACTATACTTATTTAGACCACTCTAAAATGCATCTGCAGTGCCGGTGTCAAGGGGTTGTGAAATTTGTAAAGTTTTAAAGTTCAGTTCTGGCGACAGTTATGACGAACGATTTGGAATACTGCCATTCATGTTACCTCTTGTGCCTAGCTTTAACTAATGGCCCCTTGCCAAACCAAGTTACGAAAACAAAAATATGTTAATGATTAAACGATCCAAAACTTACTTTTAAATTTGATGATTATAATTTAATTTGATCAGGTAGTTGAAAAAATTTGGATTTACTGTTTACTATATGTTAGTAGAGAGACTATAGATTTACTTACTATACTAGTGGTTCGCCCCGAACTCTCGCGAGTCTCCCATAAAAACAAAAAAATATTATTTGTATTTTTGACTCTCAAAATAATGCCACGAAATTGATAACCTTATAACTTGACCTACAGTTTCATTCAAATTAGAGGTAACGGGAGTTCATGTGATTTGGTTAATCTTTTTTGGGGTACAAATTGCAATTATTCTGTATTTCAGATTTTGCCTATATTTGTGTCACCAAAGCTACACGAATACCAAATTTCAGCATTGTGGGGTCACTGGTGTACCCTATGAATTTTGTCAAAGTTCAGTTTTTATTATGGCTAATAACTCAAAAAGTATAAGGACTTTACTAAAAATAAAAACACGAGACTAAATTTACTAATTTACTACAGACCTTTCATTTGAAGTCCCACTTGGCCTAATAATCTAATTTTCTCCCAATATCTCAACAAACCCCCAACATTTTTAGCTCATTAATAGCGGGTTCCTATATCCGTCAGTAGTCGACTACGACTCGTATCCCCTTGAAAAAATGTCAAACTAGTGTCAAACTTTTGACACGTTTTCAAGGAGAAACGAGTCGTAGCTGGTTACCGACGGATATAGGAACCCGGTATTAGTCACACCAAAATTCAGCCATCACTACCTACCTTTGTATCAATTTTCACGATGATCGGATCAACGCTTCGAAAGTTATCCTCGGACAAACAAACAAACATACATACATACATACAACGTCGATTTGTCCAAGTTGATTTGGAGATTTCGCATCACTCGATCAAAAAGTAATAATAAAATATCCTCACAAGGGTGTCTCCTCAATGTTACCCTTACAAGCCTTACTGCATTGTCATACCTAACTGGCATTGGTTTTTAAAAACCTGGACTATGAATTTGCAGACAGAACATACTAGTAAATGATAAAAACAAAAGTAAGTTGCATCATTTTGTTTTACTACGGTCGGCGTGACGTAAATAATCTACACTATTGTTCGAATGCACCACATAACCAGTTGACAACCCTGTTTTGTTCCAAAAAGAACCAAAAATAAAACGCAGTATTTCCCTCTGTTTACTGCGAAACAGCTGAACTCACAAATTGAAACCCTAATGAGAAACGCTGCTTTATTATAAGGACACATAGCAGATAGGTGCAGAGTAAGGTGTTGCATTAATCCTCGCCCTACGCCACCTACACCGTTGTCATTTGAAACATTGGCGTCTTAATGAAAACAGAATGCCTGCAGCCACGTACTAATGATGACGGATCCCCTGAAAGGAGCAGCCAGGTTCCTCATTATCTATGAACAGTATGAACTGAACCTCCTTTCTGAGATCATCATTATCTCTGAATGATGAATACAGTCGTTTTGTTTCATTCCGATGTGAGCGGGATTTGCGGGCTCAAGAAATTTGAATTTATACCAGGTTGAGGGAGGCGAGATAATAATATTGATGTTATTGTGGGCTGTGAGCTTTGGCTACGTAATTATTTAATTAAAAAGATCAGGCAAAGAATTATGCTAAACAAAGAGCGCCCTTGCTGAATTGGATGTTTCTGTTTTATCAGGAATTCGGTTGGACGTACGAGAATAGCGCGCAACTTGGCTACGATAAAGTCAAGCAACTTTGTAAATGTCGTTAAGACTAATTTGAAAAATGGTAAGCAAAACGTGACTTCGACTGCTACAGCGTAGCAAAATGTATAAAATAATTTAAAACAGACAAGAGAAGTTATGTAAACAGTTCTAGTGAATGCTGAAAGCTATTCAAGCCCAACCGGACATCCTGCCGGTGCATTTCAAGTTGAATTCAGCCGTTATCGCCAGAGCTCGGTGGCGTCGATGTTGGTACTGTTGGAACCCAGTTAGGTAATGGAATTCTTTTGTAGATAGATAGGTATTCCGGTCTAGTTTTCTCGATTCTATACCTTACCAAGTGGTACTTTTGGTCCGTTTTAATATTTTTAGGCACAGCATGTTTGTAGTAATGTCGTTTGTAGCATGTTTGTAATATACCTTACAGGATCTTTATAAAATAAATGAAGTATGTAATCGGTCAGGCAACACAACCACATAAAAATGTATTGGCGTGACCTTGATTATACATTAACATTCTACGGAAATTCACACTAATATTATAAATGTGCAAGTTTCGATGTTTGTTTGTTACTCAATCACGTCGTAACGGCTGAACCGATTTCGATGGAATTTGATATATATGTAGATTATAACCTGGATTACCACATAGGCTACCTTTTATCCCATAAATCAGTTCCCATGGGATAAAAATGGGGTGTCAAGTAAAGTTGCAAAAGCGAGTTTAGCTTTATTTCTAAGTTACCTACACATTTAGTAGTGTAACGCGTACGAACTCGCAGGCAACGGCTTTATAGTTAAACGTCTTCTTAAATACGAGTATGTAAGAACAGACGTGCAACAACAAAGTTAAAATTACGAAAAAAGGCTTACTTTGGTTACAAAGTTCGAATTTAATATAAATATTTATTTACATTAGGAATTTACTTGTCACAAAATATAATTGTATATTCTTCAGAAAGTGTTTATCCTACGTGTTTTGCTATGTACGACATTAAATGAAAACACGGGTAGGGCTAATGGCTATTATTGTTGTAAAATAGGGGTGTATTTTTTTCATTAACCTAGAAATTTTTAATTTTTAATCATACTTAATATCAAGTCCTAACGTATACATCCTTGATAAAACAGCCTGTATAAAATAGGTAAACAAATCATATTCATTCATCATGTAAGTAAGTAGGTACCTGAGCGGCACCGTCGCAAAGTCACCGCTGATTTATGTTTTTTGTTAATGGAAATGTATGGATAACTATTACTGGATATTACTGGATAAATATTAAACCCACCTATAAAATCAGTTAATACTATTCCAGATGTGTGTTATCAATTAATGTCCGACATAATAAAACAGGTTGTATAACAACTGCACATCAAGTTGTTCATAGACTCGAGGTTAGTGTCGAACTTGTAGTTACGAGCTTGTTCCAAATCTAGCCCTTGGGTCTTTCGAAGTAACGCAAAGCACCTCGCTGTCGGAAACTTTCTGGCTCCGTCATATTCCTACATCCTAGAACGGCCGAAACTAAACCATTTACAGTAAACTTTTTTCCCCGAGGCTTCTTACGGAAGGTCCTCGAGCGAAAAAGTTCCTATCCAACTCGCTTCATTAATTCTATCAGACGGCAAGCGAGAATCCGTGTTGTAACTCCCCGCCACCCCCCACCCCTTTCCCCCTCCCCGATCTATTACCCTCATCAAACATGAAAAGCTTCCTATTGTCCATAGATATACAGAGTGTTTGGTAATATACTGACGATATTCAAGTGACGGTCTCTCAAAACATAAGGAAAAAAATACTTCTTGAAAAAAAAACTACTACTATTATAAAATTTTAAAGAAAGTCGACTAAGGTTAGGTGATTCATTCGATATAAAACTTACTGCCTACTCTTGCAATCGACATCCAAAAATAAAGGCCGATTTGATATCTCTTTCGGAAATGGCTGCGGGTTTTGGGTTAGAAAGGGACAACAAGAGGTATCTCGAGACGTCACCAATACAGTATATCTGGTTAGTTGGCAAGCATTATCCAATAGCACAACATAAGTTCAATAAAGTGTTTGTTTTGACATGCCAAAATAAAATTTCACATTTCTATTTCACAAATTTATTTATTATGCCCATCAAAATACCCCCTTTCATTTTTGTGCGTATATTATCAATCACCCTATATATACTTAGGTTTTCCTATTGCTTTGAAATGCCTTTTGTTGGATGATTAACTTGGTGAAACTTTAAGGGTTCAGAGATCGACTACAAAACACTAAAAAAGAATGCAATGAACTTTTGCAAGCCGATGCACCTCACCTCAGTATAAAACTTCACAGTGTCTGAGTTTATTCATTAAAATTTCAGCATAGTTGAACAAACAGCAAAACGGCCATGCTGCAATATCCGAACAGGAATTTACAAAGTTTTCCGCTTGTTTTCATATTGTGTGCTTATTTTTTTGTTTTGTTCGAGTCTGCTGTTAAAGCTTTTGTAGGCGTTCCCGGGCGTGCCTCACGTATTAACATTTTATTTTCAAAAGTTGAATACAATTTTGACAAATAAAAAGACTTTTACAAACATTTTAACCGACTTTAGATTAGGAGAACATTTATTACCCAATTTAGGGCTTTGTCGCGCATGTCAGGAGGAAGAGACGGTGGAGCACGTGATGCTTCACTGTACGGCCACGAGCGATATCAGGCTGAGGACGGGTCTGCAGGAGCTCATCGAATCCTCATCCACTAATACCACAACGGCACCCACGGGAATCTTGGAAAGCTGCATCCATCAACCCAAAATCCTGCTCCGTTACTTAGCTAAGATGGCTGGGGTCAGGTTAGAAGCGGATAATGCACAATACACCCCAATGCGGGACGTCAGTGCAGATCTTATTCCCCCCACCGGAGAATTAGAATTATAACCCAATTTAGAGATCATAACATGCAGTGGAGAAATAAAAATTAGGTAGGAATGCAATATAAATAAATAAAAATAAATAAATATTGCTGGACATTTTACACAGCGGTATCTAGCCCCAAACTAAGCAGAGCTTGTACTATGGGAACCAGATAACTGTTAGAATACTTATATACTTCTTTTTGTAAATACATACTTATAATATATAGAAAAACAACCAGACCCGAAACAAATATCTGTAGATCATGCAAACATTTGTTCCGCAGCAGGAATCGAACCCACTACCTCCTGCGTCTCAGCGGGCTATTCACCCACTGCGCCACGGAGGTCGACTCGTACCAGTAAATGAACCTCATAACAGCCGTAGCCAAGTAAAATGTTAATTTTGGTATCGGGAATATTTGTAAGATCTCAAATTTTTGGTATATATTTTCTAATTATTGTTTCTTTGCTGACTGTGCCCTTTGTTTAATTTGAAGTTCTGGATGAGCATCAAAGAAAACAAAACAATAAAGAGGAGTGCGATGTCTGAGTAATGCAATGAATCGATCGACAGCTGCACACAACACATCGTTCGATAAAAAGATTTCTAAGGGAATTTATCGGGTAAGTAAAACAGACTGGATGAAACTAAGTGCCTATCCTATGTTACCTATTTCAAGTAACTAGTGGTTCGCCCCGAACTGAGATCTCGCAGGTCTACCATAAAAACAAAAAAAATATTTTCGTAATCTTTGACTATCAAAATAGTGCCACGAAATAAAACCAAATAACTTGACCTACAGTTTCATTCAAATTACAGGTAACGGGAGTTCATATTAATTGGTTACCCTTTTTTGGGGTACCAATTGCAGTTATTCTAGATTTAAGACTTTTGCCTATATTTGTGATACTTAAGCTACACGCACACCAAATTACAGCACTGTGGGGTCATTGGTGTACCCTGTGAATTTTGTCAAAGTTTAGTTTTCACTATGGCTAATAACTCAAAAACTAAAAAAACTTTACTAAAAGTAAAAACGGGGTCGAAATGTACCAATGAAGACCTTTCGTTTGACGTCTCACTTGACCTACTAGTCTCATTTTCAATTTTTTTAACCTCTCTTGAACCCCAATATCTCAACAACCCCCCCAAATTTTTAGCTCATTAAGTCACACCAAAATTGTGCCATCATTACCTACCTATATACCTAATTTCACGATGATCGGATAAACGCTTCGAAAGTTATCCTCGGACAAACAAACATACATACATACATGCACCGCCGATTTGCCCAAGTTGATTTGGAGATTTCGCTTTGCTTGATCAAATAGCTTCAGTATTTGCTGAAATAATCAGCTGTGACAGTCAGACGGACGGGCAAAGTCGTAGCATAAGCGTTCTGTTTATACAATTTTGTTCCGTTACCATAAAAATAAACACTTAATTAAAGTATTTTATCGCTGTGTGCAATCTCTTCTAGACCTTGCGGTAGACTGGATTATAGTAAAGTACAAGACTAATGATTGAAGAACACGGTTCTCTGGTACTTAGTATTTATCTACAGGTACTGTGTAGTGTGTCTGTCTCCTATCCAATCACAAGAGTGGTTAGCTCAATGTAGCTAATAGGATCAATCAAGGCAATCGGGATCGGGAGCCTTTGATCTAGCCTAACAACGTAGACTACACTTGAGATATATTGTCTAGAGATCTTTCTTTAATTAGACATTTTAGCATTGTTTGTAAAGACAAGATAATGAGGTCATTACGTCATAATTAAGAATACCTATCAGCAGGATTTTAGTGACTACATTTTTTCCCGCACGTCCGTTGGACGAGACTTTTATCAGTGCGGGATCAGATCTCGGAAGTTAGTGCGGGAATAAAAAGCAACCGACAAAACATGGACATGAATAAATTAAGGTTCTTTTTTTAAATTTATCATTTGATGAATCATGGGCACTTGTAGTCCTTCGCACCCTAATCGATTGCGCCCTCATATTTATATTCGCCGAAACAAGGGAACGTATTCCAACAATGTTATACACGACTATATTGAAAATGCACGGAGTTATTACGTATGTAAGATACGAGCATACGTCACGATTTGGTCGGTTGCTTCGCATTTAAAGGGGGGCAAAGTTAAATGTAGCGGATTGAATTTTATGCCGATCTGGGTACGGGTTACGTAGTAGCTGTGGTGTATGCTGTGGCGTGGGTGGGTAGACCTCTACGAAATCCAATTATGTGGAAAAGGCTATTTTCAAGTAAAACCATAGTTTCCATAGAAAATTTAATTTATAGGTAGGTAACTGAGTAACACATTTGTTAGAAAAAAGAATAGTGATTTTTTACTGAGTTATTTGGTTTTCATATAATACAAATACTTTAAAATTTTATTGTGTAAAATTAATATTACCTACATCAAATATACACTTTTGCCTGATATAGTTTACAGGAAGTAAGGCTTTCCCAAAATAGGCACTTTATAATTTTACAATGATAAAATGTATAAGTATCTCAAAAAAAGAATAACAATAAGTCGTGAAAGTGAAGTTGTGTAGCTACGGTGGAAGTGTTGGAAATATTTGTTTTAGTTATGAAATATATGTTATAAAATATATAGGTTACTCAAGAAACGAATAACTATAAGCGTGGAAGTGTAATTGTGTAATGACGGTGGAAGTGATGGGAGTATTTGTTTTAGTTATGATAAAATGTATAAGTATCTCAAGGAAAGAATAGCAATAAGTTGTGGAAGTGTAGTTGTGTAGCTACGTTGGAAGTGTTGGGAATATTTGTTTTAGTTATGATAAAATGTATAAGTAAACTCATGAAAAGAATAACAATAAGTTGTGGAAGTGTAGTTGTGTAGCTACGTTGGAAGTGTTGGGAATATTTGTTTTAGTTATGATAAAATGTATAAGTATCTCATGAAAAGAATAACAATAAGTTGTGGAAGTGTAGTTGTGTAACGACGGTGGAAGTGATGGGAGTATTTGTTTTAGCTATGATAAAATGTATAGGTAAGTATCTCAAGAAAAGAATAACAATAAGTTGTGGAAGTGTAGTTGTGTAGCTACGTTGGAAGTGTTGGGAATATTTGTTTTAGTTATGATAAAATGTATAAGTAAACTCATGAAAAGAATAACAATAAGTTGTGGAAATGTAGTTGTGTAGCTACGTTGGAAGTGTTGGGAATATTTGTTTTAGTTATGATAAAATGTATAAGTATCTCAAGAAAAGAATAACAATGAGCTGTGGAAGTGTAGTTATATATGAGAGAGACTAGAACTATGTATTCGTAGATGAACCTAGGTCACTGACATAGCACAAAGGATTAGCAAACTGAAGTGGCAGTGGGCAAAAAGATTCTCGAGTGGAGATCACGCACTGGAAAGCGCAGCTTGGACGGCCCCCTACTAGATGGAAAGACGACCTCATAAAGGTTGTTGTCTCTCTAGAAATCTATGGGGAGGCCTATATTCAGCAGTGGTCATCCTGTGGCTGATATGATGCTGATGATGATATTTGATCGAGCGAAGCGAGATCACCCAAATCAACTTGGGCAAATCGGCGTTGTATGTATATAATACATTGCTGGACATTTCACGTAGCGCTATCTAGCTCCAAACTAAGCAGAGCTTGTACTATAGGAACCAGATGACTGATAGAATACCTATAGGTATAGTTTTTTTTAGTAAATATATACTTATAATATCATTATTAATTAATGTATTAGTATGTGTGTATTAGTATGTATGTATGTTTGTCCGAGGATAACTTTCTAAGCGTTGATCCGATCATCGTGAAATTTGATACATACTCGTAGGTAGGTAGTGATAGCACTATTTTGTTGTGAGTGAATGAGCTAAAAATATTAGGGGGTTGTTGAGATATTGGGGTTCAAGAGGGGTAAAAAAAAATTAAAATGAGACTATTAGGTCAAGTGGGACGTCAAATGAAAGGTCTTTATTAGTACATTTGAACCCGTTTCTATTTTTAGTTTAATTTTTTTGTAGTTTTTGAGTTATTAGCCATAATAAAAACAAACCTTTGACAAAATTCACAGGGCACACCCGTGATACAAATATAGGCGAAAGTCTGAAATCCAGAATAACTGCCATTGTACCCCAAAAAAAGATAACCAATTAACAAGAACCCCCGTTACATCTGATTTTAATGAAATTGTAGGTCAAGTAGGTTGGTTAAGCATTTCGTGGCACCAATTTATTAGTCAAAGATTAAAGCCGGCATTCACAAAGATCACTAAACGTACTTAGCGACTAAACATGTTTTCATTTGAAGTATTTTTACGATTTGACAACTCCTTAAATCATATTTAGCCACTTAATACGTTTATGTATCGTTGTGCAAGTCGCCCTAAGAATAATATTTATTTTGGGAGATCCGCGAGATCTCAGTTCGGTGCGAACCACTAGTTATATTATAATACGTAGATGTAGGTGTTTTCGCAATTCGTAGAAAAAAAATCTTCATCATTTCATATTATTAAACAAACACCCCTATTTCTTAACCCGAGCTAACGCGATGAAATTTGTCTGCTGCTTGAATCTTTAATAAGATTGCAATTTCAATGAAATTGAGAACCGTCCCGGGTTTTCCACCCCTCGCCCCTCGCCCTGTCCAATACTGATGCAAAGTAATACCAAACAGGGATCAATCGGGCTAACGTACTAGTTATTGCCAATGCTGTTACAAAGTATTGAACTATTACTAACTTCGTACCTAAACTCTTATTTATACAAGTAAAATTTAAATAAGATTTTTGATGAAAACATACTTTTTCAAAACAAGCTTTTGTAAAATTCATTTTCGGAACCTCGAGCAGATTAAAATGAGCCCAAACACTAGTAGCCTACTATAATCCATTCAGAAGATCCGTTGTCTAGCATCCGTCTCCATCATGAGACCACCTCCATGGCACCATATTATTGCATTGTCACCGCTAGATATGTATTCCAAATTTCAGCTTAATCAGTGGAGGGGAAGGTAAGGGTTTAAAATTCAAGTTAATAAAAAGCTTGTAAATATAACTGACTTCAGAAAACAGAAAATCGAAAAAATATGATACTCATGGATCCCATCATCAGATCTAGACCAAATTTATGATACCACCACCGAGGTACCTCCTTCCTAACAAGAATTATTTAAATCGAACAACGCAATGTGTAAATAAGTATCGATAAACATACATAAAAAAATATTCCGACGAAGTGAAAATCTCCTGCTTTTTTGAAGTCGCCTAAAAATTTGAATACATTTTATGGATTTGCTGATTTATTCGCAATTTTTAAAACATATACCTAGAATCAATTGAATCAGAACTTTATCAGAATCTGATAAATAACATTTGATCTAGATAATAAATAGATTAATAACATAAGTTATTAATGTGGTTCATAAAAAGATTTATTGGAAGAGATCGCTTTTAGCGATAAAGTTACCCATTGTACCACTAATAGTTTGAATAATGTGTCACAAAAATATAGGTATCTTATCTTCATTTACCAATAATACACCTAATTATCTAAAATAAAGCCTTTTAGTTCCTACTCATTTGAGAATAAACAATGTTTCGAGTCTAATATTGGACAACGTAGAATAGAAACGACTTCCAGCCGTTACCAATTCAAACTTTCATTACATTGTTTGTAATAATCTCGAAATATGAAATGATAGCTATTGCGATATTATAGCCCGGACTGGTGGCCACATGTCATGTCCCAGCAATACATTGACTTCACTAACAACCACATGTTTGCAAGGTTATTGCCTTGTGGACCATGAAATAGACTTTAATTAAACCATTATTTATCTTTGAAATAAAGTGTCTCTTACCGCTTTCATCAATCCTTTATCCATCTTCACAAACACAACAACAATGAATATCCTTACTTAAGTTCATATCATCTAATAAGCACCGTACGTAAGCTACGCGAAGCAAAGACACATAGCAAGGCAACACTGATCCTTACGTTAATCCGCGATATCATACAGCGTGTCAAAACTACAGACACTCAAGTATTGTCGTTCCCTCAAAGGCACAACGCGAGTGGTCCACTAGTCAAGCACTAACTCTTATTATCGTCACAAGTGTATTCCTTTGTTAAGGTTCATGGCGTCAGCTGTGATCGACGTGTTCGGTTCGCGTCTGCCGACACGGAACGATCGATGCCGGCAACAGATTTACATTTTCCGGCGAGGGAATCGGGAAAGTTTGTCACGTGATGGAGCGGGCGGACTGAGCGCCCGCACGCCGGAGTAGCGCGCCACCGAGTGCCGCCGCCCTTCACCGCCGCCGCCGCCGTACGCAGCCCGGCATCTGCACGGGACGTCACCGACACCGACACACCACACATTGTGACCACATTCTCGTTTACACAATCACTTAGCATCGATACTAATTCCTCTCCCACTATCTGTTACATGTTTTCATATTCCTATATTTCCAGGATTATAAATCTAACAATTTTTTTAAACGTACGACCGTTTAAAAATCATCACTCTTTGATATTTGAAAATATAAGGACACTATTGGGAAACAGTTTTATGTTAAGACAGTTAAGGTCTCTAATGGTGGTATATTGTTAGGGGCGGTTAGGGTCGAGGCGATGGTGAACGGGGGTGAGGGGTGCGGGTAGACGTAGGAATATCGATTTTTGCCCCCGCCCTCTCGGTGCGGCAGTGTGAGTGTACCCGAGTCCTAACTGGGAGACGGAAAACAGCGTCCGAATATAACCGGGTGTTAGACAATGGTTTCATTCAGACACCTCACACCATTGGCACACGGTTGACGATTGACGTTGTGGATATGTTTGCTTTACCGGTCAGCCGCATTTGTTATAATCATGATAATTCATTGTAAAGGAATCTATACCTTTTGTCGAAAACATTTAAAGCTAGAAAATGAGACTAAATACGTATACGACCGACTGATGACCCTGCTACGTCAACTGATGACCTTGCTACGAAAACAAATGACCCCGCTACGAAGTTGCTACGCCGGTAGCTATTAGAATGCACGCACACTCATAAAAGGGGAAGGCATCTTAAGATTTGTCTTTACTTTTTACCCCTGCAACTAAGCACTCCTTGGGGTGTGTTGTTCACTCTCCGCATCTGCGTGATCGTGACTTTAATTATGTTGGCTTTCGCGCCTGTAAACACAAGATCACCAACAAATCCACTAATGTAATTACATTTTTGCTTGTATCTTGTGTCTAGGAACATCTACATTGTCAATGTATTGATCGTGCTGATCACAATCCGTTATTTAAATTAAGCACATGAGTAAGTTTGTGATAAAATTATTATAAATTGAAGTCTGGTAGAATAAATAGATCTTGATAAAGTAGGGTCACATTTTGAAGATAGTGACGAAAGGCGGGCCGACCACTTGTGGATTTGAGGAGGCTCAGCCAACGCTATTGGAAAATGAATTTGCTCAAACCTATTAACTTATGTAACACTTGGTTATAAAATTTTGACATAATACACAAATTGCAAATAAAATGTGATCTTGCAATGCACAGATAAAAAACCTTTATTAAAAAATATTTTTTTATTTGTAAAGGTTATTGGCCGGCTGGAAATTGAAAAAAACGAGGTATTTTTAGTTACTGCTCTAAAAGCGCAACCATTACCGGCGCAATCTCATCACGGCAATGAATCTCAATGCCCTCAGGGAGCGTTTTAATTTGAGTTTTATTTCAGATCAACAGAGCCACCTGTGCCTACTCGTATAATATGTGTGCAATACACACATAAACATTAAATGTTACACAATTGTATTAACTCACCTTTCATCAAGCTGCTGAAGCTGCAACGGCTGGTAGTTCATCCTCCGCCCGTACAACGACGCACCACCTTCCGACATGTATCCATCCATGATATCGTTACTCCTCGCACATTCCATTTCGCCAATGTTAATTCTCCTCAAGCAATCTCCATCTGACATATAGCCCGAGGCAATTTCCAAATCACAATAATCCGGATTCGAAAACCCGGGTCCATAATTCCCTCGCAATCCCACATTTTCTCGGCCGAAATTGGCTTTCACAGTATTAGCATGGTGCGGGTATCCAGGAATATTTTTCTGCGTCAATCCAGAAGTTCTCATCGGCAGAGTTAAGTGACTGTTGTATCCACGGAGCAGAGGCCTCATAGGCAATACATTCATCATCGGATTCTCTTCATCACCTAAGGAATTATCTCGACAATGCGATGGCGTACTTGATCTGCTATCATTGTCTAACCTTCTGTTTATTTCTGTCAAAGTCCTGTTTGGGTCGAAAGTTGGTCTAGAATTCTCTTGGATTCTATTCTGAGCAGCTTCCTTTTCTGATATTTCTGCTTCATTTATAACATCGTTTATATATGTTGTGTTCATGTTTAGCCTCTTGTTTGGCGGTATAGTGCCAGCAGTCTTAGATATTTCAGAGCCAGATTCACTAGATGGACGGTATATTACGCTACTATCACTGGAGTTTGAATGTTGTCCGGTGGTACTATGTGTAGAATTTGAATGAGAGCTTTCAGACATCTGTGAAGTCTGATTTCCCAGGTTTACTGCTGGCATTGGAGACACGACCAGCATTTGTTTTTGGGGTACTTCTTTACTTAAATTAGATTGTTCTCTACTAAATGGAAGTGCACTTACGTTATTCGTAGAATTTAAACTAGAATTGCTTTGTATAGGACTTAATTGACTATTTGTACTTTTGTGTATAATATGCCTATCATCTTTTGACATTTTAAAGGTTCCTTTTACAGCAGCCGTAGGTTTTGGAATCCCGGTGTGATTTGGCGTGCCAAAATTCTGTCCTAATGGTGACTGGATTGTTTGAGTCTTTGAATGATCTGTCACATTTTCTTGCTTCCGATCTGAAACATTTTCAGTACGTTGTTCACTGAGTTTCATTTGACTTCCCGATAACTTCACCATTTTAGTTTTAGAATTTCTTGTATGATCATCGATCTGATTAAGTTTTGTGTTGCTGATTGATTTTGGTGCTGCCAACTTCGATTCCTTATCTCGTGCGGGAAGTTTTGGACTGTTTCTTGATTTATCACTACTTGTTTTACTGCTAGGTTTATTTAAATTCGTGGTAGATTCTTTAGGAGATTTTGAACTAATTAGCTTAGATTTTAAGTTTTTACCAGACTTATCTTTTGATAATGTATCATTTTGTTGTCTTATAGTTTTCGGTCCAACTATGCTTGTAGACTTGATATGTGTGTTAGGCGTATTAGAAGACTCATTGAGGCTAAGACTGGAATCGGATCTTTCGCTTTTTGCTGATGAAAAACCACTGGAGGAGCTTGTGCGTTTGGATACTGCTGTGGTATTTTTACTGTGTTGCTTTTCACTGCTTATTTTATCTTTGTTGAATAGTTTCAACTTGTCCAGCATGGAATGCTTTGTCGGGGTTCCATTTTGGCTTGTTGGCGTTTGACTGTGTTGTGGTGGTGTTGATAATGTAGATGGGATTTTACTACCAGGTGCCAGTAACGATGAGTTTGGTCGTGATCTGTTGGCGAACAGATAAACATTTCAATGTATATTTGCACATACATGATCCTGTTTGCGCAAGTAGATGCTGTTTTTCTACAGGTATATTAGAAAAGATAAATAACTTACCCAGATGAAGATGTGGGTGCTCTGGGTATGAAACTGACGACCCCTTGGCCCAAAGGGCTCGTAGACCTGCTGGAACTGGCCGACAAGCCACTTCTGCCTCCTGTGAATACATAAAAATTGTAAATCATGGGCCTTGACACGAAATGATCCTATTTAACTTGAAAGTTGATAGAAATATTGTCGTATAAACACTTTAAAACTTTTAGATTGACACATAGAGATAAAAAATATATCCAAACAAAATCTCACTGAGTCTGTTCTCATGAAAGATATCTCAAACCTCAAGCTGTGTAAATATCGTCACGATCGAGACATTCACTAGATAAGGAAACTTTTATCGAAACGGTATGGGTGGCACACGGTGCGCGCGCGACTGATCACCGCACTAGGCCGGTGCATTCAAATCAATGCTAACAAACGTAGCCTGATCCCAACCACCCTTCAAGGTACTTGCGTTATGAGAACAATAATTAAAAACGACAGTCCATACTAAATTGGCCAGCCGTATCGATCGATGCCTTAGCGACTAAATTATAATTCATGACGTCATACCCATTACTTTAGGTCAGAGTGAATGTTTGTGCGTAAAGTAGGTACCTACCTACTTGTAATGAATCGATAGTTGTCTGTAACAAACGCGAACTATGGGCTCCCATTGTGGTTTGATTTGGTTATTTAGCAATCGTGTTATGATACTTTGCGATGTTATTCGTACGTAAAGGTAAACAATTCGCGGAATGCACTTACTTGGAACTAAAATAGGTACCTACGTACTATTATTATGCTAATTTAATTAGGGTACATTGTCAATTTCTAAGAGCTATGAATATGATTAAATAACAAGATTATACAGCCTAGCCTTCAGATAATGAAACTAGAATCTTGAATCAATGAATGTCATAAATATTTTGCTACTATGGTTCAATCGTAATACCTATTTACGAAGCGCACTCCGAATTCTTCAACACGGTATCTTATTATTTTAGTCATACGAAAGAAAACTAAAAGTTTTAAATATATAAGTTAATTATCATTGCCTAATGATGCGCAAGTTTATTGATCGAGCGAAGTGAGATTTCTAAATCAACTAGGGCAAATCGGCGTTGTATGTATGTATGTTTGTCCGCGGATAACTTTCGCAGCGTTGATCCGATCATCGTGAAATTTGATACATAGGTAGATAGTGATAGCAATATTTTGGTATGACTAAATGAGCTAAAAATGTTTTGACGGGTTGTTGAGATATTGGGGTTCAAGAGGAAAAAAAATCAAAATGAGACTATTAGGTCAAGTGGGACGTCAAATGAAAGGTCTTCATTAGTAAATTTAGACTTAGATTTTATTTTTAGTAAAGTACTTATAGTTTTTGAGTCATTAGCCATACCAAAAACTGAACTTTAATAAAGTTCACAGGGTACACCAGTGACCCCACAGTGCTGTAATTTGGTATGCATGTAGCTTAAGTTACACAAATATAGGCAAAAGTCTGAAATCCAGAATTAATACCATTTGTACACCAAAAAAGAATAACCAAATAACATGAACTGCCGTTACCTGTAATTTGAATGAAACTGTAGGCCAAGTAAGTTGGTTGTGCATTTCGTGGCACTATTATTATAACAAAAAATTACAATTAGTATTTTTTTGTTTTAATCGGAGATTCGCGAGATCTCAGTTCGGGGCGAACCACTAGTCTATTTAAGGTGTTGACTGAGTCAGAAGGATGCCACCATCAGTTCCAAGACGTGCAAATAAAATTGTCAATCACCATCGGACTACATCCGCCCAGATCCAGGCCGGCAATCCATCACTTGATGCACTGTAGGTGGGTATGTAATTGAGACGCTGGCGGCTGTTCGAAATTGGCGAGATCCTACGTTTTGCAGTCTTTAGGCACCTTAGAAGGATCTACATAGATAATAATATTTAGAAAAGTTGAATGAAGAATAAATCCCTGACCTCCGTCCGTGGCGCAGTGGCCAAATAGCCGGTTGAGACGCAAGAGGTAGTGGTTCGATTCCCACCACGGAACAAATGCATGGTCTACAGATATTTGTTTCGCGTTTCTCAATAGGTACCATACAATGTAGAACTACGAAAAGTAACCATCAGTTATCTGGTTCCTATAGCTTTGCTTAATATGGGACTAGATAGCGCTGTGTGAAATCTCGCGAGTCTCCCATAAAAACAAAAAAATATTATTTGTAATCTTTGACTATCAAAATAGTGCCACGAAACGCATAACCATCTAACTTGACCTACAGTTTCATTCAAATTACAGGTAACGGGAGTTCATATGAATTGGTAAACGTTTTTTGGGGTAGAAATTGCAGTTAGTTTGGATTTCAGACTTTTCCCTATATTTTTGTCACTAAAGCTACACGAATACCAAACTTCAGCACAGTGGAGTCACTGATGTACCTTGTGAATTTTGTCAAAGTTTAGTTTTTATTATGGCTAATAACTTAAAAACTACATGTCTAAACTAAAAATAAAAACGGGGTCGAAATGTACTCACAAAGACCTTTTATTAGACGTGTCATTTGACTAGATAATCCCATTTTGTTTTTTTTTGTTACCCCTCTTGAACCCCAATATCTCAACAACCCCTCAACATTTTTAGCTGGTTTAGTCACACCAAAATTGTGCTATTACTACCTATCTATGAACTAAATTTCACGATGATCGGATAAACGCTTCGAAAGTTATCATCGGCAACAACAACAAAGAAACATACATACATACATACAACGCCGATTTGCTCAATTTGATTTAGAGATCTCGCTTCGCTCGATCAATTAATTTATCTTGACGTCCTCTGTGGTGCGATGGGTGAGTTGCCGACTGAGGCGCAAGAGGTCACGGGTTCGAATCCTACTGCGAGATATAATTTGCAAATATATGTTCCGAGTATAGATGTTGTGGTATCATGCTACTCGTAGTTCCTGATACCCACAAAACAGGGATTCATTTAATAATAAAAGATAATAGTTGGAAGATTCTTTCCATTTCTAAATGACATAAACGTAAGACATATTACAAAGTACGGAAATATGGAGGTCAATTTTGTTGATAAAAACGAGGAAAAAAACATGCTTTTGATAACATTGTTTTTTATACAGCTAAGTATTAAGATAATTTTATTTTATGATGAAACTAATATATAAAGTTAGGAGTTATGTGTGTACATTTTATCCTAAACCATCCTTTATCTAAAGCTAAATAAGTAGGTAGCTTAAGGCATCGCGTAAAAATGGCTTAAATTATAAAACCGTAGAAAGGTCAAGGTAATCCCCAAATAGACAACAAATAAAGGTCTTACTTAAACACCTACTTTTCACAGAAAAATACAAACAAGTCTTAGGATATCGGAGACGGTAATTCGAAACCTGCAAACTATACTCACACACGTAACAAACCACAAACAAAACCGCAATCACAAATACATTTTACACTTGAAGCCACTATTTACCCTACATAGATTAAATAAAATACTTTGAGATATAAACAAGTAAAGTTCACTATAAAACTAGTGATTTTCTCATCGAATTGATTTCGTGAACGAAATGAAGCGCGCGCAGTGAGCGATGGCCGTCGACTGAAGATGATGCATCTGCATTCATTTCTTCAAAGTGAATAATAAAGTAGGTAAGTGATATTATTGGAGCTCAGTATTGTATCGAAGTCACAGGATTATCGCGTGTGAACAACAACAAAGTTACTGTTAAACTCGCTCGGTGGTAAGATCTTATCAAAAATATGTCAAGAATATTGGGTTTGTTGGTACCTACCTAAACTTTTTTTTGGCTGATAAATAAATTAACTCGTAATATATTACGAGTATAGCAATTGATATTACGTACGTAACTGATATACGTTTTTAAACTGGATTATGTTGATGTTAACTATATTTTAAAACCTGAGGGTTTTAAAATATAGTTGATCGAGCGAAGCGAGATCTCCAAGTCAACTTGAGCAAATCGGCGTTGTATGTATGTCTGTTTGTTTGTCCGAGGATAACTTTCGAAGCGTTGATCCGATTATCATGAAATTTTATACATATGTGATTAATTCACTATATAGGTGACTAAATGAGCTAAAAATGTTGGGGGGTTGTTGAGATATTGGGGTTCAAGAGGGGTAAAAAAAATGAAAATGAGACAATTAGGTCAAGTGAGACGTCAAATGTAAGGTCTTTATTAGTACATTTCGACCCCGTTTTTATTTTTAGTAAAGTCTTCACAGTTTTTGAGTTATTAGACATAATAAAAACTAAACTTTGACAAAATTCACAGGGTACACCAGTAACCCCTCAGTGCTGTAATTTGGTATGCGTGTAGCTTAAGTATCACAAATATAGGCAGAAGTCTGAAATCCAGAATAACTGCAATTTGTACCCCAAAAAAGAGTAACAAATTTACATGAACTCTCGTTACCTGTAATTTGAATGAAACTGTAGGTCAAGTTAGATGGTTTTTATATCGTGGCATTATTTTGATAGTCAAAGATTACGAATAATATTTTTATAGTTTTTATGGTTAGACTCGCAAGATCTCACTTCGGGGCGAACCACTAGTTAATCTCCAGTTCCATAGTCTATAGAATTTTGCATCAATTTTTCTCAAACAGCAAAAAACGACACAAGACCTGATTTCATACGAAAAACTGCATCTAAATCGGTTCATACGTTTGGGAGCTACTAGGCCTTCAAAATTCCCGTGTACAAATAGGAATAAACACAAAGATCCACTAGATGCTGTGCTTTAATACAATCTTCCCTTTACTTTCTACGCTATTCAAATACTCATACTAAAGATACGAAACACTGAAGACAGTAATAAAGTAAATACAAACGAAGAGTCGCCATTGACTCAGACACAATTCAGCGCGCTTTACACTGCAATGAAGTTAAATTGATAATTGGATTAAATTAATTACATTGCTCCATCCCAGACTAAATTGCTCGGACATTGTAATGGAATCTACAAATAGCTTTTTGATTTTACTTTACTAACTTGTTGGGATTTTCTAAGATAATATTTTATCACAAGTTTTATATCATATTTTTAACCTTAATTTATACAAGTAGCAGAGAAAATAAGAGCTTATTGGTATTTCTTTCAGAATAAACCTACTACTACAAGAAATTCGGCATGCCCAAATGCTAAAAGGATAGGCAGGGGTCAAAATGCGAAGATAATAAGTGACAATCGAAATGCGAAGATATTAAGTGACAATTTAACATAGATTAAAAGCCATTGCGAGGTCATTGATCCTTGTACTTAATAATTTCTTCCACCGTCAGTCATAAAGTGACACTGATCTAATATAGGGTGACTAAGAAAGGACAAAGACACCCTTTACTAGATGGACGCTACCTAATAAATGTTGCTGGGTGCGGGCCGCACAAGATCGGCCACTCTGGAAATGAGTATGAGGCATATAGTATTTTTTAAACTTTCGCGATCACTGTATATAATTACTAATATTAAAAGGTGGTAAATAAATGAAACGGTGAATTATCTCCGTTTAATATTAGTAATTTTATGAGGCCTATGTTCAGTAGTGGGCGTCATATAGATGATATTATGTATGATCATGATGAGAGGGCTACTTACCATGTCCAGGAGTAGCAGGCAGCGGTCTCTTGTCTGGTGGAGCTCGTCGCACGGCTGCCGCCGACGCTGGTAGTGGGATCGACGTTTGCAGCACCGACACTTGCCTGTGGACAAACACACAGCTGTTAGATCCTTTTAAAACACTCGATTGCTAAGAGTATCAAACCACATGTCAATAACTTAATACACATTATGTATAACTAGATTCCAGCTACGTAAATTTCATCGCAAGCTGTTCAGCCGTTACGACGTGAAAGCGTAACAAACAGACACTCAGTCACTCAGAGAGGCCATGGTTGAGCGCTTAAACTTATCCTTGAAGGCGATCTCCGACTGGGGCGATGCCAACTTGGTTAAGTTTAATGCAAATAAAACCCAGGCATGCCTGTTTTCTGCGAAATGGAGCCCATTTCATCTGGCTCCTACTTTCCGTAATGTACCCGTGCCGATTTCTGACCACCTCGAGCTTCTTGGTATCTCATTAACACCGACTCTCAATTTCGGCTCCTACATTGAGTCGAAAGCCCAGCTGGCCGCTAAAAAGCTTGGAATACTTGCAAAGGTGAAGCAATACTTCACACCGGGACAGTTGCTCAACTTATACCAAGCACAAGTCCGATCATGTCTGGAGTACTGTTCTCACCTCTGGGACGGATCAGCGAAATACCAGCTAGAGGCTCTAGATTCAATTGAGAGAAGAGCCAAGAAGCTCATTTGCAATGACGAGTTAGCAAATGCAAGGCTCCACAGCCTCGAGCATCGTCGAAAGGTTGCAAGCCTCTCGGTTTTTTATCGGATACATTTCGGAGAGTGTGCTGCGGAGCTTTTCAACCTGATCCCACCATCCCCATTCTATGATCGGACAACCAGACGCTCCGCGATGCGCCACCACTACATGGTAGACATACCTCCCATACGCACAAAGCGGTACTCTTCCACCTTTATTATGCGCACCGCCAAGGAGTGGAACGCCTTGCTTGAGTCTGTGTTTCCTGATAACTACAAACTAGGGATCTTCAAGTCGCGAGTGAATAGGTTTCTTCTAGGCAAGCGTGTACCATCGTAGACTGCATCATCGCTTACCATCAGGCGAGATAGTGGTCAAACGCTAATCTATAATTTATAAAAAAAACAGACATAGACAGAGGGAGAGGTACAGAGATGGAAATGGAGTTAGAAACTCCCTATATACCGACTGCCCAAGATTGGTTTACTATAAATGTAGCCAGATTCACTCAATCCCAATACGTTATTTATTTATCCTTGGAATACTTAGTAATTATGAACTTCTACATGTTATCTAAATGAGAGAATTTTTATCAATCTAGTTTTTCATAAATATTCCTTGAAAAGTATATAAGGTACGGTTTATTTGCGAAAATTATTTGTGAAATTGCGATAGTACTGGTGCCTTATTGGAATTTTAATTAAAGAGTCGAATCGTCCAGGGAGCGTGCAGGTGACTCAAGGACTTCCTTTTACCAATTAAGGCTTCATTATTCGGAGGACCTTTTGTTGAAATTTATATCGGAACCTAAGTAGGCTATATTTGTCTTAGACTGTGACTGCTTCATTAAAAGTTGTAGGTTTGTATATTTACGGTAAAATATAAAATTTTATCAACACGGCTATCAATATTTCAAAATTTGTTACATAGTTATATGGATTTGAGAACAATATTTATACATGATGGCGCGCATGTTTGAAGCTGATTGTAATATAATTGACCAATAGTATCTACCGAGAAACATCTTTTATCTTGATAACAAACTAATCACTCAGGGGAGGATCATATCATTATCGCTATTAATCACCCAGACGCCATTTTACCACGAACCGCGCAGTTTTTAAGAATTATGTTTGTTGTTTACGGAGTCACAGGAATATATATTTCTGTCTCGTGGTTTGTCACTATGGGCCTCATAAGAAGGCTTAAGGTCGCTCAGCGTGTATTGGAAAGAGCTATGCTTGGTATTTATTTACGTGATCGAATCAGAAATGAGGACATTCGTAGACAAACCATAATCACTGACAGCCCTAAGGATTAGCAAGCTGAAGTGGAAGTGGTCGGGCACATAGCTCAATGATCTGACTGCCGTTGGGACAGAAAGATTCTCGAGTGTAGAACTCACACCTCACACCTCACACTGGAAAGCAGCGTAAGACGGTCCTCCAATAGATGGAATGACGACCCGATAAAGATTGCTAAGAGCCGTTGGGTGAACGCCGCACAAGTTCGGTCACTGGAGATCTATGGGAGAGGCTTATGTTCAGTAGTGGACGTGCTATAATGACTGATATGATGATGATGATATAGCTCTGTCTATCGTTGGTAACCTTACCTACTAACTTTAATACAATAATAGGTAATTCTAGTAAATACCAGAATACAAAGTAGAATAAATAAATTCAATGTGGCCCTCTAATTTGGATTATAGTGAGTGACAATAGTCATAAGAATCCCAAGGGATATGGGGTGATCTCGTATCACTATTCACTAATTTAGCAATCTTACGTTAGTGGAATTATTTATGAACATGTATAAGCACCTGTGTTTTATTCATTTGGACTAACCAATACTAACTTAGCTTACTTATATATATTTACGACGGCTTTTACGGACTTTTAAATTTAAGCTAAAATTTAAAACTTATGTACACCGTTGTCTTACGCTTTTATGTAGGTTTTTCTATTCGAAGCGTGTAAGAGATCGTTTTAGCGCTAAAACAGTAAATTGTGCATTTATTTGTTGTTTATTTATTGTGTATTTTATTTGGTGTTCAATAAAAAGTATATTTATATTTCGACTTATTTATATTATTTAAAGACTGCCTCCGTGGCGCAGTGGGACCGGCTGAGACGCAGGAGGTAGCGGGTTCAATTCCCACCGCGGAACAAATGTTTGCATGATCTACAGATATTTATTCCGTGTCTGGGTATTTTTCTATATATTATAAGTATGTATTTACAAAAAAAAGAAGTATATAAGTATTCTATCAGTTATCTGGTTCCCATAGTACAAGCTCTGCTTAGTTTGGGGCTAGATAGCGCTGTCTGAAATGTCCAGCGATATTTATTTATTATTATTATTATTTAAGTATATTTATCTAAATTCAGGCAGTGGAGATCCACTAAAACACCTTTTCATAGAGGACCTTACAGGTGAAGGTGGGCACTATGCCAATGATTTAATAACCCAAGTACATTCTATACATCAAATATGCAAGGACTTTTATTGACAACATTCAAACGAATGTTTTCCTAGGAAACCCACTTTTTTTCCGACAATCCCTTTTCACTAACACCATTAAGCGTAATGGTAATCCGGTACAATGTCAGAAGTCGCCAGGGGCATAAGGCGCCATTAGAAGGGATTAAATAGCCCAGTCACAAAGAGGTATAAACATCAGTCTAGAATATCTGTACCTACTCGTATACAAGATAAATAAATAAAATAAATATTGCTGGACATTTCACACAGCGCTATCTAGCCCAAATTAAGAGAGCTTGTACTATGGGAACCAGGATAACTGATAGAATACTTATATACATTTTTTTTTGTAAATACATACTTATAATATATAGAGAAACAACCAGACCCGGAACAAATATCTGTAGATCAAACATTTGTTCCGCAGCGGGGATCGAACCCGCTACCTCCTGCGTCTCAGCCGGCTATTCGCCCACTGCACCACGGAGGTTGTCAAGATGATAGATACTTCAACGGTACTTACATGATTCAACTGTTTGGTCTATTTTTTCTATAGATTTATGTGAAATGAAATGCGCGAGTGAATAATGAAATTAAGAACAACATCATTTTTATATCAAAAAAATTGTTATGCATAATTAAATCGAACTTGTACTAACCATTTGAAATGCTTATTTAAGTTTTTACTAACAAAATAAATATGGATCTTTGACACTGAAAATAAATGACTAGAAATTACGCTCGGCTCAATTGAGCTGTTCGTCGAAGGTGCTATTGATCACTTAAACTCGAGTATAATACATAACTTTTCATCACGAATGCGAGGAAATTAAAATATGTATTATTGATCGAGCGAAGCGAGATCTCTAAATCAACTTGGGCAAATCGGCGTTGTATGTGTGTATGTTTGTTTGTCCGCGGATAACTTTCGAAGTGCTGATCCGATCATCGTGAAATTATACATAGGTAGATAGTGATAGATAACACAATTTTGGTGTGACTAAATAGGTTAAAAATGTTGGGGGGTTGGTGAGATATTGGGGCTTAAGAGGGGTAAAAAATAAATGAAAATGAGATTATTAGGTCAAGTGAGACAACAAATGAAAGGTCTTTATTTCATTTCGTAGAATTAGAATATTAGTTATTTATTTCATGGCACTATTTTGATAGTCAAAGATTACGAATAATATTGTTTTTGTTTTTATGGTAGACTCGCGAGATCTCAGTTCGGGGCGAACCACTAGTTATATAGCTCCTACACCCACTGTTAAGTAATAAGCCATTTAGACTTTTAGTCGGGAAAAATTTAAATATCTGAAATGTTATTTCATCGCAAATTACTGCAACACCCTTACAACTTTTCAAAGCCATGTCGAAGCTCCGGCACCAGGGCTAGCCACTACCACTCTTATAGCTTTTACAAACTTCTTATTTATTTCTATCAGTATAAGGACTAAAGTCCTCTGTTAGTTCACCGACTACAAGGTAGTAAGTTTGAAATGTCAGACTGTTTTGCAATTTTAATGAAGGACCTTATGGTATGTAGGTAGGTACTTATGCCCATTCGTATAGCTCCTAGCTTGGTCGTGTATCACGACTTTAAAAGTAACTGGTTTATGAAGCTGGGATAATTTTTTAAAATAATAGGTCAAAATTTTGCACACAATAATAGTGATAGATTTGCCTAATTTAATAATAAATATTATTTATTGAACTGGTGACGCCATCTAGTTAGGGGTCCACTCACTAAGTCACATAACCATTTAAAAATTAAGTATTCATAAAAATATTATCTGTGATAATAACACCTATTTTTCATATTTAGATGATTTTACCATTTTGTATTACGTATGGAATTTAATAAAATAATCCAATATGATGTATCCAGTATTTGAAAACCGAATCAACGTTAGCTTCAGCTACTAGACGCTAGATGGCGTAACCAGTGTTCAATATTTTTTTACTACACTAATAATATCTTTTGTTAGAAAGTAGTTAGTTTGGGGAGTAAACTTACATTTGTAGATATTAAAATAAGTATTAAGAGTATTATTTAATGGTAAGAATTGGGTAGTGCTAATAAATAAACAAATAAAAGCAACACAGTAAGAAAAACGAGCTAGGGTAAGATGGATTCGATTAGAAGTGATACATCTTAATCTAATGGAAGGCGCGGCGGTCTGCAGTCTAGACGGAAAATTCTCACGAGAAATTGAACTGAGAACTTTCAAGTTAAAATTAACTAATGTAGGTATTTTTAACTAAAAACCAATTGAATTTAATCGAACACATCAACCTCATTAGTACGTTACGTACCCTCACGAAACAGGTTTGTAATTAGGCTTAACTTAATATAAACATATGTAATTCCTTCCTACCTACTATAGCTTAACTTGCCTACTTTTATTTTTTGTAAAAACCTATTTGTGATGGGAAAATAAATGTTTTTATTTATTTATTTAGGTTTGTCTATGTATTAATATAAAAAAATTGAAATTAGTGTTTTTATAGGGTAGGTAGATCTTATTTATGCATAACAAATACACACAATATTCTATGAATGCAAGTAAGATTAGATTTTCATTCTTTATTTCATTCTTTATTGCACTAATAAAATAATACTTGCGAACATAATGCTAATCAGCATTTTCTTCCAGCTAACCTTTGTATAGTGTGGATAAAGTGGTAGTGCTAGTAAATAGAAAGGTAAACAAACTTTAGCTTAGGTGTCATAAAATAAACTTACAAACATTTATAATAATAATAATACACATACATAAACTAAATACATAAATAGTATACCTACATAAAGTGCTCAATTTTGTTGGATATCTTGAAGAGAGATGAAGTGTTCAAAGAGTTTGGATTTGAAGATTCCCATAGAGGCGGCCCTGCAGATTTCCTTAGGAAGAGAGTTCCACAAGCGGATAGCAGTCAGAGTGAAAGAGTTAGTGAAGAAAGAAGATTAGCTGTGGTAAGCACACATACATACTGTCATACAGTTTCCCGAGGGAGTAACTACGTAAGATCAGCAACAGCAATGCGACAGCAATCGGTCGCGAAGCGTCAAATTTACAACGAAAAAGTAGTTCAATGGCCGGAGAGCAAGACAGAAACCACGAATCTCCATTAGCTACAATTCCTGACACACCTCTTCTGCTTCATTCACCCTCATCACATTCTTCATACACATACGTGGTAGGTATAAACCTAATAGTCTACACCAGGTGCACAATAAAAATAATGAAACTATGACTAAAACATACCAAATAAAATACCGTGAGAACAATCTGCGAATGTTATTGATTCTTGCCCTTTGTCCGATCAAAGCTTGCCGATAATGAGGGCAATATCTAAACAATGAACATCTGGTGCGCGCACGCATGCTTTCGACTCTGACATGCGCGGTGGAAGCCGAGTGAAGCAATATGACACGCGTAGGGTATATTGAACTATATCAGTTTACGCATGCGTGAATTTAGTTGAGTGCGTGGTTATTTTGTCAGCTTCTGAAAGGAAATATTACCAGGCTGCGTTTCCACCAAAGCTGTGCGAAGCAGTGAGCTTAGAAAAAATCAACTAATAGTACCACTTCATTTTCCTAGTCTCGCTCAGCGCAGCTTTGGTAGAAAAGCAGCCTTAGGGCATCCCCTGCGTTGAGCTGGTCCCACATGCGGTTGTCGACCAGTGTGCCGGTATGTTTGTGGAAAATGAAAGAACGCCGCTACGTTGCGCGGGCCGCGGATTCATTGTTTTGCAAACATGACAGACCCGCGCGCGGGGCACTCTCTACGCTGCAGACGCCTTTAGGCTAATCGAAGACTTCGAAGGTTATCTGATGATCAAAATCATCACACATTTGACTGTAAAGAATGAATTGGGCCGGGACCATTTGCATCTACGTCAGATGGGCAGATAACCTGATAATGGCTGGTAGGATTCGTTGGGTGTAGGCCGCACAAGATCGGTACAAATGTATGGGGGAGGCAGAAGATGTCCTTTGGATAAATTAAATTTTCATGTCTAATAGCATGGACACTATCTTCCCATCCAAGAACTTTCGAGGCGCGGTAACACCAAGCCTTCTTGTCATTATCCTGCGTGTACGCATACTTGCAACACAGATATGCGCGGGTAAGCCGGGGAAAGCAATATGACACGGGTATATTGAACTGTATCAGTTTACGCTTGCGTCAATTTGGTAGCCCTATTTCATAATTTGTTATGCGTGGCTATTTACGAGCTTGTAGAACGGATGGGAGGACTCGCGCTAAAGTTTAATTCAGTTTATAAAGGTTCTACCTATGCCGGAAGAAACCTTATGCCCTGAAGCGTTATGTAACCTTATGGTGTTTCCCGGGCTGCTTAACGATTGATTATAACAATGATTTTTTTAACATACTCCTTCAACATACAAAATGTTTGAATTTAGTGTTGCGAGATAGTAATAGTACATTATGATATAAGTGCGGTAAGTTGAAAATTACAGCCGAGGCGATATTACAAGAGAGCAGAGGCTGTGATTATCAAAGCGCACGTATGTCATACGACGTTTTATAATATATTTGCGAGGAAATAAATAAAACTCGGACTTTCTCGGAAAGAAAAAGCGCGCGGAATAATTTTTACTTGTTCACAAATTAGCGATGCACGCGCATTAGCGCTTTTTTAGGCAAAGGCACAAAAACAGCCAGTATTACTAATAAAGTAAATTATATTTTTTAGTTTTTGTTACAGATAAATGGTTATAATTTATTGTCAAAATTAATTAAATTAAAGAATTAAATGTTTATTTTTTATATTTTATCTCCCAAAGTTAATTTTATTCATAAAATGTTGACCACTTTTCGGACATAAATACTCTTTGCAAAGATTTAAAAAAGTACCGTTCGTTATAGACGGAGCATCTTGACCGTACGTTTTACGTTATTAAAAAGAAACTCGCGCGTTTTACATTACAATAACGCACAAGTACGTAATGACATACATTACGATATTGAAATTGGTGAAATAAGATACCCTTTACGAGCAAATGTTATAAATAATTGAACATACGTGATATAAAAATTATCCTTATACAATCAGTAAAAATATGCGAATTTCACCTGTTTTAAAGCTTAAGTGAGACATGCCTCAGCTGTTATTATTGTCTGGAGGCTTAGTTACAGTATCACACGTGACATGAAATTCCGGCGCTGCCAGTTCCGTCCGGAAATGGAGCCTGTCGTGTTCGCGACAACTGCCGTCACATTTATTTAGGCACGTTCGTGCGGTTTTTTTTCGTTTTAGATTTAAGAATTGATTGCTATTTGAATTTTAACTAATGACACTTTAAGATGGACCTATTTAATGTATGTCGTAAGCTACTTATCATGTAAGCTACCAAACACTCGGGCGAAAAGTGTTGTATCTTAAAACAACACGAAATACATCCATCGCGATCAAAGATAAACTGGCTCTTTACGATATTGATGAAACGCCAACAGTAAAAGTTACTGCGCGTGACTTAAACAGTATTTGCTTAGTTTGAAACTACCGGAATCTAAGTTAAAATTTCCACTAAAGCACTTTTTCTATACAACCTGGAGGTGGAACAAGCATATGACCAACTTATTAAGTGGTAATCATTGCCTATACTATACCAAAATATTGCCTCGTAGGTCACGCACCTTAGAAACGTGCCCTATCTACGCTACGATGCCCTGTGTGCATCAACTTGAGATATAAAAGTGTAAACCCTGTAATTTCACCGGTAACCATACCCTTCAAGCCGAAACACAGCAATGCTGTTTGGCAGCTGAATTAGTTAGAGTGGTAATACTTCCTCTAGTTAACTCTTACAAGGTCACAAAGAACTCTTCTACGCTAAACTTATTTAAAATACCTATAAAGTAAAGGAAGTGAGTTTAAACGGTTCGTTACTTCTACGCCTATTATACGACATCCCATCAAAGCCGAATGATCTTATTTTTTGCTATCACAAGGGTCATTATGAAACGTCATACTGTAGCTATAAGTAAACTTCAAATAGACACAGTAGCAGAGCGCGCAAGTTTACCTAGCGAAGCTTCAGTGGACATTGTTCTATGATTATCTACAAGCATCTCTTGCAAGTTCGAACAATGAAACTCTATGCGGTAAAATTATGTCGAGTACTTCGGAAAATAGAAGTGAAAGTTTAGCTACCAGCTTTGTTATCAGTTGAACAATATCTACGAAGTAACATTTCACGTTCACATTCGAGTTTCAACATTGCCTCTTAAGTAGCAAAGATTAAATTGGTATTTCAGCAGTTTTGGCTACGAAACTATACGAGTATTATCGTGCGTTCGGTGTTGTAGATATCAGATTCCCACCTCGGAACAAATATTTGCATGATCTACAGATATTTGTTCAGAGTCTGGATGTTTCTCTATAATATGTGTTTAAAAAAAATCTTATGAGTTATCTAGTTCCCATTTTAGTACAAGCTATGCTTTTGAAGTTAGATAGCGCTATGTGAAATGTCCAGTATTATTTTATTACAGCGACAATGGAACCCGCACCTCTTTCGTAGCCATTATTTGGAAGTAGTACTGGGGTGTTTGTTCAATAAGTACGCAAAGCAAAGACGGATACAGAATGGAGGACGCTCGACTTAAATCTACCCAATAGTCGGATAGGTACATCGAAACACGTATCACGTCTGTAGCTAAAATAGACTCGGAGGTAGAGTTCCTAGATTAAAAAATCAAAATCCCTGACATTTGATGAATATTCCTGACTTTCTTGTAAATATAACATTAATGTTGTTACCATGGTGCATGTGAATGAACGAAGCAAATTCTGGAATTTTCACGCGATGCAAAATATTCTGGGAGCAATTATATCAGTAATGATCTAAATGACAAATAACATAAGTGATGTTGATTGTTAATTTATTTGCAATAAAATATTTGGTTTATTTTATGTATTACTAGTTGACCCAGTGAACTTCGTTCCGCCTTGACATGCATACGACGCGTGCTGTCAATATACGTCGGCCATCATTATCTGCGTCAGTGTAAGAGAAAATGATTTTTCTTCATAATATCTTTTTGCGTGATTTTTTCCGATATTTTAATAGTTATTCTGCTATTTGGGATGGAGACAAATACAACAAATAAAAAATCATCAAAATCGGTCCAGCTATTCTCGAGTTATAAGATATTAAGATTTTACTCGTTACCTACTTAAAGGCTCGGACTATATGGCATCCGGGCTTGTCAGGGACCGTTTTTAACGGCCCCTGACCAATGCGTCGCACAACCAAACATTTGAATTTTTCTTGCATCGACTACACACGATTCGAGGCCATACGACTCCGATTTTTACCTGGAAGCAAGCGGGACATGCTCCGGAATCGCAGAATCGGGGAGACCCGTATGCCATATAGTCCGAGCCAAATTGTATAAATTCCGGACGGTTTAGGATTCCCCCCGCATTCCGGACAAAGGCCTTACATTACCAGACATGTCCGGAAAATTCCGGACGTATGGCAACCCTACTCGGAAGGTACCAAAAATTTGTTATAATGATACAAATGTTAAGTTTCCGCTTGGCTCTTTTGTAGCGGTATACACTTGCGCACTTCTATTATAGTGCATTCCACTAATCCTGAGTCACTACAATGTTTGTTAGTTCATCGCGGCGCCGATACTCACAGAGCAAATATTTGCAAAAATTTTATTTAACCACTTTTTAAGCACACGTCCATATTTTTTACTGCATTTATTTCTTGTAAGTTCCTACTATACTGTTCTGACTCACCTGCCATTAAGACCAACTTGATTTGCATTGATCTACAATTCAACTTTGAACGGTCAAAACTTATCCAAAACTTAACATAACAAATTCAACCTTAAAGTCCACAGCGTAACGCACACATTACTTCTGATATTTTAAAAAGACGCGCGCATTCTTCGGAATTCGTGCGTCTGCATGCGACCAACGCTGATTGGTTCGCGCGAATTCTCGCGTAACCACGCGCCCACTAGCGATTCTACGCGTCATCAGTCGGAATTTGGCCTGCGCCGGTGTTAATCACGATGGATTCGGACGAGAAATTAATTTACCTGGTGCAAAAGTATGAATGCCTATTTAATCCGAAGGCCATAAATTAAGTATAGTGACAAACATTCAATAGCACTGCTACTAATGTCCAACACTACACGTAAAAGCGTGTAGTTTCGCTTTAGTTGTGAAGAATTTGACGCTTCGATGCGCTTCGACTCTGCCCTAGTATAAACCGACCCTTAGAGTAGTAACAGCAAAATATTACATGTAGGTAATTTCTTTTTTTTATAAATTATAGGCTAGCGTTTGACCACGATCTCGCCTATTTTGTGTTTATTCGTGTTTATGATTTTTTATATACGTATTTTACTCACCTCCTGACTTCGGGTGATGTCGGCAAACTGCGAGACTTTCGGCTCTTGCTGTGTTGCCGATGGTGACCCGAATTTGTGTTCCCCATCTTTATCACCTCATTCACGTTTCATATCACAGACACTAGTTTTGTTTTAGCACTTTAGGTGCCGACATTTCTCCAAGCATTATATAAACTGATAATCTGTGTTAACTTTTCTAATGGAGTTGTTTAATGCACATTGCACTGTTTATTAGTTGAAAGCCTGGCTTTGTTCGCAGAGAATATCTACAGATGAATCATGAAAAACTATACTGAATTGAGCCTTAATACTTATCATAGATATCTAGGATTTAAAAAGACTAATACCGAATATTGCGATCACTTAATCTATAAATATGACACAGTAAGTTTTACGTCCTCAGCTAACTCAGTACTGGTAAAATTGTTTATAAGCAATTTTATCCCCAGTAGTTTTCAGGAGAATTCATCTTATACCCGGCGTACTTTATACGCTTAGCAACCCAAGTATACTAATAAAATCCGTAGAATCCAGTAACCAACCGAATACTTCGATAAACTACCTTCTGGGAGTTATCGACTTGACAATCCCTAAATGCCCGCGCCATTCTCAAACGTTAGTGGACATAACTGGTCCGCAAATACCAATGTTCGCCGGCTTTGAACATAGCTAGAATAACAAAGGTCACAAGTGGTAGTCGATAAGGACGCGCTTACACTATTTAGGAAGCTTGAAGCCTCAACGATTATACATGTTGCAGCATTTAATATACCTACTCTAGCAGGAGTTTGCAATTGTGAAAAATATTGTAGTTACCAACTTTTTACTGAGTAAGTTGTAGTTGAATAAAATAAAGGTGTATTTATTGATGATCCTAATAAGTTCCTATTATTTTTAATCGAGCAAAGTGAGATCTCTAAATCAACTTGGGCAAATCGACGTTGTATGTATGTATGTTTGTTTGTCCGAGGATAACTTTCGAAGCGTTGATCCGATCATCGTAAAATTTGATACATGGGTAGGTAGTGATAACACAATTTTGGTGTCACTAAATAAACTTAAAACGTTGGGGGGTTGTTGAGATATTGGAGTTCAAGAAGGGTAAAATAAATGAAAATGAGACCTTTAGGTCAAGTGGGTTAGGTCTTCATTTAGATTACGTTTTTATTTTAGTAAAGTTCTTATAGTTTTTGAGTCATTAGCCATAATAAAAACTGAACTTTGACAAAATTCACAGGGTACACCAGTGACCCTACAGTGCTGTTATTTGGTATGCGTGTAGTTTTAGTAACACAAATATAGGCAAAAGTCTAAAATCTAGAAAAACTGCAATTTTTACCCCAAAAAAATTAACCACAATACATGAACTCCCGTTACCTGTAATTTGAATGAAACTGTAGGTCAAGTTAAACGGTTATTCATTTTGTGGCACTATTTTGATAGTTAAAGATTAAAAATAATATTTTTTTTATTATAATCGGAGACTCGCGAGATCTCAGTTCGAGGCGAACCACTAGTTAATTTTATTAGTACTATACCTACTGAAAGTAAACGTGGCATATGTCACTAACGATAAGTGTGAAAAGTGTGTAGTGCACAAAATAAATTATTGTGTACACAAACCTGCAAATCGGTGGTAAAATTTTCAACTACAACTCTATCCCATCCACGATCTGTCATGAAGAGGTATTCTGTCGTCAAACCGCGAAGGCTATAGGAACTCGTGCTAAAGGCACTCTAAACAAAATTCAGCAAACAGAATAGTGTAGTTTCCCCTTTAGAAAGGTCAACGTGAACTGCCCTGCAATAAGTTACGGACCACCTCGACGGGCAAGCACAAATATTTTATTCATTAAAATCTGTGAAAACATGTTATTTACGCATACGGCTTACGGCAGATGAATAAATAATGATTGATGGTAATCACATGTATAAATCTTATTTATGGTTGTAAATTGTTTATTTGTAGTCGCTGAACAAATTATTTTTAGTTAAACGAACATTGGTAGCGCTAATGGGGGAATTTGTATTTCTTCTATGCGTTTAATGGCTATCTAATATAAAACATAATTTCCTTGTAATTTGACTTTAATAACAATAATAGTAACTAGTGGTTCGCCCCGAACTGAGATCAGGCGAGTCTACCATAAAAATAGTGCCACGAAATAAAAACCAACTGACTTGACCTACAGTTTCATTAAAATTACAGGTAACGAGAGTTCATGTTAATTGGAAACTTTTTCGGGGTACAAATTGCAGTTATTCTAGATTTCAGACTTTTGCCTATATTTGTGATACATAAGCTACGCGCATACCAAATTACAGTACTGTGGGGTCACTGGTGTACCCTATGAATTTTGTCAAAGTTTAGTTTATATTATGGCTAATAACTCAAAAACTTTACTAAAAGTAAAAACGGGGTCGAAATGTACTAATAAAGACCTTTCATTTGACGTCTCACTTGACCTTTTAGTCTCATTTTCATTTTTTTTGCCCCTCTTGAACCCCAGTATCTCAACAACCCCCCAAAATTTTTAGCTCATTGAATCACACCAAAATTGTGCCATCATTACCTACCTATATACCAAATTTCACGATGATTGAATAAACGCTTCAAAAGTTATCCTCGGACAAACAAACAAACATACATACATACATACATACAACGCCGATTTGCTCAAGTTGATTTTGAGATCTCGCTTCGCTCGATCAATAAATATGACTGGACATTTCACACAGCGCTATCTAGCCCCAAACTAAGCAGAGCTTGTACTATGGGAATCAGATAACTGATAGAATACTTAAGTATACACTTTTTTTTGTAACATAGAAAAACATCCAGACCCGGAACAAATATCTATCAGATCATACAAACATTTATTCCGCAGTGGGAATCGAACCCGCTACCTGCGTCTCAGTCAGATATTCGCCCACTGTACCACGGAGGTCGTCTTGGTTAAATTAGTTTAATTTGACTTTTCTATTTTTTATGGTAAGTCCCCACTTGCGTATATACTCAAAGTGTTTGCGTCCATCAAACGTAGACCTATAAAACTTAAGACTTTATGTTTTGACATAATAATGTATATAGGCACCATTACCAACAAGTATTCTGACTTTTTTTATTCGTCATTAAATGTCCCATTTTCTCCAAAAACTCTAATTTAAGTCATCTTGGTAACAGTGAAAAAACAAAGTCAAATATTGTTATTATTTATTAAAATCACAAGGATCACTTTGAATCGTCAATTTTACTGCCTGTTCCTTCGTGACCAAGCCGGGAAAGAAACGCAAGAAACAAGGCTGGTTGTTTTTTTAATGATTTTTTTAGAATACATAACAATACAGAAAATAAATTATGTCTAAATTGTAACATTTTAAACAAGTTGGAGCAATTTCAATCCCAAGCTTGTCTAGTCAGACGAGGCAACACCTATTTATTTTAATTTGTCACAAAAGTACAATTTAACAATCGCCAATTAGTTTAATAGCAGGATGAAGAGGGGGCAGAACGATTATTGTCTCAGCGTTCGAGGAACAATGACAATGGAAAAAGCTCTAATTGTGACTTATTTTGAGGGAGATCGTCAGCCTTTGATTAAATTCTGTGAAGCCGTAGAGGCTAAAATTATCTGTTAAAAGGCAGGTGTTCTAAACTTTTATCTAGGTTAGAGTTTGGAAATAGTTGAAGCCTTTCAACCTGTTTGTTTAAAATGTTGTTTGTTGCTAACGATTATTGTCTAGGATACGCGTTCGAAGAACAAAGACAATGAATAAAAAGCTGTAATTGTGATTTTTTTGAGATCGATAAGCTTTTATTAAATTTTGCGAACTTTGACCTGAAGGCTTAAAGAGAAGCAACTATCAGAAACTACTAGAAAAAATCTGATTGTGTCGATTTGTACTTAGTTGGGTAGACTTTTCAAACATGTTGCTTTTTACAATGTTGTTTGTCTTTGTGCTTACAAATAGAACTGTTGTATGGTTTTTTATTGGTTGATTGTATGTTAGCTTTGTTTGTTTGATTGTTTGATAGCTTTACGTCTCTTCCAAACTAGTCAATTTTCTTATAGATACCTTACGTCAAATTAATATAACTTTTTAGCTTTTACCTTACGTCAAATTCATATAACATTGCACTATTGTGCGGCAATCTTATTGAGAGACAGGTTTCCTTAATAGCAGGTATTGAGTTGAACCTCAAGCTAAACCCAGTAAGTTGTCTATTGTGACAGTAACTGGTATAGAATAAGGCCGCTTTGAGTGCATTAACGAAATTATCATAGCGGGCGCATCCGGCTTCGCTTGGTGGAGCGTAGGCATATAGACTTGCGGAGGCTTTCTGTCTGTTTGTATTCTCGATGGTAATGAGAGCCAATAAACTGTGCGTTTATAAATGTGAGTTAGGTGGGTTTTCTAGTGTTATTCTCGATAACTTTAAGGCTTTTAAATTATTAAAACGATAATTAATATTTACAGATGATCTATTAGGAATTGTTGTTATAATCCCGTATGCTGAGCCGTTAAAATACCTAAAAACCGAGCTACAAAAGTCAGTCAACCACATTGATATAAAGTAATAATTTCTCGAAAGTTAGCCTACGTAGGAACTTATTAAAAAAAATAAGTATACGATTTGATATTGATACAGAAAAGAAAAAAAACATTTGAACTGTAAAATATATGGGGTCTTACTACAAAAAAAGTATAGCGCGTGTAAAAAAAATTCCCATACAATAATTGGTAAGAATTTTTTTAAACAAGCGTTAAACAGTTGTTTAGCTATTTTGTGGTAAAAAGGTAAATAATGAGGCTATCTTTCTAAATAAACACAACTGTAGTGAATATTTGTACTTAAATATTAATTCTCTGTGGTAAAATGCACAATTTTGTCCAATAAAAATACATATACCCTAGAGTTTTTGGGTCATGAATAACAAAAAAACAATCGTGGAATACGTAATTGTATCCATTCTCACTTATCTATGACTTATCGTGCACCAGCGAGCTATTGATCCCTTTGTTTCAATGGGTTTTTGTTTACAAATTGTATGTAAATTTTAGGGTACAGTAAAACATTGTTACTGCTTTTGAAATACATCTTTCATGATTACAAAACCAAAAAATTTACTAGCTGTTGCCAGCGGCTTCGCCCGCGTTGTTCTGGGGTGCAAAATACATATAGAAACTTGGACATCCCATTCAGTTCCCATGTTTTAATCCAGGTTATAATCTACATACGTACATACCAAATTTTAACGAAATCGGTTCAGCCGTTTGGTTGTGAGTGAGTAACAAACAAACCAACAAATTAATAAACAAACATCCAACCGTTCGCATTTATAATATTAGTGTGATGAACTTAATAGAATAGAATAGATCAGAAATAAGGATTTTTTATAAAACATATTTATATTAAATTATTAGACACACAAGATAACGGGCCACCTGATGTTAAGTGGTCACCGTCGCCTATAAACTCCTTCAGGACTCGTGGTACTGCAGTCGTTAATGTCGAAGCCCACCGGGAAAACCTCCGGGGGAAGGTCATTCTACATCTTGCAAGTGCGTGGAAGAAACAAGCGGGTGAAACGCACTGGATTTTTCAAAATATATTTACTTACGACCCTAGAGCCGTAAATCTCATTTACGGAGCTAATATCGAGTTTACATTGACCAACTTTCAGAGCATGAATGATGAAAAATAAATAAAATCTATCACCTGCTTGTCGATCGCTAAGTCTCATGTGCGTATAATAAAACACTTTACTAACACCGGCAAGGGCGAAACATCTCGAGAGGGCATAATGCTAAGGTATACAGAGGTGGGTAAATAATTCATGAGCACTTCACTTAACCCGGCAAATGCTTATAACGCCTACTATACATAATGACAATGGACAAATCATGTGAAGGCTCTGGGATGTCAAAAGTCGCATGTTGAGCTTTGAAAATGAAAGTCTTCATTTATTTTAAAGAAATATAGGTTATTTTCAAAAATGACAATGAGGAGGGACTTAGAATGCCATGAAGCTGGGCAACCTCAACAAGGTTAGGAGATATTTCACACCAGGACAGCTTTTTAGTCTTTACAAAGCTCAAGTCCGGTCTGGTATGGAGTACTGCTCCCACCTTTGGGATGGTTTGGCCAAATACCAGCTCGCTACCTTAGACTCGGTAGAACGTAGGGCTTTTAGGCTTATAGGTGAGCAATATATGATGGAGACTAAGACCCAAAGTCTCGATCTTTACAGAATAAGTTTTGGGGAATGTGCTCAGGAACTATACGATCTGATGCCGCCATCTCCATTCCATTAAAGGACAAGCAGGCGCACGGCTCAGTACCATTCGTACCTAGTTGATATACCACCCATTCGCAAGTTTAAGGTGTGGAACACTTTACCGTCGTCTGTTTTTCCTAAATAATACAATCCGGGCCTCTTTAAGGTAAGAGTAAATAGGTTTCTTCTAGATCTCCGTGCTTCATCTTAGACCACATCATCGCTTACCATCAGGTGAGATTGTGGTCAAACGAAGTTCTATCCAGTTTAAAAAAAAAAGAGACAATACTGTGCATAGAATATGCCTTCATTTATCTATGTATACAACTTTATAAACGGACTAGTCAATTAGCTTGTTTGTATTTTTACTGATAAACCTGTCGCTTAGCGTTGCGCACGAAGTTACACACAGCAAGAATGAAGAAAGAAAGGTGGACCAATAGAGTTACAATTTGGAAAGGACCAACAGGAAGAAGGAGAGAGTTGGTAGACCACTTGCTCGTTGAATCGGATAAGAAACTGGACAGAAATGGTAGAAGACCGAAAGCGATGGAAAGAGCTGGAGGAGGCCTTTACCCGAGAGGGATCGTAACAATAATTTAATATCAAATATGTACCTACAAAATATCACCATAATATTTTGTGCAACAGCTTTTTTATTTTTAATTATTTTATTAAATATGTCACTTTTAAACGTGTGAGTAAGTTAAAGCACCCAGTAAACGGTCAAATAAAAAAAAATACATTAACATAAAAAAATAAATACTTGATATTCTACGTGGCGTTAAAAAATTTGTAATGACAATGGACAAATCACGTGGAACATTCTGGAATGTTAAAAGTTGTTTGTGCTTTGAAAATGGAATCCTAGTTTATTCTGAAGTATAGGTATCATGAATATCTTGCAATAGTGAGGAGGCAAGGACTCAAGAGACAGATATATTGTTCTGTTTTCGTAATTTTTTAACATATCTCCAAAATTATACGACAATTATAAACGATGATACCCCACTTGACCTAAACACCTTATTTTGAAAATTTGACGTCCATAACTTTCGCCTCCTCGGTAATCAAAATGAAAATATGTTTGTTTCGGTTTTTACTTTCACTAAAGGCACTAAGAACACGTATAATTTCTACATATATGCTAAATTTCATGTTTAGTGAATGCTTCAGTGGTTGCTTAGATGATCAGCTGTGACAGAGGGACGGATGGACAGACGAACAAAGTCGCACCATAGAACAGAATAGAATAATCATTTATTTCAGACAGTGTCCGTCCATACAAAATATCAACAAACACAAATAAATAAAATTAAAACCAAAAACATACAAATCAATAATAATACAGTAAATTAGATCAAAAGTAAAATGTCACATTAAAATTAAATAAAATAGAATAGGAACATAAAATATAAAATTAAATAAAAACAATCATATAAAATTAAAATTAAAAACATGTACCTATCAATTACCTGCGTGCTTTGAATTGCCCGTAATTACCCCCACCCAGTGCTTCTGAATAGGGCAATCAAAACGCGCAGCAATCATCTTCAGAATACTGTAGGGACTACCGCGCAATCTGTGAAACCCGTCGACCATAAGGGTTCTGTTTTTTTAACCATTTTGGTTCAGAACCATATAAAGCGCAATGCGTCCATGCAAAGTATACGAGTACGTCATTGTAAGATGGCATGATTCGTTGTTAGTACGGAGTTAGTTCCCTTTCTCTTGCTGTCGGGATAAATCTAGAAATAAACTCTAATTACGTATTCTGTGACCATGAAGATGCATCACTGAATATAATTTTAGGTAAATGCCATTTGCGGTTTTCGTTTCGTTTCTAAGAAATATGCGTCATGTTAGATTTATTTGAACAGTTGTCGATTTCAGATTTGTTTTAATAGCCAGATTCATTACACATTTCTTCGCAATTTCATTTGTAAAAACCTGTTTAATTGAATTTAAGTATACTAACTCTAGATCAACCCATCAAAATAATATATCAACTTAGAGAGAAAACTTATAAAATAACTAATTTATTTGTTCAATTCAAAGCACCTCATTAAAATTCAAGACTGGTTATATTTAAGCAATTTTAAGACATACTTATGCGCTCAAAAAAGCTCACGGAATCTAAATATGCCGGCCAAGACGCATGAGGTAGCGGGTTTAATTCCCGCTGCGGAACAAATGTTTGCATGATCTACAGATATTTGTTTCGGGTCTGGGTGTTTTTACTATATATTAACTATAAGTATGCATTTACAGAAAAAAAAACATTCTATCAGTTATCCGGTTCCCATAGTACAAACTCTGCTTAGTTTGGGGCTAGATAGCGCTGTGTGAAATGTCCAAGTAACACAAGTTATCCAAGTTAGTCAGAAAGTGATATAGACCCTCAATATTTAGAGCTGTAAGCCATCTAAGCACCGTCATACATCACAGAGCTTAATAAAGACCGCGCAAGCTTTGTCTGCACAAACATAAATTGCATTTCGTAGAAACACGGCTGAGTTGCAATGCAATGCAAATACAATCTTGTTTTATGTTAATTCGTACGCAGAACTTAAGGGAAATTAGCAGGATTTATACACTAAACTAAATATGAAGATAAGCGATTGTATGATAAGTATCGATAAATTATGGACTAATGTTGGTTCAGAAATATTGAGTACCCATTTATTGAAGCCTGCAAGGCTATCTATATACGAAGCTGTTTTGGCTTTTGGGATATTAAATGGTGTAATAAATGAGTCTTGTTATTCCGTCAAGAATCACGCCACTACATTTCGTATGGTTGTGGTGCCTAACCGATTAATATAGCTTAGAATATTGATTGGATTGTGTGAAGAATGAATGAAGAATTGTGTGAAGCTGATACTCAAATGGTAGAAAAATATAAATATACCTAAATATATAAAATATTCATTTATGAAACAGACATACATATTCACACATAAAAAGACACGTTTTCGCAAACAAAATTATTGTGATTATAAATCTGCTACCACTCAGCATTTGCTGCAGTAGCATAGCTGCTGTAGCGCTGGTTTTCAGTGGCGCCGCAGTGTAGCAGAAACTGCGACACGCGTTTCTTAAAAAGCTGATTATAACTTATATCTATTTATATTATATTTTAATACACACATTGACAATTACAAAATACAACCCAAAAGAAAACCGGCCAAGTGCTAGTCGGACTCGCTATAACTATATAACTATAATAAATTGTATGAGCGTCCATACAACTCAGAGGACTATCTTAATTGGCGTCAACTATGTATGTATATTTTTCCCCTTTAATTTTCAACTTTTTTGTTTTTTGGTATTTTCTTTTATTTATGCTGATTGCTTTTTACCTTGCCTTGCCTTGCTTTTTGCCAAATTTCGTGATTCTGGGTCAACGGGAACTACCATATAGGTTTTCGACCCAAAACCTATAGGGTACTTCCGGTTGACCTAGAATTGTCAATTTTGGTTAAAAGCAATGTCTTACAGTACAAGTAAAGGAAAAATTCTAAAAAATGTATAAAGTTGAATATTAAGGTAAATTTTGGTACTTACAAGTTTTCGCGAAAATCTAAATTTGCCCATATCTTTTTATCGTGTTGACTCAGAGCCTTGATTTTTATACACCTTATAGAGACTATATACCTCAGTATCTGGTATAAATTTTAACTTGCTAGGTTTACCCGTTCCTGAGAAAATCGGTGGTGACACACGGACAGACAGACGGACAAGAGTGTGATCTTATAAGGGTTATTTTTTTACCTTTTGAGGTACGGGCACCCTAATAACAAAATAAAATAAAAATAACAAGAGAACATAATCAAGAAACTAATATTTAAGGAAGGAAGGTTAACATATAGGGGATACGACCACTTATAATTAAGACTTTTGGAGTAAACCTCCAGTTATTTATTTAGGGAAGTTTAGGGAAATGCATGTCGTGATGACCCCACTTAGGGATAAGGGTAGAAATATGATAATCAATATATAATTATACTAGATTTACGTTGTTCTTCTACAAATGTTTTACTTTGCAAGAAATTATTTTCTATCTATCTTTTCTAGATCCTTAATCTTCAAAAGCAATCATTATGCTATAAATTACGTCGAGTACAAGGCAAATGCGTATCCACGATGACAGATTTACGCACTGAGCCTCTTGTTGTTCGAGAATTGGACATTTTGGGTAACTAACTAACTTGAAAGGAATGTGTGACAATAAAACCCATTTATATACTATATAAATAAATAATAATATATAAATAATAACCTCTTCATATCACAAAAGCGGAATGTTTTAAAAACAATTATGTACAAAAATCTTGCGATTACAAAATATCGTAATCGGTCAGGCACCATACAAATATATATATAATGTTCTAGAAATATAATATGGTATTTTAATTATAAATTTTTACTTTCCAACACACTTTTGATTCATAATTAATAAAATATTGTGGTCTATATTTTATCCTGACCGGGGCAGGTCAGGAAGTCACACTAATATAATAAATGCGAAAGTTTGGATGTTTGTTTATTTATTTATTTGTTTGATACTCAATCACGTCGAAACGGCTGAACCGATTTCAATGAAATTTGGTATGTACGTAGATTATAACCTGGATTAATATCGGCTACTTTTTATCCCATAAATTAGTTTCCATGGGATAAAAATGGGATGACAAAGTTTCTATATGTATTTTTGCACCCCAGAACAACGCGGGTTAAGCCGCTGGCAACATCTAGTATATAATAATTCTATTTTCATTTAACTATGGTGTACTTTCAAGTTATAAATCATGTATTTTATCCAATGGATTAGTAATTTACTTCCCAGGATCAATCAGTTAGATTGCTCCAATCGGTACTTTCATAGGCGAGCAAGATTGTATCGATGCAATTATAGAAAGCTTACGTAATGTATTCAGGCCGATTTGATATTCCATCAACGTCATTACACTTTATGATATTGTCATAGAACCAGCGTAGAACGCATTACAGAGAAAATTCCACGTTTGAATTGAATATAAATGATTCCTGATTCTAACTAATTTACATTTTACTTGGTAATAGATGGCCTAATAATAAACTAGCAGAATCCTTTAACACGTTGACTGCTGAAAACAAACCTGTGTTTTTTTAAATGCAACCCCAATGCGGCTTCACACGCATAGCGTTCACGAATTTTTACTCTTTAGATAGCAGATTACGCGCGTGGCGTGTGCGGATCGTTACGTACTACGAGTCTACGAACGAAAACACGCTACGCGTGAGATCCGCACTGCCGGAGTGCAAAGGTACAACGCGAGTGCTGCGGCTCGCAAACCTCACGTGCAGCTTAGCATCGATGGCTAGATTAGAAAAAAGTTTGCAGTCAAAGTGTTAACGTGTTGTGTCCCTGAGATTTAAGAATAAAACACGATGATTCCAGGATTATTAAAATCTACCGATACAATGATAGATGAGATGAAATCTTTCATTATATTTAGAAATATTTTACTTCCGCGGTCACCGTACCAGCCAAATTGCAGTTATTCGTTTTTAACCAGCATCACCATCCTACCCTTTTGTACACGGAGTTGGCACAACAATAGGTCTTCTATAAAATCCCTTCTTCTTTCTAATCCTATTTTCTGTGTTCGTATTCAACTATTTATTGTAAATCAAACATTAAAAAGGTTTATAAAAAAATCTCACAACTTACTGCTATCTTCCACTACCTCTCTGGATGGCAGTAGGTCGTTAGGAGCGACGGCAAAAAAAAATGCCTAATCAATGGAACTGACTTTTGATACCACAGCAAAGAAAGGTACGTTTTCTCTTAGTCGTGATTCGTCAAATCTAAAAGACTGCACATAAAAGCAAATTAATTAAGGCCAAACAATACTGAGTCATAAACAAGGCGTCTGTTTGTGTGGGGCTCGAGTCGGCAGTGAAAAAGCTCTCGCGGAATCCCACTTTAAGTTATAAGAAACAGCGATCTTATTTACATCATCATCATATAGCCAAGAGCGTCCATTGCTGACTATAGGCCTCCCCCATAGATTTTCAGGGCGACTGATCTTGTGTGGCCTGCACCCAATGGCTTTTATATACCTTATTCCTAACATTCTTATTCATAAGTGATTAGTCATTGTAATATATAGGGTGTCTCAATAAGAGTGCACTTTTTAAATATTGTGTAATTTTTTTTTCGTGTATGTTGCGACTCTGAAATTTGACAGATAGCCCCTGTGATTGTTCCGATTAATAAAAATGGAGCGTTACATAAAAGAAGAACATGTTGTCATTGTGAAAACTCTTTATTAAAATGGAGAAAGTTACGCTGAGACAATTCGAAGAGTAGTAAAAAATTTTGAAGAAACTGGGTTGGTTGTGGACATTAAGTCTCCTCTGCGTCGACGTACCGGTAGACCTTTTGAAAATATTGCTGCTGTAAACGAGAGTGTCGCCGAAAACCCAAAAACATCAATTCGGCATCATGCTCAATAACTTCAAATTTCCCGAAGCACTAACCAGCGAATTTTGATGAAAACCCTCCATCTTCACCCGTATAAGATTCAGCTTTCTCAGAAGCTCAAACTAGTAAACTATGCAAAGCGTCGGCAATTCGTTCAATGGCCAATAGAGCAAAGTGAAGCGAACGCCGATTTTTCGAATTGTGGACATTAGGTGCAATTTCTCGACAGAAAATTCCGCGAAGTTTTGGAGCGGTAACTTTCTCCATTTTTTGTAATGAGTTTTCACAATGATAACAAGCTCTTCTTTTGTGTAACGCTCCATTTTTATTAATCGGAATAACCATAGGTGACAGCTGTCATATTTCAGAGTTGATACAAACACAAAAAAAATTACACAAAATTTAAAAAGTGCACTCTTATTGAGACACCCTATATATACTTATATGTAATAGACTATAATAGATAATAGAGTATATACTTATATGTAATAATAATATGTCGTATTTTTCTATTATAATAAATGTTTTTTTTTCTATATTTTATAATCCTTACAATTACTCAAATATGCAATACAAAAGCTTAATAAACAAATAATGTTGTTGTATGGTCATGTCTGTATTTGTCCAAGAAAAACTGAGCCAATGAAAGATCAACGCGCTAAAAACGACAAGAGTTGATGTCTTTTGTATGCCACTTCTTTTGGTTTGTACTTTTGTTGCAATTAATATTCTCTCTTCGTCCGATTGTACATTATCTGAATATTAACAAAAGTCCTCTCCATCCAAATATGGCCTGGAAAAAATCACTTCTAAAAGATAATACCGATTGTTTTTATTTATTTTTCTTTTTGCTTTGTTTTGATTTTTGGTTTTCAAGTCTCTTACTCATAGGATTATCAGCTTGTGCAAATCGCAGATGTGCATTGAAATTTCAACACTTGATTTCACACGTGTGCGTTACGCAGCAAAAATCACATTAAATATCAGCAGAGTGCTGTTAATAGCGTGAAGCCTTTGTGTGGAATGCCAGTGGAAAAATCAGGGCTTATTCTGCCAGAGTACATTGTATTTCAGTAAAGCACAGTACAAGAACACGTAGATGTAACATTTTAGTTTCTTTGTTACCTTGTTAGCTTATCCCGAAGGAATCAGAAACTTACTTGTTGTTCTACTTTATTCAACTTTGTTTGTATTGGATTTAGGTTTTCTAAGAATATACCTGTAATTCTAAGAGTTTTATTTATAGAAATCCCAGGAATGTATAAAAAATCTAGATTAGAATTTGTTCTGTGATACAATCTGTGATAATTAATGAATGCCTTTACAAGCTTACATGTTTATCCGGGTGGAATCTTGCAACTGAATTTTAAACCCGTTCCCCTCAACCGATTGAGCTGAAATTTGGAATACATATGCAACTTCGGTGACTATGCAATAATATGGCACCATGGAGGTGATCTCATGATGGAGACGGATGCTAGAAAACGGAACTTCTGAATGGATTATAGTAGGCTACTAGTGTTTGGGCTCATTTGAATTTACTTGCGGTTCCGATTATGAATTTTTTTTAAAAAGTACTTTTTCAACAAAAAACTTATTTCAAATTAACGTAACTGTTGACCAGAACCCACGTTATTTAGAAACTAGTATGCGGACAAACCTAGTTTAGGTTTTGAAGACATCATTGAACTATGTTTAACCAGTGGTTCGCCCCGAACTTAGATCTCGCGAGTCTCCGATTAAAACAAAAAAAAAAATTAATTGAGATTCTTTATCAAAATAGTGCCACGAAATACATAAACAAATAACTTGACCTACAGTTTCATTCAAATAACAGGTAACGGGAGTTCATGTTATGTGGTTATTCTTTTTTGGGGTATAAATTGCAGTTATTCTGGCTTTCAGACTTTTGCCTATATTTGTGTCACTTAAGCTACACGCATACCAAATTACAGCACTGTGGGGTCAATCCCTGTGAATGTTGTCAAAGTTCAGTTTTATCATGGCTAATAACTCAAAAACTACAAAAATATTACTAAAAATAAAAACGGAATCTAAATATACTAAATAAGAATATACCTTTCATTTGACGTCTAATTTGATCTAATAGTCTCATTTTCATTTTTTTTACCCTTGTTGAACTCCAATATCTCAACAACCCTCCAACATTTTTAGCTCATTTAGTCACACCAAAATTGTGGTATTACTACCTTAGGTAGGTAGTAATACCTATGTATCAAATTTCACGATGATCGAATCAACACTTCGATAGTTATCCTCGGACAAACAAACATACATACATACAACGCCGATTTGCCCAAGTTGATTTAGAGATTGTATGTGCTTTTTGTATGTGATAATAAACAATAAACTAACAAATCCTATCCAATCCACTCTCGGATACAAACAAAACTTCAGGCGAATGCTATAAAATATCTCTCAATGTCCTCACAAGAGTTGTTTCTGTTTGCAATAAAGTCTATGCCCTACGAGTATGCTAAACAAAGTCTTACACGTATTTTCATACAATTTATCAAGAAATGCAGCGTCATATATTTTCATTAGGAACAAGCTCCTGTAGGTACCTGTGGGTGGACCCAAGTTGCCAGAGACAGTAAGTCAGATTTATCTTGCCGACCAACTTCTCCCTTCTACCCTTTTTCAATGTCGCTCAGAACCAGGAACTTTCCAAAATTTGTGGAACGCTTACTTTTTTCCATATTTATTGCAGTTTTAGAAGTTTACTCAGAACTTTTAAAAGGTCACGACTTCGTAAGCTAGTATTTGTTTAATGGATTTGCTGAGAAGGAAGAGACTTTTCTAGTAAACCCTAAGTTAATGGTATAGTTCCGTACTTATTTGTGATATTGGAAAGTACATCTGTACTTTCATATCAATAATGTTATCTTCGCAAATAACTGCCAGTCGGTAAATTAATTAAAATCAATGTAGACAACACGTTACTAGATTTATCTTTGTAATAAATTGTATGTTCTACAGCGTCTTCAAATACTACATCTGTATAAAGAACTTCATTCTTGAGATAAACAATATGAGTGAGAGTTACTATCCTGTTGTATTAGCAAGCAAAATTATTAATAATATGCTTATTTAATATTATAGTTGCTTATTGTAATGTAATTCTTCGCGTTTCTTGCGATAGAACGCGCATTGTGCATTTCTATTGCTTTTAGTGGTTTAAGTATTTACTAGTGGTTCACGCCGAACTGAGATCTCGTGAGTCTCCGATTAAAACAAAAAATATTATTCGTAATCTTTCACTATCAAAATAGTGCCGCGAAATAAATAACTAACTAACTTGACCTACGGTTCCATTCAAACTACAGGTAACGGGAGATCATGTGGTTAGACTTTTTTGGGGTAACAATAGCAGTTATTCTGGATTTCAGACTTTACCCATATTTGTGTCACTTAAGAAAGAAAGAAAGAAAGAAAATACATTTATTTGCAGACATAACAAAACAAAGACATACACAGTTACAAAAATAACACGACAATAAGTATAACATACAAAAAATTGAAATGAAAATATAGAATATACATAGGTAGTAGGTACGTCCAAGTTATGAGCGTCCGCAAACTAGGATCCGGCTCAGCATTATGCGCCACGCACTAGTAAATACGAGTACGCAGCTACTACTTAAGCTACACGTATACCAAATTACAGCACTGTGGGGTAACTGGTAACTGTGAGTTTTGTCAAAGTTCAGTTTTTAGTATGGCTAATAACTCAAAAACTATAGAAACTATACTAAAAATAAAAACGGAGTCCACTTGACCTAATAGTCTCATTTTCAATTTTTTTACCCCTCTTGAACCCCAATATCTCAACAACCCTCCAACATTTTTAGCTCATTTAGTCACACCAAAATTATGTCATCACTACCTACCTATGTATAAAATTTCAAGATGATCGGATCAACGCTTCGAAAGTTATCCTCGGACAAACAAACATACATACATACATACATACAACGCCGATTTGCCCAGGTTGATTTAGAGATCTTGCTTCACTCGATCAACTAGCTTCCGCCAGCGGCTTCACACGCGTTGTTTGTCAACAAAAAGTAGCCTATGTGTAAACCAGGTTACAATCTACTTACATATCAAATTTCATCGAAATCGGTTATGCCGTTACGACGTGATTGAGTAACAAACAAATAAATAAACAAAAATCCAAACTTTTGCACTTGTAATAATAGTGTGATATTTTATTAGATTGTTTGTTCTGTAATCGGTGCTAAGTACAATAAGTTACTTCATCTTTTCATAATGCAGGTTAAAAAACAGTGCGTGCGCATAAAATACTATTTCTAAAATGGTCTCTTGATCGACTGCCAACTAAGGCTGTTATCGATTATTTGTGTGAACTATTGTTGTGAGCAGACGGGGCGCAGAATCTTTTGGGGAGGCCACCCCTCCCGTACAACAAATACAGCTTAACTCACTTCTCATTTCTGTGGCAAACACATTAAAACGACATAATGCTACAACATGCGTTTTTGAAACAACAAAAAGACCTAAAACTGTCGCGTGTAATTGCTTCGAAATAGTTGAGGCGAAGGAGCTTGGGTCGTAAAATTTGAATACTGGGCCTTGTTTTATTGTCCCATGTTTGTATACTTGCGTACTTTCTTTACGCAAGTATCTGTTTTCGGCTTTGTGGGGTTTGATTTCCGGAGCGTGACAGAAACACATTTGTTTTTGGCTACCTTTGAACTCGAGATAAGAAGCATTGAATTCCCTTCAGATATCGAATACGTTTAAGTAAGCTTATACGTAAATTGTACCTAACCTAATAAAAATGCTGCAGATTTAAACATCGTTTTTGTGCTGCGGAAGAGGGCTGTTCGTGCACTTTATAATATGGGTGCCAGAAAATCACTACGTCATAAATTGAAAGAAATAAAACACGAACAAAAAATAAATAAATATGTTACAACTTAGACGTGTGGAACTTAGACAGTTAATTTCAAAAATTATATAAAATTACTATTCAAAATAAACTTTAAGATTCCATTGAATAAAGAGAAATAAAAACATTGATAATTACCATCTAATAAACTTTAAAATATTACGCCATGTGTCTGAATAGATTATGTTTCTTATTGTAAAAGGCGAGTTTTCAAAAGAGAATGGAAATTTTGTGAAATTCAATACTATGTTTAGTTTTAAATTGACTGCCTCCGTGGCGCAGTGGGCGTATAGCTGACTGAGACGCAGGAGGTAGCGGGTTCGATTCCCGCCGCGGAACAAATGTTTGCATGATCTACAGATATCTGTTCCGTGTCTAGGTGTTTTTCTATATATTATAAGTATGTATATACAAAAAAAAGTATATAAGTATTCTATCAGTTATCTGGTTCCCATAGTACAAGCTCTGCTTAGTTTGGGGCTAGATAGCGCTGTGTGAAAGGTCCAGCGATATTTATTTATTTATTTATTTAAATGTATCCGTAATTCGATATTACCTTTTCAAGAGTTAGTTACACCAGGAATAAAAGTAAGTTGGTAGTGAGCGATTACTTAGATAAATTATTATATAGCAAATTTTCGACTCAATAAACTCTAAGCGTTTTTGTCCCTAGGTATACACAACTCCTCTTCCACAACTTTTAACCATCTAGATATTTAGTAAAAAGAAGGTAAAAAGTACGCAAAAGCTTGGAATATATATAGCCACATACAAACTCGTTGGGGCCAAGCTAAATTGTAATTTATTCGAGTGTTGCATTGCAGTGCTCTGCAGCAACTGAACGCCCACAACACGGCAATGGTTTTGGAACTGGTTTACTGATAAACGCACATTATACTGTGAGTCTGTGATAACCGAGGGACTTGATTGAACATGAGTTCAGACCACGCAAATGTGGGCGAAAATATTTTATAATAGAGCACCAACATCAATTCTGACTGGCTAGTTAGTACTTTGTTGAGAGGAGTAGCTTTTTCAAAAGCTCTTGATGGCTTGAGAGATTTATCAGATATTGCTCTGAAATCATTTTCTATTTTACACAAAACAATAATCTTCTAAACAAATAACTAATAAGTGCATAACTGAGATCAAAATGAAAACTGTTCGAATAAGGCTTTTACAATCTTGTCCTGAAGAGTCACAACTTCCACAGAAATCGCAAATTCCAATCAAAGCCTCGAGCTTATATTTTATTTTGCAATTTTGCATAAACGCAAACCATTAAATTTGTGCAATCGGATTTAGCAAGGAACAGCTACATGCAAGAAAAGTACGATGTTATAATCTATTCTTAGATTCATTGTAGGCGGTGACAGAAAATAAACTCTCCTCTTATAAAGGTATTTTATTCCATTTACGTAGGCCTGCAGTTTATGTGGAAAGTATCTATCTAATTACATAAGTTTCTGTTTAAGTGTTTGTATTTTTTGCGTGATTATACTTACTCAGTGGGGGTAATTTATGTCTTCATCGCTATCTTATATTAATAGGTCTGTAAAACTTACCTATAATATTCAAATAGGTACTTTAAATGTCAATCTAGATGCTATCTTCAAGAGACTTAGTTGATGGAGGTTTATTGCAAATGCACGCTCATAGCATCATAGTGACCTCTTCAAATGTCACTTACGATGTAACCACTCTGGGTAGCCAATAAATCATGATACAAGTATAGAAGGTTTACTGGCAAATGCCAAGTTATCTCTCAGTGAAACAACAGAACATTGTCCCAAACACTATACATTACTGAATCATAAAATGATATCAAAAAATTTAGTTTTTATTTTTAATAACTTACGAAAACTTACGTTTTAATTGATCGAGCGAAGCGAGATCTTTGAGTCAACTTGGGCAAATCGGCGTTGTATGTATGTATGTTTGTCCGAGGATAACTTTCGAAGCGTTTATCCGATCATCGTAAATTGGTGTATAGGTAGGTATTGATGACAATTTTGGTGTGACTCAATGAGCTAAAATTTTGGGGGGTTGTTGAGATATTGGGGTTCAAGAGGGGTAAAAAAAATGAAAATGAGACTATTAGGTCAAGTGAGACGTTTAATGAAAGGTCGTCATTAGTACATTTCGACCCCGTTTTTACTTTTAGTAAAATTTTTGTAGTTTTTGAGTTATTAGCCATAATAAAAACTAAACTTTGACAAAATTCACAGGGTACACCAGTGGCCCCACAGTGCTGTAATTTGGTATGCGTGTAGTGTATATCACATATATAGGCAAAAGTCAGAAATCTAGGATAACTGCAATTTGTACCCCAAAAAAAATTAACCAATTAACATGAACTCCCGTTACCTGTAATTTGAATGAAACTGTAGGCCAAGTTAGTTGGTTTTTATTTCGTGGCACTATCTTGATAGTCAAAGATTACGAATACATTATTTTTATGGTAGACTCGCGAGATCTCAGTTCGGGGCCGAACCACTAGTTAAATATGAACAACGAATGATCTAGCCCAGAAATGGCATTCTTATCTTTTTTTGTATATGATGGATCAAGCATATGTCCCACCTGATGTTAAGTGGTAACCATTGCCTATAGCAAAGTATTGCCTCGTAGGTCACGCATCTTAGAAGCGTGTATTACTTGAAACAACTTGAAACATACAGATGTGAAGCCTCATGTGCCTGTAATTTCACCGGAAACCATACCTTTCATACCGATGCACAGCAATGCTGCTCGGCGGCAGAAATAGGTATGGTGGTATTACTTCCCGGGGCGAGTCCTTACACAAGAAACTCTACTACGCTTAAACTTATCTCGCGTCCTCGCGAAAAATAACGCATGCAATTATGCTAAAGTAAATAAAATCTCGTTTTTAACCTTTCATTACAATTTTTACGATTTTATTTTCGTTTTAATTATATGCTTTGTTAAATTTACAAATAAACGTGATTTGCATATCTAAACATTGGAAGCCCATTACCTCTTAGTTCGCTAGGAAGGCTGTGTTTACTCCCCGGTTCATTTATTATAAGGTGTGTTATTTATTACTTCCGTCAGTTCGCAGGTGTGACTTACCTTTATGATGTAATTGGATTTCTTAGCTAACTCGCTTGGATAGTTTGAGAAAACGAATTATTTAAAACTAGCTTCCGCCCGCGGCTTCGCACGCGTAGTTTGTCAATAAAAAATAATAGTTTATAAAACCTAAAAAACACGGTTTTGTAGATACCGAATTAAAAAGTAGAACATAATTTTCAATAAATTAAAATTATGAATGGTGTGATTAACAAAAAAATATGTATTTTATTGTAAAAAACCGTGAGGTACTTGATGTCAATTGTTTTAAATATTTTATTGGCAGATACTGGTAAAAGTAAAGTCATTTTGAAAATACCTTATCTGCGGATTTTTTTATGACTCATCATTGCGCCTATATCTAACATGAAGAGAGTGGGCTGCGGTCGCTACGTCGTTTTGGTGTGAAGGAGTAACAAATACCAAAATATGTTTTCTTTTCTCATGGCAACTAATTTATGAGATAAAAAGTAGCCTATAGGTTATTCTAGGTCTAGAACTGATTTTTTGCAATGTTTGAGAGCTCAATCCGTTCAGTCGTTTTGGCGTAAAGTGCTAACGAAGACCCAAATCATTTTCCTATAGAAACTTTGACACCCCATTTTTATCCATTGAAACTGATTTATTTGATAAAAGTAGCCTATATATTATTCTAGGCCTAGAACTAAACTTCTGCAAAGTTTGAACCCAATCCGTTAAGTAGTTTTGGTGTGAAGGGTAACAAAGACCAAAATCTTTTTTGTATAGAAACTTTGATACCCCATTTTTATCCCATGGGAACTGATTTATGAGATAAATGGTAGCCTATGTGGTGATCCAAGTTATAATCTACGTATATACCAAATTTCATCGAAATCGGGTCAGCCGTTACGGCGTGATTGAGTAACAAACAAACAAACACCCAAACTGTCGCATTTATAATATTAGTGTGATACAATCATAATTTTGTTCGTATTATAACGGCTGGGTTACAAAGTATATATAATGAGTGATTAGTTTTGAAAGTAATTAGGCTATGAAATAAAATAATTAAACAGTCATGTAAACGGGAATGTCTCATAAGCCGAAACTAATGCGTTATTCTTTATCGCACACGAAAGGATAAGACTAAAAAAGCTTACAAAATAAAATAAATAAATATTGCTGGACATTTTCACCCAGCGCTATCTAGCCCCAAACTAAGCAGAGCTTGTATTATGGGAACCAGATAACTGATAGAATACTTATATACTTTTTTTTGTAAATACATACTTATAATATATAGAAAAACAACCAGACCCGGAACAAATATCTGTAGATCATGCAACCATTTGTTTCGCGGCAGGAATCGAACCCGCTACCTCCTGCGTCTCAGCCGGCTATTCGCCCACTGCGCCACGGAGGTCGTCAAATGGACGTATAAAGGCGAAATCTTTGAAGATTTCTTGAAGAGAGTTATTGTATTTTTGTTACTAGTAGATTTTGTAACTTATACCGGGATATGAAATAGTTAATCCGAGTAGCAGGTAGCAAATAATATACTCTATTCGTTTATAGTCTATTGCTTCCAAATTTCAAATACCTATACATTTGGAGTTTATTGTAATTCTTTGAATTTTGTTTACCTTTCATGGTCATCAATTCATCTACTGCTATTTGAAGGAATATCACTTTAATTTAAATGATCGTAGAAAGCGACCGATAAAACGACAATGTCATAACTCCATTTCCCTCATCGATAAAGTTCAGAAGGCTATTACCTGCGCTACAGGGGATCCATTTGAGCGAATCAGGCGGTATGTTAAAGATCTTTATTGGCCGGTCGGAGACCAGTCTATGTACCAAAGAGCCTGTGGGCGTAGGACCTGATAGCTGCGAACATGGTCCAGCAACTTAAGATAAGTGGCCGTCGCGTCGGCATCGTCGACGAAACGAATCGCTTGGAAAATGTTTTCTCGAGTGGTTTGCGGTTATTCTGTGTAAAGCTTTGAGATCTTTTGGTTGTGAAAGTTGGTAAAGTGAATCGGATTAGGCTGTGTCACAAAATAATCTGTAGAGATAATTATTACAATGTTGGCAAAGTTTATTTAACTACTGGTAATCACAAGACCATCCCGTCCGGTCTAATTTCTTAGACTACCACTTGTCTAGGGTGCTGTGCAACGAACAGGCTCCGAACAAACGCAATAAGTTAATGCGAAACTCGTTGTAATGCACTCGAATCGAGAATAAGCAGGCAAGGGGTATGTGACAGACACAACACCTACCTAACTAGGTAAGTTAAGTTAATACCCCTAGCACGCCTGTAGGCACATAGGCAAGTACAATATTATATGTGGTTGTCCTGTTATCTCCTTGATTAATGGCTGGAGACATATGACTCTAACAGTGCACTTTAACAATAAATTTAGTTAAGACTATCTTTAATAACACCCAGCTGCTCTTAATTTAACCGGCTAATTGAAGAGAACCACTCTTCATCGCCTTTTATCACAAAACCGCTTAAAACTGACAGAAACTCGCAATATTTTAACTATAACTTAGAACAACAAAGACCCATCTTAAAGCTAAACTCATACAAAAATAAATAAGTTTTTAACTCAAATCAAGCTAGAGCTTGACGTGATTCACGCGTAAACAAAACAACCACTTCAAATAGCTATAAAACGTAAACATATATTGCATCGTTGCGTTAAACAACTCCGATTAGAGCACCTAGATACTATTAGATAATCTGTGGTACTGGTTTGATCTATAAATAGGTAAAGCTTTGCACACCATAAACAATAATCCACACGATTTGTCACTCGCGCCGCGGGTTGGTTTCGTTCGGTAAGTCAGCGCGTGCGACGAAAAACCGTGAGCGTGCACGCGCGACCATCTCGTCCGCACGACAGACAACACACAACAGACCAACAGTCGAAAGCGCAAGGGCCTTCGCCCCTTCCGAATCCGTGATCGCGCGGGATGCAATGCTAATACTGGCGTACTGGCGCTTAGGGCTACCAAAGCACTTTTAGACGTCATGGTTTTGCACGATCCCTCAATGAAAAATAGATTAGATCAGTTGCCCTTTTAAGATTAACTGATCGTGCGTGCGTGACCTATCGACAAACAAGCTGGCCTAACTTTTTACCGATAAAAAAGTCGAACTGTTTTGAAAATGACAAGCTCGTGAACCGATTAAGCATCGTTAATTGAAAAAAAAAACAATAAAAAATCTTAATCTATCTAGTAACAGCCCTGATACCTAAGAGATATGAAAAACTGTCGGAACGGGTGCCATCTGCGAAGGGTCCCCTTGCATTAGTGGGATGACGTTATGCACTCCCTGAAGGGTCCGTGGCTTATCTCGTTAAATCAGTCGACCCGCAGAGAAATTTACACTGAGGAACGGTAAACGGCTTCCGAGGTACAAGATTACCTTTCGCCGGAACGTACTTTATAGCAGTTTAGAACGGGTCGGATAAAATTACCACCCGTAAATTTTACATTAATTTTGGGACCACATGGGATTAAATACCCGTATGATACGACAGCCCTTACACCACAGTACATAAATACTCACTTCAAAAATACGACAAGTAATAAATTGTACACCGACTGTACGCCTTGGACGTAATTTAAACTCTTTTTAATGAGTACTGTCCGATATTTCATTATTGTTTTGAGATTAAATTTTTACTAACAATATAACTCACAAAAGAGAAAATAACATAATAAGTAGCCCGGGGTATAAAGTAAAATGATAGCTAGAAAAAGAAGATTTTTATTCGTGGTTACCTCTTGCCGAACAATAAATATTTTGTCTAGTAATAATAAGAGGGTGAGGGTGTTTGCGTCACTATAAATTTATACTTATCGATAATGACATCAATATCTATTACTCCCTGTATATGAACTGTTTATGGCGAAACAATAATGCAAATATCTATCTTAGTTCTAAAACTTTTTGCGGGTTCTACGATTGTTTGTTTTTTTTTGTGGGTATTTGAGGGTTGTTTTAGTAAGGTGTTACATTTGTTTCTATAGTTCAGTAAAACAATTTTGTTTTGTTTTAATACAAGAATAAACATCTTTTGTTTTTATCATAAAACTGAACCAGTAAGAAATTGAGATGATAAAATTCAAATTAAATTCCGTTAGAGCAGTATTATTGATTTCAAATAAAGCATATAAAATTTAAAAAGTATGCCAATTCGTGGCAAATAATACATATATTATTATGTACACAAATTATTATGTAAATATATTATGTCTAACTAAAACAAGCGAAACGCTTCGTTGTTATGACCGCACCAGACGATATTAGATATACTTGAAATTACAAAATTGTATCTAATGTTTAATTGAATTTTATAAGGATATAATTACTTTTAAACATTTTAATAAACACAAAGTTTCAAACAGCTGCACTCAAGTATTTAATTTAAATGAAGCGTCCAAACTTTGAACTGGCGAGACGCAAATCAAACTTTCTCGATCGGAAAATCGTGAAAATTTAACCTGAATTCTTGAACTTCCAGGATATTTAAATCCTCTTTACGACTATTGTATAACAATGCGGAAGTGCCCAGCTTCGGTTCAGAATTGAGACTAAACCCTTAACGCCTTTAAACGGATCGAACTATTCGTGGAACGTCTCAATGATTTATAATAGAAATGTGAGAAAATATGAATTATTTTGGTGCGAGTGTAGTGAACTTATAAGTGGCATAGCATTTGTGTGTTACCACTCCGAGCTGTCGCGATGGAGAAGGCGGCGTATCAATCTTATGAGCGACGACAAAAACTTGCCAAAGCACTTTTCATGAGCATGATGATAAATGCCAGCAAATTTCAAAGTAGACGACGATAGTAGGTTCGTATTTCAAGTAGAGAATAATTATAATTGTATCGCAAAAGATACGAAAATGAAATAAATAGTTTTATGTTAAACCATTATAATTTTCCACGATATAACTTAAATTCACTTAAGTAAGCTTTTTTACCGAATCTCTCGCAGTTTATCTTTATCCGTATGATTTGTATATGTGTTGAGTGTGTACGAGTACTGTTGGATGTTTTAGCTTTTTCACTGGCCAAAGTGTTTGACTAAGTCGATGTCATTGTCGAATTTGCTTCCCACCATTTGCGAAAGTCTCATCACTCTTATCTGGCAATCCACTGATCCATCTCTGGGAGTGAATTAAACGAAGCATTGAACTCATAAGGCATAATTTACGAGGGCGTAAAGAGTGCAGTTTAATAAATGGAATTCTCAAAAAGGGGCCGTCGTGTCCAGCCTGTAGATCGTATAAAATGAATAACTGGGCGTAATTCTGTTATGGGAATAAGATTATTGCGCTCTTGAATAGTCTAGAACGGCAATGATTTTAAATTATACTATTAAAATGCAAGGAGAGTTTCTTATTTAATCTTTACTAGATTAAAATAGTAAGAAATTTTACAAAATTTGTTTTATATTTCTGTCTTGTAGTCTGTTAGCTGTTTCAACAATTATGAAAATTAATATAGATTCTTTGGGCTGAACCCTCCCCCCATCAGTGAGTAAAAGCACAAAGCTCAGACGAAATACGTACTACTAGTTTATAAAAGACTATTCCCGTATATCTACCCAAACACTTCGAGCTGTGAACTTCGAAATAAAAGTGAAGAACACCACTCTCACTCACTAAGCACATTTGTGTAGCATTAGAGGTTAGAGAATCGAGTTTGTTGACAGAATGGATAGACGATTCCGATGGAGCTGAGAGAAATGTAAACAAACCCTGACGTGACTCGTCTGTTGACCGTATTCAGGCGACTAAAGAGTGGGGCATTACTCTTATCACAATATACGTTTCAGCTGAAGAAAATGTTGAAATAATAGAGTATGTAATAATAGGAACATCAAAGTTTTTGCTCCTAGTAAAATTTCAAATGTAATTGATTTCGTAGATCGATTTATAATGCGGGGAAAATGTTTGTATTATTTCGGAAGTTGTTGTGGTACCACCTTACTTGCAACTCCTGATCCCTACCATACAGGTAATCTTAGTGTGGGGTCTAAACTACGTAGGTACAGATGCGAATGTTGGGTACTCTTAATTCATTTAACTAATGTAGACATTATCTCTCTAAATATATAAAAGGCAAAAGTAATTGATTGATGTAACAACGCACAGGCCAAACCCTTAAGGCTAGAAAATTTAAATTTCGCACACGTATTCCTCATATGACAAAACAAGGATTTTTCAAAATTCAGTCTCCAAGGGGGTGAAATAGGGGATAAAAATTTGTATGAAACTTTTTATTCCTTGGACATATTTGCATGAAATTTCGTATCTATGGCAAAAATAATAAGTTACGTATTTCAGCGTTTTCCAAAATTCAACCCCTAAGAGGGTAAAATAGGGGATGAAAGTTTTAAATAAACACACAGGCCAAACCCTTAGGGCTAGAAACTTAAAATTTCGCACACGTATTCCTCTAATGACATAGACATCTAATTTTATTATATTTTTTTAATTAAACTTCAATCGTTTTAAGTATTTTAAAGAGGGTATTGTGCAAATATGTTTATGCACACTGCACTCGATCTGTTTTGCTGGGCGAAGAGGCAGGAACTTCAAGTCGTCAGTACATGTTTCTTCTGACAAAATCTCGTGTGAAAAGAGTGTTTTATAGTTTTTACTGTTTTTATCCCGATGTTTCAACGGGAATAAGAAATTTCGCGCGTGGGAAGCCGCGGGCGGGTCAGCTAGTTGGAAATATAGAAAATAGTGATTCTGTCTCTAGTTTCCATTAATACACAAAAAATTTGAAGATTCATTAGCCCGATACCACCCTTACTTTAGTAATTGGCTACTCGAAACATTACCCGGCCTTGAGTGTATGTTGAGTAATTGGATACTTAAGTAACACCCGAGAATCCGAGACGTAGGAAGCTTGTTATTTTAAGGAAATGATGATTCTGTCAACAAGATGCTTGCACATTAAAAATATAAATATAATTTTACAAAGAATTTAATTAAGCTCTGGTACAAAGTCTTTCAAATATTAGAAGAATAGATCATAATCACACCTACTGAGTTTTGGACCTTTTAAACCTGGTATTATAAAGGCACTCCTAATATGTACAAAAAGGGTATAAATAATAAAAAAAAATATCAAGTAGTGTCTTTAATACTTTATTTCTGGCGAATGCCCAAGATAAGATAAGTTAAATAGGTATTTAAATTGATTGCTTGCAAAGTTACATAACATTGATACACCTTGATCAGCTCGCTAGTTCCACCATAAACTCTTCGACGTTTCAAAATTATAGTGACCATTTTACTTTTATATCTTAAGTTATGATAGCTCGTCAAGATATTATTACTGCTACTGGTAACGGTCTACGTATTAAACGGATTTAGAAATTTATTTCCATCAACGTTATACCTTTTGAAATCGGTGATCAATTCTTATTCTTTATTGCACACAAGAAAATATATTTAAAAATACAGAAATAGAGGTCATGTATAAAGGCGAGCTTAACCCTAAGAAGAGTTTTCTTTCAGCAAACGTTTGAGGCTACAGAGAGAGATGATTTTAAAGGTAGGTGAGTGTACAGAAACATAAAATATATATCATTATATATAAAAATTATATGGAATAATAGTATATACTTAATATAAATACATATACTCGTATACCTATATAATATAAAATTACACACAAAGGTAGTGCTCTTTAACTACAACGTTGTCATAAAAAAGTCCAATCACTAGTAGCCTACTATAATCCAGTCAGAAGTTCCGTTGTCTAGCATCCGTCTCCATCATAAGACCACCTCCATGATACCATATTATTGCATTGTCACCTAAATTACATATGTATTCCAAATTTCAGCTCAATCGGTTGAGGGGAACGGGTTTAAAATTCAGTTGCAAGATTCCACCCGGACAAACATACATTGCAAGTTAATAAAAAGCTTGCAAAAATAATCCCAGTTTTGTTTCAAAATCTTAGGACATTAAAAGAAACATTTGACATTGCGATGTATTCAGAGGACTCGTCTGTCTGTATAAGGAGGTTCCACGTAAGGAAAGTGGACCCATTGTATTTAGCGTCCGTCCGGTTGTTCACCTGCAGAAAAACTTGCGGAATTCTTAAATGCAATCTATACGAATCTATTCGACTTCTACATACATTTGTTGTCGCTGAATGACGTAATATTTCTATAGCATGTGTCAAATCCCATACATTTTCGGACGTATCGACTAGCGTCATCGCTAATCGACTGTAACTTGGCTAAGCCCTCTGGTCTCTGAGTAGCGAATGCTCTCACTTTTGCGGCTGGATGTTAGATGCGCCTCTGTAATCTCATTGTTACTGATTAAAAGATGAATTCAATTACTGTCTCTAAAATAAAAAGGTCTGTATGTCAATAATATAAGATTCCTAAATTTTATGAGGAATAGACAATGTAGAAAGAACTTAATTCGTAATTAAAGTAATAAAACATAATAATATTATGGTACTAATTGTATAAAATTATCTGTGTAAACAGATAATTTTACCTAAAGTGGAAACATAGCTTGACGATAAATGGAGGCTACTGAATTTGTTTTTTTACTTTATACATTCATACCCGTATAATCCAATCTAACTAGTCTATCAGATCCCACTGCAGCATATAATTATTCAGGCAGATAATATATAATTTAAGAACTTATTTTGTAATATATATTAGCAAAAAATAAATTAAGTACTTATGTTATGAGTTTATGACTTATGCAGGGCAAAGGCCTACCTTCCTTTCTTCCATTCTACACAATCTCAGATTCCGCTGGCAAGGACAAGGCGTTTTTTTTTTAATAAAAAAGTTTTACACTTTAATATTTAGTGCACAAAATAGAGACTACTAAATTCAGCATGTCGACTATGATGTATTATTGTCTAAGCATCTTTATACTTGTCTGAGTTCATTCAGTCTGTCTGAATATTGCAAAGTTTAAAGCCCGCTTTATTATAAAATTATTAAAAAACATCCGTATAAACAAAATATTGAATGTACTGTTATGTATTTCTCTTGTTCCCTAACAAATGACGACACACCTCTGCCCGGGCAGCAGGGCACCCTCGGCCGCTTCCCTGATTACGCAGACAATGCGAGGATGTCCCACACATCACGATTCCCGAACTTGACTCACGACAAAGGGTTAATAACAAGGTATTGTTTACCAGTCGTTTGTCATTTGTTGCCACGGTTGAACGGGTTGGCGCACGTGCCACACACCTATGCATGTCGGAGAACACACAATTTTATGTTCGGGGTTAAGTAAGTTCAAGTGAAACAGCAACTGTTGAAAAAAATATAAGCTCTTTCGTTGGATTCAGCTCTATTTCGAACTTTATACCTACCTACCCAGTTCTCAAGAGAAGTTCTCGCCAAGTGATGACAATGACCCTTTTTCGGGTTACCATTATATAATGAGTACTTACATATTATTGTAGCATCCTGTCTTAGCTACAAAAACTATAAATAATTTGTGGAAGTAATAAAGCTAGCATAAGATTTATGCAACTTGTGTCTATTTTACTAGGGAAGTAATTGTTTTTTTTTTGTTTTCAATGTCTTATGTAGTTATGAGCTTGGAGCTTTTCTAAGAACTTTCTTGTGCTTTTGTTTACCAACATTGAGCAGATGAGTAAACCGGGCAACTCGCCAATAGAGGGCGCTAGCGACAGAAATAGACTTGTCACAGCTCTGGATGGAGTTATTGCCACTGCGGTAGGCATTTCCGATCTTCCGTCTTTATTATTTTTGGGTTATTTATACTTACTGTCTACAGTTTATTGCCATAATTAATAGCAATTTTAAAACAGACAAATTGTCCGTGCTCGAAAGGATTAAAGCGATGCAATAACTATGGAGACTCATTATTATGAAAATATGTAGGTATGTACCTATTATCTAAAAATATATTGCTGTGAAAATAAAGAAGAGAAAATAGAGAAGATTGTTTAACAACCTGTGTGGTTGTTTAAGTGATATTACTTTACTTCGCGCGAGAGCTACAATAATATTCCTTTAAAATAACTCTACTGATGAAAGAGTAGCCAGTCGTTCCACTATCCCTTATCCCGAAGGGGTGAATGACTTGTGCCTGCTGTGCCATCTATTGCGTTGCTATCGAACTACAAAGTTGTTTTTCCTACCTTAATGTACGAGCAGAACATTTAGTTTAGAACTCAACCAACAGATGGCGCACAATCGAACGACCGTTTTTATGGGAATGTGCTTTCACACTACAAGTTATTAAAATAGGACCGAAAAACTGTATAATTCTTTAGGACTTACCTATTAGCTGTCAACGTCGTCATTTCAGCTGCACTGTCTCGCGTTGCTAGAACTTCATCGCAGCTACTGCCACCTGTGATTCGTTGCACGGAGCTCAATGAGACGTCTTCACTCGAATTCTTTCCGCTGCTCGCCGCATTGCTACTAGATGGCGCTATTCTCTGTTTCGAAGCTTGCTTGTGGCGACTAAGCGCGAAGAAAAGTGCAAGGACTGCTTTTAATTTTGCGTCTCTGATGTCAACAGCGGTCACTTGTTCCAATCCTTGGACCTTCTGCGCGTGAAGGAAGTCCAGACAGCACTGCACGTTCTCCAACTACAAAGAAAAAATAAGGTTTTCTTAATTTCTGAAAATAAAGAGCTTTCGTAGCATCTCTATGAAATTTTGCTAGATTTTATAGGATTTAAATTTACTAACTCGATTACCTATACACTCATGGCTTCCTAACGAGTTTGGCAAGGCGCCAAGTGCACATTTCTAATAAGGTAAGTAATTCATTACTTGCCAAAAAGGCTGAGGTGCATACTTACCTACATAGGTACCCAGGTTCTAAAATCTGAAATAGGTTATCAATATTTATTAGCTGAACCATGTGCTATGTTACTTTGCCACTGGCACGCGTGTCCGAACTTACACGTCTTGCATTACGATGAGTTTATTCGTTTTACGATAGGCCTTGAATTGGGAATTGAAATGTAGGTACCCACTTAATTTTTTGCTATGATATTTTTTATGTTAGGTCCAGCTGTCATCTTAAACACAAACACATTAAAATAATGAGAGATCTCTTTAACATTGTGGTTCCAGTCGGTAATAATAAAATAAACCACTAAATAGGTAGGGTAAGGGAGTCTAAATTCGTGACCTCCGTGTCAGCTGAGCTGGACAAAGCAAGCCGGCTGGCTGGTCCTTAGGAGTAGCTAGGGCTGCGCATCATCCGGTCTTTAAAGGACTTGTCCGGATTTTTATATATACGTTCAGCAATTTTTTTACATTACTTTAATTTATTCTTAAACATAAGCATAAAATTAAAGTTATCAAATGAAATATTACAAAATTTTGAACTACTAAAAACTATGTGAAAGAAAATCTTTAAATAATGATTTTAATTGATCGAGCGAAGCGAGATCTCTAAATCAACTTGGATAAATCGGCGTTGTATGTATGTGTGTATGTTTGTTTGTCCGAGGATAACTTTCGAAGCGTTTATCCGATCATCATGAAATGTGGTATATAGGTAGGTAGTGATAGTACAATTTTGGTGTGACTCAATGAGCTAAAAATGTGTGTGGGGGGGGGGGGGGGGGGTTGAGATATTAGGGTTCAAGAGGGGTAAAAAAAACAAAATGGGACTATCTGGTCAAATGGCACGTCTATTAAAAGGTCTTTGTGAGTACATTTCAACCCCGTTTTTATTTTTGAAGTTATACTTCTTTTAGCGCGATGGAGAAAAATGATGAGAGTGAATTTTTACGATGCGCGCGCACACCGACACCTAAATTTAACAGCATGAAGTTAGTTCTAGGTGGTATGAAAATTGATAACTATGTTCAAGTTGTATATTCTAGTATTTTTATATGTAGAACACGTATTTCGTAAGGGTACAATTAAACAGTGTGAATAAATAAATATTATTTTGGTGTTTTTATTAAATCAATTTCATATACGACGGTGATACTAATAATTTATTATTTATTTAAATAAAATCTTTTTGATTAATTTTAATATTTATCGTTAATCACTACTGCATTTTAGTTATTTTTTTCCATACGCCAAAGAAGTATAACTTCTAACGCGTGTACATAAGTACACACACTCTTTTTTTATTTTAAAAATTGTAGTTTTTGAGTTATGAACTCCCGTTACCTGTAATTTAAATGAAACTGTAAGTCAAGTAAACTGGGTAATATTTTGTGGTACTATTTTTATAGTCAAAAATTACGAATATTTTTTTTTGTTTATATTGGAGACTCGCGAGATCTCAGTTCGAGGCGAACCACTAGTAGCTTAATATACTGGTAGCTTTTATTCAACTTTTTTATCGATTCTTTGTATAACTAGTTAATTTTTTATGTTCATATAGATGTTGTATGTACGTTGTTAACAATATCGTAGCTGTAATGCCTCATATTTTAGTGATATTTTCTGTTGTCTGTAGAACGTTTCTGTATTTTTTAAAACTAATATCAACAGAAATGATCAATAGGCGGTATTTAGAGACCACACTTTCATCCGTTTATTGATTTATCCGGCTATTAAAACGAGATTTGGCAGGCCCATGCAGTAGAGTTGGGGAGAGTATGTAGTAGGTAGTTTGAAATGTTGCGACACGGCACGGCGCCGGCCCTTAAATGGACTGACTCCTGATCTCATAGGTCACCGGTCCAGCCAATGATTCCAGATTGCTTACAAACTTAATCCTGTTTATCATAATTTTGTTTATTTTCAAGGTAGAGCAGCCATGATAGAGCTCGAGATGTGGTAACATTTGTCATCGATACAAACATTTTAACCATAAAAAACCCTTTCTTAAAAATATTTATCACAAAAACTCATCTTAGATCATACAAAATTACTCAACTTTAGAACCAAGAAACTGCACTTGCCTTAGACCAAAAATTGATTAAGGAGATTGGTCCATAATGTCACAGCGCTATTTCAATTAGACGCGAATTTGTAGGTTGAGTCTAATTGAAAGACAAACTGTACTTCTAAGGGGGCGTCCATTAATTATATGAGACTTATTTGACAATTTTTTGACCTCAGCCCCTGGTGAGATGTCGCGAGATTTGTTTCGACCCCTTCTCCCCCTCCCTTTATATCACGTGAGATTTTTCAAAATTTGTATTTATAGGGTAAATGCGTAAGACTTATTTTTGGCTTCGAATTGGCACAATTGGTTTCTTTATTTCAAGATTGCTTCTCTCGTAATCTAGATTTACAGTGATAAAATAAAATATTACGTGATATTAGCCGAGACCTCCCCTCTTCCCCTCGTGAGATTGGGCAAGATTCAGCTAGATCCCCTCCCGCCTCTGAACACCTCACGTAATTAATGGACGGCCCCTATGCAGGTTGAGAAAAGTAATGTTTTTAGGGTAAGATTTATTATTTTATTTATTCGTCAAAAAGCAACTAATAGTGTAGTTATTAATAGTATTAAATATTATTATATCTAACCTAATTTTTATTTTTATTATTATTATTTTTAACCTGTGTTGTCCCACTGCAGGGCAAAGGCCTCCCTTCCCTCTTTCCAGTTTTTTCTGTCCTTTGCTGTAGTGGACCAGTCTGGTAAATGCACATCTAAGTCGTCACGCCATCTCCGTGGTGGTCTGCCGCGTGGGCGTGTTGCGTTAGGAACCCAATCAGTTGTGATCTTTGCCCATAGATCTTCGGGCATGCGGCAGACGTGGCCGGCCCAATCCCACTTGAGTCTAACCTAAATATAGTAAAATAATATGTTCGTTTTTTTCCCGATTATTATCCGATATTTTCCAAACAAAATCAATTTCACAGATGCCTTAGTGTTCCATTTGATGTTCGTGCAGACATTGCCAACTGCATGCATGAAAAATTGCTTTGACCTATTGAGAAAAATTTTAGTCTTTGCAAATTGTATTTTTATTTTGAAGAACAATTGAATGGCGGTGCAATCATAGCGAATCAAATGCCAACCAACTTATTAAAAAATGCATCTACATTTTATAATTATACCACCATCAGCGCCAACTAGATTGGAAGCCATTTATGTAATTACTGATTTCTGGGGATATCAAGCTTCATCATCTTTCAAAGGAACTTTTCTATTTGCCGCATGTAAGTTTTATTTATAAACAGCAGATTGGAACCTGTTTTTGACATTGAGTTTAAATTCAGTAGCTTTAATTTGTTCTTTTGCCTGTATAGCTAGGCTGGAATAATGAATTTTATAAAATTAAAATGTGTTCTAGACAGAGTACAAATAAAATTATGTAACTAGCTTGAGTGCATAAAAAGCATTATAAATACTTTTGATATTTAAATTTATATTATTTTGACTGTTTTATAATCACTGTTAACATTTTTATTTTTAATAGTTCGGTTACTTTTTGCACGCTTTAAAGTAGAGCATGGCTGTACTCGATTCATACCTTTTTGTCATCTTTTTTAGTAGGTACCTATGTTTCGCAGAATAAAATATTATGAATTATGAAAACTAAATACACTATTTACAACGTGAAATAGTTTTATAACAATTTTGTCAAAAGACTTTTAGAGGCGCTTCAGACTGTCGAGTCAGTGGATTATTAATTGTTAGAATACCTAGTTTTGCGTTATTTTATTACTTATAAATAAATAAATAAATATTGCTGGGCATTTCACACAGCGCTATCTAGCCCCAAAATAAGCAGAGCTTGTACTATGGGAACCAGATAACTGATAGAATACTTACATACATTTTTTTTGTAAATACATACTTATAATATATATAGAAACAACCAGACCCGGAACAAATATCTGTAGATCATGCAAACATTTGTTCCGCGGCGGGAATCGAACCCGCTACCTCCTGCGTCGCAGCTGTTTATTCGCCCACTGCACCACGGAGGTCGTCACATAACCTTTGAAAATCAAACCAACCAGTTACGTAAACTGCAAATATATCCCACTTTTTCACAATTCAGAAAGCTTATTTTTATCTACAATCGCCTGCTACAACGATTCCCCAAGTCTTTCCAACCGTTTTCATTTATCGTTAAAAGTAAGTTCTTATAAGCTAGTGGTCAACTTTGGTGTCTGGGTTCTTGACGATTTCCGACATGGCTTGACGACTTTAGCATTATTCGCGTACTTTCTGACTATAAAAAAAGATCATAAAAAAAACAAAATAAAATCTCACATTCCAACTATACCAAGCATTGTTGCATCCAGATTTCCGATATTATAATATGGCCCAAGGTTCAACGTTACGACGTAGTTATCATGGGGTAAAATGTATTTAAATCCGCCGTATCGCGATGGAGGCACGTGCAATCTTGATGCAGTCGCGGTCGGCAAAACCTTTGCCCTTTAGAAACTACTGTCACATACCCTAACCAACCTTAACTGTAGAAATATCACTAGAGTTCAACCGGATTTTCCAATAAGTGTTTGTACTACTTAGCATTTTATTTAAAAGTTATATGAAAACACCTCTGATAAGGTCTCCTATCGCTCTAAGAGGATAGCTACAAAGCATTATAATCCAGGTTTGATTTGGTAACCTTTTGTAAAAAAATTTAATTTTGCCTTTAGTAAGTCGCTCCTTGTGCTAAATAAGTAGTTAGTTTGTAGAAAGTATTGCAACATATATATCGAATTACGTATTTGTTGTTTTTTCTTAAAAAAAATATTGTTCTTTTGCAGAAATTGTGAAATTTTAGCAATTTGACTTTGCTTTATACAGTGGCATATGTCTTTCGCACAGTTAGTCATAATTCTTGACACATAATTTAAACACACAGCATTAGTAATGATCTTGTATCTCAAGTGTAACAGACTGTCAAAGGATGACAAGTGTCCAAACACTTATCTTCTTATTCTTATTCTTCTTATCTTAGTCTTATTTATTACAAAAAGCGTTTTTTTTCCGTATTGTGACAAAATGGTTTTTTTCTAGACCCTAAAATATGAACTAAACTCAAATTACTTTTGTGGTGGATTAAACAATGGCAAATTAACACAAAAATAGCCATCGATTTCGGACCTAATTCTAATAAATAAGTAGGTATCACACTAATATTATAAATGCAAAAGTTTGGATGTTTGTTTGTTTGTTTGTTACTCAATCACGCCGTAACGGCTGAACCGATTTCGATGAATTTTGGTATATACGTAGATTATAACCTGGATTACTATATAGGCTACCATTTATCCCATAAATCAATTCCCATGGGATAAAAATGGGGTATCAAGTCAAGTTGCAACAGCGAGTTTAGCTTTATTTCTAGTCACTCTAATATTATAAATGTGAAAGTTTATATCTTTGTTTGTTTGTTACCCAATCACGCCGTAACGGCTGAACCGATTTCGATGAAATTTGGTATATACGTAGATTATAACCTGGATTACTATATAGGCTACCATTTATCCCATAAATCAGTTCCCATGAGATAAAAATGAGGTGTCAAGACAAGTTGCAACAGCGAGTTTAGTTTTATTTCTAGGTTACCTACACATTTAGTAGTGTAACGCGTACGAAGTCGCGGGCAACAGCTAGTATGAATATAAACAAAGACTAGACGCAAAGGAAGGCTTACTGTAATCTGTGCTATGAATTTTTATTCTTATCCTGACTGAAATACCCCGCACATAGTCTTAAGCTTGCGTGGGAGAAGCACGTTTCAGATAAACTCCACTCGATAAGCATTTTTATTCGACATGACGTGCACTTGTATAGAAAAGCTTTATCTATCCGTTCGTGATCGGGAGGCGTGAATAGTACTACTAAATGTTGATGCTTTTGAGGCTTGACTAGATAGATACGCTTAATATGTATGTTATATCGGTTATCGTGTCTAGATCGTAACCGCTGAAAGTCAAGTGCATCCCGTTATTCGGGCTTAGGTCACGGCACACCGGGCGCTACACAAGTGTGTCACGACCCTGTCCCGTTCAACTGGAACGCGCCTTATCTGCGTATGCGCAATCGTTCGCACCTTACGACTTGTAATGCCGTGATTTTACCGCAAATTGTTAATAAACCTTAAGCCTCACAGTTAAAGATTAAAATGTTGAGGCGGATTGAGCCGTGAGCTGCTTTGATAACGCAATAAACATAAGATTAAAGTTTATTTTTAAAAGGGAATTGAGTGTTACTACCGATGTGGTGTCGAGATAAAAATATTTACATTTTGTCGTAAACTTTAGCATTATTAAGATACTAAAACACCCAATGCCATACGCGGGAGCACAACACACTTCGAAAATTAAAACGTAAATTTTACTTTCACTGACATCCTGATACCTTAAACTGCCTTAAAGTGTAAGTAGGTACTTTATGGTGTAATATTTTGAGAATTAGTTACAGTTAAACAAAGGTCAACTTTCTAGCACATTAGTCCGGGGATATCGTTAAACAATACCAAAACAGTTGCTCACAAAATTATCTATTTATGACTGCCCAAATTTTTTAAAAGTTATTAAAAACCTTCCATGTAGTAATAACCTTTCGGTTTCATCATACAATATGTAACAAAAACCCCGTCGGATTCATGAAGAGCGTATTCCGTCATAGAAATGAAAGTCAGGCAGTTGTATAAAAAACATATGTATCAAATAACTTGAAAGTTATTTCATTTTTAATTTCAAGAATTATCTGAATTTTACCCCAAAAATAGGCAAATTTTACCGAGTAGTCAACTCTCGACATTCAGCTGTGGATTTGGCGGTACGCTTTGTAAATGCCGTAAAACGAAAATCCCCCTTCGGGTCGCACTGCGGCAACAAACAACAAAGGCACCTTGCACCTTTGTTGAAAGCCGCCAAAAGCCGCCGCGGCGGCTTTTGCCTTCTATCGCTCGCACGCGCCGACCTCGCTTCAGTTTTGCGCTGTACCGTCCGTAGTTCGTACGTCCCGACATTATTTCTTCGCGAAATGTCATATTCGAATGCGGAATATTACAATATGTTAATGTGCTTAGGAAGGAGTTCAAATAATTACGCAGCTGCGCGCAGAGACTATGAGGAGCGCTTTGCTCTGCCTCAAGGTCTCCAGTGCCAGTTAAACGTGGATTTTCATCGTTCAATGTGGTTCCAGCACGATGACGATTTTTTGCGTGCAGTTCGCGATTACTTAAATGAACAGTTTCCACAGCAATGGATAGGCAGGGGGGGACCTGTTACATGGCCTCCACGATCTCCCGACCTCACGCCATTAGACTTTTATTTGGCACGTCAAACTAGTTGTGTTTAAGAAGCTGTGTGACTCGGAAGCGGAAATGCGAGCTCCAATCGTCGCAGTTTTTGAGTCAATAAAATCTGACACAAGTGTGCTGCGAAAAGTGCGTGCCAACGTTATAAAACGGTGTCGAAGGTGCATTAAAGTTGGAGGTCGACACGTGGAACACGACCGCCGAAGTCTTGATCAAGTTGACGTGCTTCTACATACCTAGCAATACCTACCTAAGCTCTTGTTAGAGCTAACTCCAAGTTCTTTTCAGAGCTAAAGCAAAGTTTTTTTCAGATCTACACCTAAGCTCTTTTAGAGCTGCAATAAACTTATTGTTTCTTGACTACAATCGTCAACAAAAAAGGTCTAAGGGTCTAAGGTCTAAAGGGCGGTCACCGTCTCCGGCGCGCCGCGTAGGCCGCCGGTGTTGCCAGATGTAAGTTTTAATTTTTGAGCGCCAAATAATGAAATTTAGTCGGGTATTTTTTTTTTGTTTTTTCTGTAATAGAATTACATGATTGTGACCAAATATCGAAACTATATCACACCCTTAAAAATCCGACAGGGTTTTTGTTACATATTGTATATTATGATAACAAGTGGCTTTTCTATGGGGTAAGTGAAAAGTGGGTAGATAACGATTTAACAGTACAATGTGTGTCACGACGCGACGTGAAGCGGTCACGCGATTGCCAGACATTACGGACAAATGCGTCTACTTTACATTTAGCCGGAAAATTGTAAACTAGTGGTTTGTCCCGAACTGAGATCTCGCGAGTCTCACATAAAAACAAAAAAATATTATTCGTAATCTTTGACTATCAAAATAGTGCCACGAAATACATAACCAATTTACTTGACCTACAGTTTCATACAAATTACAGGTAACGGGAGTTCATAGATAGATAGATAATTTCTTTATTGCACACCATTTAAATACAAACATTTATAAGAAAATACACTTAAATAATAGGTACAATGGGCGGCCTTATCGCTAAAAGCGATCTCTTCCAGGCAACCTTTGGATGGACAGGATCTATGTGAACAAAATAAAGACGGCGGCGTAAATCCGATATAGTACACGTATATTTATTAAAAATATAGATAATATAAAATAAAATGCGTAATTGTAATGTATAATATAATCATAAAATTACATAAATATTAATATTATAATACATAAAATATATATTGTCATACTTACATATATAAATTATAAAAATGTAATAATTAATACCTAAGTGGCCTAGTGAGCGATGGATGACAGATAGTGTTGTCTGACCAAGTTTTTAAAGATAGGGAGAGATTTAGCGTGACGAATTGAGTTTATGTTATCTGATTACGCTTTTTTGGGGTACAAATTGCAGTTATTCTGGATTTTAGACTTTTGCCTATATTTGTGTCACTTAAGCTATACGCATACCAAATTACAGCACTGTGGGGTGTACCCTGTGAATTTTGTCAAAGTTTTGTTTTTATTCTGGCTAATAACTCAAAAACTACAAATATTAAACTAAAAATAAAAACAGGGTTGAAATCTACTAATGAAGACCTTTCATTTGACGTCCAACTTGACCTAAAAGTCTCATTTTTTTTTTACCCCTCTTGAACCCCAATATCTCAACAACCCCCCAATATTTTTAGCTCATTTAGTCACCAAAATTTTGCCATCACTATCTACCTATATACCAAATTTCACGATGGTCGGATAAACGATTCGAAACTCGGACAAACAAACATACATACATACATGCAACGCCGATTTGCCCAGGTTAGCTTAGAGATCTCGCTTCGCTCGAACAATAAAATGCTAGTTAATATTTTATGAGGTAGGCATTGATAAAATGGATTGTAAAGATATTATAGGGAATAAAAGTGTAATGTGCCGACCACCTCGATGACCTTGATATTAGGCAAATCGTGGTAAGATAACAGACCTAGGTTAAGTGGCTAAGACTCAGGCTCATCATCATCATATCAGCCATAGAACGTCCACTGCTGAACATATGCCTCCCCATCGACTTCCAGAGCGACCGATTTTGTGCGGCCTGCACCCAACAGCTCCCAGCAATCTTTATCAGGTCATCTTTTCATCTAGTGGAGGACCGTCTTATGCTACGTTTTCCAGAGCGTGGAAAAGACCCAGGTTACTTTTATTTATTCCCGGGTTAAGAACTGCTCAACTCATAAAGTAACGATTAGAATAATGCTACCTGAAAGATCTAAAAGGCTTTTAACGATGATAATGGTGACTTAAGGATTCGACTTTTTTGCGACTTTTTCGGCTTTTTTTATTAGAGTAGATTTCCGGCTTTTCTCTTCCTCTCTAAAAGCACCGGTCGTGTAATCAGTGGCTATTACGTGCATTGTCCGGCTAAATTGCATTGACCGTGGATGCGGTTGAGTTGTATAACGGCTGTCTACTGTGAAATGGACTATGACAGCCGATCAGAACGACTATTGATTTTCTGGGAAGTTTTTATATATTCTGATTTTACAGAAGAAATCTGACCAACAAGTTACTCAGTTTCAGTGGCCTCTGTCGACCAGGAAGTAATGGGGCTCCGCGGTGTTGCCACGCACTCAACGCTCGCCACAAGCATGCCCTGCGGGGTTTATTATTATTTTTATTATTTAGCTGTTAATGTCCCCCTATAGAGCAAAAGCCTCCCTTCCATTCTTCCACTCTTCGTGATTTATCGCTGATATAGGCAATGGCAAGAAAATCGCTGGCAACTCCTGGATGCACGCAGCATACGACCGGGAAGGGTGGCGTTTACAAAGAGAGGCCTACACCCAGCAGTGGGAACTTATGGGCCGTGGATGATGCATCATCATCATCCACGGCCCATAAGTTCCAAGGCAATGTGCTTACATCTGAGTTCAGTTTTGTACCGATAGCCAAATTTATTTTCATATATGTGGCAAGCGTCTATTCAAAAAATTTTTCGAATGCATCTTTATGTAGGTAGATACCTACTTTAAAAATAAATGAAGTCTTCTTTGTGATTTTCTAACTTAAACATCTAAATAACCTTCAGGATCGCACCTGAACGGACCCTGTACATTCTAATCTAACCAATAAGATTAAAAGAGAAAATGATGAGATCATTTTCGTTACCTCACTTATTCTTTCCTGGTACCTACTCTCAAAAACTCAATTACAATGTTTAAGCACCACAGACTCATAAATCTGTCATACGTTACAAATTAGCTCGTAAAGATTTAGACTTGCGGTGATTGAACTCTACGTTTTTTATGCATAATATCAACAATAATTTTATTGGTTACTAGCTTCCCCCAGCGGCTTCGCACGCATGGTTTGTCAAAAAAGGAGTATTTTTGTTAATCCATGTTATAATCTCCATACATACCAAATTTCATCGAAATCGGTTCAGCCTTTACGACGTGAAAGAGTAACAAACATCCACACATACATCCATACAAACTTTTTCGTTTATAATATTAGTGGAATGGCGTTATTGGTGTAGTATTATATCCACCTTTGATATTAAATCCACCAATTTATCCAAAACTAGCTTCTGCCTGCAGTTTAGCACACATGTTTTGTCAATAAAATGTATACAAAATTTAATCGAAATCCGTTTAGCAGTGAAAACTTAAATAACAGAGTTAATTTCGAATTATCAGTCAAATAATACAGGAATTTGTATTTTAATATGTTGTTATAAAATACCGGGGATTATAATACTTTGCCAAGGAAGGGTCAGCTTATATCAAAATCATTATGCTTTTTTTATTCAATCATTTAACGTAACCTCACCTGATGGTAAGTGATCGTGTGATCGAAGATGTAATACGCTTGACTAAAAATAACCTATTTTTTTACCTCTAGACTTGAAGACTAAGATTATATTACATACTTATACATATTACAATATTATATAATTGATCAAGCGAAGCGAGATCTCTAATCAACTTGGGCAAATCGGCGTTGTATGTAGGTATGTATAACTCGTGCGCGATAACTTGGGACCTGCTAGGAATGGGACTCCCCGACTGCTTCCCCTGCACTTCCCCGATGGCGCCCGTATTGTACCGTTCGCATCACTATTTTTTACTAGGGTTTTTAGTCTCGTACTGGCCTACTGCTTGTTATGTTCGCTTTTTTGCGGGTGGTACAAACACGCCAATATGACGTCACCGCGCTCAGGTCCCAACTTATCGCGCACGGGTAATATGTATGTAAGTATGTATGTGTATGTATGTTTGTTTGTCCGAAGATAACTTTCGAAGCGTTGATCTGATCATCGTGCAATTTGATACATAGGTAGGTACTGATGGCACAATTATGGTGTGACTAAATGTAAATGATGTAAATGAGCTAAAAATGTTGAGGGGTTATTGAGATATTGGGGTTCAAAAGGGGTAAAAAAAATAAAAATGAGACTATAAGGTCAAATGGGACGTCAAATAAAAGGTGTTTATTAGTACATTTAGTTTAATCTTTATAGTTTTTGAGTTATTAGCCATAATAAAAACATAACTTTGACAAAATTCACAGGGTACACCAGTGACCCCACAACGTTGAAATTTGGTATGCGTGTAGCTTTAGTAACACAACTATAGACAAAAGTCTGAAATCTAGAATAACTGCATTTTGTACCTCAAAAAATATGAACCAATTAACATGAACTCCCGTTACCTGTAATTTGAATGAAACTGTAGGTCATGTCAGGTGGTTGTTTATTTCGTGGCACTATATTGATAGACGAAAATTACGAATAATATATTTTTGTTTTTATGGGAGACTCACGAGATCTCAGATCGGGGCAAACCACTAGTTTAGATACTGTTATATCAGTTTACAATTCACTTACTCAAACTGACAAATGATGCAGCTTTTAAAAATGCTCGTCAACAAAAACCGATTCATTTCAACATTTCTACAGAGGTTGGTGGATTAATTTACGCCCATAACAAATCACAGAAATAGTGGCTTGTTTTGTTTAACACAACAAAGTGCTCATAAGCCCCTTAATTATGAAGTGCCGTGAGAAATGTCAGAGATTTTTCAAAAACACGGGTCACATACAGCGAGAATTCAGTTCTTTAATAGCCAGGTTACGAAATTGGAATTCCACTTGAGCTCGGTCTTAAGAACTTGTTATAATGAAAGTACTCATAATAACAAATTATCATACAGAGAAAAAGATTTTTGAGGGGTCAATGTTTGTTGATTGGTGCAACTTGTGTGTGCACACTTGCATAATAATTGATCGAGCAACGCGAGATCTCCAAATCAACTTGGGCAAATCGGCGTTGTATGTATGTATGTATGTTTGTTTGTCCGAGGACAACTTTCGAAGCGTTTATCCGATCATCGTAATATTTGGTATATAGGTAGGTAGTGATTGCACAATTTTGGTGTGACTCAATGAGCTAAAAAGGTTGGGGGGGGGGGGGGGGTTGTTGAGATATTGGGGTTCAAGAGGGTTAAATAAAAACCAAAATGGGACTATCCGGTCAAATAGCACGTCTAATAAAAGGTATTTGTGAGTACATTTCGACCCCGTTTTTATTTTTAGTTTTAACAGGGTACACCAGTGACCCCACAATGCTGAAATTTGGTATGCGTGTAGCTTTAGTGATACAAATATAGGCAAAAGTAAGAACTCCAGAATAACTGCAATTTGTATCCCAAAAAAGGATAACCAAATAACATGAACTCTCATTACCTGTAATTGTAATGTAAATGTAAACTCATTACCTGTTGGGAGACTCGCGAGATCTCAGTTCGGGGCGAACTAGTAATAGAAGCATACCTACTATTGGTTCGCCCCGAACTGAGATCTCGCGAGTCTCCCAACACACAAAAACAAATATTCTTAGAGCGACTCGCGCAACGATGCCTAAACGTATGTAGTGGCTAAATATGATTTAAGGAGTTGTCAAATGATACAAATACGTAAAATTTAAACATGTTTAGTCGCTAAATATGTTGACGGATCGTTGTGCAAGCGGGCCTTAATCTTTGACTGATAAAATAGTGCCACGAAATCAGCATCCACCTCACTTGACCTATAGTTTCATTCCAATTCCAGGTAACGGGAGTTCATGTGAATTGGTTTTATTTATCGGGGTATAAATTGCAGTTATTCTATATTTCAGACTTTTCCTTATGTTTGTGTCACTAAAGCTACACGCATACCAAATTTCAGCAGTGTGGGGTCACTGGTGTACCCTGTGAATTTTGTCAAAGTTCGGTTTTTATGATGCTAAAAATAAAAACAGGGTCGAAATGTACTTACAAAGACCTTTTATTAGACGTGCTACTTGACCGGATAATCCCATTTTGTTTTTTTTTACCCCTCTTGAACCCCAATATCTCAACAACCCCCCCCCCCCCCCCACACACACCAAAACTGTGCTATTACCTACCTACATACCAAATTTCACGATGATCGGATAAACGCTTCGAAAGTTATCCTCGGACAAAAAAAGATACATACATACATACGTACGTATACAATGCCGATTTGCCCAAGTTGATTTAGAGATCTCGGTTCGCTCTATCAATAAGCTTAGCGTGAATTATAAGTTTTATGATATTTATCAGAACACATCAAATGTTGACTCAAACATCCAAGCCCGGAACAATATTTGCAGCATATAAACGCACAATAGGCAATGCAAGACCCCTTTAGAATCAGCTTCTCTTATCTCGTTTTAGGCCTAGGTGGTCGTCATTAATTTTGTTTTGTCCAAGATAAGAGCAAATTATGTGCAACTGCAGCTAACATCAGCTCTAAAATAAGGCCTATGATAGTCGCCCCAGTTAGATTATAGACGTGCTACTTACCTTCCTACAATCTACAATGATAGCTCAATAAATACATTACCTTACTAAAAGACGGTGAGTTCAGAATGTTAAATTGTGTCTTTTCTATATTCAAATTAAACCTAATAAACTAGTGGTTCGCCCCGAACTCAGATCTCGCGAGTCTACCATAAAAACAAAAAAATATGATTCGTAATTTTTGACTATCAAAATAGTGCCACGAAATAATAACCAACTAACTTGACCTACAGTTTCATTCAAACTACAGGTAACGGAAGTTCATGTTAATTGGTTATACTTTTTTGGGATACAAATTGCAGTTATTCTAGATTTCAGACTTTTGCCTATATTTGTGATACATAAGCTACACGCATACCAAATTACAGTACTGTGGCGTCACTGGTGTACCCTGTGAATTTTGTAAAGTTTAGTTTTTATTATGGCTAATAACTCAAAAACTACAAAAACTTTACTAAAAGTAAAAACGGGCTCAAAATGTACTAATGAAGACCTTTCATTTGACGTCACATTTGATCTAAGTCTCATTTTTTTTTATCCCTCCTTAACCCCAATATCTCAACAACCTCCAAAATTTTTAGCTCATTGAGTCACACCAAAATTTTGCCATCATTACTTACCTATGTACCAAAGGGACATGCCCATATAATGCTGTCAACTGCACAAAAAATTGCGTTCATCCAAAAAATATGTTACATTTTTTCGTTAATCTACGTATCAATCGATTAACACGAAAAGTATCCTACAATATTTTAAAATAATAATGAATATGAAAACGACAGGAAATAAAATGGTAGCAAATTGCCTCCAGTTGCAAACATTAGTGTTGAGCCAGAGTTGTTCCGAGACAATAATCGATTGTTGATAAAAGACCATAAATAAAACAATCGATTTATTTGACTGTGTTTTCACTGACACGAAAAATCAGTCACCGATTTCAGAAGTACGAAACCAAAACGATATTTGTTTCCCAATGAGCGTTTTGTAAATCGTTTTTTTTTTAATTAACCCGGGGGTGGTATTATGCTTGACTCGCGCTGGTAGCGAGCGCCCGAGCGAGATAATCTCAGCCAATCGCAGTGCGCGCTGAATTTGCGCTCAGCTGTTGACGCACCGCAATTGATCTAAATCCTCTCGCTCTCAGCTAACCTTGATCATAATCGGCGGGCCGTTGATCTCAGCGCCACCTTCTAGATGGCTTTAGGATTAACCAGTGGAGAGAAAAAAAAGTGGAAAAAAAATAACTCGGCTTATCTGTAGCATTATCTCGATTTTAATTCGATCAACAGATGAGAGGTAAAAGCTTCGCACGATTTTTGCATAAGGCCATGCAGAGACGAGTTAATGACACAGACATGAGATATTTTTTAGTTAGGCACCTATCACTCGTTATTCCTGCCAAATCATCGAATTAAGAACTAACTCAAACGATAATCGATATCGATCGATATCGACTACCTATTCAATCCAAGTTTACAAAATCAACACAGAAATACATAATGAATTCTATTAAACATCTTCAAAGGCAAATAAGTACATTTTTTTTTTCGCTTGGGTACAATTGGTACTTACATTTTTCGTACATTTTATTACCTTATTACTACCCCTGACACACTAAATATCTGATTTTCAGAAGTAAATAGGTAGGTATATTTTTGTATTTATCTGTGGTGCTCGTGTTGAATCGAAATAAACTCGATTTTACTTCGATTCAACATTTGCTCAACAGAATCAGATGATTATTATTTCTTTGCATTAAAATATTGAATTTTGATTTACTGGAATAATTGCCCTCGTCTGTTGATTATATAGGAGCGCGATGTCAAAAATGGCACTTCTGTGCGCGCGCGTCTTGAGATTAAATATAATCGATTGTTCGATTTGACCGATTATTTTGCGCCGATAAATCGATATTTCGGATAATAGTCGATGGTCGATATGCCAATCCCTATGACTGTGCGCCTACGTCATTCACAAACAAGTACCTACACAAGCCGTTTCCTGTGATGTGTCTGTGGCCGTTTCGTTTGTTTTCTCGCGTATTATTGTTTGTTTGCTGACTTAAAGCTTTTAAAATGGACTCCGATACTTCTTCTAAAATTGATAGTAATTATCAATATAATAATTTATCTAGGAATCGTTATAATTACAATAATAAACTATATAAGTTGTAGTTGAATACAGTGATGTAAAACTGGTTGTTTGTGAAAAATAAAAACCGATTTTTCTCATTATAGTAAACTTTTTTATAACTAACTCCTTAGCTCTTTTATTACTAACTAAGCCTAGAATCATTAGCAATTAGTTTCAAGTGTGTGCAGTGACAGCATTTTTTACAAGGGAGAGTGGGCATGCCCCTTTCACGATGATCGGATAAACGCTTCGAAAGTTATCCTCGGACAAACAAACATACATACTGTTACGAGCTGAGGGTTCGGGATAAAATAATGGGAATCGATCGAACCAAAATAACACTTTTATTCAGCACTGAACGGTGAATACACGAACTTGGTCACACGTACCACAACACACTAATTCACACCACTGGTGCACCACTTGAAGTCACCGAAATGATCGCACGTATAGCTTAATCCAGACTGACTCGGGAGCAACTACTGTTCACGCGAGACCCTTCCCACGTCAGTCCTCCAGGGCCTCGCTGAGATTCACTCACTAACTGACTCGAGACTGACTCACAACTGACTGTCCGGCCATCTCTCCGGCCTATTTATATCCACACATTTCGATTGTTCGAGAAGGATCTCGATCGTTCCAGGAAAAGGGTCGGTCCCTCGACACAATGGCCACTCCATTGTGCGCAACCGCAGACAATAACAACAATAACGCAGCAAGACAAAAGCGTTCGAGAAGTTACGATTATTACTCATTGTTTAACAGCCTCGGCGTAACAATACATACATACAACGCCAATTCGCCCAAGTTGATTTGGAGATCTCGCTTCGCTCGATTAATAAATAAATATTCCTGGATATTTCACATAGCGCTATCTAGCCCAAAACTAAGCAGAGCTTGTACTATGGGAACCAGATAACTGATAGAATACTTATCATACATTTTTTTTGTAAATACATACTGTTAGGTATGATACATATTGCTGTTAAATTTACTGCGTATTTTGCATAAGTTACAAATAAATTAATTAAGTACTATTGTTCACACTACTTAAAATGTATAATTAGTAATCTTGATTCATTTAAGAATCTATGAATTGATTATCCGGAAGCTAGAGTGTATTATCTTTAAATTTACGGAAGCCAATCAGAGACATCGACGAATCAGAGGCGTCGGCCAATCACAGCTCACTTCCGTTTTTTTACGTTGACGTGTCAGGCGATGCGTTGGAATATGGCGGGCATTCTTGGTGGAGCGCTAGACGAAGTAACACGTGTACAATAATTCAAGTGAAATTGTAATAAATTGTTTAATTGCTATAAAGTGACACTGTGTTTAATTCCCACTGACCCAGGCCCTTATAGGTCAGAAGTGGGATAAACGAGAAAATTTTACATTTTCTTGCCACGCCTGCTGCTCGGAAAGAAAACGTAAGTAACGATTTACATTATAAGCATGATTTTTGTATAAAAGAGTGATTGATTATTTTTATGGTATGGTGGACTTCTATTATGGGATAAAACGTTTTCACATAGAATTTTAAATTCTTTTTTATTTTTTTTTTGCGGTACCTTTTTGATTGTTGATTTTACCTTCCAATTTTGTTTGGTTTGGCGTAGTTTGACGGTAAATAACATTAAAATAAAATATGTACATAGTGTGAACTTCCGTTTTCTCTCTCTATTTTTTTTATATTGCTGGTAGTATTATAGGAAGAATTTGAATATTATTATTTTTTATTTGTTTTATATCGAGAAAAAAAAAGAGTAGTTTAAATTTTAATAGATATCTATTTCTTTTGATTTTCTTTTATTATTAGTCAAATACTAATTCACCGTGATGAGTGATGAGTCCTGAACTGACATCCCACACAGAGTGTATTGTGGATTTCCCCCTGCCAACGTTTATCCAAACCACCACAGCTCCTTTATCGGAACACGGCTTGGTTAAGCTATGAAATATCTAAATACTTTTTATTTACATTTAAAGAAGAGTAGGAAGTCGGAATAATTAATTTGATGATATCGCAATATATTATTCCATGCAAAGGTGTTTTTTTTTTCTTGTGACCCTGTGAATTCAAAAGTGGTGCCATGGAAGTTTTGTCCTTTTTGATGTTCTGCCTACCCCGTATGGGAGAGGGCCATGGTTTTGTGTGTATATATATGTGTGTGTGTGTGTATACTATTAACTTATATTAAGCTGGAGTATCTGAAAGTTTCAGGAGAGCAATGGAAGATGAAGGAGAGGTTGCCCAAGGTGGAGGGCTAAAAAGAGGAAAAACCCTAGGTGGAGGGTTGAATTTAAGGAAGGGTACCCAAGGTGGAGGGTCGTATCAAAATAAGGCAACCCGAGGTGGCGGGTCTAGTCTAAGGAAGGAAACCCAAGGTGGTGGGTTGAAGCTGAGGTTAGGAAGACAACCTGAAAAAATTGATCAAAGAGGAAACACGTCTGATGAAGATGGATATGTAAGGTACTCGAGGCAAGGGTCTGCACAAGGTGGTGAGTACAAAAGGCAACATGTAGGTAAAGGACAACGAGCATCGCTATCAAAGGTACGCAGACAGCGCCGTTCTGTATCGTCTGACTCGGAAGACGAGTCGTTTTCTGCACGTCCTACAAGGAACAGATATTCACGAACGAAAGAAGGACCTGGTGGGGCTAGGAAAAGAAGACGCGGTGTCATTTCGTCTGGAAGCGGAAGCGAGTCACCGTCTCCAAAAAGAGGAAGAATATCAAAATGTAGGGAAGGAGAACAAGATATAAGACTAATGGATAAGTTTTTATCTATTTTAGAAAAGGTTAAGAGTACTGATAAGCCTAAATTAACTTTTAACGCGAATGTGGTACCGGATTTCGACCCTCTATCAAAAGATCAAACCGTTCTAACGTGGATCACCAAAGTGGAAGAATGTGCCGAGATCTATGGCTAGGAAGAAAGAGAAATCATACATTATTCTCTGCCAAAACTATGTGGCGTAGCCAAGACATGGTATCAGGGTCTAACTTCGGTATTGTATACCTGGTCTGAATGGAAAAAGAAACTATTGGAATCTTTTCCATGCAGAGAGGATTACGCTGAGCTTCTAACTGAAATGTTGGCTAATAAAGTAAAATATGGCGAGTCACTAGAGCATTATTATTATGCAAAGGTTAATTTATTAAACAGATGTAAAATCACCGGGAGACAGGCAGTAGACTGTCTCCTGTACGGCATTGAAGATCGAGCTGTCAAAGTTGGTGCACAGGCAGCTCAATTTCTAGAGCCAGAACAGGTACTTAAATATTTTAAAACTGTTAAGATAGGTCAAAGCAGAGACAACCAAGACACTATGCGAAGGGGTAGGTTCGGAAACAGCACGAATCGACCGGGTTCATCAAAATCAAGTAGCGTAGTCAACCCATCGATTAGGTGTTTCAATTGTAACGAAGTTGGCCACCCTAGTTTCAAATGCGATAAATCAACGTCCTCGATGAAATGCCATAACTGCAATGAGACGGGGCACCGTAGTTTTCGGTGTGAGAAACCTCTTTCCAAATGCACAATATGTGATAGGGTCGGCCATCTCACAGCCAACTGTTACAAGAATACGGGAAGATTTACCACTGAGACTGGAAAAAGCACAACAGCAGGTAATGATTCAAAACAAAAACAGGTGTCTGAAGTAACAACTGAAGACAATGGAATAGATAAGTATGTAATGGATATTAAAATAAACGAGTCTACAATTTCATGTCATGTAGATCTAGGAAGCCAATGTTCTCTTATCAGGGTAAGCGATGTCAAGTCTCTGGGCCTCCCAATAACTTCTCGAGCAAGCCTACCGACACTCAGAGGTATAGGGGCTAGTCTGGTAAGTCCTATTGGAGTAGTCGTTGCTACTGTAGAAGTTCAAGGCGTATCGGAGACAGTTGACTTATATGTCGTGGAAGATTATGTCCTGATGCATCCGGTTCTTTTGGGACATTCGTTCACAGAGAAGCCTGACATCTTAATAATTAAGACGCCGGACGCTATTAAATTTCAGAAGATGCCTCCAAATAAAATAAACTTGGTGGCTACTTATAACTGCGAGATTCCCTGCAATACGATGCGAGCAGTACAGGTTTCTACTGATTCTAAGTTATTAAACTGTGAGGTGCATGTAAAGGGCTCGCTACGTGGTCCGGAAGATAAGGAGTATTATTTACTTCCTGGTCAGTACGAGATCAATAACGGTCGTGGCGCGATCTTAATTTACAACGTCGCGCCGAAACCCATGAGCATCGTCAAAGATACGCTTTTGACAAGGTCATTGGAAAGGAACCAGGTAACAACTGATATCAAAAATTCCTTCAGTCTTACCTTCGACGACACCGTAATGGATACATGTGTGAACTGCAACCAACAACTGGACGCAAATCAGAGTCAAGCGTTAAAAGATTTGCTAGAAAGGTACGGTGACTGTTTTTCTTGTGGATTGCATGATTTAGGGTTTACGACGGTCACCGAGATGACCATTGAACTTATCGATGGCGACCCGATTGTATATCGTCCATACCGCATGTCACAAGCTGAAAGATTAATGGTAAATAACATGATTCAAGAGATGTTAGACAGCAAAATCATCAGGGAGTCTTCGTCACCATATTCAAGCCCTATCATTATGGTGCAGAAAAAGACAGGCGATAAACGCTTATGCGTCGATTATAGGGCCCTGAATAGGAAAACTAAAAAGGATCATTACCCGATGCCTCGTCTGGAAGACCAACTAGATTTACTGGCAGGTAACACCTTATTTACATCTTTAGACCTAGCATCAGGCTATTATCAGATCCCGATATCGGAAGAGTCACGTCACAAAACAGCTTTTGTGACACCTGATGGACAATTTGAGTTTAATCGCATGCCTTTTGGTCTCGTTAATGCACCTTCGGTCTTTCAAAGGACGATAAACAAGATACTAATGAAAGCCAAAATTAAGTATGCCATTGTCTACATGGATGATGTCCTGATCCCATCAAAGGATTTTGAGCAAGGTTTGCAAAGGTTAGAAGAGGTTTTACAGTTGCTGAAAGCAGGTGGGTTAACGCTGAAGTTGAGTAAGTGCCATTTCTTTCTAGACTCGGTTGATTATCTCGGATTTGATGTTAGCGCTGAGGGTATTCGGCCTGGTAGTAGGAAGAGTGAAGCGATCTCTAAGTTTCCGCGTCCCACTAATCAACACGAAGTACGTCAGTTTCTTGGCTTGTCTGGCTTCTTCAGACGGTTCATTAAAGGGTACGCAATTATCACTGCCCCACTTACAGACTTATTGAAAAAAAATGGGGGATAGTTCTGGAACAAGGAGCAAGAACAAGCATTCAACAAGGTGAAGCAATTGCTGACAAGCAGGCCAATACTTGCATTATATGACCCTAAAGCAAATTTGGAACTGCATACCGATGCGTGTAAAGAAGGTTTGGCAGGCATACTACTTCAACGGAACTCAAATGGGGTACTGCAACCGGTCTCGTACTTTAGTCGCAAGACAACAATCGAAGAACGTAAGTTGCATTCTTATGAACTAGAAACGCTGGCGGTGATTGCCTCTTTAAACCGGTTCAGGGTATATTTAATAGGAGTACCTTTCAAGATCCTGACAGACTGCAACGCACTTAGATCTACGTTAGTCAAGAGGGACTTGATACCTCGCATATCTCGGTGGTGGGTTCAGCTACAAGAATACGACTGCACAATAGAATATCGACCTGGTGCGCGAATGGCACACGCAGACGCGCTCAGCAGGAATCCGGTGAGCAATGATGAAAATGGACAACATATCTTGGATGTATTACCCATACAGGAAACCGAACAAGACTGGATATCGACAGTGCAATCTGCTGATGAAGAGGTAAAGAAAATTAAACAGATCCTCCTGGACCCATCTGTTGAGGAAGCTATGGATATACATAAAAACTATAAACTCAAAAACGACAGAGTTTATCGCGTCGTTGGTGAGGAGATAAAATGGCTAGTACCTCGAGACGTAAGATGGCAGATTCTGAAGATGAATCACGATGACCTAGGACATTGGGGCTTTGAGAAAACTCTTCAACGCATAAGAGAACATTACTGGTTCTCAAAGATGCGCAGGTTTGTTAAAAAATATGTTAACTCGTGTCTAGAGTGCGCACATCATAAAGCTCCCGGTGGGAAACGTACAGGCGAGTTACATCCCATTGAAAAGGTAACCACACCCTTCCACACCGTACATGCAGATCATCTGGGACCGTTCATCAAGAGTAAAAAAGGTAACTGCTACTTGCTGGTAATCGTAGACGGTTTCACCAAGTATGTGAGTATAAACGCAGTCAGGAATACGAAATCTGCCACTTCGATATAAGTGCTGAAACAGTACGTAAGTTATTTCGGGGTACCGACACGCTTAGTTACAGACAAAGGCACGAGTTTTACGAGCAAAACATTTCAGGACTTCGTCAAATCATACGGTATAAAGCATATTCAGAACGCCGTTGCTACTCCCAAGGCAAACGGCCAGGTTGAAAGGTTCAATAGAACTATTTTAGATGCGCTGCGTACATCCAACCATAGCGAAGATGAAAAGTCCTAGGATGAGCATATCTCTGATATACAAGTAGGTATAAATACTACAAAACACAAAACGACACAGAAGAGCCCTTCAGAACTACTCTTCGGGTTCAATGTTATCAGCAGAACAGAAGGTAAGTTGAGCGAAGTCATTAACGAAACATTAAACAGAATCCCGGCAGAAGAGTTACACGATCTAAGGCAGGAGGCTGGAGAGAAAATAAAAGAACAGCAGGTAAGAGATGCTGCTAATTATAACAGACACAGGAAGGCGGCAAAACAATACAAAGAGGGAGACCTAGTACGAGTAGAAAGACAAGTGCCCCACGATGGTAAATCACAGAAACTCGTTGTAAAATATCAAGGACCTTACCGCATATTAAAAATGCTTGATAATGACAGATTTCTGATAGAAGACACACCTCTGACTAGAAAACACGGTCGAAGATACGAAGCTGTTGTGGCTATAGACAAAATCCAACCATGGATGAATTTTACAAGAAATTTTGAATCAGAATGTTCTGAAAATGATACCGAAAAAGAAGATTAAATTACGCAGTCTAGTTGTCTTCAATCATTCTAAACCATACTTATGAAAATGTATAAAGTAAAAAAAAATACAATAATTATATTATAATAATTACGAATAATTTAGATTGATTCTACATATTATTAAAAAAAAAAAAATAATAATCTCCAAATTAGAATATGCACAGAAAGTTGTCTAAGTTCTATATATTATTTAAAATTTTAGTTATTATTAAGTCTAGCTATTTATTCGGTTTCTAAATGATGTTTAACATTATAATTAAGTTTAGTACTGCTTGGTCTAATTATTTATGTTTTTTTTTGCCTGTATAAAAGTCAAATATAATTGTATTGTATTGTATAATTGTTAGTAAATATAATTGTATAAAAGTGAGATGCGGTCAGAGCGTTATGTATTAATAAGCGATGGGACTCGCTTAGGCTAGGATGGCCGAGCTGTTAGGTATGATACATATTGCTGTTAAATTTACTGCGTATTTTGCATAAGTTACAAATAAATTAATTAAGTACTATTGTTCACACTACTTAAAATGTATAATTAGTAATCTTGATTCATTTAAGAATCTATGAATTGATTATCCGGAAGCTAGAGTGTATTATCTTTAAATTTACGGAAGCCAATCAGAGACATCGACGAATCAGAGGCGTCGGCCAATCACAGCTCACTTCCGTTTTTTTACGTTGACGTGTCAGGCGATGCGTTGGAATATGGCGGGCATTCTTGGTGGAGCGCTAGACGAAGTAACACGTGTACAATAATTCAAGTGAAATTGTAATAAATTGTTTAATTGCTATAAAGTGACACTGTGTTTAATTCCCACTGACCCAGGCCCTTATAATACTTATAATATATAGACAAATAACCAGACCCGGAACAAATATATGTAGATCATGCAAACATTTGTTCCGCGGCGGGAATCAAACCCACTACTTCCTGCGTCTCAGCCGGCTATTCGCCCACTGCACCACGGAGGTCGTCAAAGCAAAGGTAATCAAGGCGTAATAACAGATTTTTTGTGAGTTTTCATAAAAATGGACTTTGTTGCCCATGATAGGTAACCCAAATCAATAAAATCGATACTTGAGACTCGATAAAATTCAGAAAGACCAGGCCTTCTGGCTCGAAACATTTTTGTTAATACGTCATGGATGAACTAGTGCACTTTTTAACTAAGCCTAACTCATAATCTGAGGTCTTAGCCAAGTTACATTCGCTTCGAATCGATTCGTTTTCTACATAGGTTTGTTGTCGATATGTCACGTGATATAGCATGTGTCAATCCCATACATTTTTGGACTTATCGACTAACGTCATCGCTAATCGAATGTAATAACTTGGCTATGCCCTCTGGTCCTTAATGACCATCCAAGAAAAGTTTATCTCTACGAAAGAATATACTATAATGATATTTTAGCGTAGAGGGTAAAACATTTGTACGGTCGTGCATCTACTTTCCACGCTTTATTTTAATTATATTTTTTATACAAAACATAAAAAAGGGCTTTGTCCGCTGATCGACCATTTTTCAACGGCGGTCATGCTACAAAGGCTGGAGTAAGTTGGCATACCTGGGTCGGTCACTAGTTCATACGAACAGAATTTCTTTACTAGGTACGCTAGACAAAACCTTCTAGTAAGACTGAGTTTACAAGCGGAAATCTAAAACAATGACCTGGCTTCGGTTCAGTTTCACCTCCATTTTAGTCCCTGTCCAAATCCAGACATTGATTGCAATAATAATGGTCGAGATAGCACTTAACTTGTAGTCCGACTAACTGTACTGCGATTACGACGAGAAATTATCTATATAATACCAACGTAAACTTCCAAATGTGGAGCGGAACGATCATAGCGAAGCACACAGATAAAAATGATAATATATTATATTGTACAAATATAATTCTTATTATTGTTGATTAAACAACCTTATGGCCCACCTGATGTTAAGTGGTAACCATCGCCTATAACAGAGAATTACTTCGTAGGTCACGCACGTTGACAATGTGCCCTACGATGCACTGCCCTGCGTTCATCAACTGCGTCTACATAATCTAGAGTATTTTCCTTATTTCCAGGATTCCGAAGTCGATCGGATGCACTGACAAAGAAAAGTTTTAGTTGAAGCTTAGAATTTTAGTTTAAACTGCTATTGATCTTACGGGCCCATAGCGTCTTAACTTTTACTATTCAAATTGAACCAAATTTCATGAGACAACTAGCCGACCCGCCCGCGGCTTTGCATGCTTGGGGGGGGGGGGGGGGGGGAGGAGGGTTAAAAACTTTACGACCTATTCTCATACCTAATTATATTTATTGCAGTCTAGTGGACCAGCCCCAGCTTCACATGGTTTTCAGTTAGTACTTTCAGTTATTCCAGTCTTTTCAAATTTCCCAGGAAAATTTTCAAAATTTTCTTTCATACAAACCTTGTCCTGAAAATTACAAACACAACAAAAAATCGGTCAAATCAGTCCAACCATTTTCAAGTTTTTGCCTGACTAACGCACGGCAAATTATTTTTAAAGTGAAAACTTCTTTAAACGCGTTGGGCGTTTATTGAGATGGGACATTAAACTCGCGACACCGTTACCGTTACCGACACCTCTGTATATGATAATTGTTCAAGTTTTCACTTCTGTGGCACTCTTGGAGTGCCACTTTTTTAAATAATAATAAATCATATAATTCAGGCAACAAAACAATAGTTACAGGATAGTAATTAACTTGTTCTACGGGCCATAAAAATACCTTAGCCTAAAATATTTACACATTAAAATAAAAACTTATATTTGTTGACTACTTATACACTTTGAGATATAATATATATATATATATTTAAAAAGGGCAGTAGCGCTTTCAAAATTCTTTGTTCGCTATTCCATGCATCACGTCAGGGAATTTTTGGATAATGGTTAGCAGGAAACAATAGAAAAGGCACAATCAGCCCCGGGACGTTACGTCATTGCAGGCAGAGAGACTAGCCAAAAGGCAATTTTCCTACAGCAACGTTACAATCGTTAAAACCCAATAAAATGTGGCGTACTGCGAACCGTTCTATTTGTTTCGTTTTATTTGTACTACCTTCAGTTAGATATTTTAACAGTCAGTATTTTAAGTGTCCTTTTCGTGCTCCAAACTTGGATATATTTACCCTTCTTTTTCATGTCTAGCGATCTTGTGTCCGTCTTATTCAGCCTGTCCTGTCCTGCGTGACGTCTAATGTCATTCAGCTAGCGATTCGGCGGTCAGCCTGGGGCCCAATTCTGCTAATTTATAAGAAAAACTATTATGGAGCCATACCATTGTTAAACGATTATGATTGTTATTCCTGTCATAAGCTGCCAAACGTTCAATGGGGTTGTCATAGCAACGGCGGTTATTGAAAAAAGATTGTGTTAGTAGAATACCAAAAGGTAGTGCGATAGATAAGATAGTGGCGATTTTTCGACGATACCATAGTCATAGTGAAGCGATTGGTTTAGTAGAATTGTTGCCTGGTCCCCGGGTGTTCGTACTAGGATTCTTCTGGTCCAGTGTTTCGTATCCTTTCTACTGAACCTATGCCCACTTTTTCTTCGAACTCTACTTGATTCTATTGAACATTTTCAGAAGCTTATTTCCTTATGACCGAGTTTAACCACGATCCCTTAAATAGGTTTCACTTATACATTATACATTGTATATGTCTATCCACTACAATATTTCGACTACTACCAGGGAAATTCAAGAAAGGACCATCGGAAGAAGATCAACAGAAGACAGAAGAATCCCTTATTTATCGAGCTAAGCGAGGTCTCCAAATCAATTTGGGCAAATCAGCGTTGTATGTATGTATGTTTGTTTGTCCGAGGATAACTTTCGAAGCGTTGATCCGACCATCATGAACTTTAATATATTTGAAATTTGATAGTGTTGGCACAATCCTGGTGTAAGTACATGAGCTAAAAATGTTGGGAGGCTGCTGAGATATTGGGGTTCAAGAGGGCTAAAAAAAAATCTAAATGAGACTATTAAGTCAAATGGAACGCCTAATGAAAGGTATTAACATTTTGACCCCGTTTTTATTTTTAGTGTAATATTTGTGGTTTTTGAGTTATTAGCCTTAATAAAAACTGAACTTTGACGAAATTCACAGGGTACAACAGTGACCCCACAGTGCTGAAATTGGTATTCGTGTAGCTTTTGTGACAAAAATATTGGGAAAAGTCTGTAATTCAGAATAACTGCAATTTCTATCCCTAAAAAGAGTAAGCAATTAACATGAACTTCCGTTACTTGTAAATTGAATGAATCTGTAGGTCAAGTGAGTTGTTTATGCATTTCGTGGTAGGTACTATTTTATTAGTCAACTAGCTGACCCGCCCGCGGCTTCGCATGCGTGGTATTTCAATAAAAACATTACCCTCCTTTTGCGCACTCAGGTAAAAAGTAGCCTATGTCCTTCCCCAGAATACAATCTATCTCCTTGCCAAATTTCATTACGATCCGTTCAGCTGTTTAGTTATGAAAAGGTAACAAACAAACTAACAAACAAACAAACAGTTACTTTCGCAGTTGCTATGTATGTAATATATAAGTTATGTATGATAAGTTAACACACAACATACTCACCCATTTATACGTACACACAAACCACCGTTATATACACTCACACCACACACCTTCTCTCAAATACTCTCACCCACATCCTTTCACACACATACACTCACCATATATCCTCGCATGCATATTGACACACACTCGCGCACTCAAACACACACACACACATTCAAATCTCACAACCAACATATTCCCACACTCACACATACATTCACTGATCATTCCATTATGAACCACAGTCCGGAGGGAGGTATAGGTATGCCATCATACAGGTCAATCCTAGTTTGGGTACCTATGTTTTCCATCCTGAATTGTATTATACCTAGTAAACCATTGTAATTTTTTGTTTGTGAAATTTTGAAGTTTGTTGATGAATAAATAATTTATTTATTTATTTATATTATACATATTAACCTTCCTCTTGAAGCATTCTATATATTTCTGAAAACTACATTAAAATCCGTTGAGTAGCTTAAAAGACCTAAGGTATCAGACAGCGGAAGCGACTTAATTTTATACTATGTAAAGAAACTTATGAATGATATTTTATTTTGTTTTTTGGGAGACTCACGAGATCTCAGTTCGAGGCGAACCACATAGTGCTCAGTATTAAAATGTATTTAGTCCAACCTATTCTTTCCTAGGTCCTATGTATCCAAGGTATGACCACCAATGAATGATGAATGAAGCTATTATAACTATTCAGATAAAGTTCATAAAAAATTCTAAGCAACTTATTTATTATGTACTGATCAATCACTAATCGCCAGGTATTAATTGACATCTGTTTATTAGTTGTCTATTATGAGTTCACTCATGATAAGGTTAGACCTTGAAGGTATTTTAATTTATAGGTAACTAACATCCTGATCATCCATCAATATTATAAATTAGAAAGTAACTCTCTTGTAGTACAAACCTATCGCTAACACTATCTATCTGCCTCTCTGTCTATCTGTGTGTTTGTTACGTTTTTACGACTAAACGGCTCGACCGACTTAAATATACTTTGGTATATAGATAGATTATGACCGGAATTGAGACATAGGCTACTTTTTACCCGGCCGCGGTAATGTGTTTATTAACAAAACACGCGTGCAATGCCGGAAGTTTGTTTATAATATTTAGTAATAAAAAATCTATAGCAGTCCACTGCTGGACGTAGGTCTCTCCCAAGATCCACTACTGTGTTCGATCTTCGGCTCCTCTCATCCAGTATCTACTAATACACCGGCTACCAACAGCACCGGTGGGCTCCCTATAATACGCTTGTCGCTTGCGTAGGCGTGGCCTGCTGTTGGAGAGGACTAATTTGCTATAGGTCCCATGATGATTTGTATGAACTAGTGTAGTGATCCAACTCTACTCTCGGAGTGTTTAAGCCACCCGAAGGCCTTTGACACATAAAGGCATTTATAGTCGGAATCGACATCTAAACGTGCTCACCAAAACAAGCGTTCAGATGAATCAAGATCACCCATTCAAATGATAATCGCGTAGATCGTCGCTTAACTTAGCTGATCTGTTAAAAACTACTGAGCCAGTTACACGTTGTTTAAGCGTATTTTATATACATCCGCATCTCACACAATGAGACGTTGATAAAGGCCGATGTGCCAAAACTAACAAAACATTGATCGACAATCTTGTAGAGTGAGAGCCAGAGATTATATTCTTACGTCAAGATGCTTAGCACTGAGAGCGTAGAGAGAAGCTTATATCAAAATAATTAAAACCACATTCTTAGTTAGACTGCCAATTTAATCGGTCATTAAATTAATTGAGTTACGTCAGTTTCAACCTCTTAATTTGTTGAGCATGTGTAGTCTAACCGAATAAGTTCTTCATCGCAAACGTTACTTAATACGGTCGGTACCTATTAATAAAATATTCTACGCAATTAATCGTGTATAGAAAGCATGACATTTTGGCTTCCGTACTCTATTCTGACATTATATTAAAAACACACAATGTCAGAATCAGTGTCATACATACATACCTCAATTTTAGAAATGTCACCTTTACTAGTTTCGGTCTTTAGCTGAACGAATTGAATGAAACATTTCAGTCAGTAAACAACTTAAACATCATCATTCACTGATTCTGACATTGTTTTAATTAATGTAAGAACTCATCTCTCACTCTCGTTCCACAACGGATCACCTTCAATCGAAGTTCAGGGTTGATTTGCCCAATACGAAACACATGCTTAGAACTAAGAACTAGAATTCGACAGCTATTAAGACGGTGCTGCTGATGTGAATATCAATGAATGCTGTCAGGTAGAGGCTACGCATTGCTGGCTATTCATCACTTTGCTCAGATTACATTCTGAGAAGTTTTGAAAAGTGCAAGAACCTTTGTATTGTGCAATGTTTGCAATATGGGCATTAGTCCACGCACTGATTCAACATTATTCAAATGACTTTGAAAAATATTTCACTTGATTATGCCAATCCCTTTTATTTTATTCAGTATCAGTAATAAAACAAAGTTCTAACTAAGTAGGTAAGAACTAACTTTCTAACTAATTTTAATACGGTTTACGCATTATATAAAATTAAGCAATACATGACGACCTCCGTGGTGCAGTGGGCGAATAGCCGGCTGAGACGCAGGAGGTAGCGGGTTCGATTCCCATCGCGGAACAAAATGTTTGCATGATTTACAGATATTTGTTCCGGGTCTGGTTGTTTCTCTATATATTATAAGTATGTATTTACAAAAAATAAGTATATAAGTATTATATCAGTTATCTGGTTCCCATAGTACAAGCTCTGCTTAATTTGGGGCTAGATAGCGCTGTGTGAAATGTCCAGCAATATTTATTATTTATTATTATTTATTTACATTAATAATTTGCAAGCAAATATTAAACATTACATAATTTTTTCATGTTTCATATCTTATTTAATTAATTTTTTTTTAAAAGTTAGGTAGATTCTTCAGTATCTTGTATAACATTGGTTATTGTTGAATATTTTATAAACAAGCTCTATAAAGTGGGATAAAGGTTGGATTCATCGCAAAACTGTCTAGATTCCTTCCAATTCCATTGTGAGATCACGCTTGCCTCGAACAATTGTCACGTCCTGTGATACCCACTCTAATCATAAAGACAATATAGGACAGTTGACTTAAACTAACTGCTGTTTATACTGTGACTTAGTGCCGTTTTCATGAAAGTGGATATCTCGATTGTTATCTCGAGATAACGTTGTGGGATTCACGAAGTGATAGCGGTTCACTGGGGTTTGAACTTTGCGTTATGAATACGAATCATTATAGGAAATGTACTTATGAAAATTACTTTCATTGTTTTGTATAAGATAGGCTTTTGTTTTAATTAAAAATTAAAATTAACATTCAATTTTATATTTCTTAAATTTTCACTGGTCAAAATAAAATAAATAATGATAGTTATTTAGTAAATAAAATTAATATGACACAAAAGTCAAAACTTCCCAGGTATTTATATTATTCAATTAGTATTAGATTACAATTTAATAAACAATACCAGGAAAATTACTGACAACTGAATTACACAGTCCTTCGACCTGATGACAAACTTCAAATAAATTCATACCATAGTAATTAACCTATTTTTAGTTCATCTGACTGGAGTGTATGTTCTCAGAAGCAGATAATTCAGTTAGCCACATTGTTGTTACTTCATTTCGTAGAACCTCTTGCAAAAAGTTTTCAATAAGTTTACTATTATTTATGAGCAATCCAATTGAATAAGATCTGTGAGTCACGAGAATAGAAGGAAAAGTAGGGATCATCTGTTTGACACAAGCATTCAAATAGTATTTGTAGTATTTGTATACCTATATCGGGGGCAATTCATGTATATATATATCATAATAAAATAAATTAAATTTAGATTTGACAGCACTAAAATTATTGCCAACCTTTTTTGTTTTTTTTATTTATAAATTATAGCCAGCGTTTGACCACGATCTCGCCTGATGGTAAGCGATGATGCAGTCTACGATGGTACACGCTTGCCTAGAAGAAACCTATTCACTCGCGACTTGAAGACCACTAGATTGTAGTTATCAGGAAACACAGACTCAGGCAACGCGTTCCACTCCTTGGCGGTGCGCATAATAAAGGTGGAAGAGTACCGCTTTGTGCGTATGGGAGGTATGTCTACCATGTAGCGGTGGCGCATCGCGGAGCGTCTGGTTGTTTCATACGAACAGAGAGTGACAGTGTCATTTGAGTGCTTACAAACATTATAACCCGGCTTGCACAAAGATAGATATTATTAGTTATATATTAGTTTATTTATTTCATTTATAACAATCATAATATTATTAGTTAGGTACTTTTGTTTATATATTTATGATTCTTGTATACTTATCTACCTTTAAAATCATCTCTCTCTAGCCTGAAAGGTTTGGTGGAAGAAAACTCTTCTTAGGGTTAAGGTCGCTTTTATACATGTCCTCTATTTCTGTACTTTTTAATGTATTTTATTGTACAATATAAAATAAAGAATGATCCACCCTTAAATGCATATTGACGTAAAACTGCAACATACCACTAACACGGCTACCAAATCATTAATATGAGCGCAACGCATACTGTTATCATAAATCATATATTTATCATGAATTTAATCATGCATTTAAGGGCTAAGCGGATTTGTGACTAAACATGTCTAAATTTGATGTATTTGTATATTTTGACAATTCTCTAGCCACTAAATACGTTTAGGCATCGTTGCGGCAAGTCGCCTTAAGACGTGTGGAGGGGTATCAAGGATGGACAAGATAAGGGTTGTGACATTAGAGGCAGTTTGAAGGTAGCGCCAGTGATATATTGCAGAGGCAAGAAAAACATTTAACTAAAGAGTGTTAAGTATTAATGTGGATGGATTTAGTAGAAGAGGGAGGATAAAGAAGAGATGGATGGACGGACTGTGTCAAATATGATATAGAAAGAAGTGACAAATAAATTGATGGTTGATAGAGAGGTAAGGAAGAAAAAGACATGTGCTAACCCCAAGTATTGTGGGAAAAGGACAGGGAGAAGATAATGATGAGTTTGTGTCAACAGAATTGCCCCCATTGTATACTTGGTACAGTAATAAGGAAAGTTGGTATGTGGTATTGAATTGGTAAAATGAAATATGAATAACTATAGCGTGTCAAGGTTATTGGTTAGTGTGTCATTTTGCTGAAACAATGTAAGAGGTAAATTATAAAAAACTCTGTTAAACTATAGGAGGTGACTTTAATTTAACTTCTTTGGTTTTTAGTATCAAATAAATGATTTTTATAATCTAACTATTTACTAAAATTCAAAAAATATACATAAATACCTCCAATCTGAAACATTGTGTTTTTTTTTTCATTAATGATAGTTAAGCGCTTGAGAACTAACTCACTTGATAGTAAGTGATAGAAAATAGAGCACACTTGCCTAAAAAGAATTTTTAATTTGGACTTGAAGATCTCTGCCCTTATTTCCACTTAGTCTTTAAACTCGAATAAGCCTTGACTATTCTATTTAATTTATCTTTCTGAGTATCACGCTAACCTAGACATTAGACTATGGACCCGATATCTGAACTATTTGCATTGAATCTGTAACAACCTTCATGTTCATTGAATGAATCGTTTTATGCTTCAAACACTGAGACCGTAGTTGTAACCAAGTCATTAGATCATCAATAAGATGTAAACATTTAGATTTAAGACCATGTCACACCAAAGAGATGTTACTGACAGACGGTACGCAGGCGTTGAACAAACTTAATTTAATGCGACAAAGTACTAAACTGTTTACATCTTATGGATAGTGACCGTACTACATACATCTATTTGCATAACTATTGACCTATTCAAGGGAAGTGGGGTAAATAAGAGTGATTTAGGTTTTTCGTGATTTCGGTGAGGAGTCAGGATTTGAAGATACAACCATATCTGCCGAAACCTTAATCGATAATTCTAAGGTGTTTGTTTAGGCTCCACAACCTTACAAAAATATTTTGGGGTGATCTTTGATTGTTTGAGATGATGCCTCAGTCAAGCCCATGACCCGCCTGATGTCAAGTCTTAGCCATACTCGTACAAATACATTATACCATGCTGGTTAAACCGTAGCGTTGGGACACAATATAACACTTGGTTGCGTCAATAATACTTAAATAATTACATGTGCATTATCTACGTAGTAGCTCATTGCACCACAATTTTGGATGTATAAACAAACAATCATTTCTTAATAAACATCTAAGCACTGATTAATAAGTACTTAAGATTACATTGCACCCATCTCCCTGACAAATACAAGTGCAAAGTTAACAAAATTAAAAGAAAATTAAAAATATATACAATGTCCTACTTTCAATGCAAAAATACAATAACCTCTTGGCTAAAATCCTTAACGTACCAAGAAACAGAATATCTCTTCTAGGCCTTAACAACTAATCTACAAAATATTACATACATACATAATTACAAGTTTGTTTACTTTGTATTTCACATTTTACTATTTATGATCATTTATATTTTGTATTCTATTATTTATCTATTTATATCTATGTATATCTTTAAATCTGTCCTTTAATCATGTAATTCATATTTGATAATTTTACTAAAATACCTAAGTTTAATGTTTATACCTTAAGATCACCGTAAGAAAGAGGGGACTCCTCTAATACAGGTAATTGCGACTTAACAGAAGAGATCCCAACCCATGTAACCCACAGATATTGTAATATAATAAAGATTTTATGAATTTGAATTTTAATTTGAAAAAGTGTCGTGTGCCATTTTCAATACGAACTCCTTCAATGAGTTAACAAGTGCTAGTAAAATTAAGTTTATAAACTTATCCACTATAGGTATAAGTATGTTCAATAACAATCATCAATTACTAAAACGGTAGCTAGCTCAACCAAACCTGTTTTCAATTAATCGTACGATGTGCGAAAAAATACTTGCTACCAATAACTAGGTCCCAATCTGTGGTCTGACCGGGTCCAATTTGCCGTCTGGTTTTGGCAATTAGCTATAGTCACCTACTTTGCAAATACCTACATATCATTTTACGCTTCATACTGGGTGTTCCAAAATACTGGGGATAGTAAAAACCTCTCTAATTAAATACGTTCTTTAAATTAAATTGGTCAATAGTTTGTCGGACCACGCATAGCCATGCATGGCGTTTCAGTTAAAATTAATATTACCCAAATTGTTTCTCCAGAACAATTGAAACCTCGCTTACCTATTTAAAACCTGAAGAACCTTATTATTTTTAAAAAGACTTATAGGAAATTGTTTAAAAACTAATCATTTTAAAATGGGTCCTCCTGTATATACAATCGTAAAGCTCTCTGACATTAAATCTGCCACATTTAATGCTCGTGACAGTTCAAGGAGAAGTCGGCGCCTGCGCATCGGTAGGTATTAGGGCAGACATAAAGTAATTTCATTTGATTATTTTTACAGCTGCACTTACATTGTGCTTGATTTATTATGAATCGACCACACACTTTTTTATCTCAACGCTTCTTTTAGAATTAAAATTTAAAAATTTTGAATGTGTAGGTTGGAATTGCAAAGTTACTTATATTATATTCAGTAACATAGAAGCATATATTTATATATTACTAGCTGTTTCCCGCGACTTCGTACGCGTTACACTACTAAATATGTAGTTGACCTAGAAATAAAGCTGAACTCGCTATTGCAACTTGACTTGACACCCCATTTTTATCCCATGGGAACTGATTTATGGGATAAAACGTAAACTATGGTATAATCCAGGTCATAATCTACGTGTATACAAAATTTCATCGAAATTGGTTCAGCCGTTACGACGTGATAGAGTAACAAATAAACAATTAAACAAACATCCAAACTTTCGCATTTATAATATTAGTGTGATGGTGATGACCTATATTGTATTATCGGGGCCTTATATATATTTAATTAGTTTAGAAGCAGGAAAGGATTAAAATTCAGTTTAAAGATTACTCAAACCGTCAAACTTTCAAAAAATATGAAGTACCTACAACTAAGTATTTAATTCATAAGTTCAAAGTTCCTACCTACAACAAGATTACTCAAACGCGCTAACTTTGAAAAAGCTCACAACTATTCAACTAATAGGTTGTTGGCAATGTACATAATGAAATATTTTCTTTTAAAAGTTACAAAAAAGCTACTACTGACCTGAATGCTATAAATCCAAAACACCGTTAAATTTCAAACAGCAATCAACAGGTAAATCCACAAAAAATATTAACCTAAAACCACTGCACTGTTTCTTTATCAATTCGCTTCACTTCTGTCTACCAACATAAATAATAACTCATAATTCGAAGTAAATTCTAAATAAACAAATTAAATTTCGAACCACATCGATCGATGTATCGAACGTTCAAAATTCGAATAGACGCGACTGCCGTCGAGAAAGGCTTACGCGCGAGTGAATGGAGGACCGCCCGCTTGTGTGTGTAGTAGGACTAGTAGGCAGTAGGCTGTAGGATGATCTTTATTAGGTGTTTATTACCACACAATGACTATAAACATTATAATATTAAATGTATTTTTTATAGAACTGCTTAGGTATCTACCAGGGCTTCGCCTGCACAGTACCCGGAAAAATGCCTGTATTTTAATGTTCACCTTCACATATTTTAACGGGTTTTACACAATAACAAAAAGATGAATAAAATAGGCAAATATGGAGCCAAACTATTAATATGAAGTTTGTTTTAGCAACAAGAGATAATAATAAAACAAATGTAATATTTTTCTGAGCTAGGTAGGTATCTAAGTGGTAAATCAGTTTTGATATCGCGTAAATAGATATCATTGATCGAGCGAAGCGAGATCTCTAAACCAACTTGAGCGAATCGGCGTTGTATGTACGTATATTTGTTTGTCTGAGGATAACTTTCGTAGAATTGATCCGATCATCGTAAAATTTGGTGTGGTTGATTGTTGGTTAAAAATGTTGGCGGGTTGTTGAGGTACACCCCCACAGTGCTGTAGTTTGGTTTGCGTGTAGCTTAAGAGACACAAATATAGGCAAAAGTCTGAAATCCAGAATAACAGCAATTTGTACCCCAAAAAAGAGTAACCAATTAACATAAACAGCCATTTCCTGTAATTTGAATGAAACTGTAGGTCAAGTTAGCTGGTTATGCATTTCGTGGCACTAGTCAAAGATTACATGTATTTTTTTTTGTTTTAATCGGAGACTCGCGAGATCTCAGTTCGGGGCGAACAACTGAATTGGATCTCCGCATTTTTTGTAACACTAATGAGAATTTGGAATGATTATTAAATATTGTTTTGTCCTTGACATTTGTGAAGGTTACAAACAGTTTTGTCTATAATCATGACTTGTTACAAAAAAATTGGGTTTGATATAAACCCTAAATAAGAACCTAAATATAAAATTGTAGACATACTCGTACTGGGTGTATGTCAAATTTAAATCTATAGATCCCAAACTGACCCAGAGAGACACAAAAAACCCTGTAATGTTAAAAGTGTGAGTTAATTTTGCTCGCAATCTAGGTGCTGTCACAAATAAATATTTGTTTTGATAATATAATGTTATAAATATTATATAATACTAGCTTCAGCCAGCGGCTTCGCACGAGCTGTTTGTCAACAAAAAGTAGCCTATTATAATCTACGTACATACCAACTTTCATCGAAACCATTTCAGCCGTTACAAAGTGATTGAGTAACAAACAAAAAAATTAACAAACATCCAAACTTTCGCATTTATAATATATTTGTGATTTGCCTAGCAGTGGGACGAGCTTAAGAAACAAAATGTGATAAAACCAACCTGTTATTAGCCTTACACATAATTATTATCAAATTTGTCTATAAATTAGGTTTCTAGTATAAGTATATAGAATAAGTTAGGTTGGTTAATTAACGCCAAAAGTCGCTGACTATTTACAAACTTCCAAAAATCCTTAACACCTAAAAGATTAAAAGTCGGTGATCTGCTATGGCCACATTATTCAGTGTTTATAAGGTTACAAATATCTGTGAACATCATCGGAACAAAAATTACTGAACGCATAAAAACATAGTACCACTCGTATCTCGGAAACTAGACGTTCTAGGCTAGCGGTGTCTTAGGGCAAATGGTAGGTTAATATTTTGGCTTGGTGCGTTTCATGGAATATTAAAAATTATTTGTGTTAATGTTTTATTGACAATCTACATGTGAAAAGCCGCGGGCGGGTCAGCTAGTTGTTAATATTTCTTTACTTAAAGCATATTAATTTTTATGATGTATTCCTGGTGTGATATAAAGTGTTTATCGATCTATCTAAACTAGGGCATAACCAACCAGTAATAGTAATAAATCACTCTTATTATAGACAAGCAAACAATACGTTTGTTTGTCAGTCACCAGCCATGTTCAACTAACGATCAATAACGACCCTTTTTTGTTTAGCAAAAAATGGTCCAGTACCGATTTCACCACTGGATTATCAGATGGTTAAAATATAAAGCTCATTAATAGAAAACGAAGCCATAGAATGTTGATACATGAACTACTTTTGGCTAAAAAAAACTAAAGTTGAAGCATATAGTAAGTTTTGTGTGTAAAAACACATTATTTTTAAAGTACGACGTGACACCCACATAAAATAACAACAGATTAAGAAATTCAAACATAAATTAGCACATTTAGTAGATTGTGATTTTTCCGGGCTGTGTGTGCCAAAAGGACCCGGCCTCTGCCGCTTCCTATGCGTAGTTTTAAATATAACCATCGATTATGTATATTGGTGGATCCGATACCAAATATTTAAAACGTTTTAAGTTTTTTGCTCACTTCTGTGGGTGATGAAAGATTGCGTTGGGAGGTCTAGGACCCCAATCAGCTAATGAATGGGTTGTGTTATTTAAAAATAATAACACGCACATTTTAGGAGAGATTGATTTCCTTTTGTTTTTTTATTATCTTTTAGAAATCTGTGTGAAAAAAGGTCGATTAATTTAATTTCGGATTATTAATCTGTAATGGGATATTTCTTAAGAATCTTTAATTGTTTAAATGATACACACAAAAAGCATAATAGATTTTGTAATATACAACTTTAATCATTAAATATCATTCCTAGCCTCCAAATGATCCCTGCTCTATTTGTTTTGAATAATACTTGTAAATCACTCAATATAGAATCTATAAGGTCAGCCACATAAAAAAGTGACACTCCGGGAGTGCCGACGGAAGTGAAAACTTGCACAATTACGAGATACTTATACATAGGTGTCGGTAACGGTAACAGTGTCGCGAGTTCAATAGTTTTCCCATCTCAAAAAATCCTCAAAAAAGAATATTTCACTTCAAAAAAATTTGGATGTTGCAAAATGATCATGATGGATGTCGCATAAACATGAAAATTTACTAAATTGTCTTATGCCCCTCCACAAACTAAAAAAAAATTGAATTATAGACAGAGGTGTCGGTAACAGTGTCGCGAGTTCAATAGTTTTTTCCCATCTCAAATTATATACAGAGGTGTCGGTAACACTATCACGTGTTCAATGGTTTTTTCCCTTCCCATCTCAAAAACGCCCAACGCGCCTAAAAAAGTTTTCTCTTTAACAATCAGTAAGAAATCTACAGCAAAGCTGGTTCTTGTTCGCTAACACTTGCTCAAACAAACGCATATTAACATATCCGTACGCATGCCTCGTAGTACTTGTAGAACAAAATTGTAGTGAAAATCGATTTTTTTGACCTATAACAAGCCTTGTTTACCATTTTTCTGATTATTTTAGCAACCTAAAACCAAAATATTTACAAAGTTTATAAAGTCAAACGCATTAAACAATCAATGAGAAATCAACCTGAACGATTTCCCCGACTTGGTCCGTTTCCTTCAACACTTAAACAATACTCGTAGGTTCTACCTACATCTTTACGCATGCCAAGCGAGGAATGTAGCACAATGCTAGGATTAGAAATTGTACAAACAAATCGTTTTATTTTGAAAAGCTTCCAAGCTACTTCCGTATAAACTACCTAATGTTTATTTTTGTAAAAACATTTGTTTATGAAGTCCTTTTCCAGCCATGACATAAGGCTGCATCATCAGCTGTGTTGAGACTCGAATCTTGGTACCATTATACCAGGGGTCCAATTCTACTAAACCAATCGCTTCACTATGACATTGTTATCGTCGCAAAATGGTCCTAGCATTACAGGGTCTGCACAGCCAGGGTTTCACTATTCCCACTGACAATAATTTTTGACGAAAGTTTTTTGAAGTATCAAATGGTCATGCATATCTAGGTGTTCCGATAGCTACCCCCATTTGGGTGGCTATGGTCGACCACATTTGTGGGTAATTAAGTAGATCAATCACACCAACTATCGATGCTATTTGCTGGCTAACTTAAAAAGCGCTAGCGTAGGATATGGCTACTGAGAATATAATTTTCCTGAACGATGATGATATTGTCACTTATCATCTATTTATAAGTATGTTTATTAGTAAAATTAAAACAGCAACATCACATATAGGTATTAGCCCAGATTTTCCTGTTACATCACTATTTTATTACAAGTTGAGTTATGTCGGCCGTGACCGCGCGTCGCCATTCAGTCGCTACCTAATCTTCCAGTCTCTACCATGAACGTAAAAATATAAACCCTCATCCTATATTGTTTATATGAACTGCATCAGGTCGATCGATCTGTGCGTGCGTGATAGACCTCGCGCACACACAGATCATGCCTCCCCGAACAGCACACGCCACGCGCAATGGCGTCATCGGCGCCATAGATTTCCAGAGCGACCAATCTGGTGCGGCCTGCACCAACGGCTCCTAGCAACTTCTATTAGGTAATATTTCCATTTAGTAGGTGGCCCAATGCTGCGCTTACCAGTGCGTTGTATCCACTCTACAACTTTTCTTCCCCAAGTTTTGCAATGTGAGTGTTAAATTACGAGTGAATCGGCGCACTCGTAGTGTGTCATTTTTGAATTAGTTACACTCCATCCATATGTTTTCTACGTTCATGGTCTCCACCGCAAACTAAACGACTGAAAGCGCATTGTGGTGAATTTTCTTTGGAATCAAGTTTTCGAAAGATCATAAAACAGAAATAGAAACTTGCGAACGTTCAAGATCTTTGTTATATTGAGGTTATTATACTTTTATAAACCATCTTTTAAAGATCCTAAATACATATGATGATGATTAATGATTATACTTTTGAGGTACCGGGCATAAAAATCTCCAACAAAAGTTTTATACCTCCTTATTTATTCCGCCAAAATGGAACAGCTGTTTTATTTTCGTGCACACAGTTTTAGATCCACGGTAAAACTTGTTTATATTGATGAGTAAGTTTTCGGGAGTATTCCTACCCCCCCTCCCCCCTGTGTAAGCCAAGTTAGTAATGTAATGCATCATCATCATCAACCTATAGCACTGCTGGACGTAGGTCTCTCCCAGGGTGCGCCATTGAGCCCGATCCTCAGCTCTTCTCATCCAATCCTTGCCAGCCACAGCGCGCAAATCGTCACTCCATCTAGCCGGAGGGCGTCCTACACTTCGCTTGCCTAGACGTGGTCTCCACTCCAGGGCCCGTAGCCAAATGTCATTCGCCACGAATCTATTCGACTTCTACATACATTTGTTGTCGCTGAATGACGTAATATTTCTATAGCATGTGTCAAATCCCATACATTTTCGGACGTATCGACTAGCGTCATCGCTAATCGACTGTAACTTGGCTAAGCCCTCAGAACACGTTTACCCCAACGGTTATCGGTTCTGCGGCAGATATGACCGGCCCACTGCCACTTCAGCTTGCTGACCCTCTGAGCTATGTCGATCACCTTGGTTCTCTGTCGGATAACCTCGTTTCTGATTCTATCCTTCAGAGAAATTCCGAGCATAGCCCTTTCCATAGCTCGCTGAGCGACTTTCAGTTTGTGGACCAGTCCCACCGTAAGTGTCCACGTTGTAATGCATAGGGCGCGCTATGTTGTACATTTATATGAGTAATATGGAAAATACCCCACGATTAGAGAATAACCTTACTCTACTTTTCGAGCACATGACTTTATTGCAAATAACAGAAGATAATTGACTTGCACCACGCATATGTTATCAAATCAAAACTAGGTAATTACATTTACCTTGTTGGATTTTATCAGAACTTTTTTTTGTGTGTGGTGTGAGAGCCCACTAATTAAAAATCCTTGAAAATATCCTAAGGATCCTAATAGTATGTGTATGTATGTGAGGATTGAAAGCCCGGCTTTTTGGCCTATATCTTGCTTACTAGACTTTCACAAAATCGGATTCCAACTTTCACAATTCATTTAGAATATTCACTAAATCCTTAGAATATTTTCATGGGTTTTTAACAAGTGGGCTCTCACACCACACACACATTTTTTTTTGTACAACATGGATATGGACCAGGCAAATTGCCCACCTGACCATCGCCTATAACTAAGCATTACCTTGTAAGTCACGCACCTTAGGGAACGTACCCTGCGTCCAAGGTGTAAAGCCTCATGCTCCTGTCATTTTCCCTTCAAACTGAATCACAGCAATGCTGCTTGGCGGAAGAAACAGGGTACTTCCCCGGGCGATCCCTTTCGCACTTCTACTAAAAGAGTTCTACGACTACTAATTAAATTCGATTGCTTAACTCTTAGGTAAACCATGGTCAAGAGAATAAAACGTTTCCTATAATATCCTGGCTGAAATATAAGGCAATATTTTGAATGCAAAAAATAATGTTATTCGTATTCGACAATTTTTAGCTAATCTTGACTGTTCTAAAGCAAAAACTAGCTGATAAGGAAAGAAACAATAGAAAGCTTACAAATTATTTACAGCAGGTTAATCGAATTTAACGTTGTAGCGCTATATCGATTTGTAGGGTCCATGTTTAACAACCTGTCAGCTTATCGTAATGGCGTGTATAGGCTTTACGACTTATTCTTAGACCCTTATATTGTGCCACTGCTTAGTTTAGAGAGCTAGTTCACTATTAACGTGACTGTAATGTTGGTCCCTAATAATAATAATAATCCGTACTCATTTAATATCTCCTTTCCATCAGAGGTTTGAAAAAACTTTGCCCTTCAACAGTTTCTCAACAATTTTAACGGTTTTAATTGTGTCTGAGTGCCTTGACTCAGAGTGAGTCTTGGCATCTGATATGAGAAGTCTCCACTTTCCTCTGTCCATTGCTATAGTTTCCAGTCGTCGGCTCCAAGATCACGCAGGTCAGTCTCCATCCTATCGTTCCAGCGATACTTGGGACGACCAATCGGTCGGCGGACCGGACTCACTGTTTTGGTTCTACTGTTTTAATACATTTACGGTATGGAACACTTTACCGTCGTCTGTTTTTCGTGTATACTACAATCTGGGCCTATATAAGATAAGAGTGGTGTCTTCTAGATCTTCGTGTCATCTAAGACCAAATCATCACTTACCATCAAGTGACATTGTGGTCAAAAGAATATCTATTTGTGATATAAATACAAATAAGACCTAGCCGTTTTCGACTACGGTGACTAGACTTATGCATTAGTTAGGGCTTGGGTGTGTTTCCCTTATGTGGCTTAAATAACTTATTTTTGCACTTAATTCACAACATTTTGTTGTTATTCGACATCATCCATAATGAACTGCTCTCACTACAATACCGTAGCGAGAGCGGTTCACTTCATTTAGTGAACTTTAGGTAATTCAACGACTTGCTAACCTACTTCTTTACGTATGTTGTTCGTCGAATATATATTTTGTACCACGAGTATCTACTACAGCTGCTAAGCATAGGCAATGGTGATCACTTTACTACAGTGTAATTTTATGGTTCTTTTTTTTCTTTAACTACTTATGTGGGTTTGGTTAACTGATTAAAGAAAAAAGAACATCAACTACCAAAAAATAGTACCCGATAAAGCCCCGTAGTTTAATTTATTAATGTAGTTTTCCCTCTCCGTACAAAATAAGCTAGTCAGTATGGATTAGACTAGCTGTTTCAATACTAAGTTTATGGTAAAAAGCGCATTTACCGCGGGAAAGGTTTCGAAATCAACAGTTCCGTTAGAATGGTAACAAATCAATGGGATTGAGTTATGCTGCACTTGTTTTACGCCATTGTAAAACTGTGAGCTCAAGTTTAAACACTGTAGAAAGAATTTAAACAAAATAAACGCGTCGGGTTTGTTGCCTGATGCTTTACCGTGATTGGTCGTAAGAAACAGGAGTAAATTTATTATTAGAAATGATCTAAAAGATGAGAAAAGGAAAGTTTCATTTTTACATGATTATATTATGGTTAAAGATATTTATTTCTCTTAAGAATTAGTAATTCACTTGCAGAGAAAACTTAAAAATAATGTAAAACTAGTGTGCCTTACAGCGTGAATTTATATAATTGTATAGTGTATATAAAAAGGTATAGTAAAATAACATAATAATAATCACACAGACCAAAACAAAAAAAAATATTTAAAGTGGGTAGGTGTGTCTATGTATACTCGTAATTATACCATTTTCTGTTGTTATTTATTAAACGTGTAGTGATAAACGACCTACGTGGCGCAGTGGGCGAATAGCCGGCTGAGACGCAGGAGGTAGCGGGTTCGATTCCTGCCACGGAACAAATGTTTGCATGATTTACATATATTTGTTCCGAGTCTGGATGTTTTTCTATATATTATAAATATGTATTTATTTACAAAAAAAAGTATATAAGTATTCTATCAGTTATCTGGTTCCCATAGTACAAACTCTGCTTAGTTTGGGGCTAGATAGCGTTGTGCGACATTTCCAGCAATATTTATTTTTTTATTTATATATTTTTTATTTCCTAGTGGAATGTTTATGGATTCTTTTATACGGCTTACCTATTGAGGTGAATACGCAAATAGTGCAGAATATTTCTTTGAAAACATATGATCTATCACTAGCGGTTCTAGTAGCCAAAGCTCGCGCGATCATCACTTGATAGTTGTTAGACACAAACAAATTAATATTATCATATAACTTAAGCCTTTAAACCCACTGTAAGTATTTAATTAATTGATTGTAAATACTTTAGAGCACTCATAAAAATAGTAGATAAACTTAATAGTAGGTAAAGAGCATTCTTATCCAGATATATTAGCGTATTAATCATCGTTTCCAGAAACTAATTCTACGTGAGAATGCCAACATTGTGTAAAGCCAATTGATATCCTTGCGGATGTGGTCGTTCCTACTAGTTGGCCTCTTCACCGCAACCTTATCGAATTACTCCGAAGCGAATAAAAACGTAAGTGTCACATTACATAGGTTTTGTTATGTAAGATTTCCTAGTTATGCGCTTGACAACTAGGTATCTTACCTGATGATGTAGTTGAAGATGGATGTCGTTCATCATCTTATCTGCTATAGGACCTCCACCACTGAACATAGGGCTTCCGTATACTGGCACACCCTCAACTTGCAAAGTCTCGGTTCTTCTCGAGACTTGTCGAATATAGTGTTACACCGAGGCCGTTAAACAATGAGTAATAATCGTAACTTCTCGAACGCTTTTGTCTTGCTGCGTTATTGTTGTTATTGTCTGCGGTTGCGCACAATGGAGTGGCCATTGTGTCGAGGGACCGACCCTTTTCCTGGAACGATCGAGATCCTTCTCGAACAATCGAAATGTGTGAATATAAATAGGCCGGAGAGATAGCCGGACAGTCAGTTGTGAGTTAGTCGGATTTAGTCTGAGTGAGTGAGTCTCAGCGAGGCCCTGGAGGACTGACGTGGAGCAGGGTCTCGCGTGAACAGTAGTTGCTCGCGAGTCAGTCTGGATTAAGCTATACGTGCGAACATTTCGGTGACTTTAAGTGGTGCACCAGTGGTGTGAATTAGTATGTTGTGATACGTGTGACCAATTTCGTGTATTCATCGTCATCGTGTTGAATAAAAGTGTTATTTTGGTCAGACCCATTCCCATTATTTTATCCCGAACCCTCAGCTCGTAACAATTTGGTGTCAGAAGTGGGATAAAATAATGCCGGTTCTCCCAAAGGATAACGTGGACGGTGTCAGGACGAGAGGTCAACGACAACAGGAAATGGATGAAAGGCGGTTTGGGGAGTCTCTGGTTCAAGAAGCTCGGCAGAGTCGTCAGGCGATGGAGATGGAATTAGCCGCCGCCGAATCATTTGGAGCATCATCATCATCATCCGTGGGGCAAGCTCCTGTGACAGGCGATATTGCTGCTATTATGGCAATGCTTTGTCGTCAAGAAGAACAGCGTCGTCGGGATAAAGAAGAGCAGCGTCGTCAGCAAGAAGAGCAGGCTCGGTTGCAGGAGGAGGAACGCCGTCAGCATAAAGAAGAGAAGCGTCGTCAACAGGAAGAGCCGGCTCGGTTGCAGGAATAACAACGCCGTCAGCATTAAGAAGAGAAGCGTCGTCAACAGGAAGAGCAGGCTCGGTTGCAGAAGGAGCAGCGACATGAACAGGTAGAGCAGACTCGGTTGCAAGAGGAACAGCGACGTCAGGATAAAGAAGAGCAGCGTCGTCAACAGGAAGATCAGCGACGTTGGCCATAAGAGCGTGCTCGACTGATGAGGGAATCGTTCGGTTCATCTGGAAAGGAATTCCAGGAAGTGAAAGAACAGATAGAAATCAAGAGAGCCGTGTTTTGGAGGCTGGAATTGGGCTCGACTGATGAGGGAATCGTTCGGTTTATCTGGAAAGTAATTCCAGGAAGTGAAAGAACAGATAGAAATCATGAGAGCCGTGTTTTGGAGGCTGGAATTGGGATCGCTGATGAGAAAGGGACTCTGGGTGTCCTGAAGTACTGGAGACGGCAATGTGGCTCCTCTAGTTGCTACATCTTCAGCGCGAGGTGCGCCTAAAATTGTTCGTGTTGATCGGCTGCCGCGATATGAGGCTAAGAATGCTCGGGACAAGCATGTTTTAGGAGGGGGCAGTGTTACACCGAGGCCGTTAAACAATGAGTAATAATCGTAACTTCTCGAACGCTTTTGTCTTGCTGCGTTATTGTTGTTATTGTCTGCGGTTGCGCACAATGGAGTGGCCATTGTGTCGAGGGACCGACCCTTTTCCTGGAACGATCGAGATCCTTCTCGAACAATCGAAATGTGTGAATATAAATAGACCGGAGAGATGGCCGGACAGTCAGTTGTGAGTTAGTCGGAGTTAGTCTGAGTGAGTGAGTCTCAGCGAGGCCCTGGAGGACTGACGTGGAGCAGGGTCTCGCGTGAACAGTAGTTGCTCGCGAGTCAGTCTGGATTAAGCTATACGTGCGAACATTTCGGTGACTTTAAGTGGTGCACCAGTGGTGTGAATTAGTATGTTGTGATACGTGTGACCAATTTCGTGTATTCATCGTCATCGTGTTGAATAAAAGTGTTATTTTGGTTGGATCGATTCTGCATTATTTTATCCCGAACCCTCAGCTCGTAACAATAGTCACTTTGGCCTATCCACTTTCCTCTGCCGCTTTCATTTTCGACCGTAAACGAATAAACAAAAGACCGGATATAATGAAAGTTTTAAAAACATTTTCCAAGTCATGAATAAGCGCCTCCGCCAATGTGTAGAGTGCCATTAGCGTGACAGGACTCAGCTGACAGTTAGCTATGATCCGGTTGGTTGCCATTTTCACTATAGTTCGTCATAATGCTTGCGACGAAGTTACTAAGCCCATTTGAAGCAGTTTAACCTACAACCTTAAAACTGACGCACACGACATGTGCCAAGCATCCGAGCTAAGCCGTTCTTACTTCCGACCGATGTAACAGGATACTTATGAATCAAAACAATGCATCCACTATCTAATATGACACCTGCATATAAAGAACGACGAATCCACTTTCACGGGCTTAGTTCACACAAGCGAAAATCCATCGACGAATTTCCCAGTGCGGAACATATTTCGCTTGAAGAATTCGCTTCTGCATCGGGTCACAGAGCCATAAAAACAAAAGAAAAAACACTGAATTGCTGCTGCATACCCAGTGCTATTTTGCTAAACTGCTCAATTTGGGGTTGGGGACAAGCAATCAGATTCACCCACCGCATTAGGCGTGAGGAACATGCGTGGTGTGGATGCCATGTACACCTGCCCGATTACTCGTGCACTGATAGCTATTTCTGGTAAACCAAAATATTCCTGTGCCGCTTTCATTTTCGACCGTGAACGAATAAACAAAACACCGGATATAATGAAAGTTTTGTTTTGACGTTTCGATGATCGATTTTATGACTTACTGGAAAATTATTAAGGCCATCATACATATAATTATTGGACGTTTATACGACGGTAATGCAACGTGTTGTGTAGTACGCTCGATGTAAACCTCTGGTTTTACGAGATGTAGTAATCGTGGAGTGACCTGAATACTATTTTGAGCTGATGCTAAGTTTACCCGGTTCTCCAGAATTTTGATGGTTTGTTTGTTTGTTATTTTACGATATACTTCTGCATCAATATGCTAGAAGCCCACTTAGGAATAGATCTTAATTGTTGTAAGTACACTCGGAGTTGCACCATAATGTTCACTCACTGGAGGAAGATACTGTCAAGCATCCGTCCTTTGTTTTTATATTGTATTATCCTAAGAACACACCACAGCAATTATCTTATACAAACTCAGGCACCTAACTTAATATCCTAGAGAAGACTTACCATTTGCTGAGGGTTCCGGGGCTTGCGATGCGCCCTGTGCACCTTCAATCCAGTAACTCCCTCTAATACGTCGGCTAGCAGCAGCCCGTCAGCGCAGTCCCTCGCTAGGCCTCCGCCTGATGCCCCGGCGCGACGGCGAGAACGCGCACGTTCGAGGTAATGGTTTGCCCAGTCTGTGTAGATCTGTAATGAAAGGAAAATTTGTTTAGTTTAAGGCTGGTTCATCTTTGAGATTGTTTGAAGGATTATGCCTAAGCAAGTACTAATGGTTATGTTTACACGGGCAATTTTAATCAATAATTGCCCGTGATGCAGTCGAACAGTAGAGCCAGAAAAGGGGCAGCTGGGGTAAAACCTATATGAAAATTGCAGCAACTTATTTGTTGCAATGGTCTCACACATTTGAAGATTGCTTATAATGGAGCAATCTAATTGCCCATGTAAGACAGCCTTTAATGTAAGATGAAAAATGCAAAATAGGCAGAGAACACCCAGCAGAGAGCACCCAGTAACAAGGACACGTCAAATCAAAGAAAGTGAGGGCTGTACGCTATAAACATAAATTTCACTCAATTAACCGCACAATGAATTACCTACACGCTTCAATAAAATTGCTGTAAAACACTGACCCAGGGTGTTAGAACACGTCCACAAACATAGAAGTTAGATAAGACTGTGGTAGCCGCGAAATTACCACTAAAACTTTAATAGCTGTTTGTTGCCCTCTGTAGTAGGATAGTAGTTACCTACCAATTTAACTTGTCAATCTAGAGTCATACGAATAATGAGGTAGTCCTCCATAAATGTTTAGCCATAAAATCGTACCTAGTGTGCTCATAAATTTAACTCAAATACAATGACGCAAATATTCACAACTTGTATTTAAAATTATATAGTCTTTCCGAGTTTATGAGCCACACTCATAAAATATCGCAAGTAAATTGCCAGCACTGTACCCTCCTTAAAATTCCTCAAGGATCACAAAAGCTGATCAATTTCTTGGCCAGTTAAAGCGACAGTTTATAGCTCATTGTGAGGGTACTTGCAAATTCATGCAATAAAATTCATTTGTATCCAGGACTTGAGGTATGAGCTCATCAGCGAGCTATCTGTAAGTTAATAAGCGAGTGTTGAGTGAATTCCTAAAAGGATTAAGGCGAGGGGCATACTAGTACATGGATCCTACATTTGCCCACAAAAAAGTAGAAAAAACTAGTAAAATTTTCAATAGGTATCTAATTGAATTTTACTAGTGGTTCGCCCCGAACTGAGATCTCGCGAGTCTCCCATAAAAATAAAAAATACGTAATCTTTGACCATCAAAATAGCGCCACGAAATGGATAACCAACCAACTTGACCTACAGTTTCATTCAAATTACAGGTAACGGGAGTTTATGTAATTGGTAATACTTTTTTGGGGTAGAAATTGCAGTTATTCTGGATTTCAGACTTTTACCTATATTTGTGTCACTCAATCTACACGCATACCAGAGACCAGGTCTCTGCGCATACCAAATTTCAGCACAGCAGAGTGGGGTCACTGGTGGTACACCACTGTGAATTTTGTCATAGTTCCGTTTATCTGGCTAATAACTTAAAAACTACATCGTTTAAACTAAAAATAAAAACGGGGTCAAAATGTACTCATAACGACCTTTTATTAGACATGCCATTTGACCCAGTCCCATTTTGATTTTTTTTTAACCCTCTAGAACCCCAACATCGTAACAACCCCTAACAGTTTTAGCTTATTGAGTCACATCAAAATTGTGCCATTATACACGCTTCGAAAGTTATCCTCGGACAAACAAACATACATACAACGCCGATTTGGCTAAGTTTATGAAGAGATCTCGCTTCGCTCGATCAATTAACCAACTTTGAAAAAGGAGGAGGTTCTCAATTCGTTTTTTTTCTTTAGTTCATGCCCTCATAACTCCGTCATTTATCAACCGAGTTGGAAAATTCTTGGTGAAAAATGATCACAAGCTCACCGGTATTATTACTACGGTAATAAAATAATAAAATGGACAAAAATTGCCACCGATTGCATTCTGGAAAACGGTTTTTTATACCCCGAAGATTTTTATATTCTAAAAAATATCACGCAAACGAGATTGACTATTACAAAAGAGGAAATACATTTTGAGACTATTTGAAACCAAATGAAATCCAAATGCTTGTACTCCGAGACATTTCAGTCTCACTTGTGTTCTCCAGGATTGGTAGTTCCATCAGTCATGTTGAAGTCAATTTGCAGGAGAATGGGGACAAGTGGACGCGACACTCGGACGCCGGCGCTTAGAAACTCACACGAGAGCTAGTAGATATTCTAGTGCCTTTCGACAAGTGGAATTTACCTCTCAGACCTATGAGTAAGCAGTCTAAGAACTCTTAGAAATCTTAGAAATTATTGAATCAAATGAACAACAAAAACGATTGATGAGAAGAGACTTAAATTCTTTTAGAAGAGAAAATCGTTCTTTAAAAAGAAAATCTTTAATTTTGATTACACACTATTGATGATAATTGACATTTATTGATAAGTTATTTACTATCATCAAAGTTTTGAGTTCCCATAGCTGGTGCCTATGTGGGTCAAGGCATATGCACTGAAATTCAGCGGGGCAATGCAATCTTGGGGATATTTCTGCCCGATCGTAATCTGGAGCAGTTGTGTTATCTATAGACAATGGCTCTAAATACCTCAACGATTTTTATTATATTTTAAAGTGGTATGTATGTATGTATGCTTACTTGTGTAAGCTGGTTTAGTAAAAGTGTAAAGACGTCACACCATTTATCAACATACTATTGATCTTATCGGGAACCGATCACTATAGAATATCCATGACATTACAATATGTTTTGTCGCAACGTCTCAATCTATCTGTTACAAATTATCTTCCTAAATCTTTTTATCATCTGTGATCTGGTATCTCGGCTGTTTATTCAATCGGTTCTGAATAGCTTTCCATTGTAATAAATCTATTTGACTAGACATTTTTATCGTTGTAATGCAGCTACGTCAAGAAGTTGTTTCCGTTGAGATGTTGAAGATAAGTGAGTGACCTTACCAAAGCCGAAATAAACTTTTGACTTTTACTAAGTACTGCTTTACTAACAAATACCTACTTATTAATCAAAGTCGTCAACGGTAGGTCTTCATTCGAATCGGCGTTTATTGTCTGTACCTACCAAGTATTTGAACGATTTATTTAAAGATTTTTTTATGCTCTGTTTGTGTTACAATAAAAATATGCCACATTTGGTTTTTAGCCCAAATATTTTATTTTATTTTCATAGTTAATTGTGTACAATAAATAAATAAATATCGCTGGACTTTTCACACACATATATACTTTTTTTTGTAAATACATACTTATAATATATAGACAAACATCTAGGCACGAAACAAATATCTGTAGATCATGCAAACATTGTTCCGCGGCGGGAATCGAACCCGCTATCTCCTGCGTCTCAGCCAGCTATACGCCCACTGTGCCACGGAGGCAGTATTAATATAATACTGCTAATTTTATCTATTTTTACTTGGGTCAAGAATAAAAATAGCGAAAAACTGTGTCCTTTTTAATGCAAGAAATTAAAACGTAGAATAGCTGGGCCCCAGCTGCTTGCAAGCGAAGCATTAAAGCAATGCGAGGGCAAGTGCCTCTCGGACAAAGGCTATTAGCAAATGAACAGTAGGTACCTACTAAGTAAGTTAATTCGGAAAAGCCAGAATTTATATCGCGAATGTGAAGGCGAATTTTGTGAAATTTAAATGTAATAATCATTCTTTATTCTTTATTGCACACAAGAAAATACATTTAAAAAATACAGATATAGAAGTCATGTACAAAGGCGAGCTTAACCCTAAAAAGAGTTTTCTTCCAGAAAACCTTTGAGGCTAGATAGAGAGATGTTTTTAAAGGTAGATGCGTGTACAAAAACATAAATAAATATATATATCCAAAACTGATATGAACTATACTTTAAGTATGAATATTATAATTATAATAAATTAAATAAATGGAATAATAATATATACCTACCTAATATAAATATATATCTATAATAATATAATACTTACATACATAATTTATTTGTTTTATTTTTATATCTGTTGTGTTTAGCTTGTAAGGTATAATAAAGAATTTTCATTCGATCATTCATTCAATATAAAATTACAGAGAAAGATAGTGCTCTTTAACTTTCCGTTTGAAAATGTTGAGTGATAGGCTAGCGCGAACTTCATGAGGAAGTCAAAATGAATCATTCAATCATGAACTTATCAATTCATATTCATTATACATTCATGTATTATCCAATTATAATTTACTAGCGGCCCGTCCCGGCCTAGCACGGGTGGACATTTATTTTTTATGACAAATTTTTTTACACCTTGGGTTACACTATGGGAGTTTTAGTAGGGATCCCTAATTTTTCTAGTAATAAATATAGCCTATGTTACTCAGGGATAATGTAGCATTCTAATGGTGAAAGAGTTTTTGAAATCGGACCCCTAGTTTTTGAGTTTATTCGTTACAAACATTCAAAAATACAAATCTTTCCTCTTTATAATATTAAGTATTGATTTAGGAAACTACCTTGGAGATGATTATTTGATCAATACTAATAAAAAGTAGACAAATAATTCAACATCGTAACACGGAAAAGGTATATAAATATTATCCCATTACAAATCGCTGTCACCTTTCCCTCTATCAGTAAAAAATTATTATTTTCCTATGAAAACTATTGTATCAATTTGCAACTCCTCTGTGTTATATCAGCTTACGTATGTATTTACGCTAAACAAACGCAATTTACGTTCACAATGTGTAACTTTACCCCACCACGGCTTCGCTTGAACGAGATGGAACAAAATAAACAAATCTACTTTACATCACTAGGTACCAACCATACAGGATGTCTGGCCATATTATTATTATGACATTCACTTGTTAATAAATCTATGAAAATCTGATGTATGTTCACAAAAATATTAATTTGTTTAAGAAAAATAGCGATAATGATAACTTTAATACTAGAAATAAAGATAAACTCGCTTTTGCTACTTGTAGACTCCATAAAGTTAGTAAATCGTTTAAAGGGGAAGGTGTACGCTTTTGTAACCAACTCCAAGTGATGTGAAACAAAATATTTATAAAAAAGCTTACTATAAAATATCGGATTAGTTAGATGATAGAGAAGTTTGGGATTGAAATTGCTCCAACTCGTTCAAAATGTTACAATTTATACGTAATTTATTTTCTGTATATCTATTCTAAAAGGATGATTATAAAAAAACAACCAGCCTTGTTTCTTGCCTTTCTTTCCTGGCTTGGTCGCGAAGGAACAGGCAGTAAAATTGACGTTTCAAAGTGGTCCTTGTGACTTTAATGAATAAAAATGTTTGACTTTGACTTTGATCAGGTTTTTTTTCTACTTTTAGATAGACTAACTCATGTAACTATATATCACCAATTACTAAACATAGTACAAACAAGTCCAAAAATAACTAACAAAAAAAAATTAAGAATGGGCGGTTTTACATCATCAATATCTCCCTGCCCCTATGTCATTACATGGGCTTGGCAGAACAAGTTTTCTTATTTCTTATCCCGCTATCAGCCGTTTTTTTTTGTTTTTGCAAACTTTCAGTTTTATAATAAGAAAGGAAAAAAGTACTTGGCTTTTAGGCTTGTATGAATGGACGAGTATTTGAGTAGTGACCCTGTTAAATTTTCCTAATTAAGTATAATAAAATTTATTAGCTGTGCTTAGAAATGAATTGCTTACTTTTTAGTACCTACTAATTAGTTATTAGGCTACGCTTAGAAGAATGCTAAGTAAATGTATTTAAGTCACGTATGATTTTGCATGGTTACCTATAAATATAAATTAAACTAAAATAATTAGGTAAATCTTTAGAATTTGGATGATTATATTGATTTACTAAGAGAAGAACTACAGTTACATCTTATAATCCTAGTTTACATATTCTCTGTATTGTGGATATCAGGGTCAATGATTTAAACAGCGCTTGATAGCAAGTTTCAGCACTAGCTTGATGAAGGAGGTAACTGCTGCTGTAGTGCTTAGGACCTTTTATGTGGAGTAGACTTGTTTAGCACTTATATCCTTATACCATCCTCTAAACTTCAATAAAAAATATACAGGGTTACAGGAAAAATCGTGCTAGATCCGTTAAGGGCGTGGAGTACCCATCATTTCTGACTTATTTCACTATGAAACACCCTACCCTAAACTTAACCCTTTTCGAGATATTCGACTTTTAATTTTTTTATTGAAAATTGCCGATTTTTAGGCTACTAAATTTATTTTTGTTTATTTTGTGTATCTTATTATTATTATTATTGCATTTTTACATGTGTAATAAGATGCTTTAGGACGTCAATCATTAAAATAGTGCATAAGTTAATTGAATAGACCGTAGTAGACAAGTGAAAGTTAAGAAATAAAAAAAAATATTAGAAAGTTTATTTTTCTCTAAGGGATATCTAAAAAAATATTATGGCAATGGTTCGGCAGATGTTTTTTAAAATATCTACGTTTCATCAGCTATCTAACGAGGTATAACAATCTAGGGTTTGTATTACATTTCGTGGAAAAAAAGTAGTTGGGACGTAGAAGACCCAGATTTTCTAAGAAATATCTTGTGGACGGATGAGTCCAAATTTGATAAAGATGGCATAACTAACTATCACAACGCCCATTACTGGGCCCCAAAAGAGCTAAGGAATCCCAATAAGAAAAGAGTGAAGGGGTCCCAACGAAGATTCAGCGTGAATGTGTGGATGGGCATTATCTCCAATCATTTGATTGGACCTTACTTTCTCCCGGATAATCTAAATGGGGAAAGCTACGAAAATTTCCTGAGAGCAGACTTAAGTGATTTGCTGGATGATCTGCCACTCAACCTGATCAGGGACATGTGGTTTCAACACGATGGCTGCCCTGCCCATTTCAGGAGAAGTGTCAGAGACTGGCTGGACACAAATTATCCAAACAAATGGATAGGACGAGGTGGACCGTTGCCATGGCCAGCAAGAAGTCCGGACCTAGCCCCCATGGATTTTCACGTGTGGGGGTGCATGAAAAGTCTTGTGTACAGCGAGCCGAATCCAGTTTCGTCTGTGGAAGACTTACGAGAAAGGATTGTGGATGCAGCTAATAAAATGAGGACCACGTTAACCACTGGAGTAGTAAAGACTGGTCTCCGTAGAAGGATGCGACAATGTATCAGAAATAGAGGCGGCCATGTTGAACATGAACTGTAGAATAAGAAAAAGTTGTGTGAAAATCTTTAATAAATGACATTTCATGCTTACCTATTATTTTATTTTACTTTTTAGGGCTAAGTATAAATTTTCTTCTCCACTGTCGCCTATAAAACTAAATTTTTTTCAATGCATTTGAATAAAACCCTAGATTATTATACCTCGTTAGATAGCTGATGAAACGTAGATATTTTAAAAAACATCTGCCGAACAATTGCCATAATATTTTTTTTAGATATCCCTTAGAGAAAAATAAACTTTCTAATATTTTTTTTTATTTCTTAAATTTCACTTGTCTACTACGGTCTATTCAATTAACTTATGCACTATTTTAATGATAGACGTCCTAAAGCATCTTATTACACATGTAAAAATGCAATAATAATAATAATAAGATACACAAAATAAACAAAAATAAATTTAGTAGCCTAAAAATCGGCAATTTTCAATAAAAAAATTAAAAGTCGAATATCTCGAAAAGGGTTAAGTTTAGGGTAGGGTGTTTCATAGTGAAATAAGTCAGAAATGATGGGTACTCCACGCCCTTAACGGATCTAGCACGATTTTTCCTGTAACCCTGTATAATCAATACGTGCAGATTAATGGCGGGTTCCTATATCCGTCGGTAACCAGCTAAAACTCGTTTCTCCATGAAAACGTGTCAAAAGTTAGACACTAGTTTGACACTTTTCAAGGAAATGCGAGTCGTACTCGTTTACCGACGGATTTAGGAACCCGTCACAAGTCGCGCTCATGGGAACACCCTGTATACTCCCACAGTCATTGTGCGCCGGTCGTGTATTCCCCAGATGACTGGATGCGGCTCGACTGTGTGCTTTCATGAAACTTTCACGCTGAATTAATTTTGACTCAGATTTCTGTGAACGTAGATTATCAACGCAAATGTTTATGTTTGAGAAGCGAGAAGTTTTTCCTTTTGAGCAAATGCGATTTAATCTCGTGTAGAAACAATACGTTCAGTATAAAATTTATTTTTTTATTTTGTGTATCCTTCACTAAATTTATTATTAAACATCTACTAAATGGGGAGCAGCTAAAGAGGTTCTCCGCACGACGGGTCTGGCATTGTGCTTTTCAGCCGGTGAATATGCTTGCCCAGTCTGGAACCGGTCAGCACACGCTAGGGTCGTCGATGTTGCGTTGAATGACACATGCCGTATTATAACAGGATGTCTGAAGCCAACCCCTCTAAACCTCATCTACCCTTTGGCAGGTATACCACCTTCCGGAGTGCGTCGGGATGTGGTCTGCTCCATAGAAAATATAAGCAGGAGAATGACAGTCGACATCCTCTATATAGCCATCAAATTCCACAAGGTCGCCTAAAAAGTCGTAAGAGCGTACAGCGTTCCACGCAGGCCACCAGCGACGACCCATCTGTTACTAGACGCGCACTGTGGATGGATAGTAACCCCCCACCACCTGTCTTCATTTCCCCTCAAGAACAGCTTCCACCAGGGCACGACCTGCCGTGGCCAGTGTGGAAGTTCTTAAATAGGCTTCGCGTACAGGTTGGTCGCTGCAGAGTCAATATGTGCAAATGGGGGTTCAGGATCCCAGTCAAACGCAATGTGACTGTGGTGATCCTGCACAGTTGACGAAACACCTGCTAATGTGCCCTTTGTGCCCGAACACCTGCACAAAGGAAGACTTAAAAATGTCTTCTCCTGATGCCATCAATGTAGCCAAGTACCTATCTAACACAATATAAGTACTCGTAGAGCTATTGACACGCTAAGAAGAAGAAGAGTAAATTAACGATACTAGCCCATGGCACACCTGATGTTAAGCGATTACTACTGTCGAGGCAATCGAATTATCTTATATCTAACTAAAACTTGAGCTTCTAACAAGGAATTAATAATATTGCATGCATCCCTGATACTGAACAAACTCAAAAAGTATCACTCATATAACCACCTGTTACTTTGCCATATTTGCAATAAATAAATTGATTGATTGATTGATTACATTTTCAGTCCAATTTATCTTTTGCTTCTTTTGAAATTCATACAATTTTATACTATTTCAATCGTTCCTTCATTCTCCGTTCTCATGATTCCATGGCCCATGTTACATATTTTAGTTTGAATTGAAGACCTCGGTAGCGCAGTGGGCGAATAGCCGGCTGAGACGCAAGAAGTTGCGGGTTCGATTCCCGTCACGAAACAAATTATAATTATTATTTTTTATGCTACATGGAGATTGAACAAGCTTATGATGTTAAATGGTAACCATCGCCTATAACAGACAATTTCCTCGTAGGTCACGCATCTTACAACTCTTATCAACAAGAGGTGTAAAGCCTCATGTGCCTGTAACCATACCCTTCAACCCGAAACACCAATGCTGCTTGGCAACATAAATAGGTATGGTGGTAGTACTTCCCCGGGTGAACCTTTTCTCAAGGAACTTTTCTACTCTTATTGTTAATGTTTTCTCAACGTATACGTGTTCGAATGTTTTTTTTCACAAACCGTTAATCTTGAATATAATATTTTTGAGCAACAAAGATAAATTCATCCAGTCGATTGAAATCCATATAAATGTTTTATAGAAAAAGCTGCTACTGCGAAGAAAGACCTATGCAATCAGTGTGTAGCAAACTCAGTTTGATAGTGATTGGATTCCTCGAAACAATCTAGTGCGATTTTAATGATAATTAATGGATGTTCCAGTGCTAGCAACATCTGTATCTCAAATACTCGCATGAGCTCTAGTTCTGCTTAGGACATATACCGTCAAATATCTCTCATTGACGACCTCCGTGGTGCAGTGGGTGCATAGCTGGCTGAGTCGCAGGAGGTAGCGGGTTCGATTCCCGCCGCGGAACAAATGTTTGCATGATCTACATATATTTGTTTCTCTATATATTATAAGTATGTATTAAAAAAAATGTATATAAGTATTTTGTCAGTTATTTGGTTCCCATAGTACAAGCTCTGCTTAGTTTGGGGCTAGATAGCGCTGTGTGAAATGTCCAGCAATATTAATTTATTATTTATTTGCTATAATTCCGATCAAGTAAGAGTAGTAGAGTTTCTTGGGAAAGTGATCACCCGGGGAAGTACTACCGCCATACCTATTTTAGCCAACAAGGAGCATTGCTGTGTTTAGGTTTGAAGAGTATGGTTGCCGGTGAAATTACAGGCACATAAGGCCTCAAGTTGATGGACGCAGGACAGTGCATCGTAGAGCCCGTTTCTAAGGTACGTTCGTTTTCGTGTCTGTGGTTCTTTCTTGATTACTCTGTTTTAGATCAGTACAAGATTTTGAAATAAATAATTTAGGGGCATAAACTTGTTTACTTATTTCAACTTTAATAAAATGCTAACTGTACATCACATTACATTGTCGACAAATCTCATAATCTTTTGAAATTAAATGAAATCAATTTATTTGTTAAAACATGGAAACAAAAAGAATACATTGCAGTTACGTATAAGTGAATGTATTGTATGTATGCATGCTAATGAATTATATACGAGTAGGCACTGACAAAAATTAGAACGTTGTGTGTTATAAGTTATTAATCACACTAATATTAGTACTCAAATGGGAGTGGGCGGGTCATGTCACTCGAATGCACCCTGAAAGGTGGACTAAGATCTCCACCGACTGGCAACCTACAGGACGACGGCAACGAGGCAGACCGCGAAAACGTTGGCGCGACGATCTGGATGGGTTCCATTCTGTCTGGCAGGAGATTTCTGGAGAACGCAAGGAATGGAAGGAAATGGGGGAGACTTTTGCCCAGCAGTGGGACAGTCTAGGTTATGAAAAAAAAATATTAGTTAAAATTAAACATCTGCACACAACATTAATTAGGTATTTCAAATTTATACAAAAAAACATTAATAAACTAACAATTAAATATTATGTCAAAATAAAAAATATATTGTTACCGTAAATACCAAATAAAAAAAAATTGTCCAATTGTTGCGTAATTTTATTTACAAAGAAATTCTAATCCTCTCCAGTCAATATTGTCTATAAAAAGACTGTTTATTAGCTATCAGATGGGCCATTTACTTATCATATTTCTAATTTCATTTGTTTTATTTGGCTTCTAAACTGTGCAATATCTTGGAACATCTGATCTTAGCCTTTAAAATCTCAATGTAGAACATCTAACGAAAATCTTCTCGAACGAAGAGCCACTCCAGGTACAGATAAAACGCTATAACAATAAAGACTTTTTCCAATTGAGCCAATATAAATTAATTGGGACTACAATTACGATTTAATGGACAATGAAGTCATTTGCATACTTTTAAATAACTTTGACGTTTGCAATGAATACATCAAAGATAAATCAGATACAAAAATGTTTACCTAAAAAAATCTCCATTATAAGTTTACCAATATACTGTTACGAGCTGAGGGTTCGGGATAAAATAATAGGAATCGATCTAACCAAAATAACACTTTTATTCAACACTAGAACGATGAATACACGAACTTGGTCACACGTAATCACAACACACTAATTCACACCACTGTTGCACCACTTCACCGAAATGTTCGCACTTATAGCCAAATCCAGACTGACTGTCCGGCCATCTCTCCGGCCTACTTATATCGCACACAATTCACTACACTAGAACGATCTCGAACATTCCAGGAAAGGGTCGGTGTTTCGACAGAATGACCACTCTCCATTCTGCGCAACCGCAAATAATAACACAGCAGGTAAGACAAAAGCGTTCGAGAAATTTCGATTATTACTCATTGTTTAACAGCCTCGGCGTAACAATACTAATGTAAGATTTTAGTATTGAGAAATGCTTTTCTAATAACCATCTACATTTCTGTACAAAATAATAGTGATGAAATTAAGTGCCCGTAAAAAAGTGCATCGATGTCGATATTTTACGCCAAAGCAGTTTCCCCGTTCAGAAAGCTTAAAAGCGTAATGTGAGGAAGTGAAATGAGGTCGCGCAGCTTTTAATATCGCAGGGCGGGACAGTCAAACGGTTTGCTAACTCTAGTGCTAAACTTAAACACCTTGATGTTATGCTGTACGTTAACGTGTAGTCAACGTTTTAATTTTTGAGTTGCCAATATGGTTATTGATTTGTATGGAATTGTTTTGTATCTGTTGTCATTGTTCAAAATGGAAAATTAGAACCAAGAACACTTTTGTGATATTATATGATCACCTCTAGCCCCGAACAAACCGGTCAGTTTGTTTATGATTCTTCGATTGTGTTAAATTTTCGTTAAAGAAACAAAAACAGGCAAAACACAACGGTTAAAATACTGAATACACAACATGGCAATCGGCAAATCATTACTTTCTAACAATCTCATCTTGCCTTTTAGCTTTTAGTCTTCAATCCAAAAAGCAGTTAATTTTAAAAGCATCATAAACGGTTACCTGCACGATGGAGCGCGTTTGCCTGGTGACGTCATCTGTAGAACCCTGGATGGAGCGAGGTGCTCTTATGCAGGTGGGAATCATGATCACGATGACTCAGAGAACAAAAGACACGTCTTTTTATCCATTACAGTTATTTTTATCGACCATCGATAGTTTGTCGGTGACCTCATCACTATTATCACAAAAATTGTATCTATTAAAAATGTTCGGGTTTCTAAGACGATGAACTTTTTGCATTTAATTCATGTTTAATTTAATTTGATGAAGTAACAGTTCTTCATGGAAAGATATTTATCACCATTTCACGTCAAACGAAAGCCCCCATAATTTACTAAGCTCAGTATTTTTTCTGGTGTTTAGAGTTGCGATGACACAATGATGAATAATGAACCAGCTTAATGTGACCTACAAGATTTAAACTCTAGTTTAAACAAAATGGTTTTGAGAGCTAGTCCCACGGCTCATGAATGAATGGATAAGTCTGAGGATCTATGCGAGATGCTTCTGGGAATATTCACTCTAGTAGTATTGTATGTTTTGGTTTACGAGTTTACGTAATAGTGTTGTATTGGAACTCTAGATTAACAAATACAGATACACAGTTATGAATAATTAATTTGTTCGCGTAATTTCAGAAAATTTCAAACATTGCAGGAACATATCCTTACAATATTGATACTCGAGCATAAATAGGAACTAAAATACCTATTTCTTACATGTATTCTGTTCTTCCACGTCACTACTTGATCGAGCGAAGCGAGATCTCCAAATCAACTTGGGCAAATCGGCGTTGTTTGTATGTTTGTTTGTCCGAGGATAACTTTTGAAGCGTTTATCCGATAATCGTGAAATGTGATATGTAGGTAGGTAATGATGGCACAATTTTGGTGTGACTCAATGAGCTAAAAATATTGAAGGGTTGTTGAGATATTAGGGTTCAAGAAGGGTAAAAAAAATTAAAATGAGACTATTAGGTCAAGTGAGACGTCAAATAAAAGGTCTTCATTAGTACATTTCGACTCCGTTTTTACTTTTAGTAAAGTTTTTGTAGTTTTTGAGTTATTAGCCATAATAAAAACTAAACTTTGACAAAATTCACAGGGTACACCAGTGACCCCACAGTGCTGTAATTTGGTATGCGTGTAGCTTATGTATCACAAATATAGGCAAAAGTCTGAAATCTAGAATAACTGCAATTTGTACCCCAAAAAAGTGTAACCAATTAACGTGAACTCCCATTACCTGTAATTTGAATGAAACTGTAGGTTAAGTTAATTGGTTTTATTTCGTGGCACTATTTTGATAGTCAAAGATTACGAATAATTTTTTTTTGTTATATGGTAGACTCGCGAGATCTCAGTTCGGGGCGAACCACTAGTAGTAGATTAGAATGATATATAAAATAAATAATAAATCACGAAGTACATCGGATTTACAATCGGATATAACTAACTACTGGTTATTCTATGATGAGATCGAAGTCTTCGTCTATTCAACAATACCAACTGTACCTCGGATCGCTACATTAAGTCAGGGAATAATAATGATTAAGACGGTTCCTGATCTATTCACACAAATAGCCCATCAATAGGTAGGAACTTATTACTCCTTCGTTCCAGACTTGGCGCCTCCGCCTACGACTCTGCGACGACGAGCTGTATGGCTCACAGCTCCACTGGGTCAGGGAATCAAAATGATAGCTCCGGGAATAAGGTGAGTAATCCATGTTGTGATGTATTGCTCATTGTAAACACAATTTGCACGATATTCCTTCAGATTTCGAAGAGCAGAATAATCGCAAATGAGTCATACTCAGTTTCATGATTTTGTTTTACACTGTACCAAAGTTTTCAGTATTAGTTCAAAAAATGTTATTGATTTCAGTTGACTGAATAGATTGTTTATTTATTATTCAAATAAACCATCTATTTGAACATCAATAATAATATTGACTATATAGGGTGTTTGGTAATATACGTACAAAAATGAAAGGAGTTATTTTGATGAGCATAATAAATAAATTTGTGAAATGTTTACCATAGAAATGTGAAATTTATTTTGGCATGTAAAAACTTTATTAAACACATATTGTGCTATTTCATAATTAGTTAGTATTGGTGACGTCTCGAGATATCTCTGTCCCTTTCCAACCCAAAACCCGCAGCTATTTCCGAAAGATCAAATCGTTCTTTATTTTTGGATGTCGATTGCAAGAGTAGGCAGTATCGAAATTATATCGAATAATTCACCTAAACTTAGTCAATTTTCTTTAAAATTTGATAATATGTATAACTGTTTTTTTTTCCAAGTAGAATTTTTTTAAGTTTTGAGAAACCGTCACTTGAATATCGTCAGTGTATTATCAAACACCCTGTATTGATTTTTTGTTGTAGCATGCACTAGTATAAATTTTTTTTACTAAAGACTCTCACTAAAATGGATCTTTTGATATTTGTGATTTAAAATTAATCTTTAATTTTATTAGTTTTAAGAATAATGGACAGGTTATTTCTCTTATAACTATTAAAATTACAAGGTATACATCCGTTTAAAGGTTGTAGACGCCTTTAAATCAATTATAATTGAAATCAAATAGCACGTTTACGAGCTTGAAACAATGATGGAGTACCGTTTAGTGGGAGGGCCCTTTATTTAGTTATTGCTTTGTCTTTATGCATTTTATGTAGGTACCCAGTACCCACAAGAACGTATTGCGAGGTCAAGAAACTATTTTTTATTAATGGGTACGCAAGTTGTCAGAATCATCTATGAATGGGCATGTACTGACGAACCTTGTGCAGATGAAGAAATAGCAATCCACCAGCAGAACCCCTAGTAATTACTAAAACAAATGGTATTCATCACCCACTAAACTACATTTTGAAATAAAGATTATGATTATAAAAGATCTGTTTTATTACTTTTAACATGTTGTAACGATTAATTGTACGATTATCCCAACGAAATATTTATAAACGAATATTTTTAAGATTTTATTTAAATACTAGCTTCCGCCAGCGGCTTCGCACGCGTGGTTTGTTAACAAAAAGTAGCCTATGTGTGAATCCAGGTTATAATCTACGTACATATCAAATTTCATCGAAATCGGTTCAGCCGTTACGACGTGAAAGAGTAACAAACATCCACACATACATCCGTACAAACTTTCTCATTTATAATATTAGTGGGATGGAAACTGATCTATGAGATAATAAGTAGCTTATATGTTATTCTAAGTTTAGAACGAAACTTTAGCAAAGTTTGAGCCCAATCCGTTCTGTAGGTTTGGTGTGAAGGGGTAACAAAGACCAACATCATTTTTGTATAGAAACTTTGACATCACATTTTTATCTCATAGGAACTGATTTATGGAATTAAAGTTAGCCTATATGATAATCCAGGTTATAATCTACGAATATATAAAATTTCATCGAAATCGGTTAAGCCGTTACGACGTGATTGAGTAACAAACAAATAAACAAACATCCAAACATTCTCATTAATATAATATCTCTCATTAATATAATCATAATATTAGTGTGATTTGAGAAATAAACATATCTTAACCCTAATAATGATAAGATATGTAAGTGCCTATTGTAGATAATACTTACATACTATTTTTTGTAAGTTTGTATATTTCAAAGTGTACTAGTCATGTGATACACCATTGATACCCTAGGTCAAAATCACACGATCCATTCCATGCAACGGTTGTCTGGTAGAGATCGATACTTAGGTATAAGGCCGCCAACTGTATACAATCATTTAAATCGTGTTAATTTTAAATGTTTTATTGTTTATGGTGTGCAATAAAGTACCTATTAATTAGCTATCTATCTTAGATACGTAAGTCAGTACCAATAAAAGTAAAGTTTAACTGTAAAACTATCCAGGTATCCACGGAAGTAATTACCTACATACACCGCATAAACAGTTGAATGCAAATCGGATATTCGTATGCAACTAGAAAGGAGCCGATTGAGAACCAACTATTGTAATATGCTGTAGTCGCACCCACATACACGTAATGAGGCCAAGCAATTACAAAGTGCATTAAAAGCCTCCAGCTTTAATGTGCCGGTATTTGCATAAATTGAACATAATACTGTTCTAGTGCTCTGATAAATGGTAAAATCTAACTAAACATATAAAAGCAGTTTAATTCGAATTCCCATGCTATTTTAAAATCCAAAGCACCCAAATCCAATATGCAATTTACAGGATGTTTGGTAATATACTGACGATATTCAAGTGACGGTTTCTCAAAACATAAAAACAGACTTATCGAAAAAAAATGTCTAGTTATATTATCAAATTTTAAAGAAAATCGACTAAGTTTAGGTGATTAATTCGATATAAAACTTACTGCCTACTATTGCAATCGGCATCCAAAAAAAAGGCCGATTTGATATCTCTTTTGAAAATGACTGCGGGTTTTTGGTTAGAAAAGGACAACAAGAGATATCTCGAGACGTCACCAACGGCAAACATTATGCAATAGCGCAACATAAGTTTAATAAAGTGTTTGTTTTTACATGCCAAAATAAATTTCACATTTCTATGGTAAACATTTCACAAATTTATTTATTATGCCCTTTTCATTTTTGTGCGTATATTATCAAACACCCTATTTAATACACATCGGTTTACTCATTTAAAATTTTACTTAAGAAACTTCTATTGCTTTCCCAAATTACTGCATCAGTAGGTAGTCGTTCTGGGTCTACATTTAGTTTGATTTAGTTGCAAAGGTTACTTATGTTCTGTATGTTAAATTAATAAGTCCTCAAAATTGTTATTAAAAATTTGCAGAAATTTGTTATTTATTTTACTGTTACTATTGATTTCACAAATAGTCTTGCTTTAATAAGTCATGTGCAATTTTAAATAGTGTATTGTGTAATAATATTTTTTTTTTTTGTTAACTTTTAGATGTTAAATAGTTATGTAAACGCGGGTTTCTATTTTCTGCTGCTCACACGCACTATAGGCGTTACATAATACCAGCGCTACAGTCTGACGACCTATTTTGTTGTCTTCATATTAATAGAATTTAAAAATGGACAAAAACTAAATATTTTTGTATTTGGATTTTTTATTATCATCATAAAAGTGTAAGAGCTTCACTCTTGTCGCCAAAGGGGTGATATAAATAAAACACGTAACATTCTTCTTACACATAGGTTCTAACACAAGACTATGATTGGACTCGACTGTGGTTCCTTGTAGGTATTGTTTATATCAAAAACTATGGCTACCATTTATTTATTTTTATTTTTACAGGTAACCGACGTCGCTCAAAAAGCTGGAAGACTCAAAAGGGACTGTGCTGGACACGTTTGCCGTATGCCAGACACAATGTGGGCGAAGACCACCACAGAATGGGTCCCAAACAACGGACGACGCCCGCGTGGAAGGCCCAGGCAAAGGTGACTGGATGAGCTAATCTCCAACCTTAAGGGTTGGCTCTTACTCACGAATAACAGAGATAAGTGGAAAGAGGGGAAGGAGGCCTTTGCGCTGCAGTGAGACAAATCAGGCTTATAATAATATTTATTTTATTATTTCTTAGGAAACAAAGAGCACTTAGAGACTATCTAATCAATTGTCTTATATAGGTACATCTAATGGCCATTAAAAAGTTTCCACACCATGGTACCACAGCATCCACTTAAAACAAGTATTTAATTTTACTGATCATGCAATCTATATATCCAGTCCAAGAATCAAATCCATCAGTCGCCCACCTCGCCACAGAGGTAGTTACATAAAGTCAAAACTTTGCTACCCTTTTTTTCCTTAACTGTCCCTTTCCTGCGCGATGTTCCACCATTCCCTTTCAAATATATCCAAATCGATCGCGTCCTCCATCAGGCTTCCAGGTAGTGTCAGATTAGCTCGCCACTCGGGATGCTTTCTATTATATAACTTGAAAAAAACCAGATGACCAGCGTTTAATAAGTAAAATGCTTATTAGCTACCCAAAGTTACTTTCAAAAACTATTTATCAAATGCTTTCAAGAATTGTCAAATCTCAAAACTGACCAACTCTCTCTGGGTATAGATAGGTATATCTATGAAGATAGAGAATAGGAGAGCAAGTCAAATTATGCAACGTGAAAGATACTGAAAAACTAATTTAGAAGCCAAGAGCTTCCACAGTGTACAATAATAGAAAACCCAGAGGAAGCTAAAAGGGGTCACGCCCGGACTTTGATGTTTCATCATAAACCAGTCATCGCTTGCATTATGACAACTTCGCATGTGTACGACGAAAACCATAAAGCTAACTGCTCGAATCTCTTGTGAAATTCACAATCAATATATGTAATCCTCACTAGAAGTCATAAATACAAAGCTTCGGGAATACGTGGGTGAGGTTACTGCCGCCAGTTCATCATTAACTACATACCCTCTTTCCACGTTAAGTGGCATCTGCATCTCAGAATCACTTCTTTCACTTCTTTGATACCCATATCATCATTCACAGAATCAATATTTTTTTATTCTACCTGGAGATGGAACGGGCAAATAGTCCACCTGATGTAAAGTGCTGTCATCTATCTCTTCTTTGGCTTTCCTCTACTTCTATATCCACCTACATTCTTGTCTTACGTTTTTCTAGTCGTTGATAGCTTCTTTCGTTGATATCCCCGGCTTAACCCTTAAAGCTGGTTTATATAGTTATAAAAAAATAATAGAAAAGGCAGCACCAGTAAGTGGTATACAGCGTACGTAGTACTTTTGATAGAGGACAGAGTAGAATGGACACTGGTAAACATGCTTACTACGTAAATTTAGCCGCATAAAATAAAGTCGCCAAGATGATACTCTTCAACCTAAATAATATCTCTGATCTGTATCATAAATTACCTGATGGAGGAGTTATTCAGATCGTAATCTTACGTTACATCATGTTAATTCCATTAGAGGATACCTGTTGGACAAAATAGGGCTGTCACATGCCCTAAAAACTAGCATTTCTAGTTTTTAAGACAATGGCAGTCTTCCTAGACAGATAGTTTTTTTTATTGAAGATAGCCAAGCGCTTGACCACTATATCACCTGATGGTAAGTGAAGGGATGATCGAGGATGGATCACACTTGCCTAGAAAAAACCTATTTACTCTTGACTTGAAGACTCCAAGATTATACTGGTTCGGAAAAACATACATCGGAAATGAGTTTCACTCCTTACTTGTGCTAACGAGAAAAGTTGAAGCAAATCGTTTGGTACGGCAAGGTGGTACATTTATAACTACATTTCAAAAATCGTCCTTGTTTGTACACATTTGGGTGATATAGTGCACAGCACTATGGACTATGTTTTTCTATCTCTTCGTTTCCAATAGCTCAAAACCTATCGAACATCTGCTTAACACGAATAGGGTTTTGATCTTCCGAATTCACCTTTCTCTATTAGGTCATCTAAATCTCTTCCTATCTTCAAAGCTAAGGTATACAACCATTTCATTCTGATTGCCTCCGTGGTGCAGTGGGCGTATAGCCGGCTGAGACGCAGGAGGTAGCGGGTTCGATTCCCGCCGCGGAACAAATGTTTGCATGATCTACAGATATTTGTTCCAGGTCTGGGTGTTTTTCTATATATTATAAGTATGTATTTACAATATATATATAAGTATTCTATCAGTTATCTGGTTCTACAAGCTCTGCTTAGTTTGGGGCTAGATAGCGCTGTGTGAAATGCCCAGCGATATTTATTTATTTCCTTTCTTTGTCTGCGCACTGCTAGTTTATCGTTATGTTTATCTCCTTTATTGTAGTTTATATATAAGTATATATTATTATATTTGTAATTATATATATTTAGTTTATTAGTAAGTATAGGTAGTTTATGTAGGTTTATGAACATACTCGTAGATACACCACCGTCTTTTTGATTTTGTTTTGTCCTGTCCATCCAAAGGTTGTCTGTAAGAGATCGCTTTTAACGATAAGACCGCCCATTGTACTTACCTTAATTTTTGTGTATTTTTATTGTATTTTTAATTTTGTTGGTGTGCAATAAAGAATATTCTAATTCACTCGCTAACCCTGGATCTACCGGTCACGTCCACATCCGATCCGCGGTCTGTGATGTATATCTGAACGCTTGTCAAAGTTCGACACACTGTTGCTGATTTACTACGTGTGTATTTATACACACGGAAGGTGCGGCAGACCAATGAACTTTGCGATCTGTGACATAATCGTAAACATCCATTTACATCACTAAAAAGTAAAGAAACAACACTAAAAAGAACTAAAGACAATGTGAGATATGCGTTAAAGAGTTTGAGTGCCACCGTAAAAGGATTTATGTGGCTGTAAAACGTTTAAAATGTGCTTTTTACGTAAAACTGCGGTGATGGCGTTGTTAACGCGATTGCACCGGATCTAGAGGTTTTTACTAGCGTTTTTGGCAGTTACAATAATCGGTCTTTAGAGGGAAATGGTTTTGAGTTCTGCGCGAAATAAAGGAGGTAAAAATGTTAGAGCTTATAGAATTACTAGATTGAGGGTTGCATTTTAAAATGGTAGGAAATAAACGCGTTCTAATAACATATGTAGGTATTTTTATATCTTGTTGCGTAAAGGAGTTCTTGGATCTTTTTTAATGCCTGCTATTGCATTATACCGCGCCTACATTTTCTATTAAGACTACGATTATATTCAATTTATAATGTAGCAATAAAATACATAAAATAAAAAATAAATATTTTGGACACAGCGCTTTCTAGCCCCAAACTAACCAGAGCTTGTACTATGGGAACCAGATAACTAATGGAATACTTATATCCTTTTTTTGTAAGTACATACATACTTATAATATATAGAAAAACTTCCAAACTCGGAACAAATTTCTGTAGATCATGCAAACATTTGTTCCGCAGCGGGAATTGACTCAGCCGGCTATTCGACCACTGTACCACGGAGGTCGTCTAACCAAAGAAACATACAATTTCAAAATCTAACAATTCCCCTTTGGATTACAGAGCCCTACATCTTTGTCTGGCTCCCATCAAATATGGTATCAATCGTCACCAAAATTGGTTCGTCCCGTTACTAGATCCGAAGTTGATGAAAGGATATCGGCCTTGATAGATAGAAACTAATTAATACTCTGTGGTTGTACAGTATTAACTGCTAGTGCAGCTGTGTATGTGATATGTGGGCCGCAGATGTTCTAAGCTATTGTTACGTGGGCGATTGCAATCGTTTATGGAAGTTAATGACCTGTCGTTTTTGGTAGTAATCCACTATTGATACGTGAAATGCAACCGGCTATGGTCTTCTTAGACATGTCGATGCCCTGTTACCATAAAAACTACCAGTAGGCCTTTATTTCTGTAAACAATACGTTTAGCAATACATAGTATTTTTTAAACTTTCGCATTCACAGTACATAATAAATAAAAAATAAATAAATAAAAAGGTAAATACGCGATAAATACCCATTTAATAATAATAATTAAAAACATATAGCAATTGTTAAGTACGAAAAAACGCAAACGCAGTCAAAATTTAGCTCGACAGAGCTATTTATATTCTGAATCTTTTGGTCGTACTTTTTATGCCCATCTAGCTACCGCCTGTAACTTTGCTCGCGTGGATTGCCAATCAAAAATAGCCTATTTTTCAATCCAGGTTCCACCTATATTTAAAATTTCATTGATATCGGTTCAGCCGTTTGTTTAGTCGTGAAAACGTAACAAACAGACCGATAGACAGAGAGACAGAGTTACTTTCGAATCATATTAGGACATAATGGAATTGGATTACTAATTTATTAAAGGGCTAAAAATACCACTACCCAATTAGCGTATAAAAGAATAAGTGACAAAAATTACGAAGAGCACCAGAAGTGGTCTAAATAAACTTAAGATAATATTTTATTGCATACCATTAAAAATAAATAAACAAAAGAAAGCACACTTTTAAATCTTAGTGTACAATGGCTTGCCTTATGGCTTATCTATAAGATATCTCTTCCAGGTAACCTTTGAATGGAGAGGGTATGTGAACAAACGAGGACGGTACCGGGGCGGTGGCGTAAATTCTATAATACCTAGCAAAACAATTAATAAATATGTAGATAATATTTTTTTTTTTTATGTTTCATAAAATTTTGAGTAAGGTACAGGATAAGATAATTAATGTCAGAAAACAATGTAAAGTTTAACTAGACACTAATTAATTAATTAATTATGAGATAACAAGCTTCCGCTCGCGGGTTCGCACGCGTGGTTTGTCAATAAAAGTAGCCTATGTGTTAATCAGGTTATAATCTACGTACATACCAAATTTAGTCGAAATCGGTTCAGCCGTTACGACGTGATTGAGCAACAAACAATCAAATAAATAAATAAATAAAATAAATATTGCTGGACAATTCACACAGCGCTATCTAGCCCCAAACTAAGCAGAGCTTGTATTATGGGAACCAGATAACTGATAGAATACTTATATAGTTTTTTTTTTGTAAATACATACTTATAATATATAAAAAAAACACCCAGAACCGGAATAAATATCTGTAGATCATGCAAACATTTGTTCCGCGGCGGGAATCGAACCCGCTACCTCCTGCGTCTCAGCCGGCTATACGCCCACTGCGCTACGGAGGTAGTCTACGAAACAAACAAATAAAAAATAACGAAAAAAGAAAGTTATATAAAGAAACATCCAAACTTTCGCATTTACTTGTATAAAATTGGTGTGAAGTGTGATGGTAGCGATCATTTTCTTGTTGACTGCAGTTCGACTTCACTACCACGAGTCCGAAGGAGTTTATTGGCGACGGTGACCACTTAACATCAGGAGGCCCGTCATTGTGTGTCTAAATGATTAATATAAAAAAATCTTATAAAAACCCCGCAAAAACCTAGGTATTTTGTGTAAACGAAATAAGTGCGTTCGAATTTTACGATATTGCCATAATTGATCGAGCGAAGCGAGATCTCCAAATTAACTTGGGCAAATTGGCGTTGTATGTATGTATGTTTGTTTGTCCGAGGATAACTTTCGAAGCGTTGATCCGATCACTGTGAAATTTGGTACATAGGTGATGGCATAGTTTTGGTGTGACTAAATCAGCTAAAAATTTTGGGGGTTGTTGAGATATTGGGGTTCAAGAGGGGTAAAAAAAAATGAAAATGAGACTATTAGGTCAAATGAGACGTCAAATGAAAGGTCTTCATTCGTACATTTCGACCCCGTTTTTATTTTTAGTAAAGTTTTTGTAGTTTTTGTGTTATTAGCCATAATAAAAACTAAACTTTGACAAAATTCACAGGGTACATCAGTGATCCCACCGTGCTGTTATTTGGTATGCATGTAGCTTAAGTATCACAAATATAGGCAAAAGTCTAAAATACAAAAAAACTGCAATTTGTACCCTAAAAAAGAGTAATTTGGATGAAACTGTAGGTCAAGTTAATTGGTTATTTATTTTGTGGCACTATTTTATTAGTTAAAGATTAAGGCCGGCATGCACATCAATTCCTAAACGTATTTAGCGACTAAACATGTTTAAATTTTACATATTTGTATGATTTGACACATATTTAAATCATATTTAGCCACTGAATACGTTTAGGCATAGTTGCGCGTGTCGCCTTAAGAATATTTGTTTTTGTGTTTTGGGAGACTCGCGAGATCTCAGTTCGGGGCGAACCACTAGTTACTTACAAACTATTTCTATACAGCGATAATAATTACATAGAACTCTATCGGCTTTACTGGTTTTCATTTCGCGAAGGATAGTCTCGTAACGGAAATATTTAATGGCTTCTATCCCATTGTTAAGAAGGAGTGGCTGTCGGGTTAGCCTGAGGTACTTTATGAATGAACTACGAGTACTACTTAAATACTATGATTCATTAATCATTATGTTTAGAGTTATAGAGCCGCTATTATGTTTTATAGTTTATATGTTTTAATGGGCGCGACAAACCGGCTGAGATGCAAAAGATTGCGGGTTCGATTTACGCCGCGGAACAAATATTTGCATGATCTACAGATCAGTTCCGGGTCTGGGTATTTTATATATATATATATTTTATACTACCTATAGATGGAACAAGGATATGGCCCACCTGATGATGTTATGTGGTAACCATCGCCATAGCAATCTATGCCTCTTAAATCACGCATCTAAAAAACGTGCCCTACGATGCACTGCCTTGCGTCCATCAAGCGGAATACATACCCTTCATACCGAAACACTGCAATGCAATGGTATAAGCAAGTATTTACAAAAAAAAAGACGTGTGGCACTCGGAGACTGCCGCGGTAAAACTATTGCATAGCTGTTTTTATCAACTTATGCAATTATAAATACGATAAGAGGGGGATTACGCATGCTCAATAACGCCGATACAACCAATGCCACCTAGAGGCGAGTTGCTGAACTAAAGAGACAAGCGTGATATTTCAAAAAGTCATTAAAAGTTCTGCTATTCATCGATAGATGGCAAAACTAAAAAGTATCACCGCTGTGCCGGTCGGAGTGGGGGGTGTTAGGTTATTTTCGTTACGAAATTTCTGGATTCGGTCTCCACGCTCAAGGCCCGCGATAGAAGCTATGCAATAGCTTAAAAAGTATTTATTGTGTATTAGAAGTTCTGCTTAGTTTGGGGCTAGATAGCGCTGCTGTGTGAAGTGTTCAGCATTATTTATTTGTTTATTGAATCAATTCATATTAAGGATATACTAAATAGGTACCTACTGATTAGGTCGAGGAAGGCCCCCGTCCTAATGGACACTGGATGGGAACAATGGATGGGTAATTCTGGTACATACTAATTATTTTATACGTAAAACTAGCATCCACCCATCAAACGGCTTAACAACAAACGAACGTAACTCATGTAAATGCATTGCTATAGGCCACCAATCTAAGTTGTGATTTCACCACCCCACAGGAACAGTTATCACCCGGGCACGATCTGCTGTTGCCAGCCTGGTACTCCTTAAACAGGATTCACACACAGATTCGCCGCTGTAGACTTAATATGTGCAAATGAGGATTCAGAGACCCGAACTTAACGCAGTGCGACTGCGGTGATCCTTCACAGACAATGCAGCACTTGCTACTGTGGCCTTTGTGCCCAAATACCTGCACGATGGAGGACTTAATAACCGCTTCACTTGATGCTACTGTTGTGTCCAACATAATATAAATGATAACTTAGAACTTTTGACACGCTAAGAAGAAGTAGTGACCTCAAGGAAAGTTAATCCTAACTAATCAAGATATACTGCGAGCGCTTATTTTTTTTTTATAACACTAAGGTAGCAAACAAGCATACGGCCCACCTGATGGTAAGCGGTTACCGTAGCAAATGGACGTTTGTAACACTGAAGGTATTACACGCTCGTTGCCGACCCTTTAAAATTTTCAAAACGCCCTTTTTGAAGAACCCCATACCCTTAGAGGAAACCTCGGCAGGGAGACCATTCCACAAACGAAGCGCTCGCGGGCGGAAATTCTTCTGAAACCTCACGGTACGCGACCAGATCGTCTCCAAGGTGTGTGGATGCTTTCCCTGCCGATGGCGAGCAGTGCGATGATAAAACGTACCTGCAGGCACCATATCAAACAACTCCTCAGAACACAACCCATTATACAAGCGGTAGAACACACACAGAGAGGCAAAATCTCTCCTGAGACTTAAGGGCTCAATACCGCTTGTGAGAATGGGATCGTCAACAATTCTCACAGCTCGTCTTTGAACAGAGTCAAGTGGCCCTAGTTGATATCCAGGTGCTTCTGCCCATAAATGACAGCAATACTCCCTGTGGGGTCGGATTTGCGCTTTATATAGAAGCAGTCTTTGCCCCGCACTGAAGTACTGCTTTGCCCTGTTGAGCACACTGAGCTATTTAGATGCCAACTTTGCCTTGTCCCGAAACTGCACGTCACTGGAGATGTCGACACCCAGGATTCCAATGCTCTTAGAGATACTTAAAGGTGTCGCTTCAACTGATTGAAAAATGAATATTAAAAAATAATGTTTAAAAGTATGAAAGTCCCATAACCAATTACCGAGAGAGTGCCCTTTAAATCATTGACAAAAATAAGTACCTCGCTACCACTACAATTATAACAATCAGGGCGCTGGAGAAAGTGCTAGTGATTGATTCGAGTTCACTCGGTAAGGTCCACGCGGTATGACGTACTTGATTGAGAACCGGTAAGTGAAAAGGCTTTGCCTGTGGGTGTGACTTATTGTTTTAAAGTTTGGTGATTGGGTTTATTCATGATTACGGATGGCTTGTTAAAAGAAAATTATAGAATAGAATAGAATATAAAACGCTTTATTGTATACCACACTTACATTAACTAATTATATTTAAAACACTTAAAACTAGACACGCGATAGTACAATTGGCAGTCGTATCGCTAAAAGCGATCTCTTCCAGACAACCTTTAGATGGACTGGATTTTACAACAACGTTAAAGGACGGAAGCCTTATAACTGTGTGCTTACACAAGCAAAACAATATAAATAGATTATAAATACAATTATGAAACAGCTGTAAAACAAACAATAACAATGACAGATATAATAACAAAATAAGATGACTCAGCTCTCTGATGCAGACGAATAGTGCTTAACCAATAGCGTTTTAAAGATAGGAAGGGATTTGGCAGATCTAATTAAAGATGGAAGAGAGTTCCATAAACGAATACCTTGTAAAGTAAGGGAGTTGTCATAGAAGTTAGAAGAGTGGATAGGAGTCTTAAGTTTCAAGGACTTAGAAGAGCGCAACGCAAGGAGATTAGATAGATGGAGATATTCAAAGCGTTCTCTGAGATAAGAAGGACTAAAAGGATTGTTACGCCGAGGCTGTTACACAATAAGTAATAGTCGAAATTTCTCGATGGCTCTCGGCTTACCTACTGTGTCACGGAATACGTAATACTTGGTATGGACTATACCTGCATGCTGCGTTTTTACCTGCAGTTGCACAGAATGGGGAGTGGTCATTCTGTCGAGACACTGACCCTTTCCTGGAACGATCGAGATCATTCGAGTGTTGTTAAGTGTGCGCTATATAAATAGGCCGGAGAGATGGCCGGACAGTCAGTCTGGATTTGGCTATACGTGCGAACATTTCGGTGACTTTTAGTGGTTTATTGTGCAACAGTGGTGGGAATTAGTGTGTTGTGATTACGTGTGACTAAGTTCGTGTAGTCATCATTTTAGTGTTGAATAAATGTGTTATTTTGGTTGGATTCATTTTCATTATTTTATCTCGAACTCTCAGCTCATAACAGGATTAAACAAAATACTATACAAGAGAGAGAGGCTATGATTATTCCTGTGGTAGCGGATGGGTAGCCACTTGAGCTTCTTGCGAAAATCAGAAACGTGGTCATATTTTCGTATTCCAAATATACACCTGATACAAACTTTCACGTGATAAAACTATCACGATTTGCTTGGGTCTAAGGAGTTACAGTTCTTGTTATTTATTTTATCATCAATCTTAATTTAGTTGTGATATTTTAGATAGCAAATATGATTACTTATATATTGATAATTAATAATAAATATGTGTTATATCTCCGCAACGCAAACATATCCTAAAATACGTGTTGCTCGTTCAACAGTGTCAACTACATACGGAAATGTAAATGTAGTTGAGCAAAATCATCGATTTATTGAAAAAAAAAAGAATTAAAGTCCAAAAAAGTGGCATTTTCACTTACTATAATCTATTATTGGGCCATTCGTAGATGACGGTCTTTCTGGTCAAAATTATTTAATCTCATACAAGGTATTAGACGACCTCCGTGGTGCAGTGGGCGAATAGCCGGCTGAGACGCAGGAGGTAGCGGGTTCGATTCCCGCCGCGGACAAAATGTTTGCATGTTTTACAGATATTTGTTCCGGGTCTGGTTGTTTCTCTATATATTATATTGTATGTATTTACAAAAAAAATGTATATATGTATTCTATCAGTTATTTGGTTCCCATAGTACAAGCTCTGCTTAGTTTGGGGCTAGATAGCGTTGTGTGAAATGTCCAGCAATATTTATTTATTTATTATGTTAAGTACGACATTAAATAAAAACACGGGTGGGCTAATGGCTAGTATTGTTGTAATATAGTTTTTTTTTCAAATTCTTTATTGTATAAAATTTGAAATTTTCAAACAAACTTAATGTCAAGTCCTAGAAAAATCTACGAAACTTGTATAAAATAGTAAAACAAATCATATTCATTCATCGTGTAAGTAGACTGACTAAGCGGCATCGTCGCACATGCGCCGATATGATGTTTAAAATTTTTTTTAATTGTTTATTGGAAATGTATCTATTACTGGGTAAATATTTAACCGGTTAGTATATAAATGTCGTACATAACATTACAGATTGTGTAATAAAAATCAATTGCCGTGCGTTAGTCTCGCAAAAACACGAAAATGGCCCGACCGATTTGGCTGTTTTTTTTTGTTGTGCTCGTAATTTTCAAGACAAGGTTTGTATGAATGATAATTTTGAAAAGTAGCCTGGGATATTTGGATGTTCTGGAAAAACTGAAAGTGCTTTTTCCTATAGGATTTTTGTATGAACTCGAGACCATTAGGCTATATTTTATTTTGAAATCCATGCGAAGCCCGGGCGGGTCAACTAATATAAATAAAAAATACCTTAACATTTTTGGTAGTAAAAGTAAGCAAGCGAATAATATACTCTATAGTGTCAGAAGTTCTGAATTGGTAATTCAAACAAATAACCAATCAAACAAAAGCACATCAGCCTAATGAAGCAAACCACTAGAATTTGCAAGCGGCACGACAGATTAGCAATCCAATTCGTTGACAAATTGATTGGTGAATCTATGAATGGAGAATGGCAATGCACAGCTATATCACTGAGTTCACAAAGAAAGCAGGCTACCAGCGTTCTCCATACTATTATTATAAATTCAAAAGTATCTCTGTCGTTCTGTCTGTCTATTTATTACGTTTTTATGACTAAATGGCTAGACCGATTTCGATGAAATTTAACGTAGAGATAGACTAGTGGTTTGTACCGAACCGAGATCTCACGTGCCTCTCACAAAACAAAAAAAATTATTCTTTGATTAATAAAATAGTGCCACGAAATGCATAAGCAACTGACTTGACCTACAGTTTCATTCAAATGACAAGTAACGGGAGTTCATGTTATTTGTGGTCACTTTTGGGGTAGAAATTGCAGTTATTCTGGATTTCAGACTTTTCCCTATATTTGTGTCACTAAAGCTATACGCATACCAAATTTCAGCACTTTGGGGTCACTGGTGTACCCTGTAAATTTTGTCAAGTTCAGTTTTGATCATGGTTAATAACTCAAAAACTACAAAGATTAAACTAAAAATAAAAACGAGGTCGATATTTACTAATGAAGACCTATCATTGGACGTCCCATTTGACCTAATAGTCTCATTTTCATTTTTTTTTACCCCTCCTTAACCCTAATATCTCAACAACCACATCAGTTTTAGCTTATTTAGGCACACCAAGATTGTGCCAACACTACCTATCTATATATCATGTTTCACAATGATCGGATTAACGCTTCGAAAGTTATCCTCGGACAACGCTTGCGAAGCTGCGGGCGGAAGCTTGTGCTCCATCTCATATTCTTTTAGATTTCTTCTAGATAAATATCATAAGTTCTTTCTACTCACAGGCCTTTTTAAAAGCACATTATCAAGCAATTTGAAAGAAGATCGCCTTTGTACATGTCCTATTTATTTTGTTATATATTTTCTTGTGAACAATAATGAGTATAGAGTGCGTAAGTTCGAGCCAATGTTATCAATCAACAAGCTCCAGCAACCTGCTTTTTATACAAATGCGGTATTTACCTACCTAGTTATAGGTGTGTATTAAACATCATTATTCATAGGTAATTGGGCGAAGCGAGCTTGATACGAGTTATCTAGGTACAAATCGAAACGGGTTGTTATGTATATAGACAATTCGAATAATGTTTATATTAAACATATAAACAAACGGTTTCAACGGTGAAAAGCTAAGTTTTCCAAGCTAAGCTTTGCTTTGTTATCGCGTATCTACTGTTAATATTAATATTTAAAGGTTTTGTTGAGTTAGCTTGATAGAGTGAGAACATTCACTCAGAGACCCAAACTTGCCCAAAGTTTCTGATGAATTATTTTTAAATGACTACATAGTCTTAAAGTTTTAAGTAAATACTTTAAAAGAGTGGCAAAGGTGAAACGTGATTTCACTTTGCCATTTAAAACTCGATTTAATGCACGCATGCACATTACTACCGAAATCCATTTGCCAAAGCAAAAAGCGAATCACGGCCATGCAATAAATCCTCCCGGAATGCACTTGGAACTCTTGCAATTTATTGCAAAAACGCCGTTAAGACTAAACCAGTTTAAAGCCCTCTAAACTTATCCATTCTGACCATAAGCCGTAAGTCATCCTCCGATTTCCACTATTTCAAAAATATGCAACATATTTAAACATGTATGTCTTAATAAAACCTTATTTAAATAGCGTCAAAATACGGGTTTTCGCTTGTCGTTGCTCAGAAATCCGAATAAAACTTCACACACTTGTGGCCACAAAAATAACACAGAATCACGCGCGGAAAACTTTGCGAAAATAGACGCGTTGCGTGTCATCTAAAAACGCGAGCATGCGTTGCGCGGGCGCTTTGGCAACTAACTAAACTAAGTCAAGCAAAGCTCTCGTCCGAAAGCGTTTCGAAGCTCTCTAGTACATTGTTATTATTCTGTGCCTCTATATTTTCTGAGGCATAGTCTGTATCACATAAAACCGTCGTTCACTGAAAAATAAGCTCTGTAACACTGACCGTAGATTCAATATGTCTGAGTTGTGATTGAATGAGTTGAAATCTAACAGTCCGGAAAACTAACAACCGTGTAGCGTTGATTTTAAGGTTGAATTTTGCTATTTAATACACATCGGTTTACTCATTTAAAATTTTACTTAAGAAACTTCTATTGCTTTCCCAAATTACTGCATCAGTAGGTAGTCGTTCTGGGCCTACATTTAGTTTGATTTAGTTGCAAAGGTTACTTATGTTCTGTATGTTAAATTAATAAGTCCTCAAAATTGTTATTAAAAATTTGCAGAAATTTGTTGTTTATTTTACTGTTACTATTGATTTCACAAATAGTCTTGCTTTAATAAGTCATGTGCAATTTTAAATAGTGTATTGTGTAATAATATTGTAATTTCATTTTTTTTTAAATTTTAGATTTTAAATAATTATGTAAATGCGGGTTTCTATTTTCTGCTGCTCACACGCACTATAGGCGTTACATAATACCAGCGCTACAGTCTGACGACCTATTTAGTTGTCTTCGTATTAATAGAATTTAAAAATGGACAAAAACTAAATATTTTTGTATTTGTATTTATTATTATTATCATAAAAGTGTAAGAGCTTCACTCTTGTCGCCAAAGGGGAGATATAAATAAAACACGTAACATTCTTCTTACACATAGGTTCTAACCCAAGACTAAGATTGGACTCGACTAGGGTTCCTTGTAGGTATTGTATATATCAAAAACTATGGCTACCATTTATTTATTTTTATTTTTACAGGTAGCCGACGTCGCTCAAAAAGCTAGAAGACTCAAGTGGGACTGGGCCGGACACGTTTGCCGTATGCCAGACACAATGTGGGCGAAGACCACCACTGAATGGGTCCCAAACAACGGACGACGCCCGCGTGGAAGGCCCAGGCAAAGGTGACTGGATGAGCTAATCTCCAACCTTAAGGGTTGGCTCTTACTCACGAACAACAGAGATGAGTGGAAAGAGGGGAAGGAGGGCTTTGCGCTGAAGTTTGACAAATCAGGCTTATAATAATATTTATTTTATTATTTCTTATAGGAGAGCAAGTCAAATTATGCAACGTGAAAGATACTGAAAAACTAATTTAGAAGCCAAGAGCTTCCACAGTGTACAATAATAGAAAACCCAGAGGAAGCTAAAAGGGGTCACGCCCGGACTTTGATGTTTCATCATAAACCAGTCATCGCTTGCATTATGACAACTTCGCATGTGTACGACGAAAACCATAAAGCTAACTGCTCGAATCTCTTGTGAAATTCACAATTAATATAATCCTCTCTAGAAGTCATACATACAAAGCTTCGGGAATACGTGGGTGAGATGATCGCAGCATTTATATAAAAAGCCGTTTAGTACTACCGCCAGTTCATCATTAACTACATGCCCTCTTTCTACGTTAAGTGGCATCTGCATCTCAGAATCACTTCTTTCACTTCTTTGATACCCATATCATCATTCACAGAATCAATATTTTTTTATTCGACCTGGAGATGGAACGAGCAAATAGTCCACCTGATGTAAAGTGGTGTCATCTATTTCTTCTTTGGATTTCCTCTACTTCTATATCCACCTACATTCTTGTCTTACGTTTTTCTAGTCGTTGATAGCTTCTTTCGTTGATATCCCCGTCTTAACCCTTCTATAAAGCTGGTTTATACTGACGTTAGTTATAAAAAAGTAATAGAAAAGGCAGCACCAGTAAGTGGCATATAGCGTAAGTAGTACTTTTGATAGAGGACAGAGTAGAATGCACACTGGTAAATATGCTTACTACGTAAATTTTTCCGCATAAAATAAAGTCGCCAAGATGATGCTCTTCAACCTAAAGAATATCTCAGATCTGTATCATAAATTACCTGATGGAGGAGTTATTCAGACGTAATCTTACGTTACATCATGTTAATTCCATTAGAGGATACCTGTTGGACAAAATAGGGCTGTCACATGCCCTAAAAACTAGCATTTCTAGTTTTTAGGACAATGGCAGTCTTTCTAGACAGATAGTTTTTTTTTATTGAAGATAGCCAAGCGCTTGACCACTACCTCACCTGATGGTAAGTGAAGGTGTGATCGAGGATGGATCACGCTTGCCTAGAAAAGACCTATTTACTCTTGACTTGAAGACTCCAAGATTATACTGGTTCGGAAAAACATATGCCGGAAATGAATTCCACTCCTTACTTGTGCTAACAAGAAAAGTTGAAGCAAATCGTATGGTACGGCAATTTATAACTACATTTCAAAAAGGATCCTAGTTTGTACACATTTGGGTGATATAGTGCACAGCACTATGGACTATGTTTTTCTATCTCTTCGTTTCGAACATCTGTTTAACACGAATAGGGTTTTGATCTTCCGAATTCACCTTTCTCTATTAGATCATCTAAATCTCTTCCTATCTTCAAAGCTAAGGTATACAACCATTTCATTCTGACTGGCTCCGTGGTGCAGTGGGCGTATAGCTGGCTGAGACGCAGGAGGTAGCGGGTTCGATTCCCGTCGCGGAACAAATGTTTGCATGATCTACAGATATTTGTTCCGTGTCTGGGTGTTTTTCTATATATTATAAGTATGTATTTACAATATATATGTATGTATATGTATAAGTATTCTATCAGTTGTCTGGTTCCCATAGTACAAAGCTCTGCTTAGTTTGGGGCTAGATAGCGCTGTGTGAAATGCCCAGCGATATTTATTTATTTCCTTTCTTTGTCTGCGCACTGCTAGTTTATCGTTATGTTTATCTCCTTTATTGTAGTTTATATATAAGTATATATTATTATATTTGTAATTATATATATTTAGTTTATTAGTAAGTATAGGTAGTTTATGTAGGTTTATGAACATACTCGTAGATACACCACCGTCTTTTTGATTTTGTTTTGTCCTGTCCATCCAAAGGTTGTCTGTAAGAGATCGCTTTTAACGATAAGACCGCCCATTGTACTTACCTTAATTTTTGTGTATTTTTATTGTATTTTTAATTTTGTTGGTGTGCAATAAAGAATATTCTAATTCACTCGCTAACCCTGGATCTACCGGTCACGTCCACATCCGATCCGCGGTCTGTGATGTATATCTGAACGCTTGTCAAAGTTCGACACACTGTTGCTGATTTACTACGTGTGTATTTATACACACGGAAGGTGCGGCAGACCAATGAACTTTGCGATCTGTGACATAATCGTAAACATCCATTTACATCACTAAAAAGTAAAGAAACAACACTAAAAAGAACTAAAGACAAAGTGAGATATGCGTTAAAGAGTTTGAGTGCCACCGTAAAAGGATTTATGTGGCTGTAAAACGTTTAAAATGTGCTTTTTACGTAAAACTGTGGTGATGGCGTTGTTAACGCGATTGCACCGGATCTAGAGGTTTTTACTAGCGTTTTTGGCAGTTACAATAATCGGTCTTTAGAGGGAAATGGTTTTGAGTTCTGCGCGAAATAAAGGAGGTAAAAATGTTAGAGCTTATAGAATTACTAGATTGAGGGTTGCATTTTAAAATGGTAGGAAATAAACGCGTTCTAATAACATATGTAGGTATTTTTATATCTTGTTGCGTAAAGGAGTTCTTGGATCTTTTTTAATGCCTGCTATTGCATTATACCGCGCCTACATTTTCTATTAAGACTACGATTATATTCAATTTATAATGTAGCAATAAAATACATAAAATAAAAAATAAATATTTTGGACACAGCGCTTTCTAGCCCCAAACTAACCAGAGCTTGTACTATGGGAACCAGATAACTAATGGAATACTTATATCCTTTTTTTGTAAGTACATACATACTTATAATATATGTATAGAAAAACTTCCAAACTCGGAACAAATTTCTGTAGATCATGCAAACATTTGTTCCGCAGCGGGAATTGACTCAGCCGGCTATTCGACCACTGTACCACGGAGGTCGTCTAACCAAAGAAACATACAATTTCAAAATCTAACAATTCCCCTTTGGATTACAGAGCCCTACATCTTTGTCTGGCTCCCATCAAATATGGTATCAATCGTCACCAAAATTGGTTCGTCCCGTTACTAGATCCGAAGTTGATGAAAGGATATCGGCCTTGATAGATAGAAACTAATTAATACTCTGTGGTTGTACAGTATTAACTGCTAGTGCAGCTGTGTATGTGATATGTGGGCCGCAGATGTTCTAAGCTATTGTTACGTGGGCGATTGCAATCGTTTATGGAAGTTAATGACCTGTCGTTTTTGGTAGTAATCCACTATTGATACGTGAAATGCAACCGGCTATGGTTTTCTTAGACATGTCGATGCCCTGTTACCATAAAAACTACCAGTAGGTCTTTATTTATGTAAACAATACGTTTAGCAATACATAGTATTTTTTAAACTTTCGCATTCACAGTACATAATAAATAAAAAATAAATAAATAAAAAGGTAAATACGCGATAAATACCCATTTAATAATAATAATTAAAAACATATAGCAATTGTTAAGTACGAAAAATCGTAAAACCAGTCACAATTTAGCCCGATAGAGCTATTATATATTCTGAATCTTTTGGTCGTACTTTTTATGCCCATCTAGCTACCGCCTGTAACTTTGCTCGCGTGGATTGCAAATAAAAAATAGCCTATTTTTCAATCCAGGTTCCACCTATATTTAAAATTTCATTCAAAACGGTTCAGCCGTTTGTTTAGTCGTGAAAACGTAAGAAACAGACTGATAGACAGAGAGACAGAGTTAATTTCGAATTATATTAGGACGTAATGGAATTGGATTACTAATTTATTAACGGGCTAAAAATACCACTACCCAATTAGTGTATAAAAGATTATGTGACAAAAATTACGAAGAGCACCAGAAGTGGTCTAAATAAACTTAAGATAATATTTTATTGCATACCATTAAAAATAAATAAACAAAAGAAAGCACACTTTTAAATCTTAGTGTACAATGGCTTGCCTTATGGCTTATCTATAAGATATCTCTTCCAGGTAACCTTTGAATGGAGAGGGTATGTGAACAAACGAGGACGGTACCGGGGCGGTGGCGTAAATTCTATAATACCTAGCAAAACAATTAATAAATATGTAGATAATATTTTTTTTTATGTTTCATAAAATTTTGAGTAAGTTACAGGATAAGATAATTAATGTCAGAAAACAATGTAAAGTTTAACTAGACACTAATTAATTAATTAATTATGAGATAACAAGCTTCCGCTCGCGGGTTCGCACGCGTGGTTTGTCAATAAAAGTAGCCTATGTGTTAATCAGGTTATAATCTACGTACATACCAAATTTAGTCGAAATCGGTTCAGCCGTTACGACGTGATTGAGCAACAAACAATCAAATAAATAAATAAATAAAATAAATATTGCTGGACAATTCACACAGCGCTATCTAGCCCCAAACTAAGCAGAGCTTGTATTATGGGAACCAGATAACTGATAGAATACTTATATAGTTTTTTTTTTGTAAATACATACTTATAATATATAAAAAAAACACCCAGAACCGGAATAAATATCTGTAGATCATGCAAACATTTGTTCCGCGGCGGGAATCGAACCCGCTACCTCCTGCGTCTCAGCCGGCTATACGCCCACTGCGCTACGGAGGTAGTCTACGAAACAAACAAATAAAAAATAACGAAAAAAGAAAGTTAAATAAAGAAACATCCAAACTTTCGCATTTACTTGTATAAAATTGGTGTGAAGTGTGATTGTAGCGATCATTTTCTTGTTGACTGCAGTTCGACTTCACTACCACGAGTCCGAAGGAGTTTATTGGCGACGGTGACCACTTAACATCAGGAGGCCCGTCATTGTGTGTCTAAATGATTAATATAAAAAAATCTTATAAAAACCCCGCAAAAACCTAGGTATTTTGTGTAAACGAAATAAGTGCGTTCGAATTTTACGATATTGCCATAATTGATCGAGCGAAGCGAGATCTCCAAATTAACTTGGGCAAATTGGCGTTGTATGTATGTATGTTTGTTTGTCCGAGGATAACTTTCGAAGCGTTGATCCGATCACTGTGAAATTTGGTACATAGGTGATGGCATAGTTTTGGTGTGACTAAATCAGCTAAAAATTTTGGGGGTTGTTGAGATATTGGGGTTCAAGAGGGGTAAAAAAAAAATGAAAATGAGACTATTAGGTCAAATGAGACGTCAAATGAAAGGTCTTCATTCGTACATTTCGACCCCGTTTTTATTTTTAGTAAAGTTTTTGTAGTTTTTGTGTTATTAGCCATAATAAAAACTAAACTTTGACAAAATTCACAGGGTACATCAGTGATCCCACCGTGCTGTTATTTGGTATGCATGTAGCTTAAGTATCACAAATATAGGCAAAAGTCTAAAATACAAAAAAACTGCAATTTGTACCCTAAAAAAGAGTAATTTGGATGAAACTGTAGGTCAAGTTAATTGGTTATTTATTTTGTGGCACTATTTTATTAGTTAAAGATTAAGGCCGGCATGCACATCAATTCCTAAACGTATTTAGCGACTAAACATGTTTAAATTTTACATATTTGTATGATTTGACACATATTTAAATCATATTTAGCCACTGAATACGTTTAGGCATAGTTGCGCGTGTCGCCTTAAGAATATTTGTTTTTGTGCTTTGGGAGACTCGCGAGATCTCAGTTCGGGGCGAACCACTAGTTACTTACAAACTATTTCTATACAGCGATAATAATTACATAGAACTCTATCGGCTTTACTGGTTTTCATTTCGCGAAGGATAGTCTCGTAACGGAAATATTTAATGGCTTCTATCCCATTGTTAAGAAGGAGTGGCTGTCGGGTTAGCCTGAGGTACTTTATGAATGAACTACGAGTACTACTTAAATACTATGATTCATTAATCATTATGTTTAGAGTTATAGAGCCGCTATTATGTTTTATAGTTTATATGTTTTAATGGGCGCGACAAACCGGCTGAGATGCAAAAGATTGCGGGTTCGATTTACGCCGCGGAACAAATATTTGCATGATCTACAGATCAGTTCCGGGTCTGGGTATTTTATATATATATATATTTTATACTACCTATAGATGGAACAAGGATATGGCCCACCTGATGATGTTATGTGGTAACCATCGCCATAGCAATCTATGCCTCTTAAATCACGCATCTAAAAAACGTGCCCTACGATGCACTGCCTTGCGTCCATCAAGCGGAATACATACCCTTCATACCGAAACACTGCAATGCAATGGTATAAGCAAGTATTTACAAAAAAAAGACGTGTGGCACTCGGAGACTGCCGCGGTAAAACTATTGCATAGCTGTTTTTATCAACTTATGCAATTATAAATACGATAAGAGGGGGATTACGCATGCTCAATAACGCCGATACAACCAATGCCACCTAGAGGCGAGTTGCTGAACTAAAGAGACAAGCGTGATATTTCAAAAAGTCATTAAAAGTTCTGCTATTCATCGATAGATGGCAAAACTAAAAAGTATCACCGCTGTGCCGGTCGGAGTGGGGGGTGTTAGGTTATTTTCGTTACGAAATTTCTGGATTCGGTCTCCACGCTCAAGGCCCGCGATAGAAGCTATGCAATAGCTTAAAAAGTATTTATTGTGTATTAGAAGTTCTGCTTAGTTTGGGGCTAGATAGCGCTGCTGTGTGAAGTGTTCAGCATTATTTATTTGTTTATTGAATCAATTCATATTAAGGATATACTAAATAGGTACCTACTGATTAGGTCGAGGAAGGCCCCCGTCCTAATGGACACTGGATGGGAACAATGGATGGGTAATTCTGGTACATACTAATTATTTTATACGTAAAACTAGCATCCACCCATCAAACGGCTTAACAACAAACGAACGTAACTCATGTAAATGCATTGCTATAGGCCACCAATCTAAGTTGTGATTTCACCACCCCACAGGAACAGTTATCACCCGGGCACGATCTGCTGTTGCCAGCCTGGTACTCCTTAAACAGGATTCACACACAGATTCGCCGCTGTAGACTTAATATGTGCAAATGAGGATTCAGAGACCCGAACTTAACGCAGTGCGACTGCGGTGATCCTTCACAGACAATGCAGCACTTGCTACTGTGGCCTTTGTGCCCAAATACCTGCACGATGGAGGACTTAATAACCGCTTCACTTGATGCTACTGTTGTGTCCAACATAATATAAATGATAACTTAGAACTTTTGACACGCTAAGAAGAAGTAGTGACCTCAAGGAAAGTTAATCCTAACTAATCAAGATATACTGCGAGCGCTTATTTTTTTTTTATAACACTAAGGTAGCAAACAAGCATACGGCCCACCTGATGGTAAGCGGTTACCGTAGCAAATGGACGTTTGTAACACTGAAGGTATTACACGCTCGTTGCCGACCCTTTAAAATTTTCAAAACGCCCTTTTTGAAGAACCCCATACCCTTAGAGGAAACCTCGGCAGGGAGACCATTCCACAAACGAAGCGCTCGCGGGCGGAAATTCTTCTGAAACCTCACGGTACGCGACCAGATCGTCTCCAAGGTGTGTGGATGCTTTCCCTGCCGATGGCGAGCAGTGCGATGATAAAACGTACCTGCAGGCACCATATCAAACAACTCCTCAGAACACAACCCATTATACAAGCGGTAGAACACACACAGAGAGGCAAAATCTCTCCTGAGACTTAAGGGCTCAATACCGCTTGTGAGAATGGGATCGTCAACAATTCTCACAGCTCGTCTTTGAACAGAGTCAAGTGGCCCTAGTTGATATCCAGGTGCTTCTGCCCATAAATGACAGCAATACTCCATGTGGGGTCGGATTTGCGCTTTATATAGAAGCAGTCTTTGCCCCGCACTGAAGTACTGCTTTGCCCTGTTGAGCACACTGAGCTATTTAGATGCCAACTTTGCCTTGTCCCGAAACTGCACGTCACTGGAGATGTCGACACCCAGGATTCCAATGCTCTTAGAGATACTTAAAGGTGTCGCTTCAACTGATTGAAAAATGAATATTAAAAAATAATGTTTAAAAGTATGAAAGTCCCATAACCAATTACCGAGAGAGTGCCCTTTAAATCATTGACAAAAATAAGTACCTCGCTACCACTACGAGTACAATTATAACAATCAGGGCGCTGGAGAAAGTGCTAGTGATTGATTCGAGTTCACTCGGTAAGGTCCACGCGGTATGACGTACTTGATTGAGAACCGGTAAGTGAAAAGGCTTTGCCTGTGGGTGTGACTTATTGTTTTAAAGTTTGGTGATTGGGTTTATTCATGATTACGGATGGCTTGTTAAAAGAAAATTATAGAATAGAATAGAATATAAAACGCTTTATTGTATACCACACTTACATTAACTAATTATATTTAAAACACTTAAAACTAGACACGCGATAGTACAATTGGCAGTCGTATCGCTAAAAGCGATCTCTTCCAGACAACCTTTAGATGGACTGGATTTTACAACAACGTTAAAGGACGGAAGCCTTATAACTGTGTGCTTACACAAGCAAAACAATATAAATAGATTATAAATACAATTATGAAACAGCTGTAAAACAAACAATAACAATGACAGATATAATAACAAAATAAGATGACTCAGCTCTCTGATGCAGACGAATAGTGCTTAACCAATAGCGTTTTAAAGATAGGAAGGGATTTGGCAGATCTAATTAAAGATGGAAGAGAGTTCCATAAACGAATACCTTGTAAAGTAAGGGAGTTGTCATAGAAGTTAGAAGAGTGGATAGGAGTCTTAAGTTTCAAGGACTTAGAAGAGCGCAACGCAAGGAGATTAGATAGATGGAGATATTCAAAGCGTTCTCTGAGATAAGAAGGACTAAAAGGATTGTTACGCCGAGGCTGTTACACAATAAGTAATAGTCGAAATTTCTCGATGGCTCTCGGCTTACCTACTGTGTCACGGAATACGTAATACTTGGTATGGACTATACCTGCATGCTGCGTTTTTACCTGCAGTTGCACAGAATGGGGAGTGGTCATTCTGTCGAGACACTGACCCTTTCCTGGAACGATCGAGATCATTCGAGTGTTGTTAAGTGTGCGCTATATAAATAGGCCGGAGAGATGGCCGGACAGTCAGTCTGGATTTGGCTATACGTGCGAACATTTCGGTGACTTTTAGTGGTTTATTGTGCAACAGTGGTGGGAATTAGTGTGTTGTGATTACGTGTGACTAAGTTCGTGTAGTCATCATTTTAGTGTTGAATAAATGTGATATTTTGGTTGGATTCATTTTCATTATTTTATCTCGAACTCTCAGCTCATAACAGGATTAAACAAAATACTATACAAGAGAGAGAGGCTATGATTATTCCTGTGGTAGCGGATGGGTAGCCACTTGAGCTTCTTGCGAAAATCAGAAACGTGGTCATATTTTCGTATTCCAAATATACACCTGATACAAACTTTCACGTGATAAAACTATCACGATTTGCTTGGGTCTAAGGAGTTACAGTTCTTGTTATTTATTTTATCATCAATCTTAATTTAGTTGTGATATTTTAGATAGCAAATATGATTACTTATATATTGATAATTAATAATAAATATGTGTTATATCTCCGCAACGCAAACATATCCTAAAATACGTGTTGCTCGTTCAACAGTGTCAACTACATACGGAAATGTAAATGTAGTTGAGCAAAATCATCGATTTATTGAAAAAAAAAAGAATTAAAGTCCAAAAAAGTGGCATTTTCACTTACTATAATCTATTATTGGGCCATTCGTAGATGACGGTCTTTCTGGTCAAAATTATTTAATCTCATAAAAGGTATTAGACGACCTCCGTGGTGCAGTGGGCGAATAGCCGGCTGAGACGCAGGAGGTAGCGGGTTCGATTCCCGCCGCGGACAAAATGTTTGCATGTTTTACAGATATTTGTTCCGGGTCTGGTTGTTTCTCTATATATTATATTGTATGTATTTACAAAAAAAATGTATATATGTATTCTATCAGTTATTTGGTTCCCATAGTACAAGCTCTGCTTAGTTTGGGGCTAGATAGCGTTGTGTGAAATGTCCAGCAATATTTATTTATTTATTATGTTAAGTACGACATTAAATAAAAACACGGGTGGGCTAATGGCTAGTATTGTTGTAATATAGTTTTTTTTTCAAATTCTTTATTGTATAAAATTTGAAATTTTCAAACAAACTTAATGTCAAGTCCTAGAAAAATCTACGAAACTTGTATAAAATAGTAAAACAAATCATATTCATTCATCGTGTAAGTAGACTGACTAAGCGGCATCGTCGCACATGCGCCGATATGATGTTTAAAATTTTTTTTAATTGTTTATTGGAAATGTATCTATTACTGGGTAAATATTTAACCGGTTAGTATATAAATGTCGTACATAACATTACAGATTGTGTAATAAAAATCAATTGCCGTGCGTTAGTCTCGCAAAAACACGAAAATGGCCCGACCGATTTGGCTGTTTTTTTTTGTTGTGCTCGTAATTTTCAAGACAAGGTTTGTATGAATGATAATTTTGAAAAGTAGCCTGGGATATTTGGATGTTCTGGAAAAACTGAAAGTGCTTTTTCCTATAGGATTTTTGTATGAACTCGAGACCATTAGGCTATATTTTATTTTGCAATCCATGCGAAGCCCGGGCGGGTCAACTAATATAAATAAAAAATACCTTAACATTTTTGGTAGTAAAAGTAAGCAAGCGAATAATATACTCTATAGTGTCAGAAGTTCTGAATTGGTAATTCAAACAAATAACCAATCAAACAAAAGCACATCAGCCTAATGAAGCAAACCACTAGAATTTGCAAGCGGCACGACAGATTAGCAATCCAATTCGTTGACAAATTGATTGGTGAATCTATGAATGGAGAATGGCAATGCACAGCTATATCACTGAGTTCACAAAGAAAGCAGGCTACCAGCGTTCTCCATACTAATATTATAAATTCAAAAGTATCTCTGTCGTTCTGTCTGTCTATTTATTACGTTTTTATGACTAAATGGCTAGACCGATTTCGATGAAATTTAACGTAGAGATAGACTAGTGGTTCGTACCGAACCGAGATCTCACGTGCCTCTCACAAAACAAAAAAAATTATTCTTTGACTAATAAAATAGTGCCACGAAATGCATAAGCAACTGACTTGACCTACAGTTTCATTCAAATGACAAGTAACGGGAGTTCATGTTATTTGTGGTCACTTTTGGGGTAGAAATTGCAGTTATTCTGGATTTCAGACTTTTCCCTATATTTGTGTCACTAAAGCTATACGCATACCAAATTTCAGCACTTTGGGGTCACTGGTGTACCCTGTAAATTTTGTCAAGTTCAGTTTTGATCATGGTTAATAACTCAAAAACTACAAAGATTAAACTAAAAATAAAAACGAGGTCGATATTTACTAATGAAGACCTATCATTGGACGTCCCATTTGACCTAATAGTCTCATTTTCATTTTTTTTTACCCCTCCTTAACCCTAATATCTCAACAACCACATCAGTTTTAGCTTATTTAGGCACACCAAGATTGTGCCAACACTACCTATCTATATATCATGTTTCACAATGATCGGATTAACGCTTCGAAAGTTATCCTCGGACAACGCTTGCGAAGCTGCGGGCGGAAGCTTGTGCTCCATCTCATATTCTTTTAGATTTCTTCTAGATAAATATCATAAGTTCTTTCTACTCACAGGCCTTTTTAAAAGCACATTATCAAGCAATTTGAAAGAAGATCGCCTTTGTACATGTCCTATTTATTTTGTTATATATTTTCTTGTGAACAATAATGAGTATAGAGTGCGTAAGTTCGAGCCAATGTTATCAATCAACAAGCTCCAGCAACCTGCTTTTTATACAAATGCGGTATTTACCTACCTAGTTATAGGTGTGTATTAAACATCATTATTCATAGGTAATTGGGCGAAGCGAGCTTGATACGAGTTATCTAGGTACAAATCGAAACGGGTTGTTATGTATATAGACAATTCGAATAATGTTTATATTAAACATATAAACAAACGGTTTCAACGGTGAAAAGCTAAGTTTTCCAAGCTAAGCTTTGCTTTGTTATCGCGTATCTACTGTTAATATTAATATTTAAAGGTTTTGTTGAGTTAGCTTGATAGAGTGAGAACACTCACTCAGAGACCCAAACTTGCCCAAAGTTTCTGATGAATTATTTTTAAATGACTACATAGTCTTAAAGTTTTAAGTAAATACTTTAAAAGAGTGGCAAAGGTGAAACGTGATTTCACTTTGCCATTTAAAACTCGATTTAATGCACGCATGCACATTACTACCGAAATCCATTTGCCAAAGCAAAAAGCGAATCACGGCCATGCAATAAATCCTCCCGGAATGCACTTGGAACTCTTGCAATTTATTGCAAAAACGCCGTTAAGACTAAACCAGTTTAAAGCCCTCTAAACTTATCCATTCTGACCATAAGCCGTAAGTCATCCTCCGATTTCCACTATTTCAAAAATATGCAACATATTTAAACATGTATGTCTTAATAAAACCTTATTTAAATAGCGTCAAAATACGGGTTTTCGCTTGTCGTTGCTCAGAAATCCGAATAAAACTTCACACACTTGTGGCCACAAAAATAACACAGAATCACGCGCGGAAAACTTTGCGAAAATAGACGCGTTGCGTGTCATCTAAAAACGCGAGCATGCGTTGCGCGGGCGCTTTGGCAACTAACTAAACTAAGTCAAGCAAAGCTCTCGTCCGAAAGCGTTTCGAAGCTCTCTAGTACATTGTTATTATTCTGTGCCTCTATATTTTCTGAGGCATAGTCTGTATCACATAAAACCGTCGTTCACTGAAAAATAAGCTCTGTAACACTGACCGTAGATTCAATATGTCTGAGTTGTGATTGAATGAGTTGAAATCTAACAGTCCGGAAAACTAACAACCGTGTAGCGTTGATTTTAAGGTTGAATTTTGCTCCACTCGCTCACTTGTATTTCAGTCTTAGTTTTCGCGTTGTCGAAAGTGATATTTCTGTAAGATAGTACTATTATTTCTTCAGCACCGGACAGACGATGAGGCAGCCTAAAAGCGTGCTGTTGTGACAACACGAAAATTTGAAACGTGTCCGTTGAAACGTATTTCCTTCGAACAATGTGTCGCAGCGGCTTTAATATGAATTATAGAGGGTTAGGAATAGCTCAAGTTGTTCAAAGGATTAGTTCAGCGTGTGACGGTGGATGTCGGACAGGTATGAGCGTATTTTTATTTTAATATGGTATTTGATACTAATTAGGCTAATTTATCGAACGTTTAGGATAGAACAAAGCAAAGGATAGTCTATGCTGCTATGGTTCTTTCATCTAAGACGTGAGTAATGGAAATGAACATAGAAACAGGATAATCAGAGAGAATCTTCAGAAGCCCTAGTCCGATTCATTAAAAAGTAAAAATTTATACAGAGTTTCCCTTTTGATGTCTGTAAATAAGCTAAGCTCGAAATTCTTTCCAAAATTTCACCATGTTTCATTCAAATTAAACCTAAAACGTGAAGAGGGTCAATTTGTCGGCCCCAAACGGGAGAGGCGTCTTGACACGGCACCCTCGACCCGTCACCAAACTGGAATAAAACTAAAAATCCCTTTTGTTACCGTCCCGGGACCACGAGAACTCACGTCCGGGAAGCGACACTTGACCTACCGAAGAGACAGTATGAGGTTTTAAATGCAGTAGGGAAGGTATACTCGCTCACAGAACAGAAGATCACTAATAATTAAATTAATTCATAGAACTTTCAATTGTACTTCGTAATATATTAAGTGCTAATTTGCATAGCAGGTGTCACAAGCGGTTCGAGTAACAACTGTGTTATTTTGTTTGTGTCGGAATTAGTACTGTCTTGTTACGGTACGGTGAGGCAAAATAATATCTCATTCAGGGCAGCTATCTTTTCTTTTGTAGTTAGATGGTTTTGTTCTTAGGAAACTATAGGTTTATCTAAAAATAAAACACCGGCACTTTCGGATTTTTCAAAAATTAACAGTCAGCCTAGAAAATTACATTTGTCAAAAAAAAACAAGATATACATTTCACATGTAACACATGTAACATGTTTTACATTTTGACGAGACATCCTAGAGTCATCATACTGGTTGATAGCCACATTCCGTGCCACACACCGACGTATTTAGATCTTTTGTTACAACATATAAAGGAAAGCGTGACTTATCCTATTCGGGTGAAAAAAACTCATGAATAAAGACTTCGTTATTATCATAAATTTTGTCACTACGATACTTTTTTGTGAAGTTGATCGACTTCTTTCTATTATATTTAATTTTGTTTGATATTCCGGTGTGGTCTTGATTACATATTTATGACATTATTATATTTTTATTTATGATACACATCACATTTTTTTTCTTCACACAGCGCTATCTAGCCCCAAACTAAGCAGAGCTTGTACTATGGGAACCACTGATAGAATACTTATATACTTCTTTTTTTTCACTATTGACATCACACATTTATTATTATTTTGCGCTCACAGGGTCTAGTGGTTGATTAAGCGGTCTCGGCAGAATAACAGCGTCAACTGCTAACCCAGTTGACATAATGCTGAGTCGAGGCCCTTTTGCTGCTATAGCACACAACATATCTACCTCATGTTTAAAATGAATAGTTATATTATATTGTTTGTTTGTTTCTGTTTTGCATGTAAGTACTGTTCAATATTGTTATTTTTACGTTAATTGATCGAGCGAAGCAAAATCTCCAAATCAACTTGGGCAAATCGGCGTTGTATGTATGTATGTTTGTTTGTCCGAGGATAACTTTCGAAGCGTTTATCCGATCATCGTGAAATTTAGTATATACTTAGGTAGATAATGATGGCACAATTTTCGTGTAACTCAATGAGCTATAAATTTTGGGGGGTTCTTGAGATATTGGGGTTCAAGAGGGGTAAAAAAAATGAAAATGAGACTATTAGGTCAAGTGAGACGTCAAATGAAAGGTCTTTATTAGTACATTTCGACCCCGTTTTTAGTTTTAGTAAAATTCTTGTAGTTTTTGAGTTATTAGCCATAATAAAAACTATCCTTTGACAAAATTCACAGGGTACACCAGTGACCCCACAGTGCTGTAATTTGGTATGCGTGTAGCTTAAGTGATACAAATATAGGCAAAAGTTTGAAATCCAGAATAACTGCACTTTAAAAAAGGGCAAACAATAAACATGAACTCCCGTTACCTGTAATTTGAATGAAACTGTAGGTCAAGTTAGTTGGTTTTTATTTCGTGGCACTATTTTGATAGTCAAAGATTACGAATAATATTTTAATTTTTATGGTAGACTCGCGAGATCTGAGTTCGGGGCGAACCACTAGTTATTTTAAATCATCTTTTGTAAATGTAATATGTGTGCTATATAGCAAATAAATGATTGTCTATGTCTATGTCATGACGTTTTCCCTATTATTACTAAATTTTCTCAGTTCCTTCTAATCTAATCTTCTGGTATCCACCATACTATTTCAAAATAAAAAATTAAACTAGTTATCCAACTAAAAGGACTACTGCCACACAGGTGGGTCGCGGAAATGCCGGCGTGTCCGACGCTATTTCCATGCTACGTTTCGCCACGGACGTCAGACGCCCGACGCCGCCCCACATCAATGAACGCTTCGCCCAAACTACTCCTCCGCCCTATGATGACTTCTACTTGGTAGCGGTGATCTTGATCCTTTAGACCAGAGAATCCATGGGCCGTTTTTCTAATAGATTTTAAGATGAACGCTTTTATGAGAGGTAGGAAAGCAAGGCGTGACAAAAGTGATAGGCAACAAGTCAGCCGTACTAGATGACCACTTGACATCAGGAGGCTAGTCAGCTTGGGTTGCTTTTAATTTGTGTTTGCGAATTAAAAACGTTTGATCACTAAGGTTTACATTTTGCATGTAGATAGATTACCAATATCACTTCAGAAGATTTAATCAAGAAACTTAGCTGTTAATAAAAAGAAGCTGGGTTGAAATGTAATTACTCAAATGTAATAACGAGCTCCACTATATAATAATAATAATAATATAATAATAATAAATCTTTATTCATTTTTCATATTGCTGAGATTAACATTACGAATTAATATTTATAGGTAATACTTTATACATTACCTGAACTAGGAGAACCTGTATCTCAGCCAAAAAAAGCTGGACTAGTGTAACTAATGAATACTCAAATTAACAAAACTTAGAATCTATTTACATAATAAAACAGATAACTAAAAAACTAAGTGCAAACGTGCTATACAATATTTAAAATCTTACTTTATTACGGTTAGTAATTCCTCAGTTTCCTCGTATGATAGATTGGATAGAGCAGACTGTAAGGCTCTTTTACAGTTTGAGAAATTCATTGAGTGGATGCTTAATTTACGATTTATCCTGTTGTACAGGTATGGTCCTAGAAACATTAAAAATCTGGATGCAAAAGCATGTTTTACTGGGGTGTTGTTACTGCGGACGATATCTTTTCGCCTTTTGCAAGTTTTGCAACTTTAATGCAAGTATCAAACCACTTTGGTCTGGCTCGAGCCACAAATATAAATAGGTGGTCTTATTTTCTTATTTACGGCTGTTTCAGTCTTTAGCGTGCAACTTTTTATGATAAATTCAGCTTTTATTGCCATTCGTGTCGGTGCTCGATTGAAGCTGCGTCTGTGAATGTGGGTTTATGTCTCGTGTGTTTGTAAATATTACATTAATTTTTCCTTTACGTCCATTAGGCGTCCGTTATGCAGTTTCGTATGATGCAACAGTACATTATTGGATACTAGCTTTCTCCCACGGCTTTGAACGCATGGTTTGTCAATAGTAGTCAAAGTAGCCTAATCCTCAATCCAGATCATAATCTACCTATAAACCAAAGTTTCGAAATCGGTCATGAAAACGTTACAAACATAAAAATAGACATAGATACTTTCGAATTTATAATAACTAGTGGTTCGCCCCGAACTGAGATCTCACGAGTTTTACATAAAAACAAATATTTGTAATCTTTGACTATTAAAATAGTGCCACGAAATGCATAATTACTTGACCTACAGTTTCATTGAAATTACAGGTAATGGGTGTTCATGTTAATTAGTTACCCTTTTTTGGGGTAGAAATTGCAGTTATTCTGGATCACAGACTTATATTTGTGTAACTAAAGCTACACGCATACCAAATTGTGAGGTCTGTGGGGTTACTGGTGTACCCTGTGAATTTCATCAAAATTATTTTTTTACTATGGCTAATAACTCAAAAACTACAAGGCATAAACTAAAAATAAAAACGGGGTCGAAATGTACGCATAAAGACCTTTTTAACGTGCTATTTCCCCAGATAGTAACATTTTGATTTTTTTTACCCCTCTTGAACCCCAATATCTCAACATTCCCCCCACATTTTTAGCTCATTTAGTCACACCAGAATTGTGCCATCACTACTTATATACTAAATTAAAGTAAAAGTTATCCTCGGACAAACAAACATACATATGTACATACAACGCCGCTTCGCTCGAACAGTAATATGGATTAACATGGAAAAATGTATGCTGTAGAGAGCTTAAAATTAATAATTTAGGTTAGCAAGATCAAATCGGGAAATCCTGTGTCCAGTAAGAAGAGAAGATGGTAGCCTAAGGGTTCGTAAAAACGCCGAAATAGAAGATATTGTGGCCGAGCCTTGTGGAGAATACAAGTCACATGGACTCCGCTGGGTCGGCCATCTACTGCGAATGGGTGAAGATCGATGCGTAAAGAGAGCATACTTGGGCCGACCGACTGGCCGCCGACCGGTTGATCGTCCCAAGTATCGTTGGAACGACAGGATGGAGGCTGACCTGTGCGACCTGGGGGCCGACAACTGGCAAGAGATGGCAATGGACAGAGGAATATGGAGAGTTCTCATATCGGAGGCCAATACTCACTTTGAGTCCTTGTGCCAATGGAGAAATTAAGTAAGATCAAAACAATGCTCGAAATTATATCTAGTCAAACTCAAGCTTCGATCCGTTCTCGATGCCAGTGAATGCGCCGTTTAACGTAACTGGAAGTTGAAATTGCTGCTACAGATACGATTGTAACGGAAAGTTGAACGAAAATGGGGGAACAGGCAGTTGATGAAAAAACAATTTTAGGAATAAATAAATAAATAAATATTGGCCCCAAAATAAGCAGAGCTTGTACTATGGGAACCAGATAACTGATAGATTACTTATATACTTTTTGTTGTAAATACATAACTATAATATATAGAAAAACATCCAAACCCGGAACACGTATTTGTGGACCATGCAATCATTTGTCCCGCGGCGGGAATCGAACCCGCTACCTCCTGCGTCACTGGGCTATACGCCCACTGCGCCACGGAGTTCGTCACCTCACAGGAAGCCTAGTAGGAATTGGCTTTGGCATTGACTACATCCTAAATTTTTCGTGTTATGTCTTCCGAATAGTTAGAAAAGGTAGAAGAAGCAAAAGCTAGTCAGTTCTTACATATCATTGCGCTTCCTATAATGCTTGTTCATACACGTATGCGGCAATTACTGTGTTGTTTATTAGATCGTTAATTCTTTAATTAATTGGAATGAACGAAGCTGCTATGACTTAAGTATGTAATGGTTTGTGTTGTTATTAAAAGTGTGATTATATTTACTAGTTGCCAGTGCACTGTGGTCCAACTAAGATAGTAATTCATAATCTATTATTTTTAATTTTTTAAGTTTTATTTTAGCACGTGTCGACCGGGTGCGTAACACCATGCTGCGCTCATTTACCGGCATTGCAGATGTAGGGAGGAGATCGGCTGGTGTTAAATGGGACTGGGTGGGACACGTTGCCCGAATGCACTCCGAGAAATGGGCTCATATTGTGACACCATGGACGCCTGAAGACGGAGGGCGACGTCGGGGTCGGCCGAGAAAGCGTTGGTGCGACGATTTGGTCACCTTCCAAATAGGATAGTGGGAGATAGTTACGGATAGGGATACTTGGAGGGACTTGGGGGAGACCTTTGCCCAGCAGTGGGACGATATAGGTTAGAGAAAAAAAAATTACTTACTAATAATATGGTACCTACAAACGATGTTTATGTTGTTTTTTACCACAGTTTTAATTTAGCATTGTATTTTTGTAATTTGTCATGACAGTGGACTAAGGGAATAAAAAAAAAGAATTTCCTCGCCTGATTTAGATAAAAAAGTGTATGACCCAATCAATCGAACCAACAAGATTCAATTATGAAAACTGATATCTGAGAACCTTTTCTTTAACTCTACCTTATATGCCGATAAAATTAGGGTGTTATCACACTGGCGAGTTCGCGACGTATCTACTTGTGGCGAACACGTCCTCTATCGCTTCGCTGGAGACTCTCGAATCTCGACAGTGTGATACTGATAAGGTTCGAGTACCAACGCCATCAGTGGATAACAACCGAAGCTTGATTAAAGTATATCTTGAAACCCGCTTATTCTACACAAATCTTTTTTATTCTTGTTATATGAAGACAAAATGAGTCATATAGCTAAACCTCTTTATTTATTCTCTAAAACCTTAAGTAAGAGTTGATGCGTATCTCTATCTCAGCCACGCAAATAGTAAGTCAGTTCTAAGTCAATATTTACTAACGGATTGCTGACGGACTAACCGCATCCTGCGGGTATTTGCATCCTCCCGGTTGTATTTGTTATCTAATAGCCATAAATATAGTCCAACCATCTGAATAAAATATTCTATTATATAAAATTCTCGTGTCACAGTTTTCGTTGCCATACTCCTCCGAAACGGCTTGACTGATTTTGATGAAATTTTGTGTACATACCGGGTAGGTCTGAGAATCGGTCAACATCTATTTTTCATCCCCCTAAATGTTAGGGGTAGTCCACCCCTAAATTTTTTTTATATTTTTTAGACAAAATTTTTAATTTCTATTTTTTTATGATACAGCATTCAAAAATACATGCAACCCTAAATTTTTGCCCTTCTACGATCAACCCTTATTTTTTAATAGCCATTTTAGTAATTTAACAACCAGATTTATAAGGCAAAACAACGTTTGCCGGGTCAGCTAGTTCTATTATAAGTTGGAGCTTGGAACTCCCAATTTATAAAAAAATCCGCTGTAAATATTCCATGTTTTGATTTATTAGTCAATAGTCTACCTAGTCTGACTAATCAAATTGTATATTTAATTTGCTTTTAACATTGATCCGCTTTCAACTTTTATTTTCAACCATATCATAAAAAAATGGCCCCGTAGAATGAATAGAGGACGCCAGAACACCGGCACATCTTTTAAGAAGCAAACCAGATGGACTCACGGGCTCCCCGTGCCAGTCCCAAACTAAGCTGGCTGGATAGCATAGAGCAAGACAAAGCTATATTGGAGTTACCGGCTGAAGAAATTTATTTGACTAGGTCACTCGTGGCTGCAATTTTAGTTAGATGATAATAAAAATTTTAATATCTTACAAAAATATACATATTTTTTAATAAAATTATTTTTAAGAAGAATTATTACGAACGCAAGCTTTTAACTTTCTTTCTTTGTCTTTGACTTCAGGCCTCCTGTAAGGCGCAGCTTTCTGAACCAACCTAAATCATATTTCATCACCAATAAAGTTCAGCGATAAAGCACCTCCATCCTCATTTGAACGATCGTAAATTACGCAGCACATCATTACACAATGTATTTTGTTATATATAAACAGTTTAATTCAAGCGCTAGACGAGCGTGAGTCATACCTCCTGCTAGGTATTCTGTGTCACTCAGACTCTGTGACTCAGAGTTCCCTTCTAGTTTGGCAACACGAATATTACTTCGATCTGATACCAGGATGGCTCCCAGACTTGTGACTCAGCGTATCTGGGAAAGGTGTCGGGGATTTTATGATAATTTCCTTTGATATTCTATCTCAATGTCAATGAAATAAGTGACATGCATGGTGACTCTAACGTGTTGAATGCGATCAAAAAAAGGTATGCTCTTTGCAGGATCCATATAGGGTGTTAGATAACATACGCACAAAAATGAAAGGGGTTATTTTTATGAGCATAATAAATAAAATTCTGAAATGTTTACCATAGAAATGTGAAATTTATATTGGAAGGTAAAAACAAACACTATTAAACTGATATTGTGCTATTGCATAATGCTTGCTATCTAACGACAGATACTGTATTGCTGACGTCTCGAGATATCTCTTGTTGCCCCTTTATAACCCAAAACCCGCAGCCATTTCCGAAAGAGATATCAAATCGGCTTTTATTTTTGGATGTCGATTGCAAGAGCAGGCAGTAAGTTTTATATCGAATTAACTACCTAAACTAGTCGATTTTCTTTAAAATTTGATAATATAACTAGTAGTTTTTTTTTCGAGAAGTCTTTTTTATGTTTTGAGAAACCGTCACTTGAATACAGTTAGTATATTTACCAAACACCCTGTATTCGCACTAAAATTTTTTTTTTAATAGTTATGCTGGTTTCCTTACGATGTTTTCATTACACAGGTAATCCTTAGATGTCTAGCTCAAGGTATTGTAGATTTCATGGAAAATAAAGCCTACGTTCAACCGACGACGCAAAAAAAAACCGCAATGATCTATCTAAACAATACACAATTTCAGTCTGTACATTCGACAAGACAAGTGGATTTAATTTATTTTTTATTTGATTCGATTAAACGCCCCAAAGACCCTAGTCCTACATAATCGAGTTGCAGCAATCACAAAGCTATAAATCAAAATAATTCGGCGTTCGAAACAATTAAGCGCCCAAATGGTAGAGGCGGGAACACGCGGAAGTGAGCACCAGCGCTTGTACGATACAAAATTTAATTAATTTCAAGTGTGAACCTTCCTCAAATAAAAGTGGGATTTGAATGCTCGAAAAGTACAATTGAAAAAGTTAACAAACACCAAAATCTAATTAAAGTGAACGAACTTGAAGTGTAAAAAATGTTCGTGTTGTGTTTCACACAGTGTGATGTTTTTTGAAGTCCTCGTGAGTCGAGAAACAATTAGGTTTCAATCTGTACTAATTAAACTTACACTTTGCGTCTTGCATAAATTTTACTAATCAAAGCAGAACTTGACGGTCCCTTACACGAGTGCACTAGAAAAGCAGAAAAGAATAAGAGAGGCGATGGGCTGGTACCGCGATTACTCTGCCAAGAGTGTATCGACTGAGAAGAAGAAGATATTTTACTAGATATTTAACTAGATCATGAAGATTTTAAAATGTAGATACTCGAAACAAAAACAATACATTGTAAGGAATCATAATCAATTTTAGACGACCCCCGTGGTGCAGAGGGCGAATAGCCGGCTGAGACGCAGGAGGTAGCGGGTTTGATTCCCGCTGCGGAACAAATGTTTGCATGATCTGCAGATATTTGTTCCAGGTCTGGTTGTTTCTCTATATATTATAAGTAAGTATTTACAAAAAGAAATGTATATAATATAAGTATTCTATCAGTTATCTGGTTCCCATAGTACAAGCTCTGCTTAGTTTGTGGCTAGATAGCGCTGTGTGAAATGTCCAGCAATATTGATTTATTTATTTTAAACCTACTAGCTTCCGCCCGCAGCTTCGCACGCGTGATTTGTCAATAAGAAGTAGCCTATGCCTCAATCCAGGTCTTTATCTATATCAAAATTATATCGAAATCGGTTTAACCTTTCAGTCGTGAAAACGTAACAAACAGAAAAAGAGACAGAGTTACTTTAGAATTTTATAATAGTTAACAGATATAGTATACCACTTCTTGACGTATCTTGTTTTAAAATCCGTGAAGAAAATTATATTATAGTAGCACGATAGATAACTAAATAGGTTTAAGAATAATTTAATTTTACACTGTGTTTATATAATTTAAATTAACATCAACGATGTGTATCTAAAAATATCCGGCTTAATAGAAAATCGACCAGAATCCATAGAAAGTCTGCTTCATTTTGTGATTTTGACACCACTTTGACGAATCGGATTGATCGCTTTGATTCAAAGCACGGCGCGACAGAAGCCAATTAAACCGCGTACAATCGTAATGAACCGTTAATGATTTGCGCGACGAATATCAACTAATTATTGTTAGAGTTGTGCCGATTTGTAGGATTATCCGGATTTCAAAACCGCAAATATATATAGTAGGAGCAAATTGATCCTAACTTACACTTATATACGTATATATGAGTTTATGTTTATAGTGTATAGAGTTTATAAAAAAACGACAGTGCATTCGTCTCATTATCATGAAACCAAAATTTTTGAAGGTTTCACTTTTATCACGTGTGAATTGCACACATGCTTTTTTATTATTTCTCGGATCTACTTGGCTGTTTTGAAAATAAATTATAATGCCGGACAGACGATGGATCACACTCCGTATGGATTAAGTCGTGAATGCGTACTAAAACTTGATGTATTTATAGAAATCTATTAAAGCTCCCGGGCAAGTCTGGACATGCTTTAGAATCATTCAAGTGACAGTTACATATTTAAAAGACATCGCCTTCGTTATTTCACAGCTAACTGCAAGGAATTGCTACATCTGTTTATGGATGTTTTTTTAAAAAGCGTTAATCCTATCAGAAATGTATCTAATCATCGTGGCACAGAATCGTAATGTTTGGAAGGAATTACGTTGCCGTTGAGCCAGTAATGGTGCCAGGTTTTTTTTTATTAAATAAATTATAGGCTAGCGTTTAACCACGATCTCGCCTGATGATGAAATTGCCGAAATAACTAAATTAAGCTTTCTCGACGTGTGGACTACCTTACGACAGCCGGGGTAACGGTTAGACTAATGGCTGACAATACTATTTAGTCTATAATATCATGCTAAAATAATAAAAACAACGGTTCCGCTGGTTGTTCACTTAGATCTTTTAAATTTTTAATTATCTTTTTTTTTAGATCTTTTTAATTTAAATGCAATTTTCAGCAATAGATAGAGTCAAATCAAATCAAATCATTTATTCCATCACGATTTACAGAGCTGACAATGCTGTTTATGATACAGTGCTAGTTCACAAAGGTTGATTATATAATAAACATTGCTTACACAGAGCCTCAAGCTAAGCTTAAAGAATAAGCTTGTGTTTTGAGGCTCAGAGTACGAATTCCATTACAAAACCACAAACTACAGAATTGCTCGAACAGCAATATAATTGAGAAAAAATATATATATAATTATTAATAATATTATCATGAGCATGCATTACGTTATAATTACTTAATAAAATAAAACAAAATAGAATAATAATAAAAAAAATTTAGGTAAAATCTTACAGGGCTTAATTATTTTTATGATATTAGTGGTGAGTGTGTGTGTGGGTGTTTGAGGGTGTGTGTGCGTGTATATGTGTGTATTGTGCCGTGTGTTTGAGGGTGTGTGTGTATATATGTATGTGTGTGAACAAGATTGCGCAGAATGGGAAATATGGAATCAAAGGTGAAGTATTATAAGTATAAGGTGAAGTACTTATATCAAATTAAATTCTCGGTATCACAGTAGGAGAGATTGAGTAACAGTTCTTTTACCATGCGCTTGCAAGTGTAAACACTGCAGTGCTTAATTTCACATAGCCTGCAGACGTTATTATATGTAAGTGTGAGGCAAGGAAAAGTATGGGCTACGACCAGCCATCACAGACCTAGTGCAGGGAAGCGGGATGCGGTATACACGCTTTTCCATAACTTCCTCATAGTCAGACCGGGACCCAACGCTTCTATGCGTTTTAACAGTGGCGCTTAAAAGGAAGAGCTGTCGGACACGCAGTACTTGGAACTCCTTGTAAAGTTTGTCTGTTGGATAGCGGAAGGGTTTCTGCAGAGTCACTTTAATAAGCGCCCTCTGAGCTCTCTCCAACTGAATGAGGTAGGATTTACATGCGCTACCCCAAACAGAGACACAGTATTGGATGATTGACTGGCACAGACCCACGTAAACCATTTTGAGTATATAAGAAGGAGCACAATCTCGTAGTTTTTTCATAATATATATATGAGTTTTCTAACTCGACCACTTAACATTGAAATGTGTTTCTTATAGTTGAGATTTTCATCAAGAGTGATGCCTAAGTAGGCTGTAAAAGAAGTTCGTTCTATAAGATCACACGAACAGGAACTCTGTGCTCGAACACTGTCCGGACAGGAGTGGATCCTCATTTCCAAAGATGATGGCGGGCTACCAGCAGAAGTTTTTGAGAAAGCGAGATATTTTGTTTTCTTAACGTTTAACGTTAGTAGGTTTTTGTTTAAGGACTGTGCGACCAGGGAAAGACCCTTTTTTGCAAGACAGTATACCTGCCCCCATGAGCTTCCGTGAAATATCAATGCAGTGTCATCTGCGTACGAGATTACTTCTGCATTTTGTAGAGATGCAGCAAATCATTAATATATAGCACAAAAAGAGTCGGACCCAGTATACTGCCCTGTGGCACACCAAAACTAATAGGCAGTGGCTGGCTAAGAATATCTCCAATTTTAACGCACTGTCTACGATTTTGGAGGTAGCTCTCAAACCAGTTGAGAGATATTCCTCTTATTCCAGCTGACTCTAGTTTTTTTAGAAGCAAACCGACGGACACAGTATCAAACGCTTTAACTAAGTCAATGAAAACGCCAAGACAGTTCTCCTGCCCATCGACATATTGGGACACTTTATTAACCAGTAACGTTGTGGCGTCTTCAGTCGACCTGCCCTTCCTAAAACCGAATTGTCTGTTTGATATTAGGTTGTTGCTTTCTAAAAAGGGAACTAACCGGTTGCTAACAATCTTTTCGAGAGCTTTGGAAAGAATGCTAAGAAGAGCAATGGGTCTATAGCTGTCGGGAGTATTTTTTGGGCCAGACTTGTATATGGGTGAAACCGCAGCGACTTTCCAAAGATCGGGGAATATTCCTGTCTCTAGACTCAGGTTATAGAGGTGACTTAGTGGAGCGAGTATATAGCGTAGTATATTTTTTAAGAAAACAGTCGAAAGTTTATCTAAACCAGGCGCGCTGTCATTTTTAAAATTAGAAAAGATTTTGGTAATTTCATCTGGATTTGTCGGGTACAAGAACAGTGAATTAGCGATAGAGATACGAGGCCTATAAGCAGCTATCAGGGTTTCTTGAGTTTCGTTCATTTTATCTAGTATAGTGTCTGCTAATTTCCAACCTACAGACGTAAAAAATTGGTTGCAGTGGTTTTGGGGTGCGCTGGCGTCTTGGCTCAGGCCAATTGAGTCAGAAGATCGGTTATTTTGTGATGAAGTTTGGCAAATATTTTTAATAGCTTTCCAGAGTCTCTTAGGGTTATTTTTGTTGTCTTCTAATTGTTTTTTGTAGGAATCGGCTTTGACTTTTCGGAGCATTTTATTACAGAAATTCCTATATCTGGAGTAAATTTTGTGACGCTCAAAATCATTTGGTTGTGATTTTGAGTCGCGGTGCAACTTGTCTCGGTGGCGTATGCATCTGACAAGCCCTGGAGTGATCCAGGGTTTCATAGTTACCAGTTTGCGACCTATTTTCACAGGAGTGGTGTGTTTACTGACTACTGTTTGTACTAGTTTGTAGAAAGAGACAAGGGCGGTATCTATATTGAAATCATTAATGACCACAGACCAATCTATAGACTTTATTTCAAGTGCAGCTGCTGTAAAGTCAGTTTTTTTTCTATAACGGGGTGCTGACGTGGTTTGCTGTTTTAGTGATAAGCCCACTATTACAATGTCGTGATCCGTTATTGAGGATTGACATACAATACCGCAGGGTTTCGTAATAGATTTAACAAATATATGATCCAAACAGGATGGTCCCCGAGTAGGTTTTGTGATAGCTGGTAACAATCCATGCGAGGCCAGGAGACATAAATAGTCATGAGATTGATTATCATAAGTGCAGAATAATTCAATGTTCATATCACCTGCGACTACAAGGTAAGGTCTGCTTATATTACTTCTCAAAGCGGAGTCTAGCGATTTTACAAATGGAGTTATATTGGAGTTAGATGGAGAACGGTAGATACCTAAGACTGAAATGTTTTTGTTAATATTAACAAGTAGACAGTCAGCATCACTAATTGTTACAGTCGAAATTGTAGTAACATGTATATCCCGCACATATATAATAACACCCCCATTTTTGTTTAGTTGAGTGACAGATCGGAAAGCGCTGTAACCTGGTAGAGTTTCAATAAACATTGAGTCGGTGAACCAGCACTCTGTCAAAACGATCACATCTACATTAGAATCAAGCCGGATTAGTGCCACTGCAAAGTTATCGAAATTTCGCTGGATACTTCTGATGTTAAGGGACAAAACTTTAAAATTGGATTTTTGCGTTATCAACATTCTTTTGCATGATTCTAAAGACTCAAGTGTATGACAATTTATTACAACAGTTTCGTCAATATCGTTGGAAACATCAAATAAAACCATGTTTATAAAACAGGAAATATGATGACGTTTTTGGTATTAGCGATGTCATTTTAATCAGAATAACGCTGTTTTTACAAGTGTGTAAACGGAAGGAAGTGCGAAATGTAAAGGCCATGCGCAACATACGAAGTTTATATAATCAAATCAAAATCAAAAAATCAAAAATACTTTATTTGTTTTATATCAAATTTTACAATTCTGGTTGAAGCCCTGGCTCCTGAACTAGCGTGAGCTGTATGTCAGGAGTCAGTTTCTTCCCACGTTAAATGACAAAATAACAAAATAAAATACATAAGTGGTACAAAAGTTACAATATCCCCATCCCGGCAACAGCCCAAGCCGAGGTTCGTACCTAAGTGGTGCCCTTGCGCTAGTTGCCTAAAAAACTTACTGGGCTGAGCGCCATCTGCGCTCGCCAAAAGTTCGGTTAAGCTGTCACGGCCTCAGAGGCCAACAGCGAGATTAGTCCATTCGAAAAAAAAAAAAAAAAAAAAAAAAAAAGAACGGCCTTCTTTCGCTTCGAACCACCGTGCTGAACGGACGTACTGAGTATCACCTATAGATTTGTTTTGTATAATTCTCATTTTCTTTTTAGGCTAGAGTGTTCTTTTAGTTGTAATTATTTCTGTTTTTAATTACCTTATTTTTAGGTTAACAAAATTGTTTTTTTATATAAAACTGCTTCTGATTCCTAAAATCAGAAGTGGGATAAAGAAAACATTCCCACTATTTCCCTTATCTTTAAAAAATAAACGTGGTGTTTATTTTTTTTTTGTGTTGTACAGTTGAGGGTAGTTCATTTTATTTCTTCTTGTTGTCATTTACGTATTTATCTAATTAGGGTGCGCTGGTGCACCGCTTTTGTGTCTTGTTAACAGTGCAATCGTAAAGTTGAAGAGGTTAAGCCGATCCCGGTCTCGCCACCAGCGACCGTCTGGATCACGGAGGTCACGGTACCAGAGGTCCCGTAGTCAGCGCTTCCGTGACCACTCGCGTGGTCGATCATCGCATCGACGGCGCTCCCGTGACCTGCGCTCCCGTGACCAGCGCTCCCGTGACCAGCTCTCCCGTGACCGCTCGCGTGGTCGATCGTCGCATCGGCGGCGCTCCTGTTATCTATCGAGTAGTCGATCGCCATATTAACGCTCCAGTAGTCAGCGGCGTCGCAGTCACGCTCGTGAGCGTTCTCCGCGCCGACACTCGCATGGTCATCGGTCGGACACCCAAGGGCGATGCGCCCATAAGCGTGATCACCACGACAAGCACCCCCGTTCTCGTGACCGAATATGCCGTGGTCATAGCTGTGCTGAGGAGGTAAATGACAACCCGGTGTGTGAGGAGCGTTCGCGAAACGTGCGCATGCCCTCCATGCCGCCAGCGCCACGGAGTAACTGTGAGTCTTTAGATACTGTTTTATCGCGTCTATAAGAGTTAGAAAGGCGTTCTTTAGCCACATTGTCAGTTGAATCGGCAGCTAAGCAAAGTGCAGAACATATAGTAGAAGCAATACATTCGCTAAAATCAACTAGTACCCACCATTATTATATCTCGAACTTTGATCCAATCATTCATGAGGTGGAATCATGGTTCAGCGAGGTTGATAGGGCCAAACTTGCAAACAAATGGGACGATCGTGAATGTCTTCTCGGATAGGAAACTGTTTAAAGGGTGACGCTAAGACATGGCTTAACGAGTGGGTATCTAACGATTGTTAGTGGGTTAACTTCAAAGTAGACTTTAAGTCATTGTTTGTAAAAAATATAGATTCAGCGAGTATTCTTTTTGAGGTGCTGTCTACTAACTCTGATAAATATCAAACCTACGCTAAATTTGCGCGTAGATCGTTGTTACATCTGCGTATTTTTAAGGGCCTTAGTGATGAGTTGGTAACAGAAATTGTATTGAGGTATAACCGATCCTCAAGTAAAAGCAACCGCGACTACGCCAACTTGAAGTTAAATGATTTAGTGAATTATTTATCTGTTTTTATTAAACATCCCCAAATTTTCAACCGCGGATACCCGCACAAACCGTCACATGACTTTAAACAAAAGTTATGATAATGACAGATCAAATGACTTCAAGAAGCCATAGCGTACCACGAGCAGTGATACAGGCAAGTACTTTGTGTGTGGTATTGCGGGACACAAGCAGGCCACATCTCCTAAACGCACGAAACCTTAGCCAACAAAAGACCATGCAGACTGCTGTGTTGAACTTTATGTAGGTCATAAAAAAGCTACACTCGCAATTCGAATATTGGTATGAGATGTTGCTCTGGAACCTAGCTCCGCAAACCGCGAGGCCAGGAGGGAAATTATCAGGCGGAGGGTGGCCGAGCGGCTGTCTGAGAATCAAGCATCAATGAATGCTCGTGTTAACCGGGACAGACGTCCTCCTCGTGTTTTTCAGGAAGGTGACCTGGTATTCGTGATCAAGTACTCCCAGTCAACGGGCAAGCTTGACCATGACATGCGCGGCCCATATCGGGTGGTCCGGGTCCTGCCTCACGACTGCTATGAACTGAGGTTGATGTCTGGGTCCTATGGGAAATCTACATTTGCTGCCGCCCAATTTATGGTCCCGTGGAAAGTCGAGTGGACTCCCGAGTCATGCTCCGCTTTCTTTGAGGGTATGAGATACCCGTGTGGCCCTTGAGGTATTTCTGTGGCCCTTGAGGTATTTGTGTGGCCCTTGAGGTATTTGTGTGGCCCTTGAGGCATTAGCACCAAGTCCATTGGAATGGTGTCGATGGCCATGGAAGCTGGTCGGCTTTGCAAACCGACCAGTCGCTGTGTAACGTGCGTACACAGTGTTCATTATTTGGCATGTTATGTTCTTACTATTTTTTTTTTTTTTTGGTGTTTGTTGTGCTCTATTTACTAGTAACCTAACTAACCTAACCCTTACTAAATGCATGTAAAGATGATACCGATGAGGTATTGACTATGCCTTTTTATAAAAACCATGTCTCTGTTTAATAGCAGCGAGCGATGATGATGACCCAGATGAGGACCAGTTCGGACCTAACGTGTCTCAACTTAGGTGATCGTTTGTCACCACACGATCAAGAACCATGACCTTCACGAGGTTTAGATATGCCTGCACTTGATTAACCTGAGTAACATCCCTGTACCTAATAATCTGTCGGGACGCCAGAGCATCAGGAGAAGCCGTGTTGGAAGTGCTTCGAAGTACCTACCGGCAAACACTATAAATACGGACGACGCCAGGAGAACGGCCTTCTTTCGCTTCGAACCACCGTGCTGAACGGACGTACTGAGTATCACCTATAGATTTGTTTTGTATAATTCTCATTTTCTTTTTAGGCTAGAGTGTTCTTTTAGTTGTAATTATTTCTGTTTTTAATTACCTTATTTTTAGGTTAACAAAATTGTTTTTTTATATAAAACTGCTTCTGATTCCTAAAAATATAATATCAAATGTGTTTTGTGTGTTGTGTGTAAGGATAAAACTAAAAAAAAATATGAAGTATAGATAAATCTATTGTAAGATTGTTAATAAATTTTTTGTTTCAATGTATGTTAATGTACTTAACCAATCTTTAAGTTTAGGTTTTAACTGATAGTTAGATAGGTCTTTTACCTTATATTTAGAATGAAAATATTTATAAAATCTTGGTGCTTGAAAGTTAAAGTGCTGTTGGGCAATCCGTGATTTAACTCTGGCAACAGGAAATCGTTCCCGTCTGTTATCTGCGGAGGGAAGGTAGGGCACCACAGTTTTATGATACCTTTTTATGCACTGGTAGATATACAATTGACGCACTGAAAGAACATTAGCTATTTCGTATACAGTAGTTGTTGAGGTTCTAAATGGTAAGTATAACATGACTTTAAGTAGGGCTCTTTGTGCTCGCTCAAGTTCTAATAAATATGTTTTACCGGCTGCACCCCACGAGCATATACAATATGTGATCACACATTCAGCCAAAGCCTTGTATGTTTGTATTAAAATGATTTTATCGCAGACGGTTCGCAATTCCTTAAAAACATACATTAATTTCCTTAATCTTTTAGCTATCGATGTGATTTGCGGTTTCCAACTAAGTTTGTCGTCAATATTTATTCCTAAGTATTTTATAGATGAAACCCTTTCAAGTATTGTACAATTACACGGTACTATAGAGGTATTAGTTAGCCGATTACATGGGTACGAATGGATACGCAATTTAAATGTTTTAGGTGAAGTAACACTAGTCTTAGAGAAACATAAATATTTAGTTTTGCTAGCGTTAAGTGTTAACAAGCTATCTTCCAACCATGACGTAACCATACTAAGGCCTATTTCAGCTTGATTATGTACAACTTCCCAGGTTTTTGCATGGAAAAGAATAACAGTATCATCAGCAAACATTTGAATATCAGCACCTCCAGGCATAGTTTTACACAGGCTATTGATGTATGTTAAAAAAAGAGTTGGCCCTAACGTGCTGCCTTGCGGCACCCCATATGTGGTGAAACTTTCATTACTTAGACTGCCATCGACTTTAACACGTTGGCTCCTACCAGACAGGTAGTCCTGAAACCACAGAAGTGCATTACCCCTTATTCCCATGTTCTCAAGGCGCCTTAAAAGGATCGGGACTGAAACGGTATCAAACGCTTTCTGTAGGTCTAGGAATATTCCAATGATCTTTTCATTGTTATCAAGATAATTTGTAATATTGGTGGTAAGTTGCAAAACAGCGTCATCCGTAGACCTACTGGCGCGAAACCCGTATTGGTTAGAATGTAGCAGTTGGTATTTTTCTAAATAATTGATCAACCTTTTGTGGGTAATTTTTTCCAGGACTTTTGATAATGTACTTAAAAGAGATATGGGACGATAGTTGGTGGGTAAAGATTTATCACCTGATTTAAATACTGGACAAATGATTGCCTTTTTATATATTTTAGGAAAAATTCCAAATTCGAATGACAAATTTATCAGGTAAGCTAAAGGTTCTGAAAGAACCATTCGGTTATTTTTAAGTATTTGAGATGTGATCCTATCATAGCCTGATGAATTGCTAGTTTTAAGGTCACAAATAATACTTGCGACTTCACCTGGTTCAGTTAGATAAAGGGACATCGAATTCGCTGGAGAATCAGAGGATTTAGCCTTTAGGGATAACAAATCCTCCGTGGTATTCAGTTGCATTAGTGTGTGATTGGCAAGGTTAGAGCCTATTGTTGTGAAAAACCTATTGACCTCATCTAGTGAATCAACAATATTAGATTGTCGGTTCAGTAACTTTGAAGACGGTTCCTTCTTTTTAGTCATATTACATATTTCCTTTATTGTATTCCAGGTTTCCTTTAGATTTCCTTTATGTTTTGCTAGTAATTGTTTATAGAAATTCTTTTTTAATCTTTTTATAACTTTATTTAATGTATTTCTGTAGTTAAGATATTTCATTTTAAGTATTTCATTATTGATATCTTTTTTTAATAGTTTATGCATTTTGTCACGCCGTTTGATTGAGCTAACAACCCCTACTGTAATCCACGGCTTAAGTGGTGCTTTCCGTTTGGATATTTGGCTTATTATTGTGTTTTCCTTTATAGCTGTTTCTAATTTGGTCGTAAATATTTGTGCTACTGTATTCACATCCTTCGTGGAGTATAAGTCACTCCAACATTCTCTAATCAGACTTTTGTGAATAGCGTCAAGATTAACTTTTAGTTTACTATAAGTTATCTTTTTCTTTTCTTGTCTAGTAAAATTAAGTTGAAGAAGAATAGGAGAGTGGTCTGTTAGTTGGTCAAAGACAAATGTCTTACTTTCATACTGGGATTTTACCATGAAGTGATCTATACAAGTTTTTAGTCTGGTGGGACAGTTTATACCTTGTCTGAGCCCGTGGGTAGCCATGAGATTAAGATAGGTAGTTGTATTACTATTTAGGTTTACGGGCATAGTGTCAAGGTTTATGTCACCAGTCAGAATAATATTATTTTTATAACAACATTTGTTTAGAATATCATCTAATGAATAAATATAGTTTAAAGGATTTTTAAAGCTAGGTGGGCGATAGGTACAGACAATAGATATACAGTCTTTTATGTCAATGACTATACAATTACCTTCAGTGCAGTTTGGTTCATATGAAGTATATGAATGTGAAGTGTGTGTAAGTGATGAAGTTTGTGAAAATTTGTGTCTATCATACGTTTGATGTTTTCCAGCCCGCTTAGATTATACATGGCAACAAACAATAAAGAAATTAGTGTGAAAAAATAATAGAGTATTCGGTGTCTCACGCAGTAACTTAGCAGCCGAAAGTTAGTGTTTTGGGATTTAAAATTAGAACTATGAGCGCAAGGATTATATTGGACCACGGGATGGAACGGTCGAGGAGGTGGCGCAGATCAGCAGCGTTCTTGATCGGGACTACGGGATTACCGTCCTGTTTGCGAATGTAGATGGCGCCATTTTTAATCCAGCAGTACTTGAGGCCAGACTCCTTGGCGCTCTGGCGAGCCATTCGAAATAACTGCCTGTTTTCTTGTGTCAGGCGCTCATTAACGTAAATATTTCTTTTAGGGCCTGTCACTTCAATATCTGTGCAGTTTAGGTTCCGGTAAAATTTTCCCGATTTCAAGAATTCATCACGCTGGTTTCTTCGGAGAAATCTGACAACCAGGGGTCGGGGGTATCCGTTTTTTAGAGTGATTCAAGAGGAAGGTTTATACGTTTAATACATACCCTAGAATTAGAATTAGAATACATACATAATTCCGTTTGTTAGTTTGGTTGTTACCTTTACACGACTAAACGGCTGAACGGATCGTAACGACATTTTGCAAGGAGATAGATTATATCCTGGGAAAGTACATAGGCTACTTTTTAGCCAACTGCGCAAAATGAGGGTAATGTTTTATTGAATTTATTGTTTTAAATGTTTTTTCAGGCTAGACTTAGTGCGGGGACCATTAGCAACTTACGTATACACTTATACTTTTTGTAAACTTGTTTAGTAAATAAATGTATTTGTATTGAAAAACCACCCGTTCGAAGCCGCGGGCGGGTCAGCTAGTCGACAATAAATGATTTTTTTCAGCATTAAAATTGCAGTGCCTCGGCATGATAGCTTCATATTTCCATATTTATTTATTTGCATGCAAATACAGTCCGTTTCATTTACATGTGTATAAATTGAGCAAACATACTCGCCCGTAGGGTACAGGATCACTCAATATGCAGATTGTCACATTTTAATTAGCGAACATGGATATCGCGTTACTAAGAGAACAGTCCAGTAACCCAGCTGTTTCAATTGAGAATCGTCACTCGGGTGTCTCGCAAAAAATTAATCAAGATAGAATGACTTCATTTTTTTTATACTCACGTGATCTGTGACGAGTTTGTACATACTCCTTTATAAGTCAGAGTTCTTATAGTTTTTCAATAAAAACTGTAACCAAATTATGATGATAGAAAGAAAAGAAAGAACAGAATTTCATTGAGACCACCACAAATGGATACAGAAACAAATGACACAAAAGAAAACACTATTATTAAACTTACTAAAATTGAACTAACTAAAAATTATAAGTGTGGTGGTGAAAGGGTCCTCAGCTCAGCATTAACTACAACATGCTGCCATACTGCAGCGCTGGTCTTCTGCTGAGGCCAGTGGTAACCTCACGGACATCCTGACATATTAAATTGACTATAAGTTTAGGAGGATTTACATGATGTGTACGATTAAGCCTAGAAATTAAATAATAAATATTGCTGGACATTTCACACAGCGCTATCTAGCCCCAATCTAAGCAGAGCTTGTACTATGGGAACCAGTTCACTGATAGAATACTTATACACTTTTTTTTGTCAATACATACTTATAATATATAGAAAAACAAACAGACCCCGAATAAATATCTGTAGATCATGCAAACATTTGTTCCGCGACGGGAATCGAACCCACTACCTCCTGCGTCTCAGTCGGCTATTCGCCCACAGCACCACGGAGGTCGTCTAAATTATTTATGTTCAATGTTGTGTGTAAAAGATATTGCCTACCATTTAAATTTTTAATAATGTATGTATCCTCTTATCTCTCAATTAATATCCATAAAATAACAATCAATGCAAAGTCGCAGCGGGTCAACTAGTTTGTCATACATTTAATGCTAACCCACCTCACCAAAAATAAACGATACACAATCTCTCTATACGTTTATAAATAAGATGATTTTAGTTCAATCAGTGGTATCACTAATCAAACCTTTTAACTTGACCCATTTCATCAGCTTTGTTCATTTAGATTTATGCCAACTGCTAACAAAATTATTGTTAATCGAGGCCCACTGTTTGTACACGATGATTTATGTGGAGCATCGTTCCGTAGACGATATGTATACCTACCTACTCTACGTTGCGATGTGGAGCTGTCAGGCAATTTATCATTTCGTTGGGACTGTAAAGCTATGCTTATTTTGTGCTAGAGAAGCGGTAAGCGGAACGACTAGTTGAGTAGTAGATAAATAAATAAATTAATAATGCTAGACATTTCACACAACGCCATCTAACTCCAAACTAAGCAAAGCTCATACAAAGGGAACCAGATAACTGATGGAATACTTATGTACTTTTTTTTTGTAAATACATACTTATAATATATAGAAAAACATCCAGACTTGAAACAAATATATGTAGATCATGCAAACATTTGTTCCACAGCGGGAAACACGCTACCTCCTGCGTCTCAGCCGGCTGTTCGCCCACTGCGCCACGGAGGTCGTCAAGCAAGTAGTAAGCTTTTACCTAAATAAAGAGGTAAAATGGTATTAGAAACAAAACACCTTGACCTGTTCTTTGGATGACCATAATCATGGCGCACTGAGATATACTCGCTGTTGCCATTTGTAGACTCCATAAAGTTAGTAAATCGTTTAAAGGGCAAGGTGTACGCTTTTATAATAAACTCCCAAGGGATGTACAAAAATTGACAATTAACAAATTTAAAAACGCAATTAAAAAAAAGCCTACTATAAAATATCGGATTATTTAGATGATAGAGAATCTTGCGATTGAAATTGCTCCAACTCGTTCAAAATGTTACAATTTAGACGTAATTTATTTTCTGTATTGTTATGTATTCTAAAAGGATCATTAAAAAACAACCAGCCTTTCTTTCTTGCCTTTCTTTCCTGGTTTGGTCGCGAAGGAACAGGCAGTAAAATTGACGTTTCAAAGTGATCCTTGTGATTTTAATGAATAAAAATATTTAACTTTGACTTTGACTAAATCAAGGCTCGTCTTATGATTTGGTTACAATGCTATTTTGCCGTTCATGGGGCCAATGTAACTCAACCAGTTCACCAACATGATGCTACTGCATCATGTTGGCGAACAGCCTTCTGTTCTACTGGTTCTTGGTAACAGCCAAGAAAGAACCAGCATCACAACAAACGAATATCTCTCGACATGAATTCATGACAAATGTTAATTGTCAACCTGCCCCAGATTTTATCGCTCAGTTTATAAAGTGACAAAGACTTACTTAAAACTAGTGGTTCGTCCCGAACTCAGATCTCGCGAGTCTCCCATAAAAACAAAAAAAAAATTGTTAGTACCTGATCTTTGACCATCAAAATAGTGCCACGAAATGTATATCCAAATAACTTGACCTACAGTTTTATTCAAATTACAGGTAACGGGAGTTCATGTTAATTGGTTATTCTTTTTTTTAATAGAAATTGCAGTTATTTTGGATTTAAGACTTTTCCTTATATTTGTGTCACTAAAGCTATACGCATACCAAATTTCAGCACAGTGGGGTCACTGGTCCCCCTGTGAATTTTGTCAAAGTTCAGTTTTTAGTATGGCTAATAACTTAAACACTACAATTTTTAAACTAAAAATAAAAAGGGGGACAAAATTTACTCACAAAGACCATTTATTAGACGTGTCACTTGACCGGTTAGTCCCATTTTGGGTTTTTACCCATCTTGAACCCCAATATCTCAACAACCCCCCCCCCACATTTTTAGATCATTGAGTCACACCAAAATTGTGCCATCACTACCTACCTACATAACGAATTTCACGATGATCGGATAAACGCTTCGAAAGTTATCCTCGGATAAACAAACAAACATACATACATACATACAATGTCGATTTGCCCAAGTTGATTTAGAGATCTCGTTTCGCTCGATCAATAACACCATTATAAATTAATGTTTATTTGCATTGTTTAACAATGATTGACTAGAAGTAGACGTGTGGGGTTCCATGTAAATTACAATTTCATCATTAACACACCTATGATAATTTTGTTTGAACGTAGCTTCATTTCATAATTCAGAGCACAAACATTACATAATGGGGAGTTGACGTATTATATTTACATCTACGGTTTCAGATTCTTTTCTGATTTTGATACAACCGTTATCATCACATTTCAAATTGTTCTCTACTTGGTCAGCTACGCATAAGCGAGTAGTTTAGTTTAGTTCACCTTTCGACTTTTCCAATTATTCTAATTATTAGGAGAAGTAAAAATGTATTCATAAACACCCTAAAACTTCCCCTAAGCATTTAAATGGAATTGGATTGAAATGAACTGAGTGGGAGCCAATACGCCGAAGCGAGACAATCCGAACATGTGTCTAGACCCTCGTTCCAAATTCACGTCAATCTTCATCAGAGAACTGCTTGATTAGATTCGTTTAAGATTTTTGATAAAGTGACGAGCACGCGATTTACTTTGAGAGTTAATGTGTGACAACATTTTTTTTTTACATTTGAAGGTTGTATAGATGAATAACAAAGTACATATTCGATTTGTATTCATTATGATAAGCACTGGTAATCAAAAAACTTTTGCTGAAAAATAACCTGCAATTTTGACTGGGTAAATAATTTAATTTGTGGTTTCTCGAGTGGAGACCACTCTCTGGAAAGCGCAGCGTAGGACGGGCCCCACAGATCAAAGACGACCTGTTAAAGATGGAAGCCGTTGGTTGCAAGCCACACAAGATCATTCACTCTGGAAATCTATAGGGGAGTTATATTTTCAGCAGTGGGCGTCTTGTGGCTGATATGATGATAATGATGAAATTATTTAAATAAGCAACGTGTGACCCGAGAGCTGGTGCTTATCTGGGTTAACGCATAAACATCGAAATTCAGCGGGGCAATGCAGCCAGTGTCTTGGGGACACTTCCGCTTGGTAGTGATCTGGAGCAGTTGAGCTCTCTTTAGATCGTTTGCAACGGTCCTTAGATGATTCAACTGTTTGTTCTGTATTTTATTGAAAATAATTGCATATTCTTTCACGACCTAGATGACCTCCGTGGCGCAGTGAGCGTATAGTCGGCTGTGACGCAGGAGGTAACGGATTCGATTCCCGCTGCGGGACAAATGTTTGCATGATCTACAAATATTTGATCCGGGTCTGGATATTTTTCTATATATTATAAGTATGTATTTACAAAAAAAAGTATATAAGTATTCCATCAGTTATCTGGTTCCCATAGTACAAGCTCTGCTTAGTTTGGGGCTAGATAGTGCTGTGTGAAATGTCCACCAATATTTATTTATTACTATGGTTGGTAAATAAATAAATTGAAATTGAAAAAAGAAGTCTTCTAAGCTTTCCACTGCTCTGAAATAAACCAAACTGTTTGTAATCAACATTGAACAAATCCTCAGATCCTCTGTTATCTTCTGATAGAATACTTTCCATGTATGTATTTTCTGTTAATTCAGCCGCCCTTTTCATTCCATCAGTCGACGGATTCAAGCGAATGGGAAAACAAAAACTCATTTTCCACAATTCCGTTTTGTTTGTGGTAATGCAAGAACAACAAGAGGGTGATTCGTCCCTGCATAAACGCTTTCGTGTTGGGATAAGTCTGTCCAATAAATCCCTTTACAAGTTGCCTGGGGTAAAAGCCAAAATGAGAAATTAATTCTATAGTTAGCTAGCCGGAAAAATATTAGACATAATTGATAGAACCATATATTAATTAAAGAATATTATGTATTATCATATATGTATGCACAAAGTACAAGTGAGACTAATATTTTGGTATGTTCTGAATAATGTATGTATGATGTTACTGGCAATATGTATGTATGCCCGATTGATTACTGGAAATTGCATCAATGTACCTGCCTCATAACGTAAGGAAATAAAATCCCAGATAACTTAGATATTTTTAATTCCAATACAAATACTTTGAAATACTTTATTCACATTATAATTTACCGACTTCACTACAATTTAATATTAGCTAGCTATACTAGAATACTAAAATATTAGCAATATTTTAGTGGGTACACCCAGAAATAATGCAGATAAAAGTACGTTACAATTAAAGCCCCACCAAACATCACTAAAACTAAACGAGGTTACAACATCACATTTCGTTACTTAACTTTATAAACTCGCACTGCACCACCTTCCTGTTCAACAGTCCAACCGAAATTGAGCACGCCATTGCCTTTGTTCATAAAAACGACTTCCCTATCACGTGACGTTGCCAACCAAAGCAACTTCGTGAAATCGAAGTTGCGTTAAATGCCTTATTTCATAATTTACGTGAAATATATAATTATTTCTTCATTATAAAAAAACTAAGCAGTTTATATCATGATTTTTATATTAGTTTGGATTTTACAACATCAATATTTAAATTAAACGCATTAATAGTTTTATAATCTTCCGTCCTACTTCACTTCCGATAAATCAGCTGAAGTTTGTAATTATTTAAAACATGCTTTAAAAACAATCTGGTTTATAAAGTAATACATATATTTTGGGAAAGTAATTAATTAATTAAAAATAGTACAATCAATACATCTAAAACCAAACACAATGTAATATCCTGCGTAAAATCAACTGTAGGTTTTACAATTTAAATAGTTCTTATTAAAATCATACAAAAAATGCTTCTTGATACCATACAATCTATTGAAATTAATAAGTAAATAATCCAAAGTATAACATAATGTTTTCATCCTACATTTACGCATTTATGATTATGTAAAAAAAACCTATATTATTGCCATAAAGCTCTGTTCGTTACGTCTAAGTGCTTTATTTTCGTGATTAAACCACTCAATTACTCAGCAGTTTCAGTACATTTGTTAGTGAGCCTATTTAGGGGAAGAACCTTATCATACGTCTGATTGCATGAAATAATGTAGCCGCATCGCGTCCGTATACGCGGAAAATCCTGGTAAAACCAATTTCAGCGGATAGCTAAAGCACATCCCGATTTGCACTTTATTATCATAGCTGCGATCAGCGAAATCTGTTTCCGAATGATCGATCGGCCGATCAGCCTTTCAATTTGGCAAAATAGGGAGACAGATTTTAATAAGCGGTTTTGGAAAATGCTTGGATTGTATGTACCTTGACTATTTTGCTTATTTGATGCCACCTCAGAATAATACCTGCTATTTTCAAAGTGTCAGTGGGCAACCATAATTCGTTTTATTAGATATATAGATTGCCGGGACAGCATTGGATTATAATATAGACCGGTAAATATCAGTAGAGACATATCCCTGTAGATTGGACAATGTAGAGCTATTTTTCCTAGTTTTTACCTTCTTGCTGCTAGACAAAGACCTCCCCTCCTCTCCTCCTTCTTGTAAGTTCAATAAAACTAGTAAAAATTACTACTAAACTAATCAAAATTATTAAAAACATATGCTTGTACACTTCAGGTTAAAGAACTTGAACATTATGACTTGCGCCTAAAAAATGTATCAGGTTCACATTCCGGCATTTTTGCGAGGCGATTTTGAGAGGGCCCCGAGTATCCCACCTGTCCACAATCCGAGCATGCCATCGGTGAATTATTCGCTGTCCGATGACCGATGGTCTGCGGTGACGTCATAAATACGCTTTTTGCTCTTCATAAGAAAGAGTTCACCGAGAGCACGAATCATATTCGGGATGGATCAAAAAATCAAACCTGACAAAAAATCTTAATTGTTTTGCTAATGCGCTATTGACTGCTTTTTGTGACGTCATTATTTCATTTGCTATAAATTCAACTATCACTATTCTTCTCATGGTGCTTTTGATAGAATTTTGTGATGTTTTATTATTATATGATTAGTAAATATGACTGACGAATTGTTTTCCCCATATCTTAGTAGGTTCAGTGAATCATTGGATACAGAACAAAACAAAAATATATTTAAAAAACCAGAAACCCGACTGTAAAACGAACCAAAAAGAAGTAAACAAGCTTACCAATAAATGTACAATGAGTATTCTTATAGCTCAAAAGCGATTTCTTCCAGTTAAAGTTATGGTGCAGCGGATTAGTTTTATCTGTGTGCTTGATCGTGAAGTTTGCTCTCATTAAGTCCTCATCTTTACGAGTGTTGACCAGTTGACAAGTTATGGACTGGTGTGGTTCCGAAATTGACGCGGAGGTTTAGTTTCGGCTGTGTCTCTGCGAGGGTTAACAGTTTCATTTTTTATATGATTTGGTTTTTGTGTACTGTATATGACACGCGAAACTGCTACTTTGATTAACGACTGTTATTTATTGCTTGAGTTCTATTCAGATAAGAGACAATATTTGGGGATTGAATTACGAGTACATGATTCGCTTACGATTTTGATTCATGGATAGGAAAATAAAAAATTATAGTTATTATTATTATTTTATTATTATTTTTAATTAAAATGAAAAAGTGTATAAGTATTATATCACTTATTCTCATAGATCTGCTGAGTTTGGGGTTAAACAGCGCTGTGTGAAATGTCCAGCAATATTTATATATTAACTTTTTTCTACAAGATAACATACAAAATAAGCCTAACATAATAAATATTGCGTAAAGTTGCAAATTAAGGAACACAAAACCTGAACACTTGCAATTTTATCATGAAATTTATTTTTCTTCACAAAAACTGCATAATTTAATTCCAACAGCAAAATGAAATCCCCTGCCACCGGCAGAGTTTACCCCACCTCCCCTCGTCTTCCGATACCCCTAACTACTTCCTCTGTATAATTAGCCGGCTAATAAGTCTCTTAGAAATGTTCAGTGGAGTGAAAGATGGCCGTTGGGAAACTGCGAATGAACCTGTCAATACCGATTACATTGCCCCTCCGAGAAATGCAAAAGAACTACCCTTGACAGGCTCCGTAATAGTGCTGAATCTAATAAAATAATCATATAAAATTGTAAAATTCCTTGTTAAATTACTAAAGCTTTTATTTTAACGTACTAATTGACCATCCCCATTCTATGATCGGACATCCAGACGCTCCGCGATGCGCCACCGCTACATGTTAGACATACCTCCCATACGCACAAAGCGGTACTCTTCCACCTTTATTATGCGCACCGCCAAGGAGTGGAACGCCTTGCCTGAGTCTGTGTTTCCTGATAACTACAACCTAGGGATCTTCAAGTCACGAGTGAATAGGTTTCTTCTAGGCAAGCGTGTACCATCGTAGACTGCATCATCGCTTACCATCAGGCGAGATAGTGGTCAAACGCTAGCCTATAATTTATAAAAAAAAAAAAAAATACCTAGTGAGATTTTTTGCCCATCGAATCTGTTACCTATATAATTTTTTTTATACGACCTGCAGATGTAACAACCGTATTTTCTAGTGGTAACCATCGTCTATAACCAAGCGTTGACTCCTCAGGCACCTTAGAAACATAAGTCATTTATTCTTTGCTTTTAATTTTACGAAATAAGGTCGTAAATTAAATATGATATTAATTATTATCTGCCGGTTAGAGCTCAACATACACTGCCCTGTATCCTTCAACTTGAGGCCTACGTTTTCAGCCATTTGTGTCCCACTGCTGGGCAAACGCCTTCCCCCATTCCTTCCAAACATCACAATATTGTACCACACCCGTCGAGCCACACTAATTTATATAGGTTATTCACCTATTTTGTTCATCTAATCCATACAGGTACAATTTTTCTGGAAGATAATGTATTCTGCGATAAAGCCGCCACTTGTATTTCCGGGTGTCAACAACAAATAATAAGTGATCATTAATTTTAAAATAGTGTTCAGTAAAGCTATTTATTGATCACCTTTCAAAACACCGTGGCCATTCTAATTCTAATACTAGGGTGGCGGGAATAAGATCTGCACTGACGTCCCACATTGGGGTGTATTGTGCATTACCCCCCTTCTAACCTGACCCCAGCCATCCTAGCTCCTTGAAGTAACGGAGCAGGATTTTGGGTTGATGGATGCAGCTTTCCAAGATCCCCGTGGATGCCGTTGTGTTAGCGGATGAGGATTCGATGAGCATTTTCTCACCGTGGCCATACTTAATTTCAAATAGCTGAATGATAAGTGATTATCAAGATATGACGGAAAGCGATACAATAGTGTATCGGTCAATACCTCATATTTCTAAAGTAAAGCTAAAATATTGTATTTGCCTAATATTAACATAGCAAGTAGGTATTTTATACCCTAACCGCGCTACTTTTCCGCAAAATCAAACAAATCACTCTATAAATATTTACCGAGTACATAATGATTCGCAATAAATCTCAATTCGTATTCGATATCCATCCATCACTTCCATACAAAACACTTTATAAAATAAGAAAATAGCCCTCATTTACAAAGAGGGTGCATTACTGATGCACTCCAGAAAGAAAACAGAGAAATACTGCCACTAAAGGGAAAATAAATCTGTATGTATTTTTCATTGAGATAAATGTGCTAACTTAGCTAATGAGAACTCCGCTAATATTTTATTGAAAAGTTTTACAAAGAGCAAGTTTCTGCCTCCTCGGGAGAATTTTGCTGTAGGTAAATACATATCATTTTGTTTTTAGTTATTTTTATTATTTAAAGTTTTGAACGTTGTCTTTAATATTTTTATTTGTACTAAAAACGGGATATATACCATGTTTTAGTACAAATAGTGTTCATAACGATGATAGTTTCAAAAGTTATATTAATATTTTTATTAATGCAATACAGGCATTATCTTGGGGCCAAGTAGTGATCTGGAGCAGTTGAGCTGTCTATAGATCATTTGTAGCGGCCTTGAGATACATCAACTGTTTATTTCTGCTACTTCTGCGTTTTTTAACATATTTAAGCCAATTTTTGTACGTTATTAGTCTGACTCCACGCAGTGGAAAGTGCAGCGTAGGACGACCTCTCACTGGATGAAAAGACGAAGAAAAGGTCGCACAAGACCGGTCGCTCTAGAAATCTATGGGGGAGGCCTATGTTTAGCAATAGACGTCTTGTGACTGATATGATTATGATTCGGATACAGGATATTTGGTAATATACTGATGATATTCAAGTGACGGTTTCTCAAAACATAAAAAAAGACTTCTCGAAAAAATCTACTAGTTATATTATCAACCTTTAAAGAAAATCGACTAAGTTTAGGTGATAATATCGATATAAAACTTACTACCTACTCTTGCAATCGACATCCAAAAATAAAGGCTGATTTGATATCTCTTTCGGAAATGGCTACGAGTTTTGGGTTAGAAAGGGACAACAAGAGATATCTCGAGACATCACCAATACAGTAGCATATGTGGTTAGGTGGCAAGCATTATGCAATAGCACAATATAGTAAGTATAATAAAGTGTTTGTTTTAACATGCCAAAATAAATTTCACATTTCTATGGCAAACATTTCATAAATTTATTTATTAAGCTCATCAAAATAACTCCTTTCATTTTTGTGCGTATATTCTCAAACAACCTATATAGTATATATGTACAAAATATATGTTTATTATTATTTCTGGCTTAAATATGCCTTGCTATTATACAAACCCGAATCACTTCATCAAAACTTTGAATTTTGTTAAGTAGCTTGTGGAACAAGGTCTACCCGAAAAATTACAATCTAATTTAGTCTGTAGTTTCATCGCTTAGGGTACATATTTGATTGCGTAATCAATGTGCAAACAATTCATTTGATATTAACCCTATCATACCCGGTTCGTGGCATGCGTTGGGTCTGTTCGATCTCATACATATTCAAGCCTCGGGTCACAGCTTAATTGAAGCACAATTGGTACACTTTACGGGTCCACTTAGACCATGCGCACGTGCATACGCCTCGATCACGTCATTATACCATGCGTCAAAGGTAGTGCAAAATCATATACAGGGTGTTTGTTAATATACGGACGATATTCATGTGACGGTTTCTCAAAACATAAAATAAGAATTCCCGAAAAAAAACTACTAGTTATATTATCAAATTTTAAAGAAAATCGACTATGTTTAGGTGATTAATTCGATAAAAAACTTACTGTCTACTCTTGCAATTGACATCCAAAAATAGAGGCCGATGTGATATCTCTTTCGGAAATGGCTGCGGGTTTTGGGTTAGAAAGGGACAACAAGAGATGTCTCGAGACGTCACCAATACAGTATCTGTGGTTAGATGGGAAGCATTATCCAATAGCACAACATAAGTTTAATAAAATGTTTTTTTTACATGCCAAAATAAAATTTCACATGCTAAACATTTCAAAAATTTATTTATTATGCTCATCAAAATAACCCCTTTCATTTTTATGCGTATATTACCAAACACTATATAGCATGAGTGTCTATTTATACATGTACCTATGAAGTAAGAGTCTTACGAATTAAAGGAGCATTTTCTTAAATACTTGTTGTTATATCTTACATCTAGGTACAAATAACTATTATGCTGTAAATTAATATCGCAATAATTTTGCACTGGACAAGTAGTGAGCCCATACTAAATAAATACATAATAAAAAAATAGTGAAATAAGTATCATAAGTAATCGCAACCCCTTATCAAGGTGGTTTAAGTTCCGTCTGTTTCATAATTTTTGCGATGATTGAAAAAATGTTAATTTATATTTACAGAATTATAATGCTGTATTGTTCTCTCTATTTTACACCGGTGGATAAGCGTGAAGCGAGTGTAATACATGAAGGATAGAAGAGTGAACCATCTATCTCCTTCTTAGGCTATGTCCCGGGTCGCGTGGGACTCTACTCCTAATGAAGCTGTACTCGGATCTATTGTCAAATGCACAGGTTTCAAATGCTTTTGTGCAGGTTATTAGATTGTTACGAGTACGTGCGGTATTTTTTGGTTTACGTAATTAAAGGGCTCGCGTTGTTTTCGAGTAATGTACTCTGAATTACGGTGCTAAAACAACTTTGGACATTAGGTAGTGTGGTCACTTGTTTCGAGCCGCCATTTATCAAAGAGGGGAATGAGAGATATATCAGTTTGATTGTACCTTAACTTTGACTTTTAGTACCTACTATGGTAAACTAAAACCGAGATCTTTATATAAATAGATAATGCTGGACATCACACAGCTCCATCTAGCCCCAAACTAAGCAAAGCTTGAACGATGGGAACCAGACAACTGATGATATAATACTTTTATACTTTTTTTTGTAAATACATACTTATTATATATAGAGAAACAACCAGACCCGGAACAAATATTTGTAGATATGCAAACATTTGTTTCGCGGTGGGAATCGAACCCGCAACATTCTGCGTCTTAAATGCAATCATTTATCAAATAAAGAAGATTTATACCGTGCGTGGTGGTTGCACCTATACCCTACTGTAGCCTTCTATGATAAGATAACATAGCATCAACAATATAACATCTACCTTCATATTAATTGCTAAAAATATTGAATGACTACAAAGTCATGCATGAAATATTGACCAGTGATGCACCTTTTTCAACCGACTTCAAAAAAGGAGGAAGTTCTCAATTCGACTGCATTTTTTTTTAAATGTTTGTTACCTCAGAACTTTCGACTGGGTGAACCGAGTTTGATGATTCTTTTTTAATTTGAAAGCTGGTGCTTCCCGTGTGGTCCCATTTAAATTTGGTCCAGTTCTGATAATGATATCCATAAGAAAACCATATAAGTCTTAAATTTGTATTAATTATGTGCGCGTCAAGTGGACGAATAATTCAATATCACGCCAACCGATTTCGATGATTCTCTTTTTATTGGAAAGGATGTACTTCAAGGGTAGATTGATGAGAGTTTGGTTAGGTTAACCGACTTCAAAAAAGAATAAGGTTCTCAATTCGACTGACTTTTGTTAGATTTTTGTAAAATTTATATTATTAATAGCCTGAAAGACCTACGATTAGATTTCCAAGCTCTACATCCCATAGATTTTTTAGAAGACTTCCGGGTAAACATTTCCACCACTTAGAGATAACCGACGCTATCTCCTTTCATCGCTTTAAAATAGAAACAGCTACCAAGATATTACATTTCACGACAATATTTCTTACTGAAACGTCTCCTCTTCGTTCTTAGTGGCGCAAAATAAGAAAAATTGCATTCGCATTACGCAAGTATAAAAGGCTATCGGTAGATAGATACTATCTTTCCCCACTTTTCCGGATCGCGGGAGAAAAGCATAGATCAGGAGCTTAAGACGAATTTCCTACGATATAGTTCCTATGTTGCTAGAACAATCTGGTTGAAAACGTATAATCTGTGGATGATTTCGTGCCTTTATTTTATTTATGTAACTTCTAGCACTATGTTTAACTAGTAAAGGAGTATGAGTGGAACTCACTTCCGGCGTATGTTTTTTCGAACCAGTATAATCTCGGGATCTTCAAGTCCAGAGTGAGTTCTTTCTAGGCAAGCGTGCTCCATCTTCGACCACCATCACTTACCACCAGGTGAGGTAGTGGTCAAGCGCTTGAATATCATCAATAAATAAAAAAAACTTCATAATGTATGGACTGTTTACTCAATTCTGTATATGGGTTTTAAGTGATTGGAATTGCTTAGGTAACATTTAAATCAATATAACACCTAAAAACACATGTGGTGGTCGAAGCTTTAAGAACCAGATATAGATAAATCACCAACTTAAATGGCACGTGCTTGTAATGGTGAATCTACACGTACGTTCAAGCTCGATGACCAAGTATAATCGTGTTCGACGTTGTGACATTTTGTGAGCATTTCGATTCGACTTGGAACATTAAGGGCGACTTGCACAACGATGCCTAACCGTATTTAGTGACTAAATATAATTTAAGAAGTAGTAAAATCATATAAATACGTCAAATTTTTTAGTCGCTAAATACATTTAGGATCGTTGTGCAAGCCAAGCTAAGTCTAAAGTTTTATGGGTGTTTGTCTTCGATCATATTAATATAATTTATTCATCTTTAGACATCGTAACGTGCACTTAGACAAGTCAAAAGTATACAAGTTATTAATATGAAATGATCTATTACAATAGTTCTAGGTTTAAGGTAAACGTAGAACTATTGTAATAGATATTTTTTTGTGTTTGTCACCGACAACTCATCTTGCTCGATTGGACGCAAAAACGTTGAGCATGTACGCACGTGGGGCCTTACCCCAAGATTTCAAATTTTTACAACGATTACGAGCCAGAAAGTCAAAGTCAAAGTCTTTAGTCTTTGAAACGTCAATTTTACTGCCTGTTCCTTCGAGACCAAGCCAGGAAAAAAAGGCAAGAAACAAGGCTGGTTGTTTTTTTAAATGATCCTTTTAGAATAGATATACAGAAAATAAATTTCGTCTAAATTGTAACATTTTGAACGAGTTGGAGCAATTTCAATCCCAAACTTCTCTATCATCTAAATAAGCCGATATTTTATAGTAAGCTTTTTTATAAATATTTAGTTTCACATCACTTGTGAGTTTGTTATAAAAGCGTAAACCTTCCCCTTTAAACGATTTACTAACTTTCTGGAGTCTACAAGTGGCAACAGCGAGTATATCTTTATTTCTAGTATTAAAATTATGATTATCGCTATTTTTCTTAAACAAATTAATATTTTTGTGAACATACATCAGATGTTCATAAATGTATTGACAAGGGAATGTCATAATATTTATTTCTTTAAACTTATTGCGTAATGATTCTCTGGGGCCAATATTATAAATTGCACGAACAGCCCTCTTCTGCAGCACAACAATATGCAGCAAAGCAAGCAGACAGGGTTCGCACCCGCAACCTCCCTCTGAGGGATGTTGACATGTGTTCTATTTTTTAGGTACTGAAACAAATATCTTCATCAATAGCCTTAGACGCACTACTAACCGTAGACGCAAATGAGACGGTACCTAGTAAAGTTTAATATACAACTTAGGTTGTATTTTTCAAACTTTCGCGATCACTATACATGAATACTGATTTAAAGATTAACACTGATTTATAGCGTTTAAATCAGTAATTATAGCTTAGGATATCATATTCATACAGTAAAGATTTGATCGCCGTCTCCAAAACTAAAATAAAAACGGGAAAATGTTGAGAAAACCGGGGGTGGTGAGGCGGCTAATTCGCCGCGATATTATTATTGTGGCCAAAACGTCGGAAAGAATCTGGCAATATTCACCGACACGAGAAATTAGGCGTAATCTTTTACGCGTGAACAGATGAGTCGGTTTGGAATTGCATTAGAGCGAATAAAAGTCGTTAGACATGACATCAAGACATCCTTGAGAAGGGGTGTTTTTAAATTAGCAAGATTGTAATGAACCCGTAAGGAAAAACATAAAATGCTAGATATTGATATATGTCATTTCAACCACTAATACCCTACGATTCTCACGATTCATTGCAAATTCCACGCAAAGGTTGTCGGAAAGAAATCGCTACTTAGCGATAAGATTGTTATTTGTATACATTTATATTATATGTTCGAATTTTAATTATTATTCTGTTCATATTAATGTGCAATTAAGTGTTTTCTATCTACATGAATTTATCTTCCATTGACTGAAACTTAGCAGGACTTAATAAAAACGTGATGTATAAGTGATGCACACACATACGACTAACTTGAAATCCTTACAAAACAAGCTAATTAAGCTGACCCATTCCGATAAGTGTGAAGTCAAAGTTTTTTAGAATCCAACAGAATTACTATAAATGCATGTACTATAAAATGATAACTTTTTGAACTAGATTAAGCCAATTAAAATACAATAGGTGGCCGTATCGTTGAAAGCAATTTTTTCCGGGCAATCTTAGAACAGAAAGTAATGAGCTAAGCAGTAATTGACAGGTGTTAAATACAACCAGTGAATTAAAGTGAATCAACAATATTACAGACACATTTATAAACACATTTGTTTGTTTTATTTCACTTTGTACGAAGCCTCAAGAGCATTTCTTAAATACAATTTTAACAAAAGCTTTTGTATTTCCACGTAAAATTTGCATTGCCTTGGCGTGTCTTTAGATTGAATTTCAAGTTTCCAACACAATAGCAACCCTCACCGGCACCTGAGGGCGCGTTTAGATTGAAATTCCCATTTTCTACGAAAACCACCCTAGATCTTATTAACCTGTTTGATGACACACCTTTACTGAACTTATTGAGAGTATCTAGAAAATTATAAATTGGTAAACTACAATCGACATTGGAAATTTGCTTTGTCGTCATGCCATACAATATAATATTAGGTCTTTACCTAAAAAGTAATAGTCGGTAGGTGCAAGGTCTGGTGAGTATGGCGGATGAGGGAGAGCTTCCAACCCCAGCTCTTGCAGCTTGGAGACTGTCTGATGTGCAGTATGGGGTCGCGCGTTGTCATGAAGGAGCAGTGGGGACGACCGATTGACCAAAGCTGGTGGCCGATGTGCAAGCTTCTCCATCATTGTCTCCAGTTCTTCACAGTACACATCTGCAGTAATGCTCATGCCGTTTCGTAAAAAGCTGTGGTGAATCACACCCGCACTAGACCACCAAACAGTGACCATCACCTTTTTAGGGGTCATTTTTGGTTTAGGGCATTGCTTTGGTGCTGAACCAGGATCTAACCAACTTGCTGAGCGCTTTCGATTGTCGAACATAATCCATTTTTTACTGCACGAAACAATTCGGTTCATAATTCCTTCATTTCTTTGCCTATTGAGCAGCGCGAGGCAGGTCTCGACGCGTACGTTGCGCTGGCGAACGTTAAGTTCGTGGGGCACCCATCTATCAATTTTTTTTACCTTGGCTATTTGTCGCAAATGGATCAAAATTGTTTTGATGCTAACATCAAAAGCTGCTGCTAGCTCAGCTGTAGATTGAGTTTCGTCAGCTTCCACAATCGCCTTTAATTCATCATTGTTGACCAAAGTCTCCGGACGACCACGAGCTTCAATTTTCAAGTCAACATTTCCAGAACGGAACTGGGAAAACCAATAACGGGTTGTGCGTTCGTTTGTACAGTTCTCTCCGTAAACGTTTTTGATGTTACGTGCCGTTTGTGTCGCGTTGGTGCCACGACGGAACTCATATTCCATAATTATACGAATTTTTAAAGTATCCATTATGACGAAAAATGTTCAAATGTAATGAAAATATAACGCTAATCAATAAACAAAAGACTGAGTTTGTAAAAAGAATGTCATGTTTTTAAAACAAAATTAATTTGAATTTAGAATACAAAGCCATTCCAAACTTTTTTCTATTTTAAATGACCAGTACTGAAGAAAGGAAATTTCATAGGTACCTATTATAAAATAATTGATAATATGTATGTGCATGTATATTTTATGTATGTAGCTATTCACCGAACTCTTACTTAAGCTTTTGTGATTTTAATTTTTAAGCAAGTCTTTTATGTAAATCATGAATAAAATAGAAAAAAGTATGTAATAAATAACTCAACATCACTTTGAAAAAATACAAAATACAAAAGTTTTCATCGAGTAGGGACTTTTTGTCGGCTAAAATGTTGTTGATTTTTTAAGCACATACTTAGCACACTTACCTCAATGGTCGTCTTCCCAGATTCCTGCCACTTCATGAGGTGTTCGCCCTTTAACGACCATCCGGGCGCGTAGCTGATGAGGCCTGGCGCACCCCCTTTCACCTCGCCTTCTTTCGACTTCTTGGGGCTCGTAGGAAGCCGGAAAAAGCGACCGTGCAGCTTGCAACTCGAAGGGGAGAAGAAAAATGACTTTTTAGGTGATTTTTCTTGCTCCTCGCCCGATTTAGACGTTGATGCTTCTTCTTTATCTGGCACCTCTTCAATGGCTTTAGCATTTTCGTCGTTGGTTGGGTTTACTGGTTTAGGGCCAGTAGTTTCGTCGGCGACAAATAGTAAAGTACGTTGTACGAATGGTGTGGCTTTGTTGTAGAACTCGCAGGGTTCGGGAACTTTGAAACTAGCCGGTATTGTTGTTCGGTGCGATTTCGAGAAGCGGCGCTCCATGTATTTTCTTGCCATATCATTCCATTGCATAAACTATCTTCTATTCATCCCTTTAATGTTGTTTTATTCTCACTAACCTTATTTCAATAGCATTTCAGTTTTAAATACGATATCAAGTATCACGAAGTGTCTTTGTTAGTTAATTGCTTTGAAAGTCAACCAAAATTAATGCAGGCGAGTAAAATTATTCAGCAAATTCTGAACAGGTAAATATATCCGCAATTTCGTTGCGGACCCTAAAAATCAACGTGAAAAGAGGCAAAATAAACCGACGGGAATAATTCTACGTCCCCTCAGATACGGGCAGATCCGTAAACTATACTGAACCCCACCTGACAGATCAGGGTTGCTGGAAACGGCTGTGAAAACAATACTTCCAATTCCAAACAAACCAGTTTTCTTAAAAAACCTACTTTGATGAACGGATATTTATTATGCCTCTCCATAGCGTTTCTTGATTGTAAAATACATTCGTTAAATTTTGATTAAAGTAATTTGATGTACATTGAAGAGTTATTTACATTTTAAATTTTTCAGTTACTTAAGCTTGTTCCATCTCCAAGTAGCATAAAAAATCATCCCTTATTCGCTTCCTAGGTTATTCTCTATTGACTACACCCTTTATACCTATTTTATCTATTGAATGTTTACAAACGAAAAGAGGTGTACAAATCATGTGCATGAGGCCACAGATGTGCATTGGTAAGATACTTAATTGTTGTATTTCTTATTTTTTCTTTTTAATGTGTTTAATTCATCAATTCTATGAGCATTCCTTTCCAGCATCTTTATAATTTTCACGTCGAGTTGCAATTTTCACGCGAAGGCTCTACTTTGCCCTATCGATCGCTGTGTAGGTAAACACAGCCGCCCTTACCCACTTTTACAAAGGGTATAAACTTACTTTGACTCTTATATAAACGCAAATAGGTATTACAATTGATTAAATATGTCGAAACATAATGTTGCACAATTTGTCTCGGGTTTACAGAGTTTCAAACTTTGTGTTTTTGAAATTGTTCATAATACAAAGAACCCTATATGGGTTTGTTCTTTAAATGTGTGTGGTATTTTAAAACCCTTATCGAGGTGCATAAATATATTATTTATTTTAAAGTACGAACCAAGTAAATACCTTAAGTGTTTTTCAGATTTATGTACGTTTTTACTTTTAAAGCTCTCAAAAACATGGCCTAAATAGATGGATATTATGCTTTATGGATAGTTGCAATTTATAAAAACTCAAAGAAATTAATGAACAAAACGATTTCACTATTCGATAACTCAAAACATTTCATTTGTAATTTACCCGAAATGATTAATTTCCTGAATTTACCGCGGTATATTACAGAAAGTCAGAAACAAAGGAAAATAGTAGCATGGAAGGTGAAGTGAAAACGTATTGTAATTCTGCCGTCTGTTTGTTAACACGCACACACTCTGGCAATCAAGCTGACACGGTGTTAGACTGAAATGTTGATTTGTCATTTTCTATAATTATTTACTGACTTCATAGAGTAGAATCGAAAACGGTTTTTTATACCACATAAAACAAACATATTTACAATAAAATCGACGATATTAATGCTATGAGCAATTTCTTTTAGACAATCTTGGAATAAATCATATATGAAGGTTTACTTGAACTGTAATATTAGGCAAAAAAAATCAGTAAATACCTATTGCTTCTAGTGACTATAACTTTTTAAAACTACATTTAACACCAAATAAAAAAGCATTGATCAACGAACATTGTGGATCAAAGAATTGAAGTACTTACCTAATTAAACATCCGACTTAATTCCAATTAATTTTAAAATACACATCCCTCTTTTAGTTCACTAATCCCTATTTGTAAATTAGTGTAGGTAAAACGTAAACAATCAATTTAAAAAGGCTCATTATTTTGTATATATTTTCATATGCCTTGAAAAAGTTCGTTAAAAGTAATTTATCCCCAGATGTCTCGTACAATCAATCGAACAGATACAGGTACTTCATCTGCACAGTCCAATTTTTGTATTTTCTCAAGGAAATACATATACGAGTGTAACTCCCCCACATGTCCCCTGTTCTTTGTAAATAGCTTTCCGATTCCCCACGCGGGGGAATTATTACATTTCGATGACATGACGAATTCGATGAGGGTGTACACTTGACCTGATGAGGTAGTTTCTGCTTAAGATACTTCAGTCACGTTTTATTTCACCGGACAATCCTGAAATTAATTCTATCTATGATATTTCTAGCAACGAGACTTTCAAAACACGATTTACTTTAATAACGTCGCCATCGGGTAATAATGAAAACTACAAAGAGCTTAATATTATATGGAACGTGTAACAAAATATGCTTTTAGACCTAGTGATATTTGGAGCTAAATTTATACGCATCATTTTACAATTTACCATTTTAAATGTAGATTTATGCAATCAATATTGCTCCATATTCATACACCTTTGCCGCACCAGCCGATATAATGAACTTGATCATCACCCTTTCAGTAAAAAAATGTTTATTCTATCATCTTCCGGTGTCTAAGTTCACCGAACCTTCATTTCGTAGATGTCAACAAAATAAAATAGAAATAATGGTGCGTCTACACAGAAATAGAAGTCTCGAGCGCTCCCCATGCTTAACGCGAACTTGAATCTACCCGCATGTTTATTTTTAACACTATCTTATTGTATTCGGAAATACTCGGTAAATAAGATTCGTTTGATACTGTTTTACTAGCGGGAGATTCTGGAAATAGAAGCTAATAAAACTTTGAATTAGAGGCATTATGGTTTCCGATAGGGAATTATTCAAATTACTCCGACTCTAGTCCGAAAAATTTATATTAGGTATTTGAGTACTAACAAGGAACAAATGATTAGAAAGCTGAAGTGGCAGTAGGGAGGGCACAGCTCGAAAAACTGTTGGCCATTGGGACAGAAAGGTTCTCGAGTCCACCACGCTCTGGAAAGCGCAGCGTAGGATGACCCCTAACTAGATTTTTTTTTAAACTTATAGAACTTCGTTTGACCACAATCTCACCTGATGGTAAGCGATGATGTGGTCTAAGATGAAGCACGAAGATGTAGAAGAAACCTATTCTCTCTTACCTTAAAGAGGCCCGGATTGTATTCTTTAGGAAAAATACTGTGCTGTGCGCATCAAGAACGTAGAACCAAAACGGTGTGTGCGAATGGGTGGTATATCAACTAGGTACGGATGGTACTGAGCCGTGCGCCTGCTTGTCCTTTGGTGGAAAGGAGATGGCGGAATCGGATCGTAAAGTTCCTGGGCACATTCCCCGAAATGTATTCTGTAAAAGATCGATAGCCTTGCTCCTATTGGTCTTAGTCTCCGCTATATTTTGCTCACCTACAAGCCTAAAAGCCCTACGTTCTATCGAGTCTAAGGTAGCGAGCTGGTATTTGGCCGAACCATCCCAAAGGTGGCAGCAGTACTCCATACCAGACCGGACTTGTGCTTTGTAAAGACTAAGAAGCTGTCCTGGTGTGAAGTATCTCCTGACCCTGTTGAGGATGGAAAGACAACCTGATAAAGGTGAGCTATTGGGTGCAGGTCGCACAAGATCGGTTGCTCTGGAAATCGATGGGTGTGGCCTATGTTCAGCAGTCGTCCTATGGCTGATATGACGATGATTTGTTAAGACGATATGTAAAAAAATTTAAGCCACTAAGTAACTGTCGTATTCAATAACGAAAAATGGTACTGATTTTATATTTAAGCAATATTTACTTGAGGATTTAAACCACATAAATAAAAGTCAGAAACGCATTTGATGAAACTTTTCTCAATACAATTATTTGTCAAAATCGGCTCTTCTAAAATACTAATATCGTTCATTCTCCGACTCTAGAAAAGATTTAAAGTATTTTTTGACACAGTTATGTAGGTAATTATGGTACCTAAATTAATAGAAAATCATTTTATTTTTCATTTGTTGGTTTTCATGCAATTCGAGATTTTATCTTTTGTCGCTTACGTCATTTATTCCTGCGACAATGCGAAGCGGCTGTGATATAATATATGTTTGTCTCGTTCTTCACCTAAGCAAGTAAATACCATTGTCGCTTTTTTGCGTGCGGGGCACAGATCTATATGCTCCGCCCAATCGTCACCGAAATTAAATTGTATATCGTCTTAAAATGATTTAATAATGATATTTCAGACTACTTAATCAATAGGAGGTAATAACACAGTATTTAAATACCATTTCTTAGCCTTACTTTACATTTAATTGCTTTAGTTTATGTTACAAACTGTTTATTTTCGCCAGCGGCTTCGTACGCATGTTTTGTATCCTATGTTTTAATCCAGTCCAGGCCAATTAAGCCATCCAGGGTCTATCAATATTACACAAACTTCATTTCATTTCGATTTCGAACAAACCAATATCCGAACTTTCGCATTTATAATATTAGTGTGATAGTCAGGCACTTGAGCACTACCTCGCATGATGGAAAGTTATTGTGTGGTCGAAGATGGAACACCTGGAAGAAACCTGTGTTCTGGATTTAATGACTACGAGATTATTATTGTCCGGATAAACGGACTTCGGAACTAGGTATGTGTTGTCTGTACACAAACAAAATGTGTACAGACTACAAAATCAGGCCCCTCATAAGCTCCCGAGTCAACCTGAGCTTAATTAAGACACTGCCTCAAGTAAAACTGAATTAAGTTACACTACCCTTGGGGATGCAATGGAGCAGTGGATATTTAGTAATCTATGACGGAACTGTAAGGGCTCATTTAGATGAGACAGCGGCACTATCCTGTGAGAGAATTGTAATGAATAATTAACACTGGTAGCTATCCTGTAGCATTACAATAATAATAAATAATGTTCATCTAGCCCCAAACTAAGTAAAGCTTGTACTATGGAAACCAGATACTAATAAATAAATATGGCTGGACATTTCACACAGAGCTTCTAGCCCCAAACGAAGCAACTAGATACTAAGCAGAGCTTGTACTATGGAACCAGATAACTGATAGAATACTTATATGCTTTTTTTTGTAAAAACATACTTCTTGCTTATATATATATATATATATATATATATAGCGAATAACCGTTTGAGACGCAGGAGGTTGCGGGTTCAATACCGCGGAACAAATGTTTGCATGATCTACAGAGATTTCTTCCGGGTCTGGTTGTTTTTCTATATATTATATAAGATCATGCAAACATTTGTTCCGCGGTATTGAACCCGCAACCTCCTGCGTCTCAAACGGTTATTCGCCCACAATGACACGGAGGTCGTCTCAAATACTGGCAGGTCAATTTATCATTGTTGTAGCAACTGCAGCAGCAAGTTTACTTAAATTATATATTTTCAGCAACGTCGGATACAGTGCTACAAGCAGGTAGTTGGCGTTTTATCCACATCAGATCCGTCATCACACTAATATTATAAATGCGAAAGTTTGGATGTTTGGTTGTTTGTTACTCAATCACATCAAAACGGCTCAACTGATTCGATGAAATTTGGTATGTACGTAGATTATAATTTTTATTAACATATAGGCTACTTTTTATACCATAAATCCGTTCCCATGGGATAAAAGTGGGATGTCAAAGTTTCGATATGTATTTTTGCACCCCAGAACACTGGGTGTGTTCTGGTTTCGTTGTTTTTTTATTAGTTGTGCACACAATCCGTGCAACAGCTAGTAGTAAAAAGTAAACAGAGTTTAATTTATTTATTAGAAATAAAGGAAGATAAAAAAACAAAAGACATACGAAATAAACATTTGAATTTCCCCTAGATTTCCCATAGAATTTCAGAGCGACCAATCTTGACTTTCAAAAAGCAACTGTAAAGTTGTAAATGAGCCCTAAGCCCTCTTGGTAGCCCGCGACACAGAACCTCCCTTTGCCGCCCAGCTATGAGTTATTGTTGTAACTCAGTGGGTAAGTAGGATAAATGTGATTTATGTGACGTACGAAATTAGCACAGGCGTAAAGTGAAAAGTTGTTGAGTTCATGAGTGACCTTATCTTTTTTGAGACTAACAAAAATGTACAGACAAACTTTTTTCATATCTGCCCTGTGGGTAGTGAGTTTTGCATTTTTGGTCTAGATATCTAGATTTTTTTTATAAAGTATTGGTTCGCCTCGAACGGAAATCTCACGAGTCTCTCATAAATACAAAAAAATATTATTCGTAATCTTTGACTATCAAAATAGTGCCACAAAATAATAACCAACCAACTTGACCTACAGTTTCATTCAAATTACAGGTAACGGGAGTTTATGTTAAATAGTTATCCTTTTTTGGGGTAGAAATTGCAGTTATTCTGGATTTCAGACTTTTGCTTATATTTGTGTCACTAAAGCTACAAGCGTACCAAATTTCAGCAGTGTGTGGTGTAACCCTGTGAATTTTGTCAAAGTTCAGTTTATATAATGGCTAATCACTTAAAAACTACATGGTTTAAACTAAAAATAAAAACGGGGTCGAAATGTAATCACAAAGACCTTCTTAGACGTGCCATTTGACCGGATAGTCCCATTTTGTTTTTTTTTACCCCTCTAGAACCCCAATATCTCAACAACCCCCCAACATTTTTAACTTATTGAGTCATGCCAAAATTGTGCCATCACTACCTACCTATATACCAAATTTCACGATGATCGGATAAACAAACATACGTGCCGTTACACGGTGGCCGGTGCCGCACCGTAGGCATGGGTCTACGCCTTCAGGCTTTAGATATGAGGTTTTAACAGTAGCGGTCTGAATTTCTTTTAGAAAAAACCTACACTTTCACAAAAAGAACATTTATATGTACACGACAAGGGAAGACATAAAACAATTGTGAAATTCTACCGAGGACCTTTCCCACAATAGGTACTTAACTAACTTAAAAGTCGCATTTCGTAAAAGATGACCCAATATGAATACGCATTGGCTTTTATAACATTCCCATAAAATTACACAATATCTTACGCAATAAAGCCAGTTCGTAAACGACACTAAATTTCAATCATAACAATCTCACAATAAAAGCAAAGTCCCCAGTTAATTTTACGATCATCTAATAACGAATGATTACACTCGGACACATGTGTCGATGTAATTTATACGCACATTACTTCAAATGAACACGTGCTTTACATGCAAATGCCTGCCCTTTGCCGTTGGACGTGGCCATAGATGATACGGAATAGCTAAATCAATTCACAACTTCATTTTCTCAAGCCACAGTAAGAGCCGAAAATAGGCCAAACAAACATGATTTTATGAAGCGTTAGTTTATGAAAGGAGTCAATGCTACAATGATGAATGATTAAGAAGCATATGAAAATCATAATTAAATGATGTTACTCTCAAGCCTCTAACTTATATACCAGCCGATTAATCATCTCTTTTTTCAATACAATCAGGTATCTAAAATAACACTTCCATTGTTACTATTATTATACTGTTACTAGCTGACCCCGCAAATGTTGTTCTGCCTTATTAATTAACAAAGAAATAAAATGCAGAATGAAATGTCAAAGTGACGCAACACTTCATGTAAATGTCTTCACGTCAATTAACGACGATTAAAATAAATGGATATTATTCATACAAAAATACAAAAATCGCGAATTAAAAATAGGGGGTGAAGGTAGTGGGGTGAAAAATAGTTTACGTCCTATTCTCAGACCTACCGAATATACAAACAAAAATCATAAGAATCGGTAAAGCCGTTTCGGAGGAGTTTTGTTACAAACACTGTGAGACGATAATTTTATATATTACATTACAATTATTTAGATCACATGTTACCAATAATTGGTTTTGCAATTAGTATTAGGTACTTAATTAATCTTAAGTTAAGCATTAAATATTGTAACAATCGTTGGTAGACCTAATAATACAAATATATAAAAATATATCTAAGAAATATTCGGTTAGTGAACTTATAAAAAGACTTATCTCAAATCGTTTTTTTATTAGTTAGACCGGTTGCATTAGGATTGGCAAAATGCGATTATCAAGTCAAAAATAGTATAAGGGCAAGCTGTAAGCAAATAAAGTATAATGCTTTTTTTGCTTTCAGCTTACTCTGATGCACTTTTACTATATAATTCGTGCTCACATTAACCTCTCCGTTTCGAGAGTCTGAAGGCTAATTTGGATTACGGTCTATGCTTTTTTATACCGAGTGGAGTAACTGTCTGCTTTCTCAGCTGTGTACTGATTGTGGACGGTGGCCAATTATGTGATTATCATGTATAAAACAAGGGAGAGGTTTTGTTCGGAAGCTTTATATGTTGGAACTTATGGTCAGGATAAGCTTCGTTATTAGGTGAGAAATATTATGTTGAAAGGTGTAAATTGAAGATTTTTGTATCGTACTTAATAAATCGCTAACCTTTAGAAAGTATCTTCCAAACTAATTTTCCAGTGAACGCTATTTTGCATGTAACAACATACACTGTTTTTCTTATGTTTCTCTGTTCTTATGCTTATCATTTTTTGACAGTTTTTGAAAAGAAGTTGGTCAATTTACGAATTACTGTGGTAGTTGAGACGACACACTGTAGTAATCGAGTTAAAAATACTACGTATCTATCAAGCTTACGAATACAATCAACCGGAATAATCTCATGATAGCTATAACTGTTCCCAATACACTAATCCCCTACACATTGAAGCTGTATATGGGTTCAAAAGGTCACCGTGGCGGCATCAGTATGCATTGTAGAAGGTATTCTCTATTTGTACTAAAAACGGGATATTTACCATGATTTGTGAGTTCTTGAGTGTCCCGGTATTTTGACGCAGTTGCATGCGCCATGATCACGGGTAAACTCAGAGTTTATCATCAGAGTCAATGATGGTAAATATCCCGTTTTTAGTACAAATATTGTTAATAATCATGATAGTTTCAAAAGTTATATGGTATTCTCTATGATAAGTAGGGACTGTTGTAGGTCGGGGAAAAACATTTTCAAAAATATATAGTATGCATTTTGAGTTCTACTTCTCAATTGTGACGCTCTTAATGGACGTGGTCGTAATGTTGTATTATTATTTTTTGAGGCTAATGCTACACTCCTTACGATATCTCGTTATTTGTTTCTGTTGATGGGCATTCTGCCGCATTCATAGATTTTGCCCCCACTGCAGATTTTATTTAATCAGTCCACCGCATGGTGACCTTTCCCACCCTTCCTTCCCTTTGAGTTCTTCTACGCATGTAAAAAATAAGATAAAGAGGCAGTAGAGGAAAAGACTTAGTCGCATATGATTGGTTGAATTTGCTCTTGAAGGAGCAGGCTTATACCCAGCAGCGGGATTTTCCATGAGCTGCCTGTATTGATGATGAAGCAAGTAAAACAATATTTAATCGAGCGAAGCGAGATCTCCAAATCAACTTGCATGTATGTAAGTATATATGTAATGTATGTTTGTTTGTCCGAGGATAACTTTCGAAGCGTTGATCCGATCATCGTGAAATTTGATACATACGTAGGTAGTGATGGCACAATTTTGGTGTGATTAAATGAGCTAAAATGTTGGAGGGTTGTTGAGATATTGGGGTTCAAGAGGGGTAAAAAAAAATGAGACTATTAGGTCAAATGGGATGTCAAATGAAAGGTCTTCATTAGTACATTTCAACCCTGTTTTTATTTTAGTTTAGTCTTAGTAGTTTTTGGGTTATTAGCCTTAATAAAAACAAAACTTTGACAAAATTCACAGAGTACACCAGTAACCCCACAAATTCACTAAAATTTGGTATGCGTGTAGGTAAAGTATCACAAATATAGGCAAAAGTCTGAAATCTAGAATAACTGCAATTTGTACCCCAAAAAAGGATACCAACACCCGTTACCTGTAATTTAAAAGAAACTGTAGGTCGAGTTAGTTGGTTATGCATTTCATGGTACTATTTTGTGTGTCAAAGATTACAAATATATAAATATATTTTTTTTATGGGAGGCTCGGGATATCTCAGTTCGGGGCAAACCACTAGTGTATCAGGTTTAGTTTCGCCGTACAAATTCATTTATATACACATTTTTTTAAGGCAAACATAAATAGGCAAAGAATAAATAAGCATTAGCATTTATAAGAAAAATAAATGCGCGCTGGCCTCAAAAAAGATAACCAAAACTAGCCCGGTAGTGAATTCCCGAATGCACACTAAATTCTGCGCTCCAGCCAAAAGTGAACAGCAGAGAATCGCAGTCCCCATAACGCCTAAAACTGCAGTTAAAAATTGTTCGTGATAAGACATAAGTCGACTCTACTTTCAGAAACTTTTCCCATCGACTGTACTGTTAGATTGTTTGAAAAGATAGAGTATTATCTGTGGCTTAATGAGTGCGCCCCTTTCAGTTGCCGGAACGGATGTGGCTTACGTCCGCTCTATTTACAGGCTTCTGGGAAAATCTAGTGGTAATATTATATTTGAAACTAAAACAAATTAAATATATCTTTATAAAAACTTTGTAAAAAACCTGAAGAATTGCAATTTTATAGAATTAGAGGCTACACGCTATTCCACATAATTTACTTTCCATTAAAAAAAATGTTGTTTTCTTTAGTTAACATTTGCTTATTATATCTAAGGATATAGCACGCTGTACCGAACTGCAAAAAAAGCTATTCAAACAAATAGCGTATTTAAAACATAACTAGCTGAGCCGCCGAACTTCGTACCGCCTTGACATGCATGTGACGCGGGTTGCCAATGTACTTACATTAGCCCCGGTAGAATTGTTAATTGGCCATCATTAGTTATCTGTGAGTGAGAAAATGAATTTTCTTCTTGCGTGATTTTTTCCGATATTTTAATAGTTATTCTGTTATTCGGGGTGGAGAAAAATCCAACACATCAAAGATCATCAAAATCGGTCCAGCCGCCCTTGAGTTATAAATGGTGTAACTAACCCGACTTTGTTTTATATATGTATATAGATAGATTTCAATGCACATTTTCATCATGTTGACACCTCACACCTCGACAGTTATCGAGTGACGAATGCACCGACGCGTTTTGGAGAGTTTTAGGTAAGCCGCGGCTGAGCGGTCTTTGCGAAATCCATCTAATATATAAAATTCTCGTGTCACAGCTTTCGTTGCCATACTCCTCCGAAACCGATTGACCTCCTTGACCGATTTTGATGAAATTTTGTGTACATATCGGGTAGGTCTGAGAATCGGTCAACATCTATTTTTCATCCCCCTAAATGTTAGGGGTAGTCCACCCCTAAATTTTTTTTTTATTTTTTAGACAACATTTTTAATTTCTATTTTTTTATGATACAGCATTAAAAAATACATGCAACCCTAAATTTTTACCCTTCTACGATCAACCCTTATTTTTTAATAGCCATTTTAGTAATTTAACAACCCGATTTATAAGGCAAAACAACGTTTGCCGGGTCAGCTAGTAGTTATATAAAAATCAATGTTTCTTATGAATTATTTTGAATTCTTATTCATCTATTAATATAAGATGACTTATACATCACCAGGTGGCGAGTTGCAAAATAAGTTTAGTTTAAATGCAATCGTGCTTGAGAGATGATTTTTTAGATAGAGAAGGCTTGTTAAGTACCTACATTTATCATGTGTGGGTATAATTTAGCATAAAAACACTCGTTGTAATTAATTTACCTGACAGTGTAGAAGAGAAAAAACTACGAAAACGATTTGATTAGTTTATCCGTTAAGCAATTTATAACAATTAAAACATACGGGAAGGGAACATAACTTACCAACCGACCAAACCACAGTACACAGTAGCCAGTAATACAATTAAATAACTTATCAATATGAACGTGTGCGGGCTGCGTGCAGGGTAGGATTAGGAGACATGGGGGAAAGAGGGGGGAACTAATCGCCTTGACATGTTCCTTCTGGAATAAATCCTTCCTGTATGATAACTTGATAAGTTTAATGGAGATAATCGTCCGTACAAGCCTCATATTCATAAGAAAAGCTATTTGAGCGAGATGAAGTGTATTTCGTAATTTACCTATTCGAATTTATGATGATAACGTGGACATTCTTTAAACAAGAAAAGATTTGTTTCACAACTTATGTATCGGAATACTGCTTGAATAAAAAAACGAATTGAAAACTTCTTTAGGCGCGTTGGGCATTTTTTGAGATGGGAAAAAAACCATTGAACTCGCGACACTGTTACCGTTACCGACACCTCTGTATAAATAAATAAATAAATCTTTATTCATTTTTCATATTGCTAAGATTAACATTAGGGATTAATATCTACTTATAGTATACAAATACATATCTCGTAATTGTTCAAGTTATCACTTCTGTCGACACTCCCGGAGTGCAAGTGAAAACTTGAATAAAAGCAGACTACACTACAGATACTTATATACAGAGGTGTCGGTAACGGTAATGTTAACAGTGTCGCGAGTTCAATGGTTCTTTCTCATCATAAAAAATGCCCAACGTACCTAAAGTTTTCACTACTTATATACAGAGGTGTCGGTAACGGTAACAGTATCGCGAGTTCAATGGTTCTTCCCCATCTCAAAAAATGCCCAACGCGCCTAAAGAAGTTTTCACTTCAAAAAAACACAAAACATTTTAGCTGTATTGGGTATCAAACTTAGCTAAAGTAGAAACATTAAAATAAGGTTAAAAGCTATCACAATAACCAAACCTTAAAAGTGGAACCAAATCTATCTCTAACTACATATAAAAATAAATTGCTGTTCGTTAGCCTCGCTAAAACTCAAAAACGGTTTGACTCTGGATGGTTTAGAATGACAATTGGACCCGGTGTATTGGCGCTGTTGTTGAGACCCAGAAAATTGCGGACGAAGTCGCGGGAATACAACTACGAAGTAAGTACAAATATTTTCTACCAGCAAATTTTAACCGAGTACATTATACTCGTAATCTAAAAGTAATAGACCAAAAGCCAGTATTTCAAATACTCAGTTCTAAATCCCCAATCTACATAAATGGTCATTGTCGCACCACATCAACATATCATACAAAATGTATGAATGGGTCCATTATCCTTTTTAGTCACGTCTCAGAGCCGTGCCTTGACGGCTCTACGCAAAACATGTACTGTGTAGGTATTCTTACATCACGACGAAGACAATGGTATAATGATTTGAAGTCTAGTTACCAGGTTAACGATTTAACTTACTATACAAAAAAGGTTTCATTCGCGTTTTAGTCTTTGATTGCTAATTCATTGAAATCTGTAGAAGGTCTACGAGATGCTACGAAGCAAAGCCTACGAAAGCTTGCCGATTTGTTACATTTCTTTTTGCCAAACTTAACACTACAGATTTATAGTTATAGGTATAATATTATAAATATATTTAAATGCTATATTAAGGTAAGTAAGTTATACTAGGGCTAGGCCAACTCTGCCTACGTCTTATACTTACTTAAAAATATATTATATAAAATTCCAAGCAGGCGAAGTATTAGACAGACGTATCCTATTAGGAAATGCAATTAGGCGGTGGTAACCACTTAACCTCATAGTGGGCGAAAGGCTTGAGTCAATATCTCATCTTATAAGAAACAAAACAAAGATTTGGCTCTTTGAAAAGCCCCATAAAAAATTTGATAAACGACATTTAAGCTGAAAGCTTTTCCAAAATCAGATATCTGCATTGTAAGTAACATTCCAATATTATGATTAACGAGAGTTATAAAGTTAGCGAATAAGGGATGAATCGTACTCGTTATTTAGGGAGATGCTTAACGAATCGTGGCATTGATACATCCAATTACCCATTACGTAAAAATAAGTAAATTCGGACTTAGAATGCTATATAAAATGCTATTGAAATGAAGGTTAATTACCCTTGAATAACATTAGCTACACAAGTCTTCACTTTACACTAAATACTTTGTTATTTAAACAATAATCATTTGTCTATAAATTACATAAAAACCCCAAGTTGAATCAAAAAAACACTGCACTTTATCGAACAAATTCTATTAAATAATCAATTATTGCAACTAGTTTTACGGCTGTTTGGTCAAAAAGCTCGGGTTAAAGTTTTTAACACTACTCTATTTATTAGGTAAGTACGAAAACCGTAAAAAAGACTAATAAATCCATAGTTCGAGAAATCACTTTATTTCACTACAATTTTAGCAAGGAATGCGTTAGACTTTGACACACTCGTCGTAGCTTTTCCCGCCTAAATGCGAAGGCTTCGCGGGCGGTCGTCCTGCTCGAAGGACGTTCGGCACGCGACTGGGGCGGATCGATGCCGCCCTGAGCCGGCCCGCAGGGATGCAGATGCAGACGATGATAGAGGGTTAATGGATGTGGTATTTTAAATACCAGCTCCATTGAATGTTGTTCCTGGTTGTGGATTTGAAAATGCAATCTGGTTCTTTGTATCTTGGTAAACTTAGCTACAACTGTGGAAATTGGAGAGAACTTGTAATTGTAGCCGATATTTTTAAAGACTATGTGTTTGGAGATTCAGAGGGCACGTTCATATTTCGGTTTTGGTCATAAAATTGAATAAGCAATACCGGTTGATTTGATAGTATTTGCACGCCCGAAATCCAGGTCAGCATTCTTTAAAGGCACTTTATTCAAACAAGTAACAACATGCTAAGTAAGTACGTGCCACTTTGTTTATCTATATATCTGTGTTGGTGCGTAGAGAAACAAATTGAATAACTGAGAGGAAGATTCACGTGCTCGGATGTAAAGTGCGACGGGCCATCTATCGAGGTGGCTGTCCCTTTGAACGTCAGATTGAGTTACTTGCACAGAATACATGATAGTGTGCTTGAGGGCAGACAAATTGGCTACCAGCCTTTTGCATAAATAAGAGGTTCCATTGGCAAATTGTTAGAGGAAGGCCGTAGAAACAAATGCAGAAATTGAACAATTCAAAACAAAGCTGATCGGTTAACAAAAAAGTTGATATAAAATTCGGTCAGGAGTGACAGTGATGGCTAATTAATAAATGATTATCATCCAAATGTTCTTACACCATTGCGGAATATTTTAATTATAAGTAATAGACATGGCATTATGTTATTTTATTGACATTTCTTATATTTTGTAAGAAGATTAAATTTAAATTTAATTTATTTTTATGTAATATTAGCACACCAGGACATTATGTGGTAGAATGTTAATTTGACCTTAAATTGTATACATTAAGACCCGTGTAAAATTGAACTAACTTTCTGCGAATAAATGATCTTTATCTTTAATCCTGGTATCGAAATTTTTAGGTTGTCAAAATGCCTTCTAGTTCCTACCGTAAATAAATTTAGATGAACTGCGTAGTATTAGCAACGTAAAACTACAAATTATGTTGACCTAGAAACTGTTTAGGTTTTACACTAAAGGAAAAAATATTTATACCTAGATATTATGTATTTTCAAGAAAACTCACATTAAAAAACGCTCATACAATATTTACATAATACGCGCAAGGAAATTTATTTCGCAAAGCCGGCTCAAGCATTGCACACTTTATAAAGCCTTTAAAGGATTGTTTCAGCTCAACTTGCGTTGCTTTCGATACCATCAAAGCGCTTAAAAAACTTTCTATAAGACAGGTGAAGTATTCTACAAGTGCTCTATAAGATTGATGGAGTAAGCTTAGCCTTTTGATCTTTGATTTGTTAAGGCTCTAAAATGCAATCAATACAAGAAGCGAATGTTTAGTTTTAGATCTAAAATTCTTATTATATGGTGATAAGGTGAAGGTGTATAACAAGGCCCACTAAAGTACATACTAGGGGTGATACAACAGTAGTGATAATCAGTTATTTCTAGTGCACACAAAAATACAAAAAAATATCAGTCACTTGCTCAGTTACCCACTAGTTCAGGAAAAAAAAATCATATAAATAGGCCACGATTCCCGCGAGCTACATTCATTTGAATACGGACTGTCAAGAAGTGAACATAAAAATGGAAAAACACGAAATCAGAGCTGTCATTAAATACCTCTGCTTGAAAAAAATGTCTACCAAAGACATACACAGCGACTTGATGGAAACATTAAGGGACTCTTCTCCTCCATATTCCACAGTTGCACGCTGGGCTAAGGAGTGGGCTGGGAAGAACATCGACAGAAGGCGAACACCGCGAAGGACGCCCATCGACGTCCCTCACTGAATAAAATGTGAAAAAAGTTGAAGGAGTTGTATTGGAAGATCGAAGAGTGACTATCAGGCATGTAGCTGAGGTCACAGGGATCTCATATGGCAGCATTCAAAGAATCCTTGCGAACGAATTGCATATGAGAAAGGTCTCCGCGCGTTGGGTACCGAAAATGTAAAACGACGAGCAAAAGAAGAAACGAGTCGACATGTCAAGAGCAAATCTCGAAAAGTTTCAGGCAGACAAAGATAATTTTTTGTCACGTTTTGTGACCATGGACGAGACCCGAGAGAGATCCACCATTTTGATCCTGAAACAAAACAACAATCGATGACATGGAAACGATCCGATGAACCAACGCCGAAGAAATTCAAAGTGTCAAGCTCAGCAGGGAAGGTTATGGCGTCTGTTTTTTGGGACGCTAAAGGAATAATCATGGTGGACTACTTGGAAAAGGGGGCCACTATTACAGGCTCCTACTATGCAGAACAAATAAGAAGATTGCGGGAGGCTATTAAGGAGAAAAGGCGAGGCAAACTGCGGGCTGGAGTGCTGTTCCATCAAGACAACGCACCGGTTCACAAAGCTGCAATTGCCATGGCTGCTATTCAGGAAGCGGGCTTCGAGCTGGTGGAACACCCACCCTATTCACCAGATCTAGCCCCCAGTGACTTTTATCTCTTGCCACGACTCAAGGAACACCTCCGAGGCAAGAAATTTGACGATGATAGCGACGTGATGGCCGCGGTTGAGGACTTTTTTGAGAGTCAAGATAAAGATTTTTTTTCTAAGGGAATTTTAGGTTTAGAAAAGAGATGGACTAAATGTATAGACTTGCTAGGAGACTATGTTGAGAAATAAATTTATTTTTTTATTTTATTCATTGTGTTTATTATTGATTATCATTACTTTTGGATCACCCTAGTAATGGGTAAAAAATACAAAATTGGCAAAGAAGCAGAAAAAGGAAATTGCATTCTGTATCGTAATGTTTTAAAAATTCTGGCTTATATCCAAGAGATTTCATATTTTTAGCGAAACCAATTAGCGTGTGCAGGTTTTAACTTTTTTTTGGTAAGGCAGAATAACGAGACGACGAATTGAAACCAGAGTAACGGTGGATGGAGAACAGCTAGCATACGTCCAAGTGTACGTCTATCTGGGCCAAATAGTCTCCTTCGACTCCAGGCAGGATAAGGAAATCGCTCGGCGAACCGAGAATGCCTGGAGGAGCTATTGGTCCATGGGAGATTTGATGAAGGGTAACCTTCCTCTTTCGCTCAAGCGAAAGTTGATGGACGTATGCATCCTCCCCGTTCTAACTTATGGTGCGCAGACTAGAAAATCCAAAAGTATAAACTCAAGGTTTGCCAACGTGCGATGGAGCGCAGCATTCTCGGGTTCAAGCATATTGACCGCATACGCAACCCCAAGCTGCGCTCTCGAACACAAATCGTAGATGTAGCTACGAAAGCCGTCAAACTCAAGTGGGACTGGGTTGGTCATTTATGCCGTATGTCGGGTGATCAGTGGGCTAAGCTCACCACCGAGAGGAACCCCGACACAGCCCGAAGACGTCGTGGTAGACCAAAGAAGAGATGGAGAGGCGAGCTCACTAATTTCCGAGCGGACTGGACCATCTTAGCGCCTGAAAGAAGTGTCTGGAAAGATTGGGGGGAGGCCTTTGCCAGTGAGACTCAGTGGGCTGATAATAATAATATTACGAGCTGAGGGTTCGGGATAAAATAATGGGAATCAGTCCAACCAAAATAACACTTTTATTCAACACTAAACGATGAATACACGAACTTGGTCACACGTAATCACAACACACTAATTCACACCACTGTTGCACCACTTATAGTCACCGAAATGTTCGCACGTATAGCCAAATCCAGACTGACTCGCGAGCAACTACTGTTCACGCGAGACCCTTCACCACGTCAGTCCTCCAGGGCCTCGCTGAGACTCACTCACTGACTGACTCGAGACTGACTCACAACTGACTGTCCGGCCATCTCTCCGGCCTATTTATATCCACACATTTCGATTGTTCGAGAAGGATCTCGATCGTTCCAGGAAAAGGGTCGGTCCCTCGACACAATGGCCACTCCATTGTGCGCAACCGCAGACAATAACAACAATAACGCAGCAAGACAAAAGCGTTCGAGAAGTTACGATTATTACTCATTGTTTAACAGCCTCGGCGTAACAATAATAACGATTAATTTGAAATCGTGTTTTATAATCGGCAAATGAGATGGTATGTCTCCTCATAGTGTAATTAAGCCTGTTTTTCATGGATTGCAAGCAAATCTACTATAGTGTTTCCATAGTAAAACAATTCCATATTCAATTTCCCTTTACGAAATCTCTAGCTCATTATTGACATCCGACATGCCTAGTCGGCGGCCCCGTTTGACTGATTGGGCCATTTTTAGTCGTCGCAGGAAGGGCCCGGAATAGCGCGCGCACTAATTATCGCCCCTGTCATACGTCACTGGGGTTGCACTACTGGATAGATAAGTTACTGTGATTTATATCAAGATAAAAGAATTGGGAAACTTAAGTTTATATATGTGAGCACCTGGGATCGTGAAAGGTTTTAAAAATTACTGTTATTTTTCAAATCGGTAGCGAGGGGTTTTTAATGAACTTGTGTTCTAATATTTGAAATATGTATAACCCAAATCAATTAAAGCCTACTTTTTACAAGTTTATATACGTAACATATTTCTTCCAAAAAGTCGCTGTGTTATTAATTTCATTAATATTATAAATGCGAAAGTTTGAATGTTTGTTTTACTCAATCATTTCGTAACAGCTGAACCGATTTCGATGAAAGGTATGTAGATAGATTACAACAAGGATTTACACATAGACTTTTTGTTGACAAACAAAGCGTGCTAAGTTGCTGTCGGAAGCTAGTTTGAAATATATCTACAATATTTTCTGCAAGTCAACGTGTAAAAATTGGTTTTTTTATACTCTCTCTGGAATTGCAAAATCTCTTGAAAATTTGTTCCGTAGCTTTTCCGCTAATTCCAGAAGCTTAAATAATTAGCCCTTTATTACGTTTTTCAGCTTTTATAGAAGTTAACAGCCCATGTAAAGGACATGTTACGAGCGCCGTATCCTGCCGGTATATTTCGGAGGGATTAAGCGTAATAAATTATTTTCTTTGGGCTTGAGTTATGGGCTACGTTGGCGACAGACTGTTGTTTTACGCACTTTATGGTGTCACATTATATATTTTATTGTATTTATAAATAACTGTTTATTTTCGTTTGCTTTAATTGGTCGTGAAGACATCTCGCACTAAAACAAGGGATTAAGCTTTTGATGTGAGTAGTATAAATAAATAAATAATAGATAAATATTGCTGGACATTTCACACAGCGCTATCTAGCCCCAAACTAAGCAGAGCTTGTACTATGGGAACTGATAGAATAGTTATTTACTTTTTTTTGTTGTAAATACATACTTATAATATATAGAGAAACAACCAGACCCGGAACAAATATCTGAAGATCATGCAAACATTTGATCCGTGGCGGGAATCGAACCCGCTACCTCTTGCGTCTCAGCCGGCTATTCGCCCACTGCACCACGGAGGTAGTCAAATTAATATTGGTAGTATAATTGAATATATGCTATATATGAGCCCTCTTATGCTTACACTTATAACGCAGCAGGCCAACCCTATTGTGACACCTGTAATAGGATTTTTAAAACTAAGTTTGGTCTAGCAATACATATTAGGGCTAACTAGGATTTAAATATAAACACAGGTTAATATAATTTAGTGTGATTTTTAAGCATTTAAAAGCATTTTCTTTAAATTTATATATAGCTAGGGTCGCCGTCATCGAAATCGATGAGGACTTAAAATAATTGAATAACATAATTTCGGATTGAGCTAAAAATCAGTAGTTTAATTGGATAACATAAAATAACTGAAAGATTCAAACATATACACTAGTTGCTGCTCGCGGCTTCGCACGCATTGTTTGTGAATTAAAACATTACCTTATTACATTACATTATTTAAAACTCTTTCTGTGCATTTAGGTAAAAAGTAGCCCATAGGCTACTTATAGGCATACTTTTGGGGCATATCTCAATCCCGGTCATAATATACATATCTGTATACCAAATTTCATCAAAATCGGTCCAGCCGTTTAGTCATGAAAACGTAACAAACAGAGCGGCCGACAGACAGAGTAACTTTCGAATTTATAGTGTTATCTAAGGATGAAACTCGGAATCAAAAAAAATACTACTTCATAATGAAAAAAATGATTAAGGCTTATTTGGTTCGCAACAATGACATAAAAAAAATAGTCTGCGCTTTTTATTTTTCCAATTTTATTTCGGATTGTTAAAATGCTCGGTTTTAAAAACAATTTCGAAATATCCCGATTTCGAATGAACACAACAAGTGCGCAGCTCTTTCACTAATTAAGCGGAACGAAGTCTATTGATAGTGTATCAGCAGCTTAATTACTTTCCTTTCCACTCTATGTTTCGAAATTAATTAAAACTCTATCAGAAAATGATCATCCATACCATTACTATAAAAGTGAAAGTGAGTTTATTTGTTTGTTATTCTTTCATGTTGTAACGGCTTTTTAATTTTTTTTTATTTTATACATTTAGACACACAAGGTGACGTGCCTCCTGGCGTTAAGTGGTCACCGTCGCCTAACAACTCCTGCAGGACTCGAGGTACTGCAGTCCCGTTGCCTAAAACTTGATGCCTTATATTAACACCTCTCTTGAAGGCTGAAATTATTTCTATGAGATTAGTCAATACCACGATATCGTATGAGGTAGTGGCAAACTTAGATGTGAATGTAATGTGTCAGAATAATGATCCAACATTTGCGTAAGTTCTCAGGAGTATTAACATGAGTAGCCATTCTCTATTTACTACCACTTAGCTAAGGGAGGACTTGTCCAACTAGGCTGCTTAGTCCAAATCTAAATGAACTCTTACGGCTATATTAAACGAGATGAATTTGTTAACAGTCGATAAATTATAAGAAACAGCGCTGGGAAAATCTAGAACAATAAACAGTGTTTGTTTGTTTCAATGCAAATAATAAAACACTTTCAAATTATAAAAACGTTTTTAGAATTCATTATGCAATTAATAAAGCAATAAGAAATTGAAAAGTTATAGCTAAAATGTCAAGAAATACTTACTAAATTATTTTAGTAATTTATTTGGCAAATCGACTTTTTAAATCTTTTCTGAAACGTTAATCGCTTTTATGCAGCCGCGTGACGTCACTAGACTTTACAAATTTTCTCCTTAGAGAAACCTAAGTGATAAATACTCTTGTTACATCAAGTGAACAAGAGTCACTGTTGATGAACTTAAAACTCAAGCAATACAGAGAAAATGAGTTTACAATTTTTCGCCTGAAATCTTTTCAATTTTGAAGAAACACTCGAAGAATCCGACTTGAGAATACCTACCTATTTCAATCGCATTTAAGAATCGTTACATTTTTCTAATGAACTTTGCCAGGTTTACAATAAGGTTGTAAATCGATAACCTTCGATCTTCCCCATAAATCCATATCACCAAAGATTCATGGTATTCTGAAGGAGGCACGAGAACGAGTGTCGTGGGGTGGCATTTAATAATGTATTTGGTTTGCTTTGCGTATTTGAAGGGAGGGTTTAGACAAACTCATACTATTTTATTAAACTGCGGTGTGGTTGGAACTATAAAAATGTATGAACTCTGTAAAAAACCTAGTTTTTATAATTTTTTCTTACAATTTTCAATTTGGTGGTGCGGTGCGGCGGAAAATTCAGCCGAAGATCTCAAGCGGCACAAATATGGAAGTCTCGACAGAGCTTACGTATTTAGCTAATGGAGCTGGGTCCATGGGGCCCATTGCGTTTTCAAAATTATTTCTGGTCGTGTAGTCAAAGCGACGTGTGATCCGAGAGCTGGCGCTTATCTGGATCAACGGTAGACTTTTTTGGGTTAACCTTTGGATCTATATTCCTTAATACATTCTCATTATTATTTAGCTATGATCATTTTCTTCTAGCGTGCTAATGACGAGCGCAATCTATTTTGGAGTGATATTCGGCAAATTTAAGCCACTTTCAAGCATTATGTATCTAAAACTTAATTCATCAATTTATTCATCAGAATCAGCAAACCCCATAAAATTTAACTACCAATACAGCCGTTAGGCATATCATAAAACGCCAGATTTTCTCAATCACTACGACAGGCGCAGAATACCTCACAGCTTCAATCGTACCAACTGTGATCTGGCAAGTACATTCATAATATTTACGATCTCCTCAATTGATATATGAACCTATACTTCCGGAATACAGAACAGAATAGACAAAGTACTTGCACATCCTCGGTTTTGTGTTACCAATATGTCTTTCAGGCTATGTGATATCTGCATATGCTTTTTTGACATGGTTGTAAATTAGTACTGCGTTTGGATGGGGTGACTTTCAGCTTGATTATAATGATTGACACATAGGTCAGTGGGGATTTTAAGAAGAATTATGAATTTTATTAACACGCCGCATTTTTGAATACTGGTTGCAGTTGAACAAATTGTAATAGTCTGGAAAATAAAAGTGTCTGTAATCGATAATTTCTTCAGTATATTAGACAAATATTAGTACACTAGCTTCCTCCCGCGGCTTAGCACACGTGGTTTGCCAGTTCAAAGTAGCTTATATGTTAAGCCAGATTATAACCTACGTACATACCAAATTTCATCGAAAACGGTCCAGCCGTTATGACGTCATTGGGTAACAAACAAACAAATAAATAAACAATCAAACTTTCGCATTTATTAAAACTGAAACTTTTTAAGGTTTTTGCTCTCTAATACATAAGATTCATCAAATACCCTCCATTATTATAATATTACAAAATTCATCTCCATCCAAAGATTGTCTAGAAGAAATCGCTTCTAAGGAATAAGACCGCCCACTGTACTTGATGCTTTGTGTATTTTATTTATGCTTGTTTCTCAAATTTTAGTTTATTTCACAGAATAAGAATATACAACACATTTTTTTATATATAATTCTGCTATCTTAAAAGGTAAGCTGTAAATTTAAGTAAAGTAAGGAAGCACACTAGAGTGAAGAGACTCAGAGAGTGCCCTTTAAAGTAAGTACCCAACTCCACGCAACCGGGTAAACTCTTACCTAGTACCTGAAAATGTGTCATCGCTTAATTTTGACTTCGTAATGGCTCTGTAGCGTAAAGGGATGAAATGTGACGTCATTAAAGAGACGAATTTTCAACTCAGATAGATATAAGTGTAAGTAGAAAATGCTGTTACTTTATTACGTGGTATGAGAATTTATGATTTAGACACGTCTTGGTTTAAGATTTTAAGGACGCAGGTACTTTTTTGTTTGGTTGGTAGTGAATTTATTATATCTCTATTCTTAGCTAGCCGCTACAGCTAGCAGTTACGACTTGTATGAGTTACAGACAAACATTCGGGTTTATAATATTACTGTGATTTTAAGATAAAATTGTATGTACATAAGTACCACATCATCTTGGGAATCTTTTGATAAAAAATATACTCTTTCTTCGTAAAATCGGTTCGTTAAACAGCAGTATCAAATTGGCCATACATTTCACTAGCTTACCTACCATAGCTTCAAACGGTTTGTTATTAAAATAAAATAAAACGTAGCTTTCTCAGTGAAAGAAACATACAAATTCTACCTCTTTAGATTGTACACAAATAGATTATAGATATAAAAGCGTACAATAAGGACACGTAAAGGGCGAGCTTAACCATAATAAGCGTGTCTTCCTTTCAACTTACATAAATAGTTTCTATAATTTTGAACATTTCACAACTCTTGACTTGGCTCTACAGATGAATTGGTCATCAAGAAGAGTAGATAGTTAACCGTGGGATGTTCATAACTCAATCTGAGTAAATAGTGGCTTCATCATCATCATCATCATCAACCTATAGCAGTCCACTGCTGGAGTAGGTCTCTCCCAGGGTGCGCCATTGAGCCCGATCCTCAGCTCTTCTCATCCAACCCTTGCCAGCCACAGCGCGCAAATCGTCACTCCATCGATAACCGTTGGGGTAAACGTGTTCTGGAGTGGAGACCACGTCTAGGCAAGCGAAGTGTAGGACACCCTCCGGCTAGATGGAGTGAATAGTGGCTTGTGAACGAAAAAATCCAAAGGTTTAATCAATAGTAGAGCGTAAGTGTGTATATTTGCGCATCAAAAAATCTTGAACCATTTTGATTGATATTTAGATTCTTGGTCTACCTAACAAATGCAGAGCGCATTTGTTAGGTAGACCAAGTATCTAAATAACTATCTATCAAACTACAAAAGTATCATTTTTTATACCAAACATTGATTATACAAATACAGCTATTGAAATAAAATGTTCATACTCGATTGAACGATATTAAGAAAAGTTGCCACTTTGGTTTAGATAAGACAGGTCAATGAAACCTTTACTTTTATGAATGGAATGCCCTTCCAGTAAATATTAGCCATTCACACGATCGCCTATTCACAGCACAGGACTTGTTACCTATTCCCTCCACGGTGGCAATCAGGCTGATTCTCACAGGTTGCTGCGAGATCCTCGCCGATTGCATGTTACATTACAAATGTGCTGTTGAATAAGGTTTTTATTTGTTTATCGCTTGAACGTTGCTGGCATTTAAATGAGATGCCGTATTAGTAAGTAGACATGAAAAATGAGAATATTAAGATATAAGTATAAGTACCGGCACGAAACTTTAGCGCTGACCGTTATTGCGCAGAAGTTAAAATTAAGGTACCTGGGGGGGGGGCAGCGGGATGAAGGGCGGGCGTGCCTAGCGCCGATTGGCTCTCCAGTCGCATTCCGTTCCCCGCACTGATATGATGCCCCGCGCACATCCAGTGTACAGTCGCGTTCTTATTTGTATGGTTATTGCTGTTATTTGAATTTGTTTGCTAAATCAACTTCAACACATCATGTTAATTATGTCTTAGGTACCTACTATAAATCTTTGGACATTTGAATTGGAGATAAGCTATTTATTTAAGTATAGGTAATATTATTTGCGTGCGCGAGAGTACTCATGCGCAGCTATCCTCCATATTTCGTTCAGCACTAGACTTACTATTTTATATTACATTAAAATAATGTCAGTAACGTTATTTAGCTAATAATAAATTAAATTTATAATTGTATTGCGTGCGCGACAGTACCTATGCGCAGCTATCCCCTCCGCGTATCGCTCAGCGCTTAGACTTACGTGCCGCTGCTTATACCAGCTACAACATCAAGACCGAACACATTTAGGTACATTGTAGTAGGTACGAAGGCAATTAAACAATATTTTTTGAGCTTGTGTGTTACAAAATATTAGCAGATCAAATGAAACAAAATACTTGTCTAGGTACTACGTAGATTATTTGCTTGTTCCACTTCCAAGTTGCATAAAAAACTAGCTACTTATCTACATATTTACTTGCTAATAAAATACTAACGCTTAGCAGCTTTCCAGTCATTGAGTTTAAATTGCTTTGTCAAAAGTTTCAACAAAGATAACAAAAGCTCATTGATCTACTATCAACCGCTGCACATCATCAACCGCAGACAATACCGGTAGAAACAGACAATAAAATTGTTAGCACGGCCACGAATTTGCCTATACATGAATAAACTACCCGTGGCCATAACAAAAGTGGGCCCCAGACAGACCTTCCCGCCTCATTCATTATTTTCGCTAAATGGGCCCCATTTCAAAATTAACTGCACGATTGCTCCGAATAATGCGACTCTGTACAGCAATCTGACGTGCACAAAACACATTATTCTATACTATGCGTAGGTACGTGTGGAAATGCAAACACTCTACGTTGAAGAATAACAACATATTGTGAGCTTTAAACGAGATTGCAAACATGACTGGTGGCGAAGCGCCATCTAGCGTGGAATAGTTAAACTACGTAGTGACTTGCGAAATTTTTGTTTCAACCAAAGCTTTTTGATTTACAGAGCTTTTGGTTAGTAGTTCTACTACTACCCACTAGATGGCGCACTTTGCTCAATAGCTGTTCAAATAATTTTAGCAATTTTTAAACCCTGAGTTAAAAAGAGGGGTGTTATAAGTATGATGCCTTTATGTGTGTAGGTCAGTCTGTATGTCTGTGGCATCGTAGTACCCAAAGAGATGGACCGAATCGGGCGCGTTTTTCTTTTAATATAAATTATTTTAATTGGAGTGGTTCTTAGCTATGTGAGATGAAGATCGGTCAACTGATCCGAAGATTACCAGCCGTTTCTTTTGATGTAGGGAACGCAGCTAAAAAAATGAAATTTATCATAGGTTTATTATGAGTCGGAGGTTTCGTAAATTTTCAATTTAAAGGTTTTTTTATTTTTAACACATGTTTGTATTATGTTTCGATTTAAATTAAATACGAGTTAATTTCATAATGTTACTATTAAAACCCAAGTTGACGCACAAGAATTGGTAACATGAAAAATTACTTGTTTTTATGACAAAATCAGAATAAGAAAAAGGTCACTCCAGCAGACAGGACTGCCAGTGTAAAATGTTTCCATGAAAAATGACTGTTTCCAGCGGAAATTCAATTACGTCTTTGAACATAGGCGTATATAAACATACAAAAGAAAAGCACCTAATACCAACAATACCACTTATCACATTCACACAAGCGAAAACATAAAGGGAATATAATTTTCATGATAAGACCTAAAATCTGACGAAGTAAAAGTTTTGTAAAATTACGTACCTCGTAATTCTTAATATTGATTTTAAAAACTCTCTCTGTCGAGAACTTTGTCATTATTTCTCTTTGAGTATCCTTATTTCTCTATTGATGTAACACTATCAGAATATGAAACTGGCCCTTCGTGAACTAAATTAGATTAATCAAAGGTATTTTAACGTATTTTAATTAGTACAAAATTAAACTAAAATACTTTGAAAACAACGTCTAGACATGTAACATGTAGTGGAAAATATAAAGAGACTGACCTGTATTTGTTCAGCTGCCTTTTTCGCCAGCTCCGGGTCAAGGATGGTAATATCAAGTTCAGGCACACTCTTTTTCGCCGTCTCACTAAACGCCGCAGCGTTCACATAATAATCACCTCGTTCGCTCGTCTCCACCGGGGAGTTCGGAGACAAAATACCACTGTCCGTATCACTCACATTAGCTGATTTCCGAGCAGTCCCGGAATTTTCACCGATGGGTGACTTTAGCGGGATACGCGACTTTTCCCCGATTGTACACTTCGACGAAATCCGTGATTGTCTCTCCGTCTCCGAACTAAACCCCGTATTGGGGTCGAATATAACGTAATTATCCTTGTCACAACGCACTTTATTGTTCACTGTTACAGTGTATTTCTTATTCGGGCTGAGATTTAGAAAAGGATCTTCACTATCAACTGGGCTTTCGGGTATTATCGATTGTATTTTTGGAGTAATCTTGGGCACGGACTTGCCGTCTATCGTTCGCCTGATCACAGTGTCGTTGGAGAACTTCAGACGCACGTACTCGTTGGATATCGTTCTGCGAACAGGTGACGATAATAGGGGCGAAGGTTTAATATTCTGCTGGTTAGTTTTGTTTTGAAAGAAATTTATTTTGGGTTTCTCCATTGTTTTAGCCGGAGAAAATGGTAGCCGCAACTTCGATGGTACTTTTTTCTTGGGACTTAGATCTAAATTAGTTTCTTGAATAGAACTTCTATAAACGGGCAATACGCTTATTTTATCTTCAACTTTTTTCGTTTCTTTATCTAACTTATAATTACTCTTAACGATATCAAAAGGTTTATTGAGCTTCTTCACCGGTGCTGGTGGTTTGAGTCTTCTGTCTTTACTTTTTTTATCCTGAGGGACCTCATTAGTAGCGAATGAATCATTTTTTTCGTTGCTACGTGCAGTCTCCTCTGATATAATAAAAGTTTTACTACGATCACAGAGTGTTTCATTTTGAGGTATCTCTGAGAAATCTTCGTTGATTGGATTGTTTAAAAAACTCTCAATAATAAAATCGGCTTCGCTTGACTCCGAATTGCTTTGGGAGGATCGATTTTCGTTTATAATAAAAGATATTCTTTGTTCTATATCGATGAGTGTTTCGCTGTCGTCTATGCTCCGAGAGGTTCCACTACCGGAGTCTGAAGGTGTTTCTACTTCGAATATAGTATTTTGTGTTTGTTTAGATTCTTCAGGACAGGAACTTCTTCTCTTTACTGTGCCTGTGGCTGCGGATGGCGAATCCCAGTCCAAGTTCTGGATAGCACACTGAGCCCCACTTTTTTTAGTTCGTCTTGGGCTTGTCATTATAAAATATCATTTTGTTACACTTCTTGACTAATCCTGCAGTGAATAAAATAGTGTAGTTAAAGGTATCCAGTATGACTACTGGAACATCGTCTGACGGCACCAAGTGATGTCAACACTTTTAAATGGTCATTGGTCGTTAGTGGATTCATACACGAACGCGGTCGATTGTTATCGAGTTACAAACTTGAAGCCAGTGCACATGGGACCGGTAGATATGTATCTGGCTGGTTATTTTCTCTAATGGAACCATTTGTATTTGTTTGGTGACACGAAAGGGGGTAATAACGATAACTCACGGCACATCGTAAAAGTACGAATGGATAAAGGATTATGTTGACGTTGTGTGTGTAATCAAGTTCTATGCCTTTGTAGCATTGTTTTACGTGTCAAATGTACTTACTAAGGTTAAGTGACTCATACGGAATATCAATAAATAGAAAGAAATAGAAAGGAGCAGCTGTTACATACAGAAGTTATACATCTCGCCAAAATAAAAGAAACTCTTTTCTGTTTAAATAAATAAATAAATATTGCTGGACATTTCACACAACGCTATCTAGCCCCAAACTAAGCAGAGCTTGTACTATGGGAACCAGATAACTGATAGAATACTTATATACATTTTTTTTTTGTAAATACATACTTATAATATATAGAGAAACAACCAGACCCGGAACAAATATCTATAGATCATGCAAACATTTGTTCCGCGGCGGGGATCGAACCCGCTACCTCCTGCATCTTAGCCGGCTATTCGCCGTCTGCGCCACGGAGGTCGTCTTGCCTTAACAGTATTGGTTACGGTTTAAAAAAAAATCTTATTAATGATTCTTTCACTGCCTGAACTTTTCAAGAACAGTTTTCTAACACCCGGTATACTCGTATCTCTGTTTTATTTACTTACCAGTTGTTGCCCGCGCCTTCGTACGCTTTACACCACTAAATGTGTAGGTAACCTAGAAATAAAGCTAAACTCGCTATTGCAACTTGACTTTACACCCCATTTTTTATCCCATGGGAACTTATTTATGGGATAAAATGTAGCCTATGTGGTAGTCCAGGTTATAAACTACGTAAATACTAAATTTCATCGAAATCGGTTAAATCATTACACCTACTGGGTCCAATTTTGAATCTAAACCATCCAGGAATCCACACAAACACATACAAAAAAATATTCAAATCGGTCCAGCCGTTTAGGAGTTCAGTGATATACACACGTATAGTAGATTTATATATATATATATATATAGATATATGTATAGTATATAGATAGAGAAACATCGGGACCCGGAACAAATTACTGAAGATAGTGCAAACATTTGTTCCGCGGCGGGAATCGAACCCGCAACCTCCTGCATCTCAGCCTCCATTGCGCCACGGAGGTCGTCAAAAATAATAATTAATTTCACAATGACTATCATTTTAAAAAGTCATATTTTCGGCCTCTCTAAAACTTACGTAGAACAGAGTAAGTATTCGTATGTAAACAGAACATCTCAATTCAATCAGCTTTCAACACAGACAACCCTCTGTGGACTCGTTTTATACCTAGCTTATGTATATATCTAAACTATAAGACAGGTAAGGAGTACGGTCACGGAAATAAGGGTTATTTGTATTCAGTTATTATAGTCAACTGATTTACATTTATAAAAAAGTGTCGAGGATAAATTGATTTTATGCAGCCATAATCAAGATATAAGAAGGTTTAAAAAGAGATAAACCACTCGAGTTTTTTCACTTAGTCTTTAAAACCTATGTAGGAGGCCTATGTTCAGCTGTGGTATTCCTTTGTTGATAATGATTTGATGATAATGGCGAATGATATAGTGAATTCAAGTGTCGACACTTTATTTTTAATTAAAATCACATTTTCACGTGTCTACCCGTAGCAGCGGAAGACCAGCGACTTCAATTTTATTATTTTTGCTATTTATTGTGTAGGTAATATTCCCCACAAATGAATTATCTCTTTCTTACCCTTGACAAAAACCGATGTCAACATGCAAAGCCACCAGATATATGTCATAGCGCTTTTTCCTTCGAGCTTACATTCCTCAGACGGCCGGTGGTTCCGGCGGAAGGTAGTTTTATGCCAGACCTAACTACGTGCTTTGAGAAAAACGCATTCACCATCCATGCATTATTCACACTACTTGAAATTCAAACTTTTTCTATCACTTGAGAAATAATTCATTTGATAACGAACTAATGTTTGAAGGTAACAGTGTCATAATATTGTCATCATAGTTTTCTTACCCGACTGCGAAGAAGAAGGGTAATGTTATAAGGAAGTATGTCTGTTCATTTGGCGCATAGTATAAGCTAAACGTCTTGACAGATTTTGACAAATGAGGCATCATTGGTCGTCTAGATCACGAGAGTGACCCTTCCAATAACATGCCCCTGCGATTTAAAGTAGGTACCTACATGGGTAGGTAATTTAAAACAATAGTTTAAAACAATAGATTCAGCATTGGTATAAGCCGTTCTGCTTCATTCCTGACTGACGACCTCCGTGGTGCAGTGGGCTAATAGCCGGCTGAGACGCGAGGTAGCGGGGTTGATTCCCGTCGCGGAACAAATGTTTGCATGATCTACATATATTTGTTTGGGGTCTGGTTGTTTTTCTATATATTATAAGTATGTATTTACAAAAAAAAGTATATAAGTATTCTATCATTTATATGGTTCCCATAGTACAAGTTCGGCTTAGTTCGGAGCTAGATAGCGCTGTGTGAAATGTCCAGCAATATTTATTTATATTTTATTTATTATTCCTCAAAAACAATTCGAACACCACCATACCTATATTAGATCAGTATATCCTTCGGAGCTATCAAGGGATAGCAATGTGACAAATTACCCCCAAGTGTCTCCACTATAACCTAATTATTAGATAAGTTGAAGCCATAAATTCAGAGTGCTGCATCGACCCGCGACTTCCGATAAATCGAGAAACTAACACCGATGGTAAACTATTCTAACTGTAAAGTCTGGATCTAGACTCTACTATTTTTCGTAGACAAGTTTAGTTGGTGAGCCAACTTGTTATATCGAGGAATAAGAAAAAGTTTTTGCTTGAATTCTAAGGAGCATTGAAAGGTGCCGTTTTTATTTATACCTATTTATTTTGAGTTATAGATCTGTGAAAACTAATAATTATATGCGTATGAATACAGGGTGAGTATAGCCAGGATAAAAATGGTGGTAAGTATATGTTTTTTAATATTGATAATAATAAAATAAATAAATAAATCATCTCGCTCTCTAGCCTCAAAGGTTTACTGGAAATAAACTCTTTTTAGGGTTAAGCTCGCCTTTGTACATGACCTTTATTTCTGTATTTTTAAATGTATTTTCTTGTGTGCGGTCAAGAATAAAGAATAAAGTTATGTGTGACAGAGAGCTGTGACCCATAGTGCAATGGTGAGATGCAGCGCGGTATCAAATCTAATTCTAGGGTGGGGAGAATAAGACCTGCCTTGACGTCCCGCATTGGGGTGGTTTGTGCATTACCCCCCTTCTAACCTGACCCCAGCCATCCTAGCTCCTTGAAGTAATGGAGCAGGACTTTGGGTTGATGGGTGCAGCTTTCCAAGATTCCCGTGGATGTTGTTGTGTTGGCGGATGAGTATTCAATGAGCTCCTGCAGACCCATCTTCAGTCTAAGATCACGTGCTCCACCGTCGCTTCTTCCTGAAGACATCCGCGACAAAGCCCACTGTCCGTGGCCCCGGTCCCCGGTGATGGCTAAGTTTGCGGTGTCCTGCGATGATTCCCACCATCATCCTTAGATCCTCGCGTTTCATTTTTAATAGAGTATTCGTTGATATCGATTACAAATATTAGGCTTTAAAATTTACGCGTGAATTGAAACAATTGTTAGTTGAACACCGCTATAACAATCATTAAAGATCTAATTAAACTTTTGACGACACAATGAATGAGTGAATGAATGAAATACTCTTTATTGTACTCCAAAGAAAAATAGAGTAACAAAGGAAATAAACAATAAATAACGGTACAATGGGCGGTCTTATCGCTAAAAGCAATCTCTTCCAGACAACCTTTGGATGGACAGGATAAACAAAAACCAAAAGACGGCGGTGTAAGAGTATCCTTAAGCATACATAAAACATAATAAACAGAACCCTAAAATAATATATACCTACCTATTGATTATGTATAATAATAATCATAAACTTAAACGCAATCAAATCATATAGTATAAGTAAACTACACTACATTATGGAGAATAAATAATAAATATAAACACTAGCTAGCAGTTACGAGACAACGAAACAAAATGGTTTATAACTTGATTTTGAAAACAGGAACAGATTTGGACGACCTTATGTCAATGTTTTTTTTACTCCAATTAAAACAAAAGGTTTATCCCAAATTTCGTATTGTTTATGTCGTAACAGTATCTGCTACAACTAACTCTGCCGGTCCACTACAAGTTACCCTGCAATTTATTAGAACATCCCCTCACATAAAGTAAACTCGCATTGCGCAAAACTTTCTAATTTGTTGCGTCGTGCGTCGTGGCCAAGTCGCTTTATTAGTTGTACAGTCACCAGCATAAGTTCCAGCTATCTGTTTATCTAACCAGCAGACTTTTTCATAACTAATATTATAACAAAATTGTGTCCAATTCAGAATTTTTCGCCAAAGATATTATTATCCTTATCATTATTTTATGTTGTCATGCATTGAGAGCCGACACATCACTAATGATTTTGTTTGTTTTAATTATTTATAGCACAAACAGAAAAATATATAAATGGAGGACTTAATGCTAAAAGCATTTTTTACCAGTCATCCGTGACAGGTAAAAAACTTAGGTTGGCGTGCTTAACTAGGTACTAAAAGAAAAACAAAAAGATATAGTGAAGCTTCGCTGCCGTGCTACATGGCAACTTCTAAATTTATTTTAAGTATATCCACTCCATTTATAGTTTCAAGATGCTACCTAGCTTATATTACTTTACCCGTAGTAACGCAAGGATTCTAACAACTCATAGTCGTATCTAAATTTGTACAAGTGTTTAAGAATTTATGATGAAGCTAAAAAATGGGTAGGTACTCATAAATTACTCATAAATTATAATGGGTACCATTAAAACCCTACGCTTTTTTTGTGCTATGCAGTCGTATACACTAAATAAGATCAGATACCATACTTCTTCTTCTTAGCGTGTCAAGAGTTCTACATTTCCATTCATAGTATGTTGGACAGGTGTTTGGCCACAGCAATGGCATCAGGTGAGGCGGCCATTAGGTCCTCCATCGTGCATGTGTTCGGACATAAAGGGCACACTAGCAAGTGCTGCATTGACTGCGTGGGATCACCGCAGTCGCACTGCGTCAAGTTAGGGTCCCTGAATCCCCATTTGCACATATTAAGTCTGCAGCGGCCAACCTGGGTGCGGAGCCTGATTAGATACCATACTAAAACGCATCTGATACCGAGTTGGCTTACTTTTCAACTGGCTACTTTTTTGCCGTCGGAAGTTTTGTATTTCTCTTTATTTTAGAACGTTTTGTGCTTGACTGTGCTTAGTTCCGCACGTGCCCAAGTCCGGGAAGTTTACAATTGAAGTTTATGTTATCCCGTGAACTTGGACAAGTTACTGTTGCTTAATGCAATGAAGTATAGCTAGTCTCTTTCAACTTCTAACACTGATACTTGTTAGAGATATTAAGCTGCGAGATATCTTCATTCATCTACATTTTGAACAGATAAAGACAGAAAAGTTTCACTCTTTAATGCTAATACCACGTTTATAAGACGACCTCCGTGGTGCAGTGGGCGAAAAGCCGGCTGAGACGCAGGAGGTAGAGGGTTCGATTCCCGCCGCGGAACAAATGTTTGCACGATCTACAGATTCCGAGATTTATTCCGGGTCTGGTTGTTTCTCTGTATATTATAAGTATGTATCTACAAAAATATATATATAAGTATTCTATCAGTTATCTGGTTCCCATAGTACAAGCTCTGCTTAGTTTGGGGCTAGATAGCGCTGTGTGAAATGTCCCGCAATATTTAATTATATATATTCGCGTGAGGCTAGTGACGAGCAGTATTACGACACACTACAATAACTACGCTACACTACTGCGTAGATACGGTTAATGTAGTGTGTCGTAATATGAACGAGGACATTTCTAATCCTGAAGACCAAGTGAGGGTAGTTGCTGCAGCTGCCATCACTTCTCGACGGTAGCTCCAAGTACTCCAGTCAACCCGTGACCACGCCTGTTGCAACACAGCCGAAACGTCGGTATAACAAATAAAAAAGTACATACGCGATAAATACCCCTTTTAATCAATAATAATTATAGTATATGTATGTAATCAACGATTCAAAACTCGATGAACGAATGAATGAATGAAAACACTTTATTGTACACCTTAAAAAACAAAAATTACAGACAAAATAGAAGACATAAAGCAAATAGTACAATGGGCGGTCTTATCGCTTTGAAATGATTTCTTCCAGACATGACAACCTTCGGATGGAGAGGATTTATTTATGTCAAAGATATGGTCGATGGTTTTACTTAAAAAATACTTGGTAAAAATCTGTTGATTTTAATGTAAATCACTTAATTTATGAGTGTGATGTTCATTTATTGAAAAGATACTGTAAGGTTAAAAGGCTCCATGTCATTTCTATTTAAGTATGCCTATATAGTAGAAAACTCTAAGATGTTTCATTGAGGACATTATTTAAATGAAAATCTACGTGGCTAAACATTGCAAAGGACGGATCTCTAGTTGTGAGCTTCATATACAAAATTTTAATAAGTTTCTTTGTAAAAAACATATAACAACTTCCAGTTTCAAATAGCAGGAGGAACTATTGCGATCAAACAAAACGAGGTTAAGTGCACATTCCGCGCAAACGCTCCAACCCTTTGTTCGGAAAGTATGGCAACGTGTACTGTTTCAGATATTCTTATCGCCTCTCCCGTTCCCGTGAGCAAAAACAGCAACTTTAACTGCCGCGGACCCCGTTCCTTCCCTACATTTGTAGAGATGGGGTACTGAGTTAACACTTTGCGGCTCAAATATTGTAGCAAAAGTCAAAGATTATTTTACTAGTTTTTTTAAGTTGATTGAAAGGCCTATCGATTCTGGTATCAATAAGCGGATACTGCAATTAAGAAATCGATTGAAAAATAATCTTTATCGCACTAGTAAACGAATATCAGAATATACTTTCAATACAAAAATAATAATAAATCGGTGAGCTATTCTAGCATTACCACGCAGATATATTCTCTATCATCTTTTTTTGCTATCACACATTTTCGCGTATGATTTTTTCGAGAAGTTAACAGATTTTTCCGTCTTTTTATTTTTTAGCCCACCCTATCTTACTCCCGTCTTAAGTGATTTACAGGCGCTCTGCGACCCATCCGCGAATATTGCCTAAGAGGGAGACCCGACGAGGTTACTAGACTTCGCGATTCCTCCCTTTCTTAACCTCAAAGTGAGACAAGGACGGCAGTCCAATGGTTTGAAATCTAAATTTGAAACGTGTAACCGCCCCAGCGATATCCGGCTAAATGGGTCAGGAAGGCGAAGTTTCCTTTTCTTTGGAGTAAAGGAAACCGAAGGTAGTAAACTTGGATGTACAGTGAAATTAGAAAATTATTCGAATTTTATCCAATACGGAAATTGATGTCAATTCCAATTATCAGAAAAATGTCTGGTTATTGTAGGATTCGTTCGTGAAGATGGAAGAAAAATTCTTATTATGTTTGTTTTGTCCCTTGTACGACTATTGTGGCTTGAAAATTGACTTTGATAGTTGCCACTGGTATAAAAAAGCATGTGTGCAATTCACACGTGGTAGAAGTGAAACCTTCAAAAATTGTGTTTTCAAGATAATGAGACGAATGTAAAACTGTCGCTTTTTCGTTTCATCGACTTTCAAATCACAACGATGCTAAAGAAGTCTTCACTTCAAAAAATCAGTATAGTAAGTAGTTTCTAATCAGTATTTAGCACTGTTATCCTGTTAATTGTGAAAAACGCAGCTGTTCCTGAAACTTGCAACCAGACGTTACATTATCTTCAATTGAGAGATCGAATAGTCCTCTTCTATAGATTGGTGAATAAAACTACGACATGTTCCATTAAAACTATTTTCTGCTTTCAGTGACAAATCACTATTCGCAAACAGATCGTCGTTTTACGAGTACTAGGGAAAGGTAAAACAAACATGTATTGTATTCGTAAACAAAACATGTTTATACCGGCCACGATAAACTAGCACCGGTCAACACGAAATTAATCCCAGCACAGATTGCATAAAGCATTGTAGGCTGCCCGACACCGAACATAAACTGTACCAATGGGTAAAACATGCGAAAATTTACGATCAAAAAGCTAATAAAACTGTTAAACAAACAAATAAACAACCTTCAATTTTCTATCTTTCTCCTTGCAGATGGCTGAATAATAGAGAACTTCTGGTTTCCACAAGCCAAGTAGGTAGTAGTTTTATTCAAAGAATGTAGTTATTTTCTAGTTTTCGATGCTCTTTGGTAAATATAAAACCTCTTATAAAATCTGTATACCAAACAATTTACGACTGTGATTTGAATTTCCTAAATTCGTAATGTAGAACGAATTTTTAAAAAGACGAAGTTGTATGCTTGAAAATCTTTATCGTAGAAATAATATTTAGAGGTTATACTACCTTGGCTAGGAGGGATGACGGGCGTTTGACAAAGGCGATTACAGAGTGGTGGCCAAGGGATGCTCGTAGACCAAGAGGCAGTCCACCCGCCCGATGGTCGCGTAGCTGGGTGTCAATGGATGAGACTCGCAATGGACCAGAAAGAATGGCGTAATAAAGAGGAGGCCTATACCCAACAGTGGGTGCAGACGGGCTGAGATGAATGAATGAATACTACCTTATTGTAAACAAAGACGTTTGGTATACCTTCCTCTTAAGGTGAAAATGAAAATGGTGGGGACTTAACCCTGCCTAATAAGTTCAAAAAATCTAAATATAAATAACAGATCAATTTACAAAACAAACCTCCAATAAGGGTCCATTCCACCACAGATTAACAACAACCAACATAACTGATGCCCTTTGCGCGGCCAATAAAGCGAACTAATAAAACTCAATACAAAAAGTACACAATAGGGCGGTACTGTACACATTTGAACGTGGCATTAACACTGCAATATTTTCGGAGGAAATATTATTTGCATTTGTAATATGGGGGCCAACCCCTCGGGAAATAAATGCATTCCTGCACTCGTGCACTTGTCTTCGCTAGAATTCACACGCACACATGCGAGCCTAGAATAGTTTTGGTTTCTGTCTTGCTCTTTCATTCTCAAATCACAGCCAGAGAAAAAGACAAGTCTTTTACCGGTGTTACATCTATTTTTATAAATAACTGTGAAAGTGTAGTGTGCTGAAATAAGGTACGACAGTTTGTGAACTTTCGCCCCTGTAGGTTAAACTTTTCCTTTGCGTAATTGAGTTCAGTAGACGTGATATGACATTGCATTTTTAAAGTTTTCACGTGCCAGTGATTTCAAGAGTTTGTATGTAACATTGCTTAAGTAATTGTAGATAGGTACTTGGCTATATTGATGGCATCAGGAGAAGCCATTTTTAAGTCTTTCATTGTGCAGGTGTTCGGGCACAAAGGGCACATTAGCAGGTGTTTCGTCGACTGTACAGGATCACCACAGTCACATTGCGTTTGGCTGCGATCCCTGAACCCCCATTTGCACATATTGACTCTGAAGCGATCAACCTGTACGCGAAGCCTATTTAAGGACTTCCACACTGGCCACGGCAGGTCATGCCCTGGTGGAAGCTGTTCTTGAGGGGAAATGAAGTCAGGTGGTGGGGGGTTACTATATATTCACAGTGCGCGTCTAGCAACAGATAGGTCGTCGCTGGTAGCCTGCGTGGAACGCTGAAAACTCTTACGACTTTTCAGGCGGTCTTGTAGAATTTGATGGCTTCTCCTGTCTAACACAATATAAGTAGAGCTATTGCACGCTAAGAAGAAGTAATGATAGAACTGAATCAACAAATTAAATGAGCTACCAATGAGTAGTTCTACTAAGAAATAGTAAAAGTACTTAAGTACTATGTACTAATACATTTGTTACCAAAAGTACAAATACAGCAGCGCATCCAGATCTCTACCAGACAACAGGTACACGTAGAAAAGTATCCAACGAACGAACTATCCAATAGAAAACGGAAGATTTCAACCGAGCAATGTTTGGCTTATGTATTCCTTGGTCTTAGGACCGCTTAATCCTAGGATCCATAGCCAAAACGAGCTTGGCCACCGTTGTTGATATAGGATTAGGCACATTAGGACTACAAAGCGAGATACATACACAAGAAAACATAGAGAAGTTACAGGAAGAAAATATAAACACATAATCGAAAAAAAATTAAAATAATATCCTTATATTTTATAGTGTCTTTCAGTGCCGTGCACATGATGACGTCACAAAATGGTGTCTGACTCAGCATGATGTTGCGTTTTGATAGACAAATGCAACGCTGATCTTCCGCTGGAAGGCAAGTGCGCCACAGATGTTCTATATAAATATAAGTAAACTGACAAAAAAACCTAGATTAAATTAGTATAAATACATTAAATACAATACAAAACTGGTCAAGTGCGAGTCGAACTAGTGCGCCGAGGGTTCCGTACCTATCCATTATAATAGCACAATTTTATTTATTTACCTTATTTGAGGCTGGTGCCGATTAAGCTAGTCCTCTAAAATGTATGAGCGGTGATTCTAGGTCAACGGGAACTACATTATAGGTTTTCGACCTAAAACCTATAGGGTACTTCCGGTTGTCCTAGAATTGTCAATTTTGGTTAAAAGCAGCACAAGTAAAGGGAAAATTCCGAAAATAAAAAAAATTGAAAATTAAGGTAAATTTTGGTACTTACAAGTTTTCGCGAAAATCTAAATTTGTCTATATATTTTTATCGTGTTGACACACAGACAGACGGATAGACGGACAAGAGACTGATCTTATAATGGTTCCTTTTTTACCTTTTGAAGTACGGAACCCTAAAAACTACAAATTAAAATAAAAGGTACATAACTAGTAGCAAGATTAGATAGTTAAAGCTGGTTTATATTAAGAGCGGTCAAGAAAGATACATCTATACGTAACTATCATTTTTCTCACACCTTTGCCGAAGAAAATTCAATATAAATGTCAGTTAATAGAGGACGTAGCGCTTGTCTACGAGGGCTACGAGCGGTCTACGTGCTACGACTCGTCTCCGTTATTGCTGAACGCTGCCAAGCCGCGAAATGCCGATATTCACGGCGCACAGTGTCACCGGGGGATAAAAGCCTTTCAGTTATACTTTCATATCATGAAAACTGAAATATTTTATATAAATATTTTACGGAAGACCGCGAAATGATTATTAGAACCAGTTTTTTTAGCATATAATTTAAAAATGTATCATGTGAGTCAAATAAAGTGAAATGCCCAGATATTTTTTTAAAACTCAATTTTGAAGTCTTTTAGGCATAAAATTGAGAAACCTAGACATAAGTATAGACATTGCGAAAATATTATACAACTCACATTTATGGCAACTTGCGCAACGATGCCTCAACGTATTTAGCGACTAAACAACCTTAGCCGGCCAACATTATGTACTTGGCAGTCACTTCCCTTTTTTTGCAAAGTCGGTATGGCTTTACGAAAAATCGGCCTAGGCCTAGGAATACTTTTCAAACTAAATTTCACTAAAAATGTTGACTGGAAGAAATCGCTTCAAAGCGATAAGACCGCTCATTGTACTTGTTGCTTTGTGTTTTTTATGTTTGTTTCGTTTGTACTGTACAATAAAGTATTTTCATTCATTCATTCACTAACCACGAACTATCCCAAGCCCTTACTCAAATGCACTTCACACAGCTTTACGCTAATGTGAGGGATAGAAATGCACACACATACACACACCCACGCATATTGCAATGTGTTGCAATGCAGGGGAATTTTCCATTAAATATTTAGATTAGATTTTTCGTGTTCCATTTATCATGGTTTAATTGTGTGGGGCTGATTCGTCTCCTTCAGTGATGGTCACAGCCTGGCAGATTTGTTTAGTAAGCCTTTGATATGATAATGTAATAACGTATTTTGCTTTCAACGGCCCTAGTCTGAGACTTCGGAGATCTTGTTTCGTGTTTTATGTTAACTTACGTAAGTTTAATGTCACATTGAATAACAAGTAGACTCAATTTAAACGGATAGTTCAGATGTTTCAGTGTCGTTTTAGATACACTATTTAATCATCAATTATGATGTATGAGAACTGTTGTCATGACTCATAAACAATGCACAACATTTACTGTTAATAGTAGACACTTCAAATTTGGAGAGAGTGGTTCGTTTAGGAAAATATTATTTCCACACGGACGAAGTCGTGGGTTTTTAGTTCGTATAAAAAGTTGACCATAAGTAAATTGCTTAGACAGTCGTTATATCAGAACTAAGCACGTGGTTTTATGCCCTTTTCTATATCGGTTTGAATGAAACGAGGTATTCCACGAACAGCACTGATTTGATTAGCACCTATCTTAATCCACGAACAGCACCAATAGAAACTGCTTTAAATTTTTTGTCTATTTTCAGGCATTATCCAAATGTGAAATCTGTCCTAATATTATTCTCGCACGTTCCATTACGCCGGATCACCATTGTTGGCCATAAAGCCCGCATTTTCCTTATTACACGCCCTAATATGTTTCAGCCTGTTACAACGTGTTTTTTACTTAGCGTCTGATGTTCGCGCGAAATAAAGTTATGTGTCTGTAGATAGCTATAAAATAGATGAAAGATAAGCAAGGGAAGCATGTAAATTAAAGTAAAATAAAGAATATGTAGGTATTGTTTTATTTGCAGAATTGCATACAAAAGTAAAAAGATTGGTAGTTATCATTTGTTGAATCATAAATACCACAACTTCTTTTAAAAATCAAACTGTTGTCAAGGTTGTCTGGAAGAGATCGCTTTCTTTAACGATAAAACAGACCAATAGATATTAATTTGTTATCTAATTTGAGACCGCCGATTGTACTTCACAAATTAATTAGTATTTTTATTGATTGTGTACATTAAAATATTTTATATTTTATTGTATTGTTAGAATTTGCATTTATACATGCCACAACTTAGGTATCGTTTTGTTATTTCAAATCATGTCAAAGTGGGTATCTCGCACCACACGCTTCACGCGATCTTTTGTACCCCATACTTGCAAGATGTGGAATGAGCTACCATCTAAGGTTTTCACGTTGGGCTACGACATGGCACGCTTCAAGAGAAATGTTAAAAGGTTTCTAAAGAGTAGGGAACGCATAGACAATACCCCGAATGTTGCCGGTATCAATAGGCGACGGTGCTTACCATCAGGTGGGCCGTAAGCCTGTTTCCCCACTAATAACATAAAAATTAAGAAAATTATTTTAAAGGGTTTTTTGTAATTATAAAAGTATACTTGTTATCTTTACGTGGTAGACCCAGGCGGGAAAAGAGAGATGAATTGGATGCGAATAAAGAGTTGCCAATGAAGAGAAAATTTGAAAGAGAGAAGGGAGGCTTTTTTCCTGCAGTGGGACTATAAGGGCTGGAATAAATAATATAATCTGATCAATAGATAACACGATGCGATTAACCATCAGTCATGTCAATATTCCCACGAACGCGAAAAGCAATACATAATACATTTGCCTATAGGTGCCCTTTGTAGAAAGGTCAGTCAGGTCACGGTAAGCCGGCTGTAACTCAACAGGTATTACTGTGATCCAGGATGACCGGTCACCGAAGGAATTAATATGGCATTTGACCGGGACTCGATTTATGGCCCAGTTAATGACCCTATAGTATAATGGGGATACTGATGCCGTAGATATGTGACGTAGTGATAGGCTAGTGCAAATGAGGTAGAGTTTGATAATTGAATCAACAGATTTGTGGGTATTTGTGGTGCCTAATAAATTATATTGTCATATGATGTGTTTTGTATAGTTTGTTGTTTTTACAAGCTATTATTTAACTTGCAATGTATGTATGTTTGTCCGGGTTGAATCTTACAACTGAATTTTAAATCAGTGATATTTAGCCGATTGAGGTGAAATTTGGTATACACGCTTATTTTGGATAACAATGCATGCATCATCCAAGATGGCGGACTAGTTATTTTTTCTACACTACCACAGTATGGGTATCAAATGAAAGGGCTTGCTGAGGAGAACACGAAAACGAATACAACGTCACATTATTACAAGCTTTTATTCAGCTTGCAATGTTTGTTTGTTAGTCCACTTCCTCTTATCCTACGGAATTGAAATTTGATATGTTGGTTCAGTTCCGATGACAATGCAGTTTTATGTAGACCTGATTCTACACCCTACAAATTTAATAAGCACAAAGATAGATTTTATAATAATTAGATACAGTATAACATAAAATAGTTTGTTATCTTCCAATATCTCCGACCTCGAAATAAATAAAATCTGTATTCCTTTATTTTACGTCCAACTGAGAATTTCCGTAAAGGTACGTCCCAAAAAGGCTAAAACAGTTTGAAAAATGTACTCCCAAAGCCGTAATTACAACGTGTTGCCTGTTTCTAAAAGAACAACATTTTCAGTGCCGTTGCAACTGTTGCAATGTGCAAGTGTCAGACCACTATTTATCTTGTGCCGACGTCGATTGATGACTGGGCTGAAGTATTTGCATACTGCTGATATATACTCGGACCCTGCCGTTCTAGGTACCTTCTGTTTGGTACAGACGACGACAAAGTTGATCAAGATTTTTAATCCTTTTTAAACTAGATAGCTTTATTGAACATTATTAGAAACATGAAATATCATAATAACAGAGGTACAATAGATGACCTCCTCGCTAAAGGCGATCTCTTCCAACCAATTTTTAGATGACAGCTGGACTAGTATATTACGAATGAATATCATACTGATATTATACGTAGGTCACACTAAAAGTTTTGCGTAACTTAGAAAAACAACATGTTATAACCAAAATATTATGTTTATTGCTTTTCAAAATATTATTTACATTTTAAACATTTTTTCATGCGATCGAACCATTTTTTAAAACAGGAGGACCACAGATCTGAAGGCATGTTTTCTACGTGCTGATTGAACGCTACCACTGCCTCTTCGGAGTTGGTTAAAGTGAAACCTCTCATCAAATCTTTGATTTTGGGGAAAATACAGAAATCACAGGGTGCTAGGTCGGGGCTATGTGTAGGATGGGTGACGAGAAGTACTTTTTCGGAAGCTAAAAATGACTTTGTTTTGTTGGCCGTGTGTGAAGAAGCGTTGTCATGATGTAGGAGAACGCGGCTTTTTGGTCGTCTTTCGCGAACTTTTCTAACACCCTGGGTAAACAAATGGTAGAATACCACTCGGCATTAACACTCTTTTGATCTTCAAGTGGAATTCTGCAGATGGGACCCGTAGCAAAAAAACGCGATCATTTTTTTACCAACGTTTCTCGCCTGCCTCACTTTTGTTGGCCTGTTCTCATTTTCAAAAACCCATTCACAAGATTGCTGCTTTTTTTCGGGTTCAAAACAATAAATCCAAGTTTCATCTGCTGTGATAATGTCATAAACAGCATTAGAATGTCCGTGGTTGTACTTCAGTAGCATCTGTGAGCACCATTCCACGCGAGCCCGCTTCTGCTCCGCTGTCAGTTCATGATCCAACGACAATAAAGTTACCGAACTTTCAATTCTTCGTGTAAAATTTTCTGAATTTGGCTCATACCAATCCCCAATAGTCCTCAAATTATCTCATAGGTAATCCGCGAGTTTTCTTCAATTAGCCGCTTAAAAGTAGCCACATTATTTTCGTTGATGGCAGTTGAAGGCCGCCCTTCACGAAATTCGTCATGTAAAGAAACCCGACCTCTCTCAAATTCAGCAAACCATCGCCTTACGGTGCTCAACCAAGGTGCTTCTCTCCCAAAAGCATTTTGAAGACGAGCGGCACAGTCTTGCGGAGAGAGAGAACTTTTAAAATCATAAAAATCATCGCTCTAAAATCTTTTCGACTTAATTCCATTTTCGTTACGTACGTAGAACTGTGATGTGTAATAAAAAACAATTGACAAATGATTTCCCGCCAATTTTTTTTTTTACTAAGAATGTCGCAACGTTTCAAAAAATATAACATTTGAAATTCAACTAGTTCCGATTAGCTAGAAGTGCAAAACTTTTAGTGTGCCCCATGTAAATGCAAAAGTTTAGATGTTTGTTTATTTATTTGTTTGTTTGTTACTCAATCACATCGTAACGGCTGAACCAATTTTGAGGTAATTTGGTACCTATATACGTAGATTATAACCTGGATTACCACATAGGCTACGTTTATCCCCTAAATCAGGTCCCAAGAGATAAAAATAGGGTGTCAAGTCAAGTTTTTTTTCTAGGTTACCTACACATTTAGTAGGGTAACGCGTACGAAGTCATGGGCAACAACTAGTATCACTTAATTTGAAACACGTTCTGTTATTATTTAGCTAGAAACCGCAAAGAATAATTGATTAAAAAAACGACATAATGTAAATAGACTTATGCCGCTGAATACGAATATATTTTTAAATATTAACGTTAAAAAAGATTTTAATATTCGCTACGTTGACAATCTTTTAACGGGTTTACTTTTAATCCCATTAACGGTGTCCACTGCCGTTATGGGTACTTAAACTCATAAAAGGCGCTGTGTTAAATGTCCAGCATTACTTATAAAAAAAACTCATAAATCTCATGTTCAGTTGTTTCTTAAACCTTGACTCAAAAGATGTTATATGTTTGACTCCTATATCTGTCTGTGTGTGTGTCTGTCTGTCTGAGGCAATGTACCACCCCGGATGGACCGATTCGGACGCAGTCTTTTTTAAATATAATGTTCGTTTAACTAGGGTGGATCAGCTGTGTAATGATGATCAGGTCAGTCAATCTGAAGATTAACATCACTTTTCAAAATAGAAATTTATTACGGTTTTTACGGGTTTATTATGTTTTTAATGAATACTCGTAACTCTTAGTATTCAACATTTTCTGCAACGAAAGGTTTTTATGTCTAGCCCAATTATAAGCACTTTTAAACTATTATGACTAAATAACCCGTCACGCAGTGTGGCCACGTAAAGGCTCGTCAGCCCTGGAGCACTTTTTATTGCAACATGGTTTCGGCACTTGTTGCAAAAACTTTCCCCACAAATTCAGACAATTTCCTCAGTGTCAAAGTAGAACTACTATATGTACTACCATCGAACTACTATACTGTTTGGTGTCAATAGTCCGCACCGATGCCGCAATTGGTTGTTTTTCTTGAATTTAGTCTTCGAGAAGTTTACCATTCTTGCTACTAATTTATGTTTCGATTTTATGTCAATGTTAAAGTTATTTCAAGAAAGTATTATGTATCTTTAATACATGTTTCCAATGATCGAATGATCTCATCCAGGCCGGTTTCGACCACGGCGTTTCTTCCACTTTATGAATTACGTTCATGCGCTCTCATATTACTTAAATACCCTATCTTTGTTATGAACGTGCGTTTGCAGATACTGCACGTAAGGGCATTATTGTCGTAATGATAAATTATCATTAGGTGGTTTATTTTTCAGGGCATCGCGTTTTTGGTCAAGATCGCGCCTTCTGTCGTCTTCAAATGACCAAACACTTTGACGGACTTGTCTCCTCCATTCCGTGCGGTTTTCCGCTGGTTTTTCCCAACAAGAGGGCTCAATGTTACATTTTTCATATGTCTTTTCTAAACATCCTTGTACCTGAGAAACTGGCCGCCATGTTTGCGCTTGCCTGTTTGGAGTTCAGAAAATAAATTTCTATGTTTCCAATATTAGGTTATTAAAAGTGGGCATGTGTAACGTTTGTTCTTGCCTCTGACTATCCTGTGGTAGGTACCTTGATTTCCGTTAGTCATTGTCGTTGTGGATTTTTCAAATAACGAAACGAAACCTTGAGCGATTTCTATCAATGTTCGATTATCTATTTTTTAGTTGTCTTATTTTTATATGCACTGTATTTAAGCCGGTTACACGCAATGAATATCAAGCTGGCAACGCAGCCGGAGCTAGCAGCGAGCGGGCTAATGGCTGACTACAACGAAGCGTTACATTCGCGGTTCTTTTGTTGCGGTTGCGATACCTGCGAAGTAGCAACGTAGTGGTACGCTTTACATTGAGCTCTATGTTGGCCTTTGAGAAATTAAAATAGTTATTGTCCGCTAGAAAACAAGCGATGGTTGCGAAGCTAATTAACTTAACCTTAACCTATCTAAGTTAGTATTTTTCAAACTTTCGCGATCACTGTACATAATTACTGATTAAAACGGGTATTTGTCGCGTATGTACCTTTCTTATTTGTTAACACATCGGGATAACAAATAACAAGGTACATAAGTACGCGATAAATACCCGTTCTAATCAGTAATTATTTATCTGAGTTAATTCGCGCCCATTGCTAGTTTGCGTAACGATCAACAGAAATCATCAACTTTTATTTACTTTTCCTGTTATTTTAGTGCCTTAGCCCGGAGCATGTTACAATATCTTGATTGAAAAAGATAATCTTGTAATCGGAACCCTGTAATTATCCCCGGGCAATATTTTCATTATTTTCCCTCAAACGCTTCCCCTTCTAATATAGCTTAATTTAATCAAAATTCTGCTTGCTCTGGCCAATTTTCAACCGCAATTTTCCACACAAGAATTTATAATTACCACCCTAACCGGTTTAAGTGAATACAAACGACGTAGATTGATGTTTCAATTATAGTCAATAATATTAATGGAATTTTGATGATAAGTCTGTTTGAAGGTGATAAAAATACAAAACCCGAAAACCTTCAATCTGATTAATAAATCTCACATTTTTACAAAATTAATCCAACTAATGCCCGCCATATTTTTAAAACATGTCGCAGTGTCGCTTCAATAATTAATTCCACTGCGTTGACTCCTGACTACTGTGAGTTTCAAAAATCGCCCCACGGAGTTATTTGCATTTATCCGGGTTATTAAGGGCATGATCCGGTTATAGGGTAACTTATACTCGAAATCTGCATATAAATAGGAAAGAGTGGAGGGATCAAGAGCGCTATACTGGGACGGGCTCTACCGGGGATTTGTGGATGCAGCCGACCAGGATACCAATGAGGCATCGTGTAGGTTATACTACCAACAAAACATGAACCATTTTTACCCCCCCCCCCATTGCAAAAAGGGGTGTTATAAGTTTGAGGCCTATGTCTGTATGTCTGGGGCATCGTAGTTACCAAACGGATGGACGGATTCGGGTGCAGTTTTTTTTGGAAAGCCTGTCTTCTGTGGTGGTCCTTAGCTATGTGTGATGAAGATCAGGTAAGCCGATCGGAAGATTATCGGCACTTTTATAGTTATAAGGTTTATTTAAAAAAAATCATTTATCTTTTATACTAGACTGGTGTAATTAAAAAAAATTACGACCCTTAAACTAAGATTTGCAAGTAAAAATATCTTGAAAATAAGTTTTAATCTTTAGCATAATTTCGCAATAACTTTGTAAAATAGTTCAGTTCAAAAATCGGAAGAGAAATTAGCTAATCCGCCTCTATTATACCATAATGCACTTATCTCAAGACTATCTATCTTTCCACGCCTGACTCGGTTTAGTTCCGACTTCCGGTGGCTATCGCCTTCCATGGCTCTAAATAAGTTAAAATGTGTGATTATTGACACGAACGTTACGCCTCTACACGTAATCCGTTTCGCAAAAAAATGTACTATTGTGTAGTAGTTTTTTTTTGAAGTGTAAACTTCTTTAAAAATTCATTTTTCAAAAAATGCACGTTGGGCATTTTTTGAGATGGGAAAAAACCATTTAACTCGCGACACTGATACCGATACCGCTACCGACACAGCTGTATAAAAAAAAGTAAATTTTATTTCAAAAAAGTAAGTTTACAAACTTAAAATCTAGACTTAGAAAATCTATACATGCATGTTTCCTAGTGTAACTTAAGTTTGCTATTATGACGAATACATAGTCAAGTGACTACTCTCCGTACTAGTTTTCACTGTATGACGGCAGGGCGAAATATAAGTAGCTGTAGTGTAGTCTGCTTTTAAAATTTGAATAACCAAACATTTAGCGCTAAATTTAAAATTTAAAACTAAATTTCCTGCACAATTATTCAATGCAGCAAATTAGTAAAGAGTTTCATCTAAATCTTCCTATAGTTCTTTTTAAGAATTGTCAAATATTTACTATCAAATCACTCAGCGACAATACAACGCCTTAGCAATTTTCAAGAAAGAGTGTAGGAGCCCGATCTTAATGTTTTACATGAACCTAGATTATAAAATCGGAAAGTTACAGTGAACTTTCACTTGGCCTTTGGATAATGTAATTTAATTTGGGACTGAAAAAAATTAAAATGAAAAAATATTTGTTTCAGCAAAACAATACAAAAACACATGTAACAATAGCAATCTAATCTTACAAATATAATAATAGAACTACTTAATATAATATAGCTACATAGACTGATATAATAATAATAAAATTGTTGGACCTGAGGTGCCATATTATAAATATGTGCAAGAGCCAGTTCTTGAAAATGGCCGTGCCACGCACTATTGGGACCGGTCTATCATCACGGACAGGACTATTGTTGCCAATAAGCCAGATATCGTGCTGGTAGACCGGTCGGAGCGCCGAGCGATACTTGTTGATATTACTATCCCACATGATGCTAATCTCGTGAAGGCCGAGAAGGACAAGCTAAGCAAGTACCTTGACTTGGCTCATGAAATTACCGTAATGTATGTGGGATGTGGAATCAACGATTATCGTTCCGATAGTTATGTTGGTCAACGGATTGATAGCGAAGAGCCTCGACCAATACCTCAAATCAATAGATCAGATATAGAAGGCGGTACTCCTGGACTCGGCACGCCTAGTCAGGAGGTTCCTCTCTCTGCAGGCCTAGCCACCGATCGCTTGAGCCTTGCTTTGCGGTCGGTGGTTTACCGTTTTTATTATATGTTTATTACTATAATATAATATTTGTTTTTTGTAAGATACTTTTTAGTGAAGAATGTATTTATTATAAACGAGTTTTAAAATAAATATGTGTGAATAATAATAATAATAATAGACACTAATAATTATGTACCTTGTTTGTTTTAAGAGTAATATAATACATTGATTTGACTCATTAGATTTTATTATTTTTAAAATGACTGAGTTTCTGAGACAACGTTACGAATCAAGATATTTACAGACTGTTTTTTTTTATTTATTTTTTTATTCATCACAGAATCAACAGCACTTGATATCAATGTATACAAACTCTTATAGCTAATGCTTAATGCCAATAGCAGATTCACATTTTATAGACCTTTCTAGAGTTTATAGAGATTTTATATAGTATCTTTTATATAGTTTTCAGTAAACATAATGTGGCATTCTCTATACAAAACAACGATACGTTATGGTAAAGCTGTTCCAAAGATTTATCGCAATTTGGTATCCATATGCAATTTATCTCCCACCACTTATGAAAAATTAAAACCATTGTAATTTTCGCACTAAAATACACTACCAGCCGAGCTGAAAACAGTGATTACGTGTCAATTTTTACATTTTAAATAGTAATAAAAAATATGAATGTTGCGATTCCATTTTTCCCGTAATACAAACTCTACTATTGGAACATATTTCACGGAAAACCACATTAAAATCGCATGAAAGCGAATGTAATTGAGTAGACGGGAAATAATAAATGCGATTCATTTCACTTCGATGCAAGTTCGAGTCTCAAGTGCTTTCGAGTTCTTTGGAATTGGTTCTGATAATTAATTTTACCTTATTATTGAACTTACTTCTACTAATAACTTGATATCAACTTGGCAAGGGATATAAGCTAATTTATCTAGTCGGGTTTAGTCTAGAAACTTACTTTGAAACCTAATTGCGTTTTACTTAAGTTAAGAGTAGTAGAGTTGCTTGTGAAAGAGCTTGCCCGGGGCTTTACTGTGTTTCGGTTTGAAGGGTATGGATATGGTATCATAGGGAACTTATCTAAGGTACGTGACCTATGAGGCAATACTTTATCATAGGCGATGGTTACCACTTAACCAGGGGCCATAAGATGTTCCATCTTCAAGTCGTATAAAAAAGTTATACTTCAAAATTCGACAAAGACGCATCATGTTTTGTTTCTGAGTTCCAAATAGCCTTATAAAAAACTGTTTGTGCCATTCACCATTCTAGTCTGACCCATCGACGGCCCGCGACTACTATGAGCCATGGTGATGATAGGTGGTGTAGAATGATAACCGAATGGTGGTCGTGGAGTGGCTACAGAAACGTGGGAGGTCTGGTACCGAGACAGCCCAGTTAGACTGCAAACGATTAAAAGATAAAATAATTAAAATGTAGGTATTTTTCCGAAGAAGATGACGAAGATAGAGCGAAGAGGAGGAAAAATTGCAGGATGGCTGACCCCATCACCATGCGGGGTAGAGCAAAGAAGAGAGTAAGTACTCGTATGTCGCCGAACTAAGAACCTGCGTTCAAATGAATTCTGCTTGTTCTTCTCGTGTCAATAACCATGAACTCCACAAAATTAAATTAATTTGTACCAGTAGGTGGCCAATTCTATAGCCTCATCAGCTAGAAGACTTTGAATTGCAGGAAAGAAACTTCCACGGCGCAATCAGGAAACAACTAGGGCATGATAACGCAGTGTCCTAGGTTGGCCATCTTTAGAAGTACGATGCCACATCACTATGTGGTGGACATACACACAAACAAGCAAGTTTCAAATTAAACATGCGTCAGGGTTAAAATAAGTAAAAATCATAATTAAAATCGCATTTCTTCCCAGAACCAATGAAACCGTTGCGTGTATTGCGCCAATTACGAGAAGCAAGCAATTAAAACAGGATATATTTACGATCGTTGAGACAACGTGACGCCGAGGGTTGCAACTTATTATTTATAGGCGTCCTTGGTTGTAAGTTGTAACCCACTTTTGGTGCCCCGGAACATAGACTATTTATCAGTTATCACTAAATACTCACAATGTAGTACAAAAAAGTCTGCCTGTATAGCTATTTTCAGTACCAACTGAAACACAACACCATAAAAGGTATGAAAACTCCCGAAAACTTCAGCGAGTAAAAGTACTTATAAATATGAACAACTTTCACTATAATCAACATTGGGAGTGAAAACCTATAGAAATACAGGGTGTCTGGTAATATACATACGGACGATATTCAAGTGACGATTTCTCAAAACATAAAAAAAGACTTTACGAAAAAAAACTACTAGTTATATTATCAAATTTAAAGAAAAACGACTAAGTTTAGTTAAATAATTCGATAAAAAACTTACTGCCTACTCTTGCAATCGACATCCAAAAATAAAAGCCGTAATCCACAAAAGCGTAGATTTGCAGAGACGAGAATACCATGCGAAAATAACTAATAGCATATCGATATTTCGACATCTCTCCGCTCAGCTTTAGTGGAAACGGTCAAGCCTTATTTTAAACAGCGCATTCGCAGCGAAGTTCTTAGCAGAGAGCGCGTAGAGAGAGGACATAAGTAGCAAATCTACGCTTTTGTGGATTACGGCCTTTATTTTTAGATTTCGATTGCAAGACTAGGCAGTAAGTTTTATATCGAATTAATCACCTAAACTTAGTCGATTTTCTTTAAAATTTGATAATATAACCAGTAGTTTTTTTTTCGACAAGTCTTTTTTTATGTTTTTGAAACCGTCACTTGAAGATCGTCAGTATATTACCAAACACCCTATATACGGAGGATGTAAGTAGATATGTCTCTCGTAATAGGTTTTCCCGCTACACTTTCCATCAAGTTTTTTTCCTATGCCTTCCGAAATTAGAACTTTGTAAAAATTTACCGTATCCATAAAAAGCTTTCAACAAACCGAAAGGTTTCGAGAATTCGCTATGCGAACCGTATATAACGTGCAAAGTCAGGCGCAAGCTGCTAGTTAATAGTTATAGTTAATTATTATAGTCATACCCTATCTACAGGATAGGCGTATGGGATGCGGCTGGCCAAGTTATGTTGTAATTAATGGGGCACCTGAGTATCATAATTAATGGGCTTAGAACATTGCTTAGTATTAAGTGCAGATATCTAATATACCAACAGGTAACACGAGATATTGCTTACAAGGATAATATTTGTGCTATTATTGTAAATTTAATACGGTACACGTGTACTGGTGTGAGTACAAAAGCGAACTGAAAATACTACCTACCTTGTATTTAGGCGTAATAGTACGTACTTATTAGCATAAAGTTCGTTTTCGTACTGCATTGTATAAGTGCAATATTGTTTCAATCAATCAAGCAAACTATCCCTCACATGAGTACACGTATACCATATTAAAGAAGAATGGTCACGATTCATACAAAATTTACCCAGGCCCAGCGCAAACGAAACGTGTTTCGATTTTTTTGTTGTTTTATGTACATTAATTGCCAGTCGTTTTTTTTCGGTGGCTAACTTAGTTAAATTGCCTATGTAAAGTGTTGTTATTTTTAAAGATAAAGTTTTTTTCCTGATACTTTGTTTAAAAGTGACATCAGAAAACCTTAAAATAACCAAAAACCTGAACCTGTGTTGCGGTGGACCACTATTATGTTAAAGTATAGAAAAAAATTATTATGTAGGTATATAAATATTTTTATTAACATTTTTACATCAAATCATAATCTATCAGTACAGTGTCCACACCCAGAGCAGGATGCTAGAAGTCATGATGATATCTAGCCCATCCTAGGTAGTAAATCACACTTACGACATGAGCACAGTTACCTATTGTTCTTCTGTCATTATTGCATGTACAATTGTAATCGAGGATAGAATTTCTGGATTCAATCTCTGAGTTGTACAAGACGTAAGCGTAATAAATAAAAAATAATATTGCTGGACATTTCACAGAGCGCTATCTAGCCCCAAACTAAGCAGAGCTACTATGGGAACCAGCTAACTGATAGAATACTTATATACATTTTTTTTATTTGTAAATATATACTTATAATATATATAGAAACAACCAGACCCGGAACAAATATCTGTAGATCATGCAAACATTTGTTCCGTGGCGGGAATCGAACCCAATCTCAGCCGACTATTCGCCCACTGCACCACGGAGGTAGTCAAATAATAAGTTTATGAAGTAGTGTGCCGTAGGAGTCTTTGTTCATTGTTTATTATTATCCCTTCTGGATGTCTGTATAATTCCATTTCATAAAGCCCTGTTATTTGTATGTGCTCGCTGCAGTAATACCTCAATATTCGGACGTGATATGTGCCGATGGCGAACATAATTAAGTCCTCAATTGTCAGCTGTGAGAAATCTTGTAATTCATCGTTAAACGGCTTTCTAACTACAGTACTTAAAAGAAGGTAATTTAACTGGGTTAGCCACCGAAAAAGGAAGAAAAAGTTACTGATAGTCAATGTACATAAAGTGGCAAAGAAACTAAGATGTGTTTCGTTTACGCCGGGCCTGGGTCACAAATAACCATTCTTTTTTGATAATCTTTGTGTATGTGCGCAAAAACGAAACTAATTAATATTTGAAAAGAATAATTTACATATTTATAATGTCCAGTATACAAGTTAGTAAGGCTTTACAAAAATATCAGATGTACATAAGTAAAGTAAGTAGAAAAAGCTATGTCTATTCTCGGGAGAGAAACCCCGAATCCGGCTGGGCTATTCTCGAAAACAATCATAAAATTCATTCAAATAAATGATGTTACGTACGCCTATAAGATAAAATTGAAATAAAGGCAATGCTATCTACTCGTATAAAGCTAATTTACAATAAACGAGTGTTTAGGAAATAAAATATAAAAAAAAATATCGCTGGACATTTCACATCTATCTATTTCTATCTTCTAGTTCTTCCTAGCCCCAAACTAAGCAGAGCTTGTACTATGGGAACCAGATAACTGATAGAATACTTATATAATTTTTTTATTTAAATACATACTTATAATATATAGAAAAAAATAGGGTGCATAAAGTCACCGGTAAAATCTTATTATCATAATACAAGCTCGCAAAGTAAACACCATAACGTCGCCGTAGAGCGAAAAGTCACTAAGTCACAACCAGAATTTAATTTGTTCAATAAAAAACCTGCCTAAAACAAACAAAGCAGGCGCTATATCGATTTACCATCAGAAGTCGACCCGTTAATTTTTAACGACAATGTTCCAACTCCCTAATTCCCATCGATTTTATCTACATTACCATCGGTGGATGTCGATCTGTCATCGTAATGCACCGCGAGTCCGCGACCCGAGCCGAATGTTAAATTATTCATCTGTTAAGTATTTTTGTTACCGTCAAAGTCTAAAATAGGAAATATGAACGATCTATGAGAACATTGGGTCAAATTATGCATGTGAAATAGTTCAAGGTATAAATAGCACAGACTGAAAAAGTACACCGCAGGGTCACGATCTTTTTTTAACCCACGAAGAAAAAAAAAAAGCATGTGTGCAATTCACACGTGGTAGAAGTGAAACCTTCAAAAATTTTGGTTTCAAGATAATGAGACGAATGTAAAATTTCGGGAAGATGATAATTGTAGGTTTTAGTAATGATCATAGTGATGCAAAGTTAGATAATTATTAACACGAGTGGAGGGAGTACGAAGCAAAGCACAAAGAGAACCACGAACATAAGAAACACTGTATAATGCTTCCTATCTCATTTTCTCCCACGTTAAATCTTATAATAATAATAATAATAAAATTTTATTTTGACACAATATACAAGTACAAAAATACAATACATAATTATTAGATAGGTACATGTAACAAAAATTAAGATGATTATTATGTGACAATAATTATGTATGAGCCTCAGTTGCCTAAACTAGACTGAAAAGCCTGTATGATAGGCAGCTGTGCTCCCCCTGCTTAATATCAAGTGGAATAAAAAATAACAATACATTAATTTTATATAAATAAGACCAATCATTATTGTGTATATGTATATATGCAATTAGAAGTACATTAATATAAATTAAAATACAATTGTGCTGTATAGTGTTTGAAATTTTTACAATAATAGGAACATGATTTAGGTCGGTGTTACGGTCCGAGTGTGGATGGATGAGTGTGTGTGGGTATGTTTGTGTGAGCGAGGGTGTGAGTGTGTGTGTGTGTGATTGTTGAGTGTTGTGTTATGTGGGTGCCTAAGTATGAGTTTGTATGATCCATGAGGGAGGGTAAGTTGTTAAAATAATTGTAGGTAATTATTAGGTTTATTACACGATTACTTCAAAACATTAAGTAGGTGCTCAGTTTCATCGTACGAGTAACTTAAAAGAATTTGTGTGAGGCACTTTTTAAATTCATAAGGCTTGAGATGACATAGACAATCCTCAACAGAAAGCTTGTTATAGAGATACCCACCCAAAAAACAGGGAAAACGATTAGTGAAATTCGTATTAAATCTGATGCTATCAAATACTTTGTCAGTGCGCCTCTTATCCTGTTGCAGTGGGCAGATCTTGTGCTGTTTTATCAATAGTCTGAGTATGAATAGTTTATGTGTATTATAAATTTATGTGTCTGTCTCTTTGTACTGTCGCTTTTTCGTTTCATCGACTTTCAAATCACAACGATGCTAAAGAAGTTTTACCTTCAAAAAGGCAGAAAAGAAAGGTGCAAAAAGAGAGGTATGGAATAAGTTTGGTGCCTATGTCTGGCTGAGGCATCGTAGTTTCCAAACAGACGAACCAATGTGGATGCTTTTTAGGGTTCCGTACCTCAAAAGGTAAAAAAGGAACCCTTATAAGATCACTTTCTTGTCCGTCTGTCCGTGTGTCACCGCCGATTTTCTCAGGAACGGGTGGACCTAGCAAGTTGAAATTTATACCAGATACTGAGGTCTATAGTCCCTAATAGGTGTATAAAAATCAAGGTCCTGAGACAACACGATAAAAAGATATGGGCAAATTTAGGTTTGCGCGAAAACTTGTAAGTACCAAAATATACCTTAATTTTCAACTTTTTTTATATTTTGGAATTTTCCCTTTACTTCTGCTGCTTTACTTTACCTCGCTTTTAACCAAAATTGACAATTCTATGTCGATCGGAAGTACCCTATAGGTTTTAGGTCGAAAACCTATATGGTAGTTCCCGTTGACCTAGAATCACGAAAGTTGACTGTTGAAAGAGAAAACTTCTCCAGAAAATCCTGGGTCCAGTAATAAGAGAAGTTGGTAACCTGAGGGTCCGTAGAAACGCCAAAATAGAAGATGTTGTGGCCGAGCTTAACATCATAGACACACCGACTCCGCTGGCTCGACCATCTAATGCGAATGGGTGAAGATCGAAGCTTCAAGAGAGCATACTTGGGCCGACCGACTGACCGCCGACCGGATGGTTGTCCCAAGTATCACTGGAACGACAAGATGGAGGCTGACCTGTGCGACCTTGGAGCCGACAACTGGCAAGAGATGGCAAACAGAGGAAAGTTGTTCTCATATCGGAGGCCAAGACTCACTTTGGGTCCCTGCTCCAATGGAGTTAGTAAGTAATATTTAGATATATGTAAGGAGTTGCTACAGAGAACTGGCCGTAGCCACCCTGGTCGTCCGCCAGCTCGTTGGGTAGACGAAAATTAAAAATTTAGGCGAGGATCACCTGGACCAGAGAAGCTCAAAATCGAGGGCAGTGGCAGAATAGAAAGGAGGCTTAAACTCAGCACAAGTATAGGCTGATGATGGTAATGATGTAAAGGTTCACAAGGATAAGTCTACACAAGAAATCCACCATTTAAACTAACCTTTGAATCTATCATGGTTGTGAACACTATTAAAACTATTAAAAACGGGATATTTATCATGATTTCTGAGTTATCGGGATACTCAAAAACTCACAAATGTCAATAATATCTAGTTTTTTGTAAAAATAGTCAGCGTTTAATGTTAACATCTACCGATTTCGGACATTCACCGCAACATTTTAATTTCAGCGAAGCATTGAAATAACCGAGTTTTGATTATAAGTGAATTACCAAATCCACGGTTTTATTATTCAGTAGCCGTGGGCAGCAAATGAAGTCTTGCTTGATGAGCTAAGTTTTAATTTGGAAAGACCACTAACTTTTTGGAAGATGAAAATTGTGGCAGTAACAGCAAAGAACTTTGAAAGGAGTAGAGACTTCTCGAGGCAAAAATGTTGCCGAAAACGAGAAACATCGTTGTTTTTGCAGTACAATTTATTTTCTGTGGTTCTAGATTACTACAAAACTTTTAGCAGTCAGGTACTAGGTGTTTAAGTACAAAATTCACTGTTATCATTATTGATCGAGCGAAGCGAGATCTCTAAATCAACTTGGGCAAATCGGCGTTGTTTGTGTATGTTTGTTTGTCCGAGAATAACTTTCGAAGCGTTTATCCGATCATCGTGAAATTTGGTATATAGGTAGGTAGCGATAGCACAATTTTGGTGTGACTAAATGAGCTGAAAATGTGGGGGGTTGTTGAGATAGTGGGGTTCAAGAGGGGTAAAAAAACAAAATAGGACTATCAGGTCAAATGGCACGTCTAATAAAAGGTTTTTGTGAGTACATTTTGACCCCGTTTTTATTTTTAGTTTAAACCTTGTAGTTTTTAAGTTATTAGCCTTAATAAAAACTGAACTTTGACAAAATTCGTGGGTACACCAGTGACCCCACAGTGCTGAAATTTGGTATGCGTGTAGCTTTAGTTACACAAATTTAGAGCAAAGTCTGAAATTTAGAATAACTGCAATTTCTATCTCAAAAACCAGTAACCAATTACATGAACTCCTGTTGCCTGTAATTTGAACGAATCTGTAGGTCAAGTAAGTTGGTTCTAATTTTGTGGCACTATTTTATAATTCAAAGATTAAGGCCGGCTTGCACAACGATGCCTAAACGTATTTAGCGACTAAACTTGTTTAAATTTAACGTATTTATATAATGTAACAACTCCTTAAATCATATTTAGCCACTAAATACGTTTAGGCGTCGTTGCGCGAGTTGCCCTAAGAATATTTTTTTTTGTGTTTTGGGAGACTCGCGAGATTTTAGTTCGGGGCGAACCACTAGTTATAAATACGAGATTACCAATCGTAACACTAATAAACGATGTCAGATATATTTATTATATTGATCATATGGGGTTATTTGTAACTTATTCTTTTTGCTGTTTTCGTATGATTATACGAACAAAAATTACAGAATTTCTAGTTATTATGTAGGTAGGTATCTCAACATCAGGTCGGTCATTTGCTTTTCCAACTCCAGGGACCCAGGGAATTATGAAAAAAAAAATGTTCTCATTATTTATGAATAGATAAGTACTTAATGTTTTATCTTTTTCGATTGTATTTAAACTACCTGTGAATGCAAAGAACAAAACGTAATTTGAATTAATTAGTAATGCGATAGGGGTGTTATTTTGTCTTTTTAGTTTCAGTATATATAGTTATATATATATATATAGGTATATAGTATGTATAGTTTAGTATATATAGTTTTAGTATATAGTGTTTTAGTGTGCATTTTCGGGTTAATTTCTTAAGTTAAATCATATAGGTAATATCAAATAGCTTGCGTGTCCAAAAACTTGCCGTTTTTATCACATAGTTACATAAGTAACGTTGAAAGTCTCTGATGCAACGTTCCTCGATAAATAACACCAAGGACACAGAATAACTAGTACTATGCTACGTACCAAAGGGTTCAAGTCTAATGCCGTTTGCTCACGCGACCAACTTGACACAACTTTCTGTCGTCCATCATGTACGCTGCCTTAGTTTTTCTATAAAATATACTTGAAATATATATTAGCTTGCACGAATGTCGGTGCGGATTTTGTCAAGGAGAAAGTATAACTGAAATATCAAAGTACGGAGACACTGACAGTTATCAACTTTAGGTATTTAGCGAATCATAATTTAATTCATGGTAGTTAAAAGACTCCTGAGTTATTCATTGAATTTAGAATCCATCTCAAATTAATTCTTAAGTAGAAAGAATAATAACAAACTAGCCGTTGCCCGCGACTTCATACGCGTTACACTACTAAATGTGTAGGTAATCTAGAAATAAAGCTAAACTCGCTGCTGCAACTTGACTTGACACCCCATTTTTATCCCAAAAGTGCCTGTGTTAATCCAGGTTATAATCTACGTACATAGCTACTACATTTCATTGAAATCGGTTAAGCCGATACGACGTGATTGAGTAACAAACAAACAAATAAATAAACAAAAATCCAAACTTTCGCATTTATAACATTGGTGTGATAAATAAATATTGCTGGACATTTCATACAGCGCGATCTAGCCCCAAACTAAGCAGAGTTTGTACTATGGGAAACAGATAACTGATAGAATACTCATATACTTTTTTTTGTAAATATGTAATATAATATATACAGAAAAACATCCAAACCCGGAACTCTACAATATATGTAGATCATGCAAACGTTTGTTCCGCAGCGGGAATCGCACCCCCTACCTCCTGCGTTTCAACCGACTATTCGCCCACTGCGCCACGGAGTTCGTCTAATAAAAGGCTAATCTAATAATATGATACAGCCTTCATAAGAATTCCTCTAAATAATTAAATATTTGATTCAATAAATAACTAACCACCAAATTCCAATACATAGTCCTGACTCTACTAGGATTCTCTACTATATTGGCAGATTATTCAAAAATTTGACCCGCAATTGAAATTAAATCCGCAAACTGTGCGTCGCAATTGGCTACTCATTCATGAGCTACGGGGGTATACACTATTATATTTTCCTCGACCATCCCTTATATACTATATAGCATACCACATACTTATTATATATTTTTTTCGCGTGTCTTTACAGTGTATCCATACCCTAAAGTCGCAACCCTTGACAAACAGAATTTTATGCAAAACTCATAACTATTTTTGACTGGTCGCAGTCACGATTTCTTCATTAGCCAGGGAAATAAATTAACACCCAAATTGGCGTAAATTTTTAACAAATGTGAGCAAGCTTTTTATTTCCATATAAGTGAGCAACATTTGGTTTCCACAACTTCAAATGTTTTAGTAAAATTAAGAAATTATCAGTATAGAAATTCATATAAAACGTTTATAAATTGATAGATTGAGATACGTATGAGATAAACTCAATGTATTTTCTCACCTAACATTTACTCTAGATTAACATAATTGTTTTTATCTTTGAAAGCCCTCCTCAATTTTCCTTTCACTTTCCAGTTAGAAAAGTACATTCAGCACAAACGTTTGAGATACCGTAACGATCTGCCCGGAAGCAGTTTGGCGAAAACACAATAGCCAATGAATTTTCACTAAATCGTCTGGGCTAAATCGTTCCGTACGCTTGTCAGGTGCAAGAGCAATTTCGAAGGCCTACCCAGACCGCCCTGAGGAACGGCTCAGACTTTCATTTTTATTACCTCTCTCTCTTTATTTTGGGTATTTTTGATACTAGTAGCCGGTAAGTATGTTTGTATGAGCTAGGTTCTTCTTCTTCTTCGAGTCAACGATCCACCTCTTAATCACAATAAGGATGCATAAAAATTTGCCACTTCCACTGCGTTGTCAGTGGCTAAGTTTAAGTCGTCCTTTGTGCAGGTGGTAGGGCACAGAGGACAGGTAAGCATGTGGGCGATGCTTTGAATGGGTTCCCCGCAGTCGCGAGGAATGAGTATGAGTCTAATGTCGGATGAGCTAGTGACTTATCCGGGTGTGTTTTATAGTCCGCTCGAAGACCTGGGATGTGATTTTACGACAGTTGGTCGAAAACCGAGTCCCAAAAAGCTGGGTATACTCGCAAATGTGAAGCACTACTTCACACCGGGACCTGGGTGTCTTCAAGTCGCGAGTGAATATGTTTCTTCTAGGTAAGCGTGATCCATCGTATCATCATCGCTTACCATCAGGCGAGATCGTGGTCAAACGCAAGCCTATAAAGTATAAAAAGGTTTATAGCCAGGATGCACTCGAAGCCACAGAAACTGCGTGTGCTGACTGCTGTGACGATAGCAAACATAGACTAGGCTGAAAAGCAATATGCGCTTATTTTTCCATTTCCAAATTTTGGTAAATAAATAAATTATCTTTGACGATTACTTTTAACCCCCGATGCAAAAAGAGAGGTGTTATAAGTTTGACGTCTGTCTGTCTGTCTGTTTGTCTGTCTGTCTGCGATAGACAGAGCATAGTTCCCAAACGGATGGACCGATTTGGATGCGGTTTTTTTACAGAAAACTAGTTTAACTGGGGAGGTGCATAGCTATGTGTACTGAAGATCAGATCAGCCAATTCGGAAGCTATGAGCACTTTTCCTTTTTTGGTGAAGGGATTTCCGCTGTAAAATGCATAATGATTACGGGGTTTTGATTTTTTATTTATACTTGTTTAACCTAAATGATACCAACGTTCAACGGCTAGGATAAATTGCGTATTACCTAAACAGAAAACGTAAGATATCTATCCTAGAATACGTGATATTGCACCGCTAACCTCGCATCGATAGGATAAACATTTTCGCGAATCCTTTCAGCAGAATTCCGCTTCAACATGTTCAATATTCGCAGATGACAAACGATGTCAGCATAGAATATGTAATACGCCGGTAGCATGATCGCAGTTTGCGGAATATGTTACATTTCTAGCAGGCGTGAAGTAAAAAACACAGAAGGTTCAGTAAGTCGAGTGAGAGTACGAGTCCGGATATTTTACTGGAGTATTCAAAAAATTACCACATGCTGTTTTTTTCATTATTATAAATACGGGATTTATCACATACCGTTTTATCGGTGTTTCGTCCAACAATGTTTCGGTTCAATTCGTGAACCTTCATCAGGGGAGTGCGATCCGCTCCGAACTGTTTTTATATTTTTTTTATTAATCTGTGTCATCACATCAACATAGCATACACTAACAATATTTAGCGGTTACATGTACAATGGTATGACTGCATGCATTCATATTTTATGTCGAACGAGTAAATTAATTTGACTTTAAGAGTAAAAAACGATGATTTAATTAATGCATGCTAATACAGGCAAAATAAAATGTCTTTAAAGCATCGTAAATAATACCTATCTATGAACAAATGTATCTTTGTCTGTACCTACAGACACTTCTAGGCACCTACCCCTATTAGCATTTTTAACTTAGCTACACAAAAAAGAGCAAACCTAAAAAAAAGCGAGTGATTGAAACGATAAAGTTCAAAAGTCATTCGATTCTGCTGGCTCCATATCAATTTCTGGCAATCGTATCTGTCAATACAAGCACAGCACATAGCTCTAGCAAGTGCAGCGTTCCCTGGGGAGCGATAAACTACACAGACAATTTGTTTAATCAAAAACAAATGTAGGCCTCCAGCCCTAGGGCTGTGCGGAGACACTTGTAAATGAACGATGAAACTGTTTCATCGTTATGCGAAGAAGAAATTCAGAAGAAGATAAAGTAATATATGACGAATTAAATTGAAAAATAGAAGGATTCTTTAAAAAGTAAGCACAATTATTTACATATCTCTTACAAAAATACAAAAAAAAAACAGTTGAAGGGTGACTTTATCGCTTAAAGCGATATCTTCCAGGCTACCTTTGAATGGACTGGATTGAAAATATCACAATTGGACTAGATAGCAATAAATGTGACCAGATAGTTTTATGCCTACACAAAATGTTTTTGAAAGGTACCTACGTAAAATAAATACCTTAAAATATTAGCTAATAAGCTGACAGTTGCGTTAAACAAAAAAGAATTATGCCCCCAGCTCTAGTAACTCGATTCCTTGTTTTTGTTTACCATCCCTAGTAGAATGAGATTTATCCTGTTGCACGATATTAGCAGTAAAAAAGTTGACAAAAAGTAATAGAGATGGGACGTGTACGAGACGATGCTCTCAGGTTGATGGTTCATTATGACCAGGTGCGCGTGACGAGAAGTTAGGTGTTTGTTTTGTTTATTTGTATGTAAAAAGTTATTTCAAGAAGTAAAATAAAAGATACTTTTCACCAAATATATACTTAAATAGTAACTTCATCCGTATCAAAATGGCATATTAAATTCATAACTTTAAGCTTATAATAATTTTATACATTCCTTTTAGCCAATATTATAAATACGGGATTTATCACGCACCGTCTTATCCGTATTTCGACCGACAATGTTTCGCTTCAATTCGTGAACCTTCATCAGGGTGAGTGCGATCCGCTCCGAATAACGTCTCGCATCGCACTTGTCGATCGAAACACTGATAAGACGGTACGTGATAAATCCCGTATTTATAATAATGATTGAAATAAATCACGAAAGTTTTCTAAGTAAAATTCTTTTTAGCCTCTTTTACATTGCAATCAGTTTCTCAATCGAAAATAACACCTATTTATTATTTTTAACTCGTTATTTTCCACGTTCGTGCGCCAATAATGTCGCGTACCTACATTGTTATTCTGCCCGCGAAAAGCAATATGATTCTAAATTCTTACGCATCTTCTTACATCTTTCTCTTTTAAACATTTTTAGCCTGTAACGGTTGCCACAAAAACAACAGCTCTCAAATCATCTCGATAATCTACCCGACAAGCGTCCTGGCACAAGTCAATAATTGTGATTGTCCAATATTTGGTACGAAAAGAACCGTTATTTATCCTCTCCTTATTCTTTGGCAATAGTCATGCACAAAAATATTATAGCGTGTGTTGTGATTCTGCGTACAATTTTCAGATTAGATACGTAGAAAGAACCAATGTGAATAGTACAATACTTTCTAAATGGATTATTAAAACTATATTTATTTCCGTTTATGTGTCTTTTCACAAAAATAACCATTATCCAAATAGCAGTTATTTATTTGATCGTTTTCCTGCTATTTTTATTCTTTTTTAGTTTTTATTATTCTACTCTCGAGAAGATTGCGTTTAAAGCCAGGAACTCTGACTTATCTTCTGCTACACCTATGAGAAAATCAGGCCCATTTCCATATGTTATAATACAACAAATTATAATCAAAGAGGAGATAGCCTCCAAACATGACCGTCAAGCCCTTATATGCACCTTATTACAACCTAACCAATACTTTATACAAAAATAGCAGTTATTTATTTGCTCGTTATCCTACACGTATACTGTCTTGCACAAATATTGTCGCATGTGTTGTTATTCCGCTCACGAGGAGACGGTCACGTCTCCAACCAATAATTCTGACTCATCTCTTGCTACAATATTCGCGGGAATATCTAATAAGCTGGATTTTCATATACTCCTACATTGTGCTACATTTACAGAACCATGTGTTATTGAAATTGGTTTATAATGAGATTTTGTGCCTTTAAGCTTCTCTTCAGTATCTGAACATCACTAATAAACGAAGTATAATTTTTTAAACTTAATCAAACAAACATTTATCAACAGAAAGAATATCCAAATATTTAACCCATGTCATGCTTGACCGCCAGCGAACAGATGTTAGCACGTGCCATGCTGGTATTTACCTCCATCATGGATATTTAGATTTCTTGATCACAATTGCTATGATATTTGTGTGACCGTAGCAAGGAATTATTATTATATTGATAAGAAGAACAAATCCTCGTCAGCGGTCACGCTAAGTCTTAATTACTATTTAACATCGTAAATCCATACCCATACTAATTGATCGAGCGAGATCTCTAAATCAACTTCGGCAAATCGGCGTTGTATGTATGTATGTAAGTATATATTATATGTATGTATGTTTGTTTGTCCGAGGATAACTTTCGAAGCGTTGATCTGATCATCGTGAAATTTGATACATAGGTAAGTAGTGATGGCACAATTTTGGTGTAACTAAATGAGCTAAAAATGTTGGGGGGTGTTTGAGATATTAGGGTTCAAGAGGGGTAAAAAAAATGAAAATGAGACTATAAAGTCAAATGGGACGTTAAATGAAAGGTCTTCATTAGTACATTTTAACCCTGTTTTTAATTTTAGTTTAGTCCTTGTTGTTTTTGAGTTATTAGCACTAATAAAAACAAAACTTTGACATAATTCACAATTCACAGGGTACACCAGTGACCCCACAATGCTGAAATTTGATATACGTGTGGCTTTAGTGACACAAATATAGGCAAAAGTCTGAAATCCAGAATAACTGTAATTTGTACCCCAAAAAAATATTACCACATTACATTAACTCCCGTTACCTGTAATTTGAATGGATCTGTAGGTCACGTAAAGTGGTTATTCATTTCGTGGCACTATTTGACCGTCGAAGATTACAAATAATATTTTTTTGTTTTTATTGGAGACTCGCGAGATCTCAGTTCGGGGCGAACCACTAGTATTATAAATGCGAAAATAACTCTGTTTGTTTGTTTGTTAGTTTTCGTGACTAAAAGGCTTGACCGATTCCGATGAAAATTGGTATACAGATAGATTAAAACTAAGATTGGAACATATACTACTTTTTACCCGACTGTGCAAAAGGAGGGTACCTACTGATTTTATTTTTGAAATACCACGCGTGTGAAGCCGCGGGCGTGTCAGCTAGTAAAGTTATATATTGCAAAAAATAATTTGTTATAGACCCTAATATAATTATTTTTACTCGAGTGTCTTGAAACTGTAATTTTTTTAATTTTTTTTTCTGCTATACTTTTGTATTTACTCATGTTTAAACCACTAAATCCTCTTTCATTTTCATTAATTTTCATCATCTTATCTTATCATATATATCTTAAACTAAGAAATTATTATTTTTCTGTTAACTTTAAATGATCTTACTAAGCCTAACTTTGCCCTGAATTTTGAATAGTTGGTATTTAATATCCAATTCACGAATCTAATACACAGACCATGTTGAACTGAACCACTTTCACGGTGAGTCACGCCGAGCCAGTCATCTATCATAATGGCATTAGAACCTTACGACTTCTCATTTTTATTTCACGGTCTAGGAGCCGACGACAAACCCCTTATCACTCGCTTTTGCGACACCTACCTACCTAGAATTAGGTAGCTGCCTACCTACAGCCTCACTCACAACGAGCTTAAAAACACACCGATATCAACAAATCTATCTAAAGCAATTTCGCTTATATGTAGATCGTCGGGTCATAAACTGCTCGACCCACTACTTCATTATATCAAAGTAAGGCATAATTGGAATCGTCTAGATCACGAGATTAACCCTTCCAATAACATGTCCCTGCGATTTAAAGTAGGTACCTACATGCGTAGGTAACTAAGAGAAAAATGTAGTCTTAGGCTTTTTGTGTTAATTGTACCCGCCGAAAATTCGACGCATTGCTTGGTAATCAATGAAGTTTAAAACAATAGATTCGGCATAGGTATACGCCGTTCTGCTTCATTCCTGACTGACAACCTCCGTGGCGCAGTGGGCGTATAGCTGGCTGGGACGCAGGAGGTAGCGGGTTCGATCCCGCCACGGAACAAATGTTTGCATGATTTACAGATATTTGTTCCGTGTTTGGGTGTTTTTCTATATAATATAAGTATGTATTTACATAAAAAAAAGGATATAAGTATTCTATCAGTTATCTGGTTCCCGTAGTATAAGCTCTGCTTAGTTGGGGCTAAATAGCGCTGTGTGAAAAAAAAAGAAAAAAAAAGTCAATTTAATTGCAATCATACGGATAATTTTAAGTTTTTCTATGAATTACTAAGAAGACACGATGGAAGGATGCTATATTGAAGCTTAAAATAGTCCAACATACCTGCAATCGTAATAATGCCTAAACGATCACAAATATTATCAAACTTCACACACTCACACTTTACATTAATAGGTCTACTTTTATGTTAAAGAAAGCAAATCTCTGATTAGGTCTTGAGTTGACCAAGATACTTTTCACGACGACTGTACTCAGGTCTAACGTTCGATTTCGTGACACCAAACAAATACATATCTACCAATATTGTGTAGGCTTGTAAGTACGACTGGAACAGTATCCAATAACATAAAACATAAAACTGCAAGCTCCAAGATATCCCTTCATCCCATTTGAACCGTAAAAAGGAGGCGGAAAACTCTAAAGAAAAATATGACACACATAAATTCAGCCTCCAGACGATGTTCCACAGAATCCCTTAAAACTTAATTTATTACACTGCACCCACTGAAAACTTCACACACTCGTTTATATAATAGTAATTAACTATTAACACATATTTTGTAAAAGGGTTAAGAAAAAGTCACATTAAAAAAAATGTGTCCCAAATACATGCAGACAAAATCCACTTTTCCAATTTTCAGTTTTCGCCGCACGGTCGCGTAGATAACGACATTACGCACATGTGTGCGGACTTTACCGGGTTTCGGTTTGAGGGGGCGCGCGCGTCGCGTCGGCTCGGACGGCGCACTGCCGCCCTAGCTCGGAAAACAACTTTCCTTGCAGACTCCCCCCCACCCTTATACGGATGCGCACTTGCAGTTTTACTTCGTTTTTCCATCTTGGGACTTTGATGCTGATTAAACTGTCCAATTAGACGGACAAAGGCGTTGGTATTTTCTTTTGATTTTGGAAATTATTTTATGGAAGGGTTAATTAAAAAAGCTGCTATTTATAAAGTTTATAGAAAGGTATCTTTTCACGCAGCTATCCAAAAAAACTAAATTGTATTGGTAATGTAAGCAAAAGTTTAAGTAATTGTGATAAGAATTATTTTACTAAGTAATCGTTCGTTTTCTCAGCTAGGATTATATCTGGCATATTATAATAACTATGAATGAATGTTTAAACACCAGAATATATGCATTTTCTTTGAATACCTTCACTGTTAACAGTTAAACTTCAGAAAAAAAAACAATATTCTTATAATTTTAGTCTGGGGGCCATGTCTTCACGATGCAAGCAACAGAGGAGAAAATGAACGTGGTAGAGACATAGTAAGCGTTACGTGTTTGCCTGTACCGAAGACTACCGAAGAGAACAGTAAGAATGATGATGATGCAGTCTCTCAATATGGGGCGATCGTTGATGCAATCCCCACCACCACGCCCCCGCGCAGAGGGCTGCGGCGCGTAGTGCGGGGCGAGTTGCAGTGCGGAGCGGATAGCACTCACCCTGATTCACATTCACGAATTGAACGGAAACATAACGTAACACCGATAAAATGGTACGTGATGGTATTTATAATAATGATTACCAATTAACAATGAACGCCATTCTATTTACCTTAAAACTCGTTAAACAAACCCATTGAATGCTCATTACCATTTTACAATGCAAACAAGTAAACACAAAAATGACACTATCTGCGTCACTAAAAGGGATTTATGTGTTCAGGAACAGGCGATAAGTGTTCGTTCCAGATTCCCGCCGCGAAGCTTCCTGCGGCGACGACAGCGCGCTATCGTATCGTAAGACAGCTATAGTACGTACATGTCTTACACCTGTGTTTGGAACTATTTACTGGTATAGAAAATAAAAACCGGCCAAGTGCGAGTTGGACTCACGCACGAAGTGTTCCGTACCATTATTTATAATAAACATTTTTTTTTCTTTCACACAATAGCACAATTTTATTTATTTACCTTATTTGAAGTTGGTAACGATTAAGCTAGTCCTCTAAATTGTATGAGCACCCATACAACTCAGAGGACTCTCGTAATTGGCGTCAACTATGCATGTATGTATGGGGACACCCTTTAATTTACAACTTTTTTATTTTTTGGAATTTTTCCTTTATTTGTGCTATAAGACTTTGCTTTTTGCCAAATTTCGTGATTTCTTATACACATACATCTAATAGGGGCTGTATACCTCTGTATCTGGTATAAATTTCAACTTGCTAGGTCCATCCATTCCTGAGAAAGTCGGTGGTGACTCACGGATAGACAGACGGACAGACGGACGAGAGAGTGATCTTATAAGGGTTATTTTTTTTACCTCTTGATGGCGCATGACCCCAATTATTATACAAATACAGAAATATTTATTTTATGTCAGTTTAAATTCTAATATTACAACAGTTATATATAATACAAAATACATGACAACAAAACAGGTCGTCACTCAGCGGTGTGACGCTGTGACGTATAGGTACTCGTACTAAAGCGGCGCTACAGTAGTGTTTAGAAGAAAAAAAAGTGGCACTCCGGGAGCGCCGACAGATGATACTTATACAGGGTGTTTGGTAATATACTAACGATATTCAAGTGACGGTTTCTCAAAACATAATAAAAAACTACTAGTCATATTATCAAATTTTAAAGAAAATCGACTAAGTTTAGGTGATTAGTTCGATATAAAACTTACTGTGTACTCTTGCAATCGACATCCAAAAATAAAGGCCGATTTGATATCTCTTTCGGAAATGGCTGCGGGTTTAGGGTTAGAAAGAGACAACAAGAGATATCTCGAGACGTCACCAATACACTATCTCTGGTTAGATGGCAAGCATTAAGCAATAGCATAACATATGTTTAGTAAAATGTTTGTTTTTACATGCCAAAATCAATTTCACATTTCTAGGATAAACATTTCACAAATTTATTTATTATGCTCATCAAAATAACCCCTTCTCATTTTTGTGCGTATATTATCAAACGTCCTATATACAGAGGTGTCGGTAACGGTAACAATGTCACGAGTACAATGGTTTTTTCCCACCAAAAAAAATTTCCAATGCACCTAAAGAAGTTGTCACTTCAAAAACACGCGTTTACATAATTATTTAACATTTAAAATTTTATAACAAATAGAAAAATACACTACTAAACATTGCACATAACTTATTAAAGCCAGAATCTTTGTGGGATCAACAATTTCAGTAAAATTAACAATTCCTAAGAGCCTTGTTTAAACACTAATGTTAGACACAAGCGGGATAATAGATTGTTTTTGGCAATTGCAGCAGAATTCATATCTCAAACGTTAATGATCTCAGTATGTTTTTTCAAACTAAAATAATTAATAAATAATAAATATTGCTGGACATTTCACACAGCGCTAACTAGCCCCAAACTAAGTAGAGCTTGTACTATGAGAACCAGATAACTGATAGAATACTTACGTACTGTTTTTTTTTGTAAATATATACTTATAATATATAGAAAAACACCCAGACACGGAGCAAATATCTGTAGATCATGCAAACATTTGCTCTGTGGCGGGAATCGAACCCGCTACCTCCTGCGTCTCAGCCGGCTATACGCCCACTGCGCCACGGAGGTCGTAAGAGGAGAAAATGTCGATGCCTATCCATAGAGTTAGAAAAAAATCTACGAACTTTTTTAAACCTAAGTATAGCAGGGTTAACTGTAGTAATGAGTAACAAATTTACTCTCAGGGAATTTACGTTTCTTAGTAGGATTATGATATAATATGAGAATTTCAATAAAATAAAGTGCCACTCCCGGAGTACCGACAGAAGGGGAAAACTTAGTGCTCAATGTTAGGGTATTCAAAATTTAAAAGCAGACTACACTACAGATACTTATATACAGAGGTGTCGGTAAGGGTAACAGTGTCGTGAGTTCAATGGTTTTTTCCCATATCAATAAATGCCCAACACGCCTAAAAAAGTTTTTACTATTTATATACAGAGGTGTCGGTAACGCTAACGGTAACAGTGGCGCGAGTTCAATGTTTTTTCCCATTTCAAAAAATGCCTATTAATAAATACATTGTATGTTTATATATGGGTCTAACGAATAAAGATTATTTGGATGATACTTTAAAAACTAAACTTAAACAAACGTATCAAAACTTATTATCGTAGAACAAAAACAGCTCAGCTCAATCTGCTTCGCACTTCAACCTGACCCGCCCGCGGCTTCGCACGGGTAGTTTTTCAATAAAACATTATCCTTATTTTGCGCAGTTGGCTAAAAAGTAGCCTATGTCCTGTCCCATGATATAATCTATCTCCATTCAGCCGTTTAGTCGTGTAAAAGTAACAAACAAACTAACAAACAAACAGAGTTATGTATGTATTATAAATATAAATCTTCGTCTTGAATCACTCTATCTATTGTTGAAAACTGTATTAAAATCCGTTTAGTAGTTTAAAAGATCTAAGCGAACAGACAGCGGAAGCGACTTCATTTTAGACTATGTAAAGAATACCCATAACATCCTTATTTACAACACAAGAATACAAAAGGAAAAATATAAAACAAACTATTCTCTTGAACAAGCCGGGGTCAAGTCACGTCTGCCTATAACTCGAACTGACATCTTAAAGCTGGATACCTTTTTGATCTTAGAGCGCATTTACATAGAAAACAGACTATCGGTACCTATCCATCAGTATATTGAATGGTGCCTTGCCCCTCGACCAGTTTTTGCAGCTAGCTCATTCATTATTTAGTTTAGCGTCATCACTGCAAAAATTCATCGTGGGCTTTTGTTTTTTCTGTGACATAACATATATGATCCTACTAGCTATTGCCCGCGACTTTGTACTTGTTACACTACTAAATGTGTAGGTAACCTAAAAATAAAGCTAAACTTGTTGTTGCAACTTGACTTGACACCCCATTTTTATCCCATGGGATAAAAGGGAACCTATGTGGTTATCCAGGTTATAAACTCCGTATATACCAAATTTATTGACATCGGTTCAGCCGTTACGACGTGATTGAGAAACAAACAAACATCCAAACTTTGACATTTATAATATTAGTGTGATGCTACATTATTGACGAGATTTTTCAGTTGAATTCAGTAGATTCATCATTGTATATTTTTTTAATTCTCTATTGCATAGAAAAACATGCACAAAAAGATGACTTAGAATAGAATAAAAAAAACTTAAAAAACTATTTAATGCTAATTATAGTACAATGGGCGGTCTTATGGCTGAAAGCTTAACAGCATTTTTTATAGTTGTAATTGGCTGTGACCCGAAGACTCAAACGAAATAATCTTAATCGTGAACTCCTCTCTTTCTTAATTATTTTGTACCAGAAGAAATCGAATCGGCGTCAACCTACTTTCAACATAAATGAGACTTTACACAAAGGTATAGAATAAGGGGTAGTTCGTAAAACGGAACTTCAGAAACTAGAATACATAAGCCAAGCACGATCGGAGGATAACGGGGGAATATTGGTGTTTTGTTGAATTTCCAAATTGGGTACTTATCCCATCAAAGTAGCGTAGAGATGAATACAGACTCTCTAATGCTCATAAACTTTTTATAGAGCTTATTGAAAAAGGAAGGTATTGAAACTTTTTGGCAAAATAATACATAGAGCTTAGGTAGTAGGAACTCCACACACCGGGTGTTTGGAAACCGCCCCGCAACGTTTTCAGTGTGCATTGATAACACCCTGAGTGAGATATTGAGAAAACGGTGCGGTTTGAAACCATATTGCGCCGTGTCGCCATAGATGTGTTGTCTCACATTAAAATACATACAAAACTAAAGAGCCGCAGTCACCGCACCGCGCCTTACCGCCCCGAACCGCGTTCGGTGTGTCAAGCTCCTTATATTTGTAGATTTATAACTAGGCAATGAGTTTGCTGGCTAAGTGATGAATAGTTAGTGCCTTGCTAGGCTATAAGTAATGACCTACCGTACTTTATCTTCCAAGTAAAGCAATAATTCCTTCAAGGCTACGAATAATATTCGTAGCTCGTAGACTATAACTTATGGTCTACGCCATAGCATCTCATACATCAAATGCAGGGAATTGTGGTGTCAATACTTATTTAAATAAATGTTATTTACAAGTTGTTAATTCTGTGGTATTTACAAATGTAATTGACAAATTTTATGGGACCGGTGATTTGGTTATAACCTAAACCAAATCCACCTTTTTTTATAATGCGTTGCAGTATAGTATTCAAAAAACTGGTTTTAATGGAACAGACGATTTTAATAGAGAATCTTATTTAATATTTAAATAAAATAACACAGTTCATTAGTCTGGATTACGGGCAAAAACTGAGATCCTTAAATCTATCAATTTAAATTGACTTTTACAGGGTCTGGTGATAAGTTGCTGTATTAACTGAATAACGGATTCAACCGCTGTAGTACATTGATCAGGATGGAATAGGCTTACCCAGCATCTTTACCATCCTCTCAACTTGTTCAGCCTTTACGGACCAATATATTAAAACTAAACCTGTGTAGTTACTCGTATTTTAAGCCAAAAACCATTGTGAATATTGTTAATCGCAAATTGATACCTATTAAGCCTGTATACTTTCCACTAACATCAGATGGTGACCACTTAACATCAGAAGGCCTGTCAGCTTGTAGATCCAAATAAAATAACAAAAAAAAAGTTAAATAATATTTTTCCGATAAGTTATGTCGTTTAAATAACTTATATAAGTTATATTTATTGTTAAATTATAAATTTTTTTTAAACATACAATAAAATTGGTTCTTCAGAGGTTGATACAATGTTAATCATATTTTTTAAGACAGCACGTCATTTATTGTTTGTTAAACTAGGCTAATTGATTTACATTTGGTGTTCATAAAAAAGTTCGTACATTTTTGTCATTGAAGTCCTAGGTCCTCCTAAGATCGTGTACAATAGTATTAAATTGTATTATTAAAGTTAACTAATTAAAATAAACATGAATTGACTTACAATAAATAAAATGATGAAATGAATGAATTTAAATTAATGAATGAAACAAAAAAGATACACGGATAAAATAGCAAAATGAAAAGTCAGTTATAGATTAAAAATACATATAAAATAGAATATGTATCAAGTTTATGTAAAGAAAGAAAGAAAATATTTTTATTATGCCAACCACTAATAACAACAATTAACCACACAAAAATACAGTACAATAAAAGATTACCAAATATAAGTTATTAGTAGCCGCCACAAACAGGTTCCAACTCAGCATTTTGCTATGTCACAGCAAGGTAACACAGCGCTGGTCTTCCGTTGGAACCTTTGTGAGTACCTACTCGGAAGTCAGCTAACATATTTTATATTATATAAAACTGCATTACCACTGACTCACTGATTGACTCATTGACATCATTGTTCTCCCAGATGCCCCCTCGTAGGGTGGAAATGTTTGGTAGGATCGTATAGAGGGAGTTAGGTCGAGTTGGGAATAAATCCTAAAGTCCCCCTTTTGTCCCCCATTCGCTCCCATCCACCTCGTATCTCGGAAAGTATAGGTCTTACAGCGTTGGTGCAAAAACTAATGTTGCAGAGGACATTTTTTTATATCGGGTTCCATGAAAAAAAAATTGTCTTTCATACAAAAAAAAATTGTCCCATACAAAATATTTCTGTATGAATACCGTAAACCGTATATTTCGTTTGCCGTAATTTTCATACTATTTTTGTAGGGAGCCCACTGCTTGTGTGTACTATAAAATTACTGTAAAATTTGCTTGATTCTATATAATGGTTGTGGAGGGGCATGAGACAACTTTCATAGTTTTAGCAAAGGTCATCATCATCATTTTGGAACATCCAATTTTTTTTTTTTTTTTTTGGTATGCAACGTTCATCATGTTTATTTTGGAACATCCACATTTATTTTTAATTATGCCTCATCCACAATGATCACTTTGGAACGTCATTTTTTTTTATTATGCAACATCCACTGTGATCATTTTTTTAATTATGCCTCATCCACAATGATCACTTTGGAACGTCAATTATTATTATTTTTTTTATTATGCATCATCCACTGTGATCATTTTGGAACATAATTTTTTTTTCAATTATGTCTCATCTACTATGATCACTTTGGAACGTCAATTTTTTTTTTTATTATGCAACATCCACTGTGATCATTTTGGTACATCATTTTTTTTAATTATGCCTCATCCACAATGATCACTTTGGAACGTCAATTATTTTTTTTTATTATGCAACATCCACTGTGATCATTTTGGTACATCATTTTTTTTAATTATGCCTCATCCACAATGATCACTTTGGAACGTCAATTATTTTTTTTTTATTATGCAACATCCACTGTGATCATTTTGGAACATCATTTTTTTTAATTATGCCTCATCCACAATGTTCACTTTGGAACGTCAATTATTTATTTTTTTTATTATGCAACATCCACTGTGATCATTTCGGAACATAGTTTTTTTAATTATATCTCATCCACAATGATCACTTTGGAACGTCAATTATTATTATTTTTTTTGTATTATGCAACATCCACTGTGATCATTTTGGTACATCATTTTTTTAATTATGCCTCATCCACAATGATCACTTTGGAACGTCAATTTTTTTTTTATTATGCATCATCCACTGTGATCATTTTGGAACATCATTTTTTTTTAATTATGCCTCATCCACATGATCATTTTGGAACGTCAATTTTTTTTTTATTATGCAACATATTTTTGGTGAAATCGTTATTTTACGGTCATCATCGCCCTTGCCATCATTTTGAATTCTTCTCTCACTTCCTTTTCGTTTTCGAATGTTTCTTCCACATTGATATCCTCTTTAATTGTTTCTATAACTTCGAAATCCTCTTTGATGGCATTTTTACTTCAATATACTTTTGAATTGTTTTTTCTATTTTTCTATTTTCTTCAATTACTTCTCTTACTTCAATATCGACTCTACAAAATTATGGGTTTTAATACAAATCTTAAATCGCTCGTATCTTTTAAACGGGAAGAGTTACCCCCAGCAAACTTTTACAAAATATTGGTACTAATTTTTGGTGGAATAGTTTTTTTAATACCATCATTGCCCTTGACATCCGTTTTGAATGCTTCTCTTACTTCGTCTTCCACTTTGAATGCTTCTTTCACCTCGATATCCTCTATTTTTGCTTCTTCCATTTTGATATTCTTTTTAATTTCTTTATCTACTTATATATTTTCTTCAATTGCTTCTTTTACTTCAATTCCCACTCTACAAAATTATGGGTGTTAATACAAGTCTTAAATCGCTCGTATCTTCTAAACGGGAACAGTTACGCCTAGCAAACTTTTACAAAATATTGGTACAAATTTTTGGTGGAATAGTTTTTTTAATACCATCATTGCCCTTGACATCCGTTTTGAATGCTTCTCTTACTTCGTCTTCCACTTTAAATGCTTCTTTCACCTCGATATCCTCTATTTTTGCTTCTTCCACTTTGATATCATTTTTAATTGCTTTATCTACTTATATATTTTCTTCAATTGCTTCTTTTACTACAATTTCCACTCTACAAAATTATGGGTTTTAATACAAATCTTAAATCGCTCGTATCTTTTAAACGGGAAGAGTTACCCCCAGCAAACTTTTACAAAATATTGGTACTAATTTTTGGTGGAATAGTTTTTTTAATACCATCATTGCCCTTGACATCCGTTTTGAATGCTTCTCTTACTTCGTCTTCCACTTTGAATGCTTCTTTCACCTCGATATCCTCTATTTTTGCTTCTTCCATTTTGATATTCTTTTTAATTTCTTTATCTACTTATATATTTTCTTCAATTGCTTCTTTTACTTCAATTCCCACTCTATAAAATTATGGGTTTTAATACAAATCTTAAATCGCTCGTATCTTCTAAACGGGAACAGTTACGCCTAGCAAACTTTTACAAAATATTGGTACAAATTTTTGGTCGAATAGTTTTTTTATTACCATCATTGCTCTTGACATCCGTTTTGAATGCTTCTCTTACTTCGTCTTCCACTTTGAATGCTTCTTTCACCTCGATATCCTCTATTTTTGCTTCTTCCATTTTGATATTCTTTTTAATTTCTTTTTCTACTTATATATTTTCTTCAATTGCTTCTTTTACTTCAATTCCCACTCTACAAAATTATGGGTGTTAATACAAATCTTAAATCGCTCGTATCTTCTAAACGGGAACAGTTACGCCTAGCAAACTTTTACAAAATATTGGTACAAATTTTTGGTGGAATAGTTTTTTTAATACCATCATTGCCCTTGACATCCGTTTTGAATGCTTCTCTTACTTCGTCTTCCACTTTAAATGCTTCTTTCACCTCGATATCCTCTATTTTTGCTTCTTCCACTTTGATATCATTTTTAATTGCTTTATCTACTTATATATATTTTCTTCAATTGCTTCTTTTACTTCAATTCCCACTCTACAAAATTATGGGTTTTAATACAAATCTTAAATCGCTCGTATCTTCTAAACGGGAACAGTTACGCCTAGCAAACTTTTACAAAATATTGGTACAAATTTTTGGTCGAATATTTTTTTTATTACCATCGTTGATTTTGAAATCCTTTTTGAATGCTTCTCTCACTTGGTCTTCCTCCTTGAATGCTTCTTTCACCTCGATATCCTCTATTTTTGCTTCTTCCACTTTGATATCCTTTTTAATTGCTTTATCTACTTATATATTTTCTTCAATTGCTTCTTTTACTTCAATTCCCACTCTACAAAATTATGGGTTTTGATACAAATCTTAAATCGCTCGTATCTTCTAAACGGGAACAGTTACGCCTAGCAAACTTTTACAAAATATTGGTACAAATTTTTGGTCGAATATTTTTTTTATTACCATCATTGATCTTGAAATCCTTTTTGAATGCTTCTTTCACCTCGATATCCTCTATTTTTGCTTTTTCCACTTTGATATCCTTTTTAATTGCTTTTTCTACTTATATATTTTCTTCAATTGCTTCTTTTACTACAATTTCCACTCTACAAAATTATGGGTTTTAATACAAACCTTAAATCGCTCGTATCTTCTAAACGGGAACAGTTACGCCTAGCAAACTTTTACAAAATATTGGTACAAATTTTTGGTGGAATAGTTTTTTTAATACCATCATTGCCCTTGACATCCGTTTTGAATGCTTCTCTTACTTCGTCTTCCACTTTAAATGCTTCTTTCACCTCGATATCCTCTATTTTTGCTTCTTCCACTTTGATATCATTTTTAATTGCTTTATCTACTTATATATATTTTCTTCAATTGCTTCTTTTACTTCAATTCCCACTCTACAAAATTATGGGTTTTAATACAAATCTTAAATCGCTCGTATCTTCTAAACGGGAACAGTTACGCCTAGCAAACTTTTACAAAATATTGGTACAAATTTTTGGTCGAATATTTTTTTTATTACCATCGTTGATTTTGAAATCCTTTTTGAATGCTTCTCTCACTTGGTCTTCCTCCTTGAATGCTTCTTTCACCTCGATATCCTCTATTTTTGCTTCTTCCACTTTGATATCCTTTTTAATTGCTTTATCTACTTATATATTTTCTTCAATTGCTTCTTTTACTTCAATTCCCACTCTACAAAATTATGGGTTTTAATACAAATCTTAAATCGCTCGTATCTTCTAAACGGGAACAGTTACGCCTAGCAAACTTTTACAAAATATTGGTACAAATTTTTGGTCGAATATTTTTTTTATTACCATCATTGATCTTGAAATCCTTTTTGAATGCTTCTTTCACCTCGATATCCTCTATTTTTGCTTTTTCCACTTTGATATCCTTTTTAATTGCTTTTTCTACTTATATATTTTCTTCAATTGCTTCTTTTACTACAATTTCCACTCTACAAAATTATGGGTTTTAATACAAACCTTAAATCGCTCGTATCTTCTAAACGGGAACAGTTACGCCTAGCAAACTTTCACAAAATATTGGTACAAATTTTAGGTCGAATAGTTTTTTTATTACCATCATTGCTCTTGACATCCTTTTTGAATGCTTCTGCTTCTCTCACTTGGTCTTCCTCCTTGAATGCTTCTTTCACCTCGATATCCTCTATTTTTGCTTCTTCCACTTTGATATCCTTTTTAATGTCTTTTTCTACTTATATGTCTTCTTCAATTGCTTCTTTTACTTCAATTTCCACTCCACAAAATTATGGGTTTTCATACAAAACTTAAATCGCTCGTATCTTTTAAACGGGAAGAGATAGCTCGAGGAAACTTTTACAAAATATTAGTATAAGTTTTTGATGAAACTGTTTTTTATTTTTATCATTGCCCTCGACGTCTTTTACTCAATTTCAATTTCCTCTTTAATTGTTTCTGCTACTTCGATATCCTATTTGATTGCTTCTTTCACTTCAATATCCTCTTTGATTGCTTCTTCCACTTCGATATCATCTTTGATTGCTGCTTCCACTTGGATATCCTCTTTGATTTGATTGCTTCTTCCATTTCGATCGTCTTTGACTGCTTCTTACACATGGATATCCTCTTTGATAACTTTAAACAGCTCGATATCCTCTTTGATTGCTTCTTCCACTTTGATATCCTCTTTAATTGTTTCTATAACTTCGAAATCCTCTTTGATGGCATTTTTACTTCAATATACTTTTGAATTGTTTTTTCTATTTTTCTATTTTCTTCAATTACTTCTCTTACTTCAATATCGACTCTACAAAATTATGGGTTTTAATACAAATCTTAAATCGCTCGTATCTTTTAAACGGGAAGAGTTACCCCCAGCAAACTTTTACAAAATATTGGTACTAATTTTTGGTGGAATAGTTTTTTTAATACCATCATTGCCCTTGACATCCGTTTTGAATGCTTCTCTTACTTCGTCTTCCACTTTGAATGCTTCTTTCACCTCGATATCCTCTATTTTTGCTTCTTCCATTTTGATATTCTTTTTAATTTCTTTATCTACTTATATATTTTCTTCAATTGCTTCTTTTACTTCAATTCCCACTCTACAAAATTATGGGTGTTAATACAAATCTTAAATCGCTCGTATCTTCTAAACGGGAACAGTTACGCCTAGCAAACTTTTACAAAATATTGGTACAAATTTTTGGTGGAATAGTTTTTTTAATACCATCATTGCCCTTGACATCCGTTTTGAATGCTTCTCTTACTTCGTCTTCCACTTTAAATGCTTCTTTCACCTCGATATCCTCTATTTTTGCTTCTTCCACTTTGATATCATTTTTAATTGCTTTATCTACTTATATATATTTTCTTCAATTGCTTCTTTTACTTCAATTCCCACTCTACAAAATTATGGGTTTTAATACAAATCTTAAATCGCTCGTATCTTCTAAACGGGAACAGTTACGCCTAGCAAACTTTTACAAAATATTGGTACAAATTTTTGGTCGAATATTTTTTTTATTACCATCGTTGATTTTGAAATCCTTTTTGAATGCTTCTCTCACTTGGTCTTCCTCCTTGAATGCTTCTTTCACCTCGATATCCTCTATTTTTGCTTCTTCCACTTTGATATCCTTTTTAATTGCTTTATCTACTTATATATTTTCTTCAATTGCTTCTTTTACTTCAATTCCCACTCTACAAAATTATGGGTTTTAATACAAATCTTAAATCGCTCGTATCTTCTAAACGGGAACAGTTACGCCTAGCAAACTTTTACAAAATATTGGTACAAATTTTTGGTCGAATATTTTTTTTATTACCATCATTGATCTTGAAATCCTTTTTGAATGCTTCTTTCACCTCGATATCCTCTATTTTTGCTTTTTCCACTTTGATATCCTTTTTAATTGCTTTTTCTACTTATATATTTTCTTCAATTGCTTCTTTTACTACAATTTCCACTCTACAAAATTATGGGTTTTAATACAAACCTTAAATCGCTCGTATCTTCTAAACGGGAACAGTTACGCCTAGCAAACTTTCACAAAATATTGGTACAAATTTTAGGTCGAATAGTTTTTTTATTACCATCATTGCTCTTGACATCCTTTTTGAATGCTTCTGCTTCTCTCACTTGGTCTTCCTCCTTGAATGCTTCTTTCACCTCGATATCCTCTATTTTTGCTTCTTCCACTTTGATATCCTTTTTAATGTCTTTTTCTACTTATATGTCTTCTTCAATTGCTTCTTTTACTTCAATTTCCACTCCACAAAATTATGGGTTTTCATACAAAACTTAAATCGCTCGTATCTTTTAAACGGGAAGAGATAGCTCGAGGAAACTTTTACAAAATATTAGTATAAGTTTTTGATGAAACTGTTTTTTATTTTTATCATTGCCCTCGACGTCTTTTACTCAATTTCAATTTCCTCTTTAATTGTTTCTGCTACTTCGATATCCTATTTGATTGCTTCTTTCACTTCAATATCCTCTTTGATTGCTTCTTCCACTTCGATATCATCTTTGATTGCTGCTTCCACTTGGATATCCTCTTTGATTTGATTGCTTCTTCCATTTCGATCGTCTTTGACTGCTTCTTACACATGGATATCCTCTTTGATAACTTTAAACAGCTCGATATCCTCTTTGATTGCTTCTTCCACTTTGATATCCTCTTTTATTGTTTCTACCAATTCGATATCATCTTCGATTTCCTTTTGATTGCTTCTTGCACTGCAATATTCTCTTTGATTGCGTCTTCATCTTCGATATCATTTTTGATAGTATTTTCACTTCGATATCCTCTGTGATGGCTTCTTCCACTTCGATACCCTCTTTGATTGCTTCTTCCACTTCGATATCCTCTTTGATTGCTTCTTCCACTTCGATATCCTCTTTGATTGCTTCTTCCACTTCGATATCGTCTTTGACTGTTTCTTCCACTTCGATATCATCTTTGATTGCTTTTTTCACTTCGTCATCCTCTTAGAACGCTTCTACCACCTCGGTATCCTCTTTGATTGCTTACTCAACTTTAATTTCCTCTTTGATTGTTTCTGCTACTTCGATATCCTATTTGATTGCCTCTTTCACTTCAATATCCTCTTTGATTGCTTCTTCCACTTCGATATCGTTTTTGACTGTTTCTTCCACTTCGATATCGTCTTTGATTGCTTTTTTCACTTCGTCATCCTCTTAGAATGCTTCTACCACCTTGGTATCCTCTTTGATTGCTTACTCAACTTCAATTTCCCCTTAGATTGTTTTTCCTACTTCGATATCCTATTTGATTGCTTCTTCCACATCAATATCCTCTTTGATTACTCCTTCCACTTCGATATCATCTTCGATTTCCTTTTGATTGCTTCTTGCACTGCAATATTCTCTTTGATTGCGTCTTGGTCTTCGATATCGTCTTTGACAGCATTTTCACTTCGATATCCTCTGTGATGGCTTCTTCCACTTCGATACCCTCTTTGATTGCTTCTTCCACTTCGATATCCTCTTTGAATGCTTCTTACACTTCGATATCGTCTTTGACTGTTTCTTCCACTTCGATATCGTCTTTGATTGCTTTTTTCACTTCGTCATCCTCTTAGAATGCTTCTACCACCTCGGTATCCTCTTTGACTGCTTACTCAACTTTAATTTCCTCTTTGATTGTTTCTGCTACTTCGATATCCTATTTGATTGCTTCTTTCACTTCAATATCCTCTTTTATTGCTTCTTCCACTTCGATATCATCTTTGATTTCTGCTTCCCGTTGGAAATGCTCTTTGATTTGATTGCTTCTTCCATTTCGATATCGTCTTTGACTGCTTCTTACACATGGATATCCTCTTTGATGGCTTTTAACAGCTCGATATCCTCTTTAATTACTTCGTCGACTACAAGAAAAACACGCGAGCTGCGAGCAGCTCGCGCACAACGCAACCTCTAGTCCGATAGTATAAAATTCAGAACGATTTCTAAACCCCTCTGATAAAATGCAAAGGCATACAAGGCATCACAATAGACTTTATCTACCACATTGCAAACTTGATATTTATTTTTATTTATTAGGAGGTAGCGGGTTTGATTCCCGCCGCGGAACAAATGTTTGCATGATCTACAGATATTTGTTCCGGGTCTGGTTGTTTATCTATACAGGGTGTCCCACGGCAATGCCACATGCCACCTTGAATATTGTAGATGGAACATTTTACTGAAAGAAGACATTATTTTAATTTCAAAAACAATTTAAACTGCATTCATAGATTTTTAAATAATTACATGGTTGAACCGGGAATTGAACCCGCTACACGAGAAAAAAAATTACCATGTAGCTTTATCATATCGATCGAAAGACTTCATCATAAGGATTATTTTTTGCAAAATAACTTAGTGTCAGAAATAAAAGGAAGACCATGAATTTTAACATTGATGTGAAATTTTATTCAGAAAAATGAAAAGCTGACATTGCCGTAAGGACATACAACTGCAAGCCAGCAATGCGGCTGGCTAATTATAAAGAAATAATTCAAAAATGTGTTCCATTTTCAAAATTTTATTCTTTTTTGTCTGTGATTTTCATTTTTGGGGATTTTAGATTTAATGGAAGCATACTTTTTGAACCACAAAAACATAACATTAGCTTTACAATGGTACCGCGAAAGATATCCTGATAGAAATACACCATCTCGATTTATTATGAAACGGTTGGTGGATAATCTTATAAATTTGGGACGTTTCGAACATCGCTTACCACAACCGCGGCACCAAATGACAAACACTGATGATGAACTCGACATTTTGATATACTTTAAGGCAAATCCTAAAAGTTCAGTGAGGGAAGGTGAAGAAGAAATCAGAATTTCGTAAAGTATGTATTTACAAAAAAAAATGTATATAAGTATTCTATCAGTTATCTGGATCCCACAGTACAAGCTCTGCTTAGTTTGTGGCTAGATAGCACTGTGTGAAATGTCCAGCAATATTTATTTATTATTTATTTAAATGGCTGTAAAAATATTTAATAATTTACCAAAGGACATTCAAGAACTGCCACTTCTTAAATTTAGGCACAAATTAAAATTATGGCTTTTAGGTAAGACCTTTTATACTTTAGAAGAATACTTTAATTAATAATGACATGATTAATTTGACAGGGAATAATTATAATTGAATACTAAATGTTTAGAGTATAGTGAAACTAATTTAAGTTAAATTTGACACCTTTCTGTATAATTTATATTCTCAAATCAAATCAAAAATCAAAAATCTTTTATTGTGTATTACAAGAGTACATTTAAAACTAGGGTTGGAACTCTTCTTTTAAGTTGCATTAATCTGTGTTAGAAGAGTCCCCTCTTGACTGTGCAATTCTGGCAATAAATGATTATGATCTCGATAGGTAAATCGCCCGTAATCTGCGTATCGTATTAAAGTATTATATATTCATTTAAATATATTAAATTCATATATATATATAAATTATAGTTAAACTATTGGTTAATGTGAAGCATTAAAACACAGCACTTGCGTCGTATATATATCAACAACTGTGCAAAGTTTTATGATATAATTTATGGTAAATATTTATTGAATACTACGCGTTTATTGTCATATTTGGACGTGACCTTAGAATTATTGACGAATTATAAATTATAACCAAAAACAGGATTCTTTAAAATTGTAAGGATAGCATGTTAACATTTTAAAGAATCGTGTTTTTGCTTCACATTGTACTTACTTATCTAATATCCTCAACTTTAACATTGTTTATTACAAAGTAAATGATGCGCCTCCTGATAAAACCGTGGATCATATGATGCTATCTGAGGTAGTACGGATCCTTAATATTTACAGATCCGTTAAATTAATGGACGTATCGTGCGGTCTGTTGAAAAATGTTACCGTATTTTTACTGCGTGCTCGTAGCGTAGACCCATGTTTTGTGATCATGGAAACATTTGTCCCGCGAATCAAACCCGCACCTCTTGAGTCTCATTCGCCCACCTCCACACAGACACAATATAAATAGGAACAGAAGTTAAATTTTGTAGAACAAGCGAAAACAGCCGCGTGCGTACGAGGATCTTGGAACTATTTGTTCTTTGCTTCGACTGACTTCTGCTTCTGTTCAGTGCCAGAGCACAGAGGCCGGTATCTCTCTACAGCATATAAGATCAATGTCACTATAATGTGTTCATGCTCGTTCTCGATATATCGATCGAACATTCATAGTCTGTTAGCATAAATGAATAATAATTGGCGTGTTGTTGTTGTTACTGCGGCAACGGTTACTCACTCACTGTCACAGTATAAATAGCTAAACACACAGTAATTAAAAAGGTATCGTATACATTTAATACTAGTGGTTCGCCCCAATGTAGGATCTCGCGAGATAAATATAAAAAAAATATTTTATGTATCTTCGAATAAAAAATAGTACCACGAAATGAATAACCGACACACTTGACCTACAGTTTCATTCAAATTATAGGTAACGGGAGTTCATCTTAATTGGTTATTTTTTAGGGGGTAGAAATTACAGCTATTCTAGAATTTAGACTTTTTCCTATAATTGTGTCACTAAAGCTACACGCATACCAATTGTCAGCACCGTGGGGTCACTGTTGTACCCTGTGAATTTTGTCGAAGTTCAGTTTTGACTATGGCTAATAACTCAAAAACTACAAAAACTTTTCTAAAAATAAAAACGGAGTCGAAATGTACTAATGAAGACCTTTCATTTGACATCCCACTTGACCTAATAATCTCATTTTTATTTTTTTTACCTCTCGTGAACCTATCTCAACAACCTCCCCACATTTTTAGCTCAGTTAGTCACACCAAAATTGTGCCATCCCTACCTACCTATGTATCAAATTTCAGGATGATCGGATCAAACGCTTCGAAAGTTATCCTCGGGCAAACCAACATACATACATACTCGTACATATGTAGGTACATACAGCCCCGTTTTGCCCAAGTTGATTTGGAGAGCTTGCTTCGCTCGATCAATTATAAATTTATTCAAAACCACGTAGGTGTGGAAACACAATTTTAATATGTAAACTGAACTATTTTCATTAGTTCAGGTATTTAGTTATTATGTTACGTAAAAGCTTTTTTGACATGAATTGGGCACAGTACCTAATACTAGTGAAATGCGCGTCGGACCACGCACAATGAAAGGTTCAGTGGCAGAACGGCTGTACCTATAGTTCTTACATGTCTTATTATAAAAAATAAAACAGTTTTGCCATCTAAATCAGTGCGTAATAATGGTAATTACTTTGGTATTAAAAAAATATGGAGTAAAATTTGTAAAGTAGAACCTACAAAATTCAGGCAGAACAATAGCTCATCCAAATAAAAATAAATACCAAAGGTTTCAATAATATTGACAATCAAAATGTCCACACAAATAACTCCTAACATTATAATAACAATGTACAATCCTTTTTAAAAATATTAGCAGTTTCAAATATTTAGGTAGCATTATAACATCAGATTTCAGATAATATACCTACCAGTTATAAATATAGTAATAGCCAAACAGGCATTTCATAACAAAAAATTTTATATTATATAAAACTGCATTACCACTGACTCACTGATTGACTCATTGACATCATTGTTCTCCCAGATGCCCCCTCGTAGGGTGGAAATGTTTGGTAGGATCGTATAGAGGGAGTTAGGTCGAGTTGGGAATAAATCCTAAAGTCCCCCTTTTGTCCCCCATTCGCTCCCATCCACCTCGTATCTCGGAAAGTATAGGTCTTACAGCGTTGGTGCAAAAACTAATGTTGCAGAGGACATTTTTTTATATCGGGTTCCATGAAAAAAAAATTGTCTTTCATACAAAAAAAAATTGTCCCATACAAAATATTTCTGTATGAATACCGTAAACCGTATATTTCGTTTGCCGTAATTTTCATACTATTTTTGTAGGGAGCCCACTGCTTGTGTGTACTATAAAATTACTGTAAAATTTGCTTGATTCTATATAATGGTTGTGGAGGGGCATGAGACAACTTTCATAGTTTTAGCAAAGGTCATCATCATCATTTTGGAACATCCAATTTTTTTTTTTTTTTTTGGTATGCAACGTTCATCATGTTTATTTTGGAACATCCACATTTATTTTTAATTATGCCTCATCCACAATGATCACTTTGGAACGTCATTTTTTTTTATTATGCAACATCCACTGTGATCATTTTTTTAATTATGCCTCATCCACAATGATCACTTTGGAACGTCAATTATTATTATTTTTTTTTATTATGCATCATCCACTGTGATCATTTTGGAACATAATTTTTTTTTCAATTATGTCTCATCTACTATGATCACTTTGGAACGTCAATTTTTTTTTTTATTATGCAACATCCACTGTGATCATTTTGGTACATCATTTTTTTTAATTATGCCTCATCCACAATGATCACTTTGGAACGTCAATTATTTTTTTTTATTATGCAACATCCACTGTGATCATTTTGGTACATCATTTTTTTTAATTATGCCTCATCCACAATGATCACTTTGGAACGTCAATTATTTTTTTTTTATTATGCAACATCCACTGTGATCATTTTGGAACATCATTTTTTTTAATTATGCCTCATCCACAATGTTCACTTTGGAACGTCAATTATTTATTTTTTTTATTATGCAACATCCACTGTGATCATTTCGGAACATAGTTTTTTTAATTATATCTCATCCACAATGATCACTTTGGAACGTCAATTATTATTATTTTTTTTGTATTATGCAACATCCACTGTGATCATTTTGGTACATCATTTTTTTAATTATGCCTCATCCACAATGATCACTTTGGAACGTCAATTTTTTTTTTATTATGCATCATCCACTGTGATCATTTTGGAACGTCAATTTTTTTTTTATTATGCAACATATTTTTGGTGAAATCGTTATTTTACGGTCATCATCGCCCTTGCCATCATTTTGAATTCTTCTCTCACTTCCTTTTCGTTTTCGAATGTTTCTTCCACATTGATATCCTCTTTAATTGTTTCTATAACTTCGAAATCCTCTTTGATGGCATTTTTACTTCAATATACTTTTGAATTGTTTTTTCTATTTTTCTATTTTCTTCAATTACTTCTCTTACTTCAATATCGACTCTACAAAATTATGGGTTTTAATACAAATCTTAAATCGCTCGTATCTTTTAAACGGGAAGAGTTACCCCCAGCAAACTTTTACAAAATATTGGTACTAATTTTTGGTGGAATAGTTTTTTTAATACCATCATTGCCCTTGACATCCGTTTTGAATGCTTCTCTTACTTCGTCTTCCACTTTGAATGCTTCTTTCACCTCGATATCCTCTATTTTTGCTTCTTCCATTTTGATATTCTTTTTAATTTCTTTATCTACTTATATATTTTCTTCAATTGCTTCTTTTACTTCAATTCCCACTCTACAAAATTATGGGTGTTAATACAAGTCTTAAATCGCTCGTATCTTCTAAACGGGAACAGTTACGCCTAGCAAACTTTTACAAAATATTGGTACAAATTTTTGGTGGAATAGTTTTTTTAATACCATCATTGCCCTTGACATCCGTTTTGAATGCTTCTCTTACTTCGTCTTCCACTTTAAATGCTTCTTTCACCTCGATATCCTCTATTTTTGCTTCTTCCACTTTGATATCATTTTTAATTGCTTTATCTACTTATATATATTTTCTTCAATTGCTTCTTTTACTTCAATTCCCACTCTACAAAATTATGGGTTTTAATACAAATCTTAAATCGCTCGTATCTTCTAAACGGGAACAGTTACGCCTAGCAAACTTTTACAAAATATTGGTACAAATTTTTGGTCGAATATTTTTTTTATTACCATCGTTGATTTTGAAATCCTTTTTGAATGCTTCTCTCACTTGGTCTTCCTCCTTGAATGCTTCTTTCACCTCGATATCCTCTATTTTTGCTTCTTCCACTTTGATATCCTTTTTAATTGCTTTATCTACTTATATATTTTCTTCAATTGCTTCTTTTACTTCAATTCCCACTCTACAAAATTATGGGTTTTAATACAAATCTTAAATCGCTCGTATCTTCTAAACGGGAACAGTTACGCCTAGCAAACTTTTACAAAATATTGGTACAAATTTTTGGTCGAATATTTTTTTTATTACCATCATTGATCTTGAAATCCTTTTTGAATGCTTCTTTCACCTCGATATCCTCTATTTTTGCTTTTTCCACTTTGATATCCTTTTTAATTGCTTTTTCTACTTATATATTTTCTTCAATTGCTTCTTTTACTACAATTTCCACTCTACAAAATTATGGGTTTTAATACAAACCTTAAATCGCTCGTATCTTCTAAACGGGAACAGTTACGCCTAGCAAACTTTCACAAAATATTGGTACAAATTTTAGGTCGAATAGTTTTTTTATTACCATCATTGCTCTTGACATCCTTTTTGAATGCTTCTGCTTCTCTCACTTGGTCTTCCTCCTTGAATGCTTCTTTCACCTCGATATCCTCTATTTTTGCTTCTTCCACTTTGATATCCTTTTTAATGTCTTTTTCTACTTATATGTCTTCTTCAATTGCTTCTTTTACTTCAATTTCCACTCCACAAAATTATGGGTTTTCATACAAAACTTAAATCGCTCGTATCTTTTAAACGGGAAGAGATAGCTCGAGGAAACTTTTACAAAATATTAGTATAAGTTTTTGATGAAACTGTTTTTTATTTTTATCATTGCCCTCGACGTCTTTTACTCAATTTCAATTTCCTCTTTAATTGTTTCTGCTACTTCGATATCCTATTTGATTGCTTCTTTCACTTCAATATCCTCTTTGATTGCTTCTTCCACTTCGATATCATCTTTGATTGCTGCTTCCACTTGGATATCCTCTTTGATTTGATTGCTTCTTCCATTTCGATCGTCTTTGACTGCTTCTTACACATGGATATCCTCTTTGATAACTTTAAACAGCTCGATATCCTCTTTGATTGCTTCTTCCACTTTGATATCCTCTTTTATTGTTTCTACCAATTCGATATCATCTTCGATTTCCTTTTGATTGCTTCTTGCACTGCAATATTCTCTTTGATTGCGTCTTCATCTTCGATATCATTTTTGATAGTATTTTCACTTCGATATCCTCTGTGATGGCTTCTTCCACTTCGATACCCTCTTTGATTGCTTCTTCCACTTCGATATCCTCTTTGATTGCTTCTTCCACTTCGATATCCTCTTTGATTGCTTCTTCCACTTCGATATCGTCTTTGACTGTTTCTTCCACTTCGATATCATCTTTGATTGCTTTTTTCACTTCGTCATCCTCTTAGAACGCTTCTACCACCTCGGTATCCTCTTTGATTGCTTACTCAACTTTAATTTCCTCTTTGATTGTTTCTGCTACTTCGATATCCTATTTGATTGCCTCTTTCACTTCAATATCCTCTTTGATTGCTTCTTCCACTTCGATATCGTTTTTGACTGTTTCTTCCACTTCGATATCGTCTTTGATTGCTTTTTTCACTTCGTCATCCTCTTAGAATGCTTCTACCACCTTGGTATCCTCTTTGATTGCTTACTCAACTTCAATTTCCCCTTAGATTGTTTTTCCTACTTCGATATCCTATTTGATTGCTTCTTCCACATCAATATCCTCTTTGATTACTCCTTCCACTTCGATATCATCTTCGATTTCCTTTTGATTGCTTCTTGCACTGCAATATTCTCTTTGATTGCGTCTTGGTCTTCGATATCGTCTTTGACAGCATTTTCACTTCGATATCCTCTGTGATGGCTTCTTCCACTTCGATACCCTCTTTGATTGCTTCTTCCACTTCGATATCCTCTTTGAATGCTTCTTACACTTCGATATCGTCTTTGACTGTTTCTTCCACTTCGATATCGTCTTTGATTGCTTTTTTCACTTCGTCATCCTCTTAGAATGCTTCTACCACCTCGGTATCCTCTTTGACTGCTTACTCAACTTTAATTTCCTCTTTGATTGTTTCTGCTACTTCGATATCCTATTTGATTGCTTCTTTCACTTCAATATCCTCTTTTATTGCTTCTTCCACTTCGATATCATCTTTGATTTCTGCTTCCCGTTGGAAATGCTCTTTGATTTGATTGCTTCTTCCATTTCGATATCGTCTTTGACTGCTTCTTACACATGGATATCCTCTTTGATGGCTTTTAACAGCTCGATATCCTCTTTAATTACTTCGTCGACTACAAGAAAAACACGCGAGCTGCGAGCAGCTCGCGCACAACGCAACCTCTAGTCCGATAGTATAAAATTCAGAACGATTTCTAAACCCCTCTGATAAAATGCAAAGGCATACAAGGCATCACAATAGACTTTATCTACCACATTGCAAACTTGATATTTATTTTTATTTATTAGGAGGTAGCGGGTTTGATTCCCGCCGCGGAACAAATGTTTGCATGATCTACAGATATTTGTTCCGGGTCTGGTTGTTTATCTATACAGGGTGTCCCACGGCAATGCCACATGCCACCTTGAATATTGTAGATGGAACATTTTACTGAAAGAAGACATTATTTTAATTTCAAAAACAATTTAAACTGCATTCATAGATTTTTAAATAATTACATGGTTGAACCGGGAATTGAACCCGCTACACGAGAAAAAAAATTACCATGTAGCTTTATCATATCGATCGAAAGACTTCATCATAAGGATTATTTTTTGCAAAATAACTTAGTGTCAGAAATAAAAGGAAGACCATGAATTTTAACATTGATGTGAAATTTTATTCAGAAAAATGAAAAGCTGACATTGCCGTAAGGACATACAACTGCAAGCCAGCAATGCGGCTGGCTAATTATAAAGAAATAATTCAAAAATGTGTTCCATTTTCAAAATTTTATTCTTTTTTGTCTGTGATTTTCATTTTTGGGGATTTTAGATTTAATGGAAGCATACTTTTTGAACCACAAAAACATAACATTAGCTTTACAATGGTACCGCGAAAGATATCCTGATAGAAATACACCATCTCGATTTATTATGAAACGGTTGGTGGATAATCTTATAAATTTGGGACGTTTCGAACATCGCTTACCACAACCGCGGCACCAAATGACAAACACTGATGATGAACTCGACATTTTGATATACTTTAAGGCAAATCCTAAAAGTTCAGTGAGGGAAGGTGAAGAAGAAATCAGAATTTCGTAAAGTATGTATTTACAAAAAAAAATGTATATAAGTATTCTATCAGTTATCTGGATCCCACAGTACAAGCTCTGCTTAGTTTGTGGCTAGATAGCACTGTGTGAAATGTCCAGCAATATTTATTTATTATTTATTTAAATGGCTGTAAAAATATTTAATAATTTACCAAAGGACATTCAAGAACTGCCACTTCTTAAATTTAGGCACAAATTAAAATTATGGCTTTTAGGTAAGACCTTTTATACTTTAGAAGAATACTTTAATTAATAATGACATGATTAATTTGACAGGGAATAATTATAATTGAATACTAAATGTTTAGAGTATAGTGAAACTAATTTAAGTTAAATTTGACACCTTTCTGTATAATTTATATTCTCAAATCAAATCAAAAATCAAAAATCTTTTATTGTGTATTACAAGAGTACATTTAAAACTAGGGTTGGAACTCTTCTTTTAAGTTGCATTAATCTGTGTTAGAAGAGTCCCCTCTTGACTGTGCAATTCTGGCAATAAATGATTATGATCTCGATAGGTAAATCGCCCGTAATCTGCGTATCGTATTAAAGTATTATATATTCATTTAAATATATTAAATTCATATATATATATAAATTATAGTTAAACTATTGGTTAATGTGAAGCATTAAAACACAGCACTTGCGTCGTATATATATCAACAACTGTGCAAAGTTTTATGATATAATTTATGGTAAATATTTATTGAATACTACGCGTTTATTGTCATATTTGGACGTGACCTTAGAATTATTGACGAATTATAAATTATAACCAAAAACAGGATTCTTTAAAATTGTAAGGATAGCATGTTAACATTTTAAAGAATCGTGTTTTTGCTTCACATTGTACTTACTTATCTAATATCCTCAACTTTAACATTGTTTATTACAAAGTAAATGATGCGCCTCCTGATAAAACCGTGGATCATATGATGCTATCTGAGGTAGTACGGATCCTTAATATTTACAGATCCGTTAAATTAATGGACGTATCGTGCGGTCTGTTGAAAAATGTTACCGTATTTTTACTGCGTGCTCGTAGCGTAGACCCATGTTTTGTGATCATGGAAACATTTGTCCCGCGAATCAAACCCGCACCTCTTGAGTCTCATTCGCCCACCTCCACACAGACACAATATAAATAGGAACAGAAGTTAAATTTTGTAGAACAAGCGAAAACAGCCGCGTGCGTACGAGGATCTTGGAACTATTTGTTCTTTGCTTCGACTGACTTCTGCTTCTGTTCAGTGCCAGAGCACAGAGGCCGGTATCTCTCTACAGCATATAAGATCAATGTCACTATAATGTGTTCATGCTCGTTCTCGATATATCGATCGAACATTCATAGTCTGTTAGCATAAATGAATAATAATTGGCGTGTTGTTGTTGTTACTGCGGCAACGGTTACTCACTCACTGTCACAGTATAAATAGCTAAACACACAGTAATTAAAAAGGTATCGTATACATTTAATACTAGTGGTTCGCCCCAATGTAGGATCTCGCGAGATAAATATAAAAAAAATATTTTATGTATCTTCGAATAAAAAATAGTACCACGAAATGAATAACCGACACACTTGACCTACAGTTTCATTCAAATTATAGGTAACGGGAGTTCATCTTAATTGGTTATTTTTTAGGGGGTAGAAATTACAGCTATTCTAGAATTTAGACTTTTTCCTATAATTGTGTCACTAAAGCTACACGCATACCAATTGTCAGCACCGTGGGGTCACTGTTGTACCCTGTGAATTTTGTCGAAGTTCAGTTTTGACTATGGCTAATAACTCAAAAACTACAAAAACTTTTCTAAAAATAAAAACGGAGTCGAAATGTACTAATGAAGACCTTTCATTTGACATCCCACTTGACCTAATAATCTCATTTTTATTTTTTTTACCTCTCGTGAACCTATCTCAACAACCTCCCCACATTTTTAGCTCAGTTAGTCACACCAAAATTGTGCCATCCCTACCTACCTATGTATCAAATTTCAGGATGATCGGATCAAACGCTTCGAAAGTTATCCTCGGGCAAACCAACATACATACATACTCGTACATATGTAGGTACATACAGCCCCGTTTTGCCCAAGTTGATTTGGAGAGCTTGCTTCGCTCGATCAATTATAAATTTATTCAAAACCACGTAGGTGTGGAAACACAATTTTAATATGTAAACTGAACTATTTTCATTAGTTCAGGTATTTAGTTATTATGTTACGTAAAAGCTTTTTTGACATGAATTGGGCACAGTACCTAATACTAGTGAAATGCGCGTCGGACCACGCACAATGAAAGGTTCAGTGGCAGAACGGCTGTACCTATAGTTCTTACATGTCTTATTATAAAAAATAAAACAGTTTTGCCATCTAAATCAGTGCGTAATAATGGTAATTACTTTGGTATTAAAAAAATATGGAGTAAAATTTGTAAAGTAGAACCTACAAAATTCAGGCAGAACAATAGCTCATCCAAATAAAAATAAATACCAAAGGTTTCAATAATATTGACAATCAAAATGTCCACACAAATAACTCCTAACATTATAATAACAATGTACAATCCTTTTTAAAAATATTAGCAGTTTCAAATATTTAGGTAGCATTATAACATCAGATTTCAGATAATATACCTACCAGTTATAAATATAGTAATAGCCAAACAGGCATTTCATAACAAAAAATATAAAATAAATATTAAGTGCTCTGAGTTTACATTTTAATTACTGTACTCGTAGTTGGTATTTTTGTTTTGTAATGTTGAATTCACAAGCGAATTCATTAATTGTAGCGTCCATCATTATATGGTGACCATATATACAGTATAATGCAGGTTTTCTAAACCTATCTCAGGCTCCAGTCCCTCGCGAAACAGGTTTTCTAATTTAGGCTTACTCAATATATACTACAATGTATCTCATCTTGCCTACTTTTATATTTTTTGTAAAACCTATTTGTGATGGGAAAATAATAGTTATATTTATTTTATTATATATTATATGTATATTTATTCCATTACAGTGGGTTTCTGTAACTGCAATATCATCTGCTTATTGAATGAAAATTAGTGTGATGGCAGCTGCAGGGACTACCCCCCTGCAGCTGCCATCACTTCTCGACGGTAGCTTTAAGTACTCCAGTCAGCCCGCGACCACGGCTGGTGCAACACGTTAAAAGCGTTATTACTGTAAAGAAAGTATTTTTCTGTGCCTGTTTCCGAATTAGAGCAGTACTTTAGCATGCAGTCGTTATACTGTGCCGCTCGAGACACAAGCACATCTGACATTTCATGTGCTTAAAATAAATACCCACATTTATTTCATTGCATCTTTTTGTTTATTCAAATGAAGATATCATTGTGTAATATTGTGCAATACATTGAGTCAGTGTGTTCATAAAAAGTGAAAAAAAAAACAAGTTAATAGCCCAGGTTTGTTCTAAAATTGATGATAATTATTTTGTTATGTGCCCTAACGGCCGTCAGTTCTTTGAGTTGTGTGTCCCGCCCACTGCCTCTTCAGCTTACGAATCCTCTAGCTAGGGTATGTCAGTGACTTTAGTTTGTATAATAATCTCATAACTTCTGATTCAATCTCGTGGAGAAACACCAACCATAGCCCTCTCTCCATAGCGCACTGAGCGTTCATAAGTCTTCTTATGAGGCCTTTAGTGCCTATAGTGAGAACTCGGTTTTGTGTTATAAATATTTTATGACATCTGGACAAGGATAATAATATTTATAAGTATTTACATATCTCAATGAAAAAAAAACAAAAGAAACTGGGGGGGGGGGGGGCAACACGCTAATTTTGAACGTGTCTAACGTTGTAATTCAACGTGAGCTACAACGTTAGACACGTCGACGGTTTGAGTGATGTCACGCGCGAGTCAGCGCGATACCTTTTGTTTTACTTTTACTTGGGTATTATTATAATCGTTCCAAATTAGCGCGATTGCCCCCCCCCCCTTACTACTTACTACTACTACTTAGTTAATAAGTTTCTGAATGCAGTAGGTAAATGAGGTATGGCTGGGTGGCATTCATGTTTTGTAAATTCTTTCTTGGCATTCGGTTGCACGCCGACATGTGACCCGAGAGCTTGCGCTTCTAGGTCAACACATAAGCACAATTGAGCGCGGCGATGCAGCTGCAGTTACTGTCTGGTTTCATCAACAGTTTTTACAGTATTCTTCTATTATCCTAAGGTACATTTAGTTAAAATTTCGAATATCTCAATAATTAAAAATAATATATTACATAATATGTAGTTATTATTATGTTCTGTGAACTAACGTCTTATCCTAAAATAGTTTTATTATAATAATATTCTAAACGATTTAATATACAGGGTGTCACAAAAATAGTGTCAAGCGAAAGTCCAGAGATAGAACACCCCTTGGGGTACCCGAATCACCCCCATGTATGTTCCGCGATTTTTTATAATTTTCGAGTTATGTATTTTTTTCCGAATTTTTGAAAATTTTTTACTTGAACAACTTAAAAAATTCTTTAAAAAAAAGTAGAAAACTTTCTTGAGATTTTTTTTTTGCTACTGAATTTTTATGAGTTGTTCTATTATGCATAAAATAATCAGCTACGTGACTTTGATCAAAACTATGAAAATGTTGGTATAAAGTCAAAAAATTACATGCGGTGAATTATGACTTAAATTTTCAACTTTAAATTAAAAATCTCAACAAGTGATTTCATGGTTCTTAAATAAATCTTAAGAATTTTCAAGACTCTCAGCTTTCATAATCATTAAAAAAAAGTAGTACTTAATGGGCTACTTTGGCTAAAATCGGCCTTCAAAGACGGCGAGGTGGAAAATTCTTAAAATTAGCTACTTGATTAGAAAATAGATTTTGCCCATTTTATCATTCCTAAGCTTAATTCGTTTGTTAACTTGTTACCACAAGGGGTGTTCTCTGGACTTTCGCTTGACACTATTTTTTGGGGCACCCTGTATAATATATTTTATTATATATTTTACCTATTATAACTTATATTATATTATATAAAGCTCGATTACCACTGACTGGCTGACTGATTGACTGACTGATTGACTCATTGACATGTTTGTTCTCCCAGATGCCACCTCGTAGGGTGAAAATGTTTGGTGGGATCGTATAGAGGGAGTTCCGATGAGTTGGGAATAAATCCTAAAGTACCCCTTTTGTCCCCCATTCGCTCACATCGACCTCGTATCTCGGAAAGTATAGGTCTTAGAGAGTTGGTGCAAAAACTAATGTTGCAGAGGACATTTTTTTATATCCGGTTCCATGAAAAAAAAATTGTCTTTCATACAAAAAAAAAATTGTCCCATACAAAATATTTCTGTATGAATACCGTAAACCGTATATTTCGTTTGCCGTAATTTTCATACTGTTTTTGTAGGGAGCCAATGGCTTGTGTGTACTATAAAATTACTGTAAATTTGCTTGATTCTATATAATGTTGGTGGAGGGGCATGAGACAACTTTCATAGTTTTTGCAAAGGTCATCATCATCATTTTGGAACATCCAATTTTTTTTTTTTTTTTAGTATGCAATGTTCATCATGTTTATTTTGGAACATCAATTTTTTTTTAATTATGCCTCATCCACAATGATCACTTTTGGAACGTCATTTTTTTTTTTTTTTTTATTCTGCAAAATCCTTTGTGATCATTTTGGAACAACAATTTTTTTTTAATTATGCCTTATCCACAATGATCACTTTTAGAAAAGTCAACTTTTTTTTTTAATATGCAAAATCCTTTGTGATCATTTTAGAAAATCAATTTTTTTAAATTATGCCTCATCCACAATGATCACTTTTGGAACGTCAATTTTTTTTTATTATGCAAAATACTTTGTGATCATTTTGGAAAATCAATTTTTTTTAAATTATGCCTCATCCACAATGATCATTTTGGAACGTCAATTTTTTTTTTTTTTATTATGCAAAATCCACTGTGATCATTTTGGAACATCATTTTTTTTTAATTATGCCTCATCCACAATGATCACTTTTGGAACGTCAATTTTTTTTTATTATGCAAAATCCTTTCTGATTATTTTGGAAAATCAATTTTTTTTTAATTATGCCTCATCCACAATGATCATTTTGGAACGTCAATTTTTTTTTTATTATTCAAAATCCTTTGTGATCATTTTGGAAAATCAATTTTTTTTAATTATGCCTCATCCACAATGATCACTTTTGGAACGTCAATTTTTTTTTTTACTATGCAAAATCCTTTGTGATCATTTTGGAACATAATTTTGTTTTAAATTATGCCTCATCCACAATGATCACTTTTGGAACGTCAATTTTTTTTTTTTTACTATGCAAAATCCTTTGTGATCATTTTGGAAAATCATTTTTTTTTAAATTATGCCTCATCCACAATGATCATTTTGGAACGTCAATTTCTTTTTTTTTATTATGCAACATCCACTGTGATAATTTTGGAACATCAATTTTTTTTAATTATGCCTCATCCGCAATGATCATTTTGGAACGTCAATTTTTTTTTAAATTATGCCTCATCCACAATGATCACTTTTGGAACATCAATTTTTTTTTATTATGCAACATCCACTGTGATCATTTTGGAACATCAATTTTTTTTATTTATGCCTCATCCACTATGATCATTTTGGAACGTCAATTTTTTTTTATTATGCGACATCCACTATTCGAATATTCTCTTTGATTGCTTCTTCCACTTCGATATCCTCTTTGATTGTTTCTTCCGCCTCGACATCTTCTATTTTTGCATGTTCCACTTCGTTATCCCTTTAAAATGCTTCTTCTACTTTCATATCCTCTTTAATTGCTTCAGTTACTTCATTATGCTCTCTACAAAATTGTGGTCTTTCATACAAAACTTCAATCGCTCGTATCTTCTAAACGGGAAGAGATAGCCCTAGCAAACTTGTACAAAATATTGGTATAAATTTTTGGTGCAACTGTTTTTTTATTGTCATCCTTGACATCCTTTTTGAATGCTTCTCTCACTTCGTCATCTACTTTGAATGTTTTTTCCACTTCGACATCATCTTTGACTGCTTCTTTAACTTCGATATCCTCTTTGATTGCTTCTCCCACTTCGATATCGTCTTTGACTGCTTCTTCCATTTCGATATCGTCTTTGATTGCTTTTTCACTTCGTCATCTTCTTTGAATGCTTCTACCACCTTGGTATCCTCTTTGATTGCTTACTCAACTTCAATTTCCGCTTTGATTGTTTCTGCCACTTCGATATCCTATTTGATTGCTTCTTCCACTTCAACATTCTCTTTGATAGTTTCTTCCACTTCGATATCCAATCAACAAATTTATGATTTTTCTTACAAAACTTTAATCGCTCGTATCTTCTAAACGGGAAGAGATAGCACTAGCAAACTTTGACAAAATATTAGTACAAATTTTTGATCATTATCATTTTGCAACATACATTTATATTATGCAACGTCAATCATGATCATTTTGGAACGTCCAGATTTTTTTTATGCAACGTTCATCATGATCTTTTTTGCAACGTTCAATTTTTTTTTATACAACCATTATCATGATCATTTTGGAACATCCAATTTTTTTCTCTTTGATTGCTTGTTCCACTTCGATATCCTCTTTGATTGCTTCTTCCACATTGGTATCCTCTTTGATTGCTTCTTTAACTTTGATATCCTCTACGATTGCTTGTTCCGCTTCAATATCCTCTTTTATTCCTTCTTCATCTTCAATATCCATTGGATTGCTTCTTCCACTTCGATATCGTCTTTGATTGCTTTTTTTACTTCGTCATCCTCTTAGAATGCTTCTACCACCTTGGTATCCTCTTTGATTTCTTCCTCAACTTTAATTTCCTCTTTGATTGTTTCTGCTACTTCGATATCCTATTTGATTGCTTCTTTCACTTCAATATCCTCTTTGATTGCTTCTTCCACTTCGATATCATCTTTGATTACTGCTTCCACTTGGAAATCCTCTTTGATTTGATTGCTTCTTCCATTTCGGTATCGTCTTTGACTGCTTCTTACACATGGATATCCTCTTTGATGGCTTTTAACAGCTCGATATCCTCTTTAAGTACTTCTTCGACTAAAAGAAAAACACGCGAGCTGCGAGCAGCTCGCGCACAACGCAACCTCTAGTTATATAATAAAGCTCGATTACCACTGACTGACTGACTCATTGACATGTTTGTTCTCCCAGATGCCACCTCGTAGGGTGAAAATGTTTGGTGGGATCGTATAGAGGGAGTTCCGATGAGTTGGGAATAAATCCTAAAGTACCCCTTTTGTCCCCCATTCGCTCCCATCGACCTCGTATCTCGGAAAGTATAGGTCTTAGAGCGTTGGTGCAAAAACTAATGTTGCAGAGGACATTTTTTTATATCCGGTTCCATGAAAAAAAAATTGTCTTTCATACAAAAAAAAAATTGTCCCATACAAAATATTTCTGTATGAATACCGTAAACCGTATATTTCGTTTGCCGTAATTTTCATACTGTTTTTGTAGGGAGCCCACGGCTTGTGTGTACTATAAAATTACTGTAAATTTGCTTGATTCTATATAATGTTGGTGGGGGGGCATGAGACAACTTTCATAGTTTTTGCAAAGGTCATCATCATCATTTTGGAACATCCAATTTTTTTTTTTTTTAGTATGCAACGTTCATCATGTTTATTTTGGAACATCAATTTTTTTTTAATTATGCCTCATCCACAATGATCACTTTTGGAACGTCATTTTTTTTTTTTTTTTATTCTGCAAAATCCTTTGTGATCATTTTGGAACACCAATTTTTTTTTAATTATGCCTTATCCACAATGATCACTTTTAGAAAAGTCATTTTTTTTTTTAATATGCAAAATCCTTTGTGATCATTTTAGAAAATCAATTTTTTTTAATTATGCCTCATCCACAATGATCACTTTTGGAACGTCAATTTTTTTTTTTTTATTATGCAAAATACTTTGTGATCATTTTGGAAAATCAATTTTTTTTAAATTATGCCTCATCCACAATGATCATTTTGGAACGTCAATTTTTTTTTTTATTATGCAAAATCCACTGTGATCATTTTGGAACATCATTTTTTTTAATTATGCCTCATCCACAATGATCACTTTTGGAACGTCAATTTTTTTTTATTATGCAAAATCCTTTCTGATCATTTTGGAAAATCAATTTTATTTTAATTATGCCTCATCCACAATGATCATTTTGGAACGTCAATTTTTTTTTTATTATGCAAAATCCTTTGTGATCATTTTGGAAAATCAATTTTTTTTAATTATGCCTCATCCACAATGATCACTTTTGGAACGTCAATTTTTTTTTTTACTATGCAAAATCCTTTGTGATCATTTTGGAACATCATTTTGTTTTAAATTATGCCTCATCCACAATGATCACTTTTGGAACGTAATTTTTTTTTATTATGCAAAATCCTTTGTGATCATTTTGGAAAATCATTTTTTTTTAAATTATGCCTCATCCACAATGATCATTTTGGAACGTCAATTTCTTTTTTTTTATTATGCAACATCCACTGTGATAATTTTGGAACATCAATTTTTTTTAATTATGCCTCATCCGCAATGATCATTTTGGAACGTTAATTTTTTTTTAAATTATGCCTCATCCACAATGATCACTTTTGGAACGTCAATTTTTTTTTTATTATGCAACATCCACTGTGATCATTTTGGAACATCAATTTTTTTTTATTTATGCCTCATCCACTATGATCATTTAGGAACGTCAATTTTTTTTTATTATGCGACATCCACTATTCGAATATTCTCTTTGATTGCTTGTTACACTTCGTCATCCTCTTTTATTGTTTCTTCCGCCTCCACATCTTCTATTTTTGCATGTTCCACTTCGTTATCCTTTTAAAATGCTTCTTCTACTTCATATCCTCTTTAATTGCTTCAGTTACTTCATTATGCGCTCTACAAAATTGTGGTGTTTCATACAAAACTTCAATCGCTCATATCTTCTAAACGGGAAGAGATAGCCCTAGCAAACTTGTACAAAATATTGGTATAAATTTTTGGTGGAACTGTTTTTTTATTGTCATCCTTGACATCCTTTTTGAATGCTTCTCTCACTTCGTCATCTTCTTTGAATGTTTTTTCCACTTCGACATCATCTTTGACTGCTTCTTTAACTTCGATATCCTCTTTGATTGCTTCTCCCACTTCGATATCGTCTTTGACTGCTTCTTCCATTTCGATATCGTCTTTGATTGCTTTTTCACTTCGTCATCTTCTTTGAATGCTTCTACCACCTTGGTATCCTCTTTGATTGCTTACTCAACTTCAATTTCCTCTTTGATTGTTTCTGCCACTTCGATATCCTATTTGATTGCTTCTCCCACTTCAACATTCTCTTTGATAGTTTCTTCCACTTCGATATCCAATCAACAAATTTATGATTTTTCTTACAAAACTTTAATCGCTCGTATCTTCTAAACGGGAAGAGATAGCACTAGCAAACTTTGACAAAATATTAGTACAAATTTTTGATCATTATCATTTTACAACATACATTTATATTATGCAACGTCAATCCTGATCATTTTGGAACGTCCAGATTTTTTTTATGCAACGTTCATCATGATCTTTTTTGCAACGTTCAATTTTTTTTATACAACTATTATCATGATCATTTTGGAACATCCAATTTTTTTCTCTTTGATTGCTTGTTCCACTTCGATATCCTCTTTGATTGCTTCTTCCACATTGATATCCTATTTGATTGCTTCTTTAACTTTGATATCCTCTACGATTGCTTGTTCCGCTTCGATATCCTCTTTTATTCCTTCTTCATCTTCAATATCCATTGGATTGCTTCTTCCACTTCGATATCGTCTTTGATTGCTTTTTTTACTTCGTCATCCTCTTAGAATGCTTCTACCACCTTGGTATCCTCTTTGATTTCTTCCTCAACTTTAATTTCCTCTTTGATTGTTTCTGCTACTTCGATATCCTATTTGATTGCTTCTTTCACTTCAATATCCTCTTTGATTGCTTCTTCCACTTCGATATTATCTTTGATTGCTGCTTCCACTTGGAAATCCTCTTTGATTTGATTGCTTCTTCCATTTCGATATCGTCTTTGACTGCTTCTTACACATGGATATCCTCTTTGATGGCTTTTAACAGCTCGATATCCTCTTTAATTACTTCTTCGACTAAAAGAAAAACACGCGAGCTGCGAGCAGCTCGCGCACAACGCAACCTCTAGTTATATTATATAAAGCTCGATTACCACTGACTGACTGACTGACTGACTGACTGATTGATTCATTGACATGTTTGTTCTCCCAGATGCCACCTCGTAGGGTGAAAATGTTTGGTGGGATCGTATAGAGGGAGTTCCGATGAGTTGGGAATAAATCCTAAAGTACCCCTTTTGTCCCCCATTCGCTCCCATCGACCTCGTATCTCGGAAAGTATAGGTTTTAGAGCGTTGGTGCAAAAACTAATGTTGCAGAGGACATTTTTTTATATCCGGTTCCATGAAAAAAAAATTGTTTTTCATACAAAAAAAAAATTGTCCCATACAACATATTTCTGTATGAATACCGTAAACCGTATATTTCGTTTGCCGTAATTTTCATAGTGTTTTTGTAGGGAGCCCATGGCTTGTGTGTACTATAAAATTACTGTAAATTTGCTTGATTCTATATAATGTTGGTGGAGGGGCATGAGACAACTTTCATAGTTTTTGCAAAGGTCATCATCATCATTTTGGAACATCCAATTTTTTTTTTTTTTTAGTATGCAACGTTCATCATGTTTATTTTGGAACATCAATTTTTTTTTAATTATGCCTCATCCACAATGATCACTTTTGGAACGTCATTTTTTTTTTTTTTTTTTATTCTGCAAAATCCTTTGTGATCATTTTGGAACACCAATTTTTTTTTAATTATGCCTTATCCACAATGATCACTTTTAGAAAAGTCATTTTTTTTTTTTTATTTGCAAAATCCTTTGTGATCATTTTAGAAAATCAATTTTTTTTAATTATGCCTCATCCACAATGATCACTTTTGGAACGTCAATTTTTTTTTTTTTATTATGCAAAATACTTTGTGATCATTTTGGAAAATCAATTTTTTTTAAATTATGCCTCATCCACAATGATCATTTTGGAACGTCAATTTTTTTTTTTATTATGCAAAATCCACTGTGATCATTTTGGAACATCATTTTTTTTTAATTATGCCTCATCCACAATGATCACTTTTGGAACGTCAATTTTTTTTTAATTATGCAAAATCCTTTGTGATCATTTTGGAAAATCATTTTTTTTAAATTATGCCTCATCCACAATGATCATTTTGGAACGTCAATTTCTTTTTTTTTATTATGCAACATCCATTGTGATAATTTTGGAACATCAATTTTTTTTAATTATGCCTCATCCGCAATGATCATTTTGGAACGTCAATTTTTTTTTAAATTATGCCTCATCCACAATGATCACTTTTGGAACGTCAATTTTTTTTTTATTATGCAACATCCACTGTGATCATTTTGGAACATCAATTTTTTTTATTTATGCCTCATCCACTATGATCATTTTGGAACGTCAATTTTTTTTTATTATGCGACATCCACTATTCGAATATTCTCTTTGATTGCTTGTCATTGATTATTATTATTTGATGCTTCGTCATCCTCTTTTATTGTTTCTTCCGCCTCCACATCTTCTATTTTTGCATGTTCCACTTCGTTATCCTTTTAAAATGCTTCTTCTACTTCATATCCTCTTTAATTGCTTCAGTTACTTCATTATGCGCTCTACAAAATTGTGGTGTTTCATACAAAACTTCAATCGCTCATATCTTCTAAACGGTAAGAGATAGCCCTGGCAATACTTCTACCAACTCAGTATCCTCTTTGATTCCTTAGTCAACTTCAATTTCCTCTTTGATTGTTTTTGCTACTTCGATATCCTATTTGATTGCTTCTCCCACTTCAATATCCTCTTTGTTTACTCCTTCCACTTCGATATCATCTTCGATTTCCTTTTGATTGCTTCTTGCACTGCATTATTCTCTTTGATTACGTCTTCATCTTCGATATCGTCTTTGATAGCATTTTCACTTCGATATCCTCTGTGATGGCTTCTTCCACTTCGATACCCTCTTTGATTGCTTCTTCCACTTCGATATCCTCTTTGATTGTTTCTTCCGCCTCGACATCTTCTATTTTTGCATGTTCCACTTCGTTATCCCTTTAAAATGCTTCTTCTACTTTCATATCCTCTTTAATTGCTTCAGTTACTTCATTATGCTCTCTACAAAATTGTGGTCTTTCATACAAAACTTCAATCGCTCGTATCTTCTAAACGGGAAGAGATAGCCCTAGCAAACTTGTACAAAATATTGGTATAAATTTTTGGTGCAACTGTTTTTTTATTGTCATCCTTGACATCCTTTTTGAATGCTTCTCTCACTTCGTCATCTTCTTTGAATGTTTTTTCCACTTCGACATCATCTTTGACTGCTTCTTTAACTTCGATATCCTCTTTGATTGCTTCTCCCACTTCGATATCGTCTTTGACTGCTTCTTCCATTTCGATATCGTCTTTGATTGCTTTTTCACTTCGTCATCTTCTTTGAATGCTTCTACCACCTTGGTATCCTCTTTGATTGCTTACTCAACTTCAATTTCCGCTTTGATTGTTTCTACCACTTCGATATCCTATTTGATTGCTTCTTCCACTTCAACATTCTCTTTGATAGTTTCTTCCACTTCGTTATCCAATCAACAAATTTATGATTTTTCTTACAAAACTTTAATCGCTCGTATCTTCTAAACGGGATGAGATAGCACTAGCAAACTTTGACAAAATATTAGTACAAATTTTTGATCATTATCATTTTGCAACATACATTTATATTATGCAACGTCAATCATGATCATTTTGGAACGTCCAGATTTTTTTTTATGTAACGTTCATCATGATCTTTTTTGCAACGTTCAATTTTTTTTATACAACCATTATCATGATCATTTTGGAACATCCAATTTTTTTCTCTTTGATTGCTTGTTCCACTTCGATATCCTCTTTGATTGCTTCTTTAACTTTGATATCCTCTACGATTGCTTGTTCCGCTTCGATATCCTCTTTTATTCCTTCTTCATCTTCAATATCCATTGGATTGCTTCTTCCACTTCGATATCGTCTTTGATTGCTTTTTTTACTTCGTCATCCTCTTAGAATGCTTCTACCACCTTGGTATCCTCTTTGATTTCTTCCTCAACTTTAATTTCCTCTTTGATTGTTTCTGCTACTTCGATATCCTATTTGATTGCTTCTTTCACTTCAATATCCTCTTTGATTGCTTCTTCCACTTTGATATCATCTTTGATTGCTGCTTCCACTTGGAAATCCTCTTTGATTTGATTGCTTCTTCCATTTCGATATCGTCTTTGACTGCTTCTTACACATGGATATCCTCTTTGATGGCTTTTAACAGCTCGATATCCTCTTTAATTAATTCTTCGACTAAAAGAAAAACACGCGAGCTGCGAGCAGCTCGCGCACAACGCAACCTCTAGTATAAATATAAAAACATATGAAAATAAACAAGTAGATGACTTGTATTAAGACTCAACTAGCATACTAAATTAAAATATATAAGTAACATAATTAAAATCAACTCGTGCGCTCAGTGCCAAAACTTAAAAGTTTTACTATAAAACCCACAAATATTGTGAACAAGGAGTTATAGGATGGCAGGATAGTTAGAACAATGAGTCAATCAACTGCATCAAGTTAACGAGTGCCGGCACCACAGTTATCAGTGTGACTGCGCCGCGCGCCTTATAAACATAACAATAAACAGTGCAAACGAGATATTATAATTATATATCAATATAATTATATATCAATATAATTATATATCAATATAATTATATATGATATGTCAATTATAAAAACTAAACAAGGCAATAGTTCAAACAAAAGGCACAAGCTCAAAGAATGTTTATGCAAACACCTTAGGCATAAAAAGTCTCCCTTAATTGAAGTAGTTGCCGCATGCTCATCCATTTTTACGCATCGGTAGTCGTATAAATTAGAAGTGCAACACCAACCCCTAAACAAGGGCCCTTCGTCGACATAAGTATTATTATTTTTATTAAAAAAACCGGTATTCTGAGTTACTTAAAACGAAAGTGTTTTGATACGTAGAACGGATACATTTAATTAATTCCGTAAGCTTCGATTTCCCATTTTATCGAAAGAAATTGTTCTCTTTGCCGTTAAAGATGTGGCCATTTGTGCACAAATACTGGATATTTCACAATAGAATAGAAATAATTTTCAAATAGAATTTCAAAAGCCAATTTTGATTACTGCAGTTGCTTAACGATAGCACGTGATCAGAACTTCTTCTTCTCCATAATATTTGAAATTTATAATTACTCTGATAAAGAGTTGATGACACTTTTACTTGGGCAGATAATCTGTTCATTAAAATTCCTACTTACAATTCGTAATAGTATAGTCCAAATGTACGGACAAGTTTTTACTCGCTTCGAAGGTATTTGCAAAGCAGCTCTAAATGGAATACAAAGCAATGCAAATACGGATAAAAACAATTGAAAATGTACTTCTAAGTAATATTGAGAATGGAAAATCCTAGGTTTAATGTTTTTCGTTCGTTCACTGAGCACCTTCTTAGGCTTTGTGAAAATTCATTGGTGATATTCTACGTATCGTATCTACGTACGATTTTATGTTATAAAACTTTACACACACAGCCTCGGTTCGGCTGCCAATCCCACATTTAATGACTTATTTGGAGTCAGCGAAAAAAACTACTTGCTGCGGCAGTCAAAATAACGCACACGGCAGCCAACTAGCTACCGTCAAAACGCATTTCGGTGAATATGGCTGCTTCTATTTCCCAGGCACTTATCGAAGTAGACAGATGTATTTTGCGTTCCAATACGACTCAACTATCAGGACTGGCCGTCTCTGCTGGCTGAATAAAAGTGGCTGCTCAACATTTTAGCTGCCGCAGCCAGGTTGGTACAGCAGTTGGGTCAGGTGCGGCGGCAAATTCAGCCAAAGGTCTCAAGCGGCGCAAATATGAAAGACTCGACAGAGCTTATGTATTTGAGCCATTTGGCGTCGAGACCCTAGGTCCATGGAGTACGGGGGCCCATTGCGTTTTCAAATTTTTTCCTGGGCGTCTGGTCAAAGCGACGTGTAATCCGAGAGCTGGCGCTTATCTGGGCCAACGCATAAGCATTGCAATTCAGCGTGGTAATGTAGCCAGTGTCTTGGGGACACTTCCGCCTGGTAGTGATCTGAAGCAGTTGTGCTATCTATAGATCGTTTGCAACGGTCTTTAAATGATTCAACTATTTCTTCTCTATTTTAGTCTTGTAAATATTTATTTCATATTCTTTCTGTTGTTAATGGTTATTCGTGCGTAATAGGCCTATTTATTTTTAAATATAACCATTCAATGACTTGTGTCATTGACTGTACGACTCCCCATGACTTGCACTTTGAATGCACATTTTAATGGGTTTGTTCTCTCGAAAGAGAGGGCTGCACTAACTAAATTACATTCTGTGGCCCCGTGTAATTGTACTGAAATATTTGAAGCGTAACTATGGCTTCAGGCGTAGAGACGGTAATTAAGGAAGTTTAGTGATAAGAAACTTTGGATTACGATCGTGAGGTCAGCCTTAATGCGCCTTAATGTAGTTGGGCGTTTCATTCATGTATTACTTTAAAAGTGTAAAGTGATTTAAACTATGTAGTTTCAGTGGAGTTAGTTATAGTTGAATGTAACTTATTAAAAATATTATTTTATAGAGATGTAATTGTTCTGGTTATGATAATCACACCAATATTATAAATACGAAAGTTTGGATGCTTGTTTTTTGTTGTTGTTTGTTAGAATAGAATAGAAAACGATTTTGCATCACAAGTGTACATTATAGCTTAGGCAAATGAGTATAAATTAATGAGCAAATTTGTGAATAAAAACGGTCACCACTCAGCATTGTGCTATAGTAGCATATTTATACTACTATAGCGCTGGTATTTCGTGTTACTCAATCATGCTGTAACGGCTGAACCGATTTCGATAAAATTTGGTATATACGTAGATAATAACCTGGATCACCACATAGGTTACCATTTATCCCATAAATCAGTTTCTATGGGATAAAAATAGGTTATCAAAGTTTCTATACGAAAATGATTTTGGCCTTTGTTACCGTTCACACTAAAACTACTCAATGGATTAGGCACAAACTTTGCTGAAGTTTAGTTCAAGACCTAGAATAACATATAGGCTACTTTTTATCTTATAAATCAGATCCTATTAGATAATAATGGGGTGTCAAGTCAAGTTGCAACAGCGAGTTTAGCTTTATTTCTAGGTTACCTACACATTTACTAATGTAAGGCGTACGAACAGCTAGTTTCTTTATATGACTATTGTCTGCAGTGAGTGTGTGTTTGTTAATATATAAATAAATAAAAATAAAAAAGCATGTTTGTTACTTTCGTCATATGATAAGTTTTTATATAAACATCTAACTCACAAAAAATCTGCAATCTCCACTAAAAATAATAGATAAACACTAATTTCAGTCTTCTTCCAGCAATTGACATTAATAAATGGTAGTTAAATAAATGAAAGAAAATGTTTTTTATGCTTCACAAGATAGATAGCGGTTTATTAACTCTTATCGCTAAAGAAACCGATCTCTGCCAGATCTCTAACTTCAGCATTGGCTAGACATGTAATAGCAAATGTAATTTAAGATAGGATAAGAAAACGTATAATCAGTTTTTATTCAAATAAAATAAAACACACAAGAAAATGAACGAAACATTGCAGTCTTTGTGTTAGAAAAGTGATATAACATTCGAATGAAACGGAAACATTTACGCTATCAATGCAGGAATATTGGCAAGTTCCATAAGTGTAAGTTCTAATGTAGGCAGTAGGCAGTTTGGACGGGGGTTCGCCGCCCTTCAACTTAAGATACAGAAGCTGGGATATTCTCAATGCGGATTAGTTTGTTTCGATTTTACTAAACTTACTTACATTTTATTTGATTAAAAGATAGGTAGCGTTTAGGTAACTTTTTTAAACAATTATAATAAAAACACCCGACAAGTACATACACAGAGCTGCAGGGCTATTTTAAAACGTCGGAAATCTGTGCGATTAACCGATAGCATTCTGGCGTTTTAAAATAGTCCCGTTGATCTCGAAATTAGCCTTTTAGCAGGAATAACAAAATGCTACAGATTTCAAGGGACTGTTACATCAGAGATACTGAATAACTGACGCAATTAGAATATTAAGTATTGTAAAAATTATAAGTTCCAATTGAAAACTGCTAATTGCATCACAGTCATTATCAAATACATCGGAATTTCACCCAATGCTGGGTATAAGAATCCCTAAGTGTATGCCAAGTTATTAATTATACAAAATAAACTTAACAAATTTTTCAATAAATGTTTTCCTTCTTTTTTTAGCCCTTTTTAGCCCTATTTTAAAAACTGATTTAGGCAAATATAGCCCTTTTTAGCTTCATTAGTAGCCCCTTTTCAAAAAGTAAGGTGGCAACGCTGATGCCATGCAACACGAATGTTTTATCTTATGTTACGTCTCATTGCTTGAAAGAAAGAGTGCATTTTTTTTTAATATTATATTTAGGGTTCATTCGGGTAATTCAGGTAGTCGGGGCAACACTAGAACAGCTCTTAAGACCTGCAAATGCCAGTGAAAACAATGTATATTTCGCTTTTCCCATGTTTTATGACCCGTCGGTAGCTAGTTTTTATTATCACTATAGTCTCACAGATCAGACAAAACAACCCTAAAATCCAATCATTAAAACAGCAGAATTACCCGCACGGCGTGTGACTATCATAAATTGCTTCGGTTTGATTAAGGCGGTGATCTTGCAGTGCACAATACTCCCCTCGGTGCACCGGTGCATCGCATATACAAGGTGTGTCGAAATAGAATAATAGGGGCGCCAATGTCTTTGAGATGAACAGATTTTGAAAGTTTCTATACCTAGTGATTTTTGGTTAAATTGTTAATTTGGCAGATGGACAGTGCGTTCTATAGTAAAATATAGAGAAAAAAAGCATACCTAAATTATAATTTAGGAGGCTTATTCCCTCCCAGCAGTGGATGAATATGGGCTGAATTTTATTATGAATATAACTAGACTAGATTTACTAGTTATTTCTTTTTGAGGAGACTTTGGAAATATTTTTTTATGATTTTAGAAAACACCTAGTTTTAATTGACTTTCCAAAAGTGAATGAAACAAAAGTCTCTAATTCAATATTTTTGCATATAGTGTAACTTGGTTATGACATAATTATCACACATTGGTATCACATAATTATATTCTATGGGGTCTGGCATATCTAGAAATATTCACATTGAATTATTCTTTCAAGTATTTAAATCATCCTGTAGATCAATTTCGCCACATTGCCATATACTTTCGGGATTAGTGTTGTAAGAAGGGGATCATTTATTTCCTTTTCTATTCAACGAATTCCAAAACTTTGCCCTTCAACAGTTTCTCAACAATTTTAACGGTTTTAATTGTGTCTGAGTGCCTTTATGTGGAATCGATATAATAGAACACGGAAAAAAGCTTGATACTACTGGACACTGTGACTATGGTCAAATTACTAATATTAATACAAAAAATATGGGTTTACGACTTTATTTATTTTACGACTGCCTCCGTGGCGCAGTGGGTGTATAGCCGGCTGAGACGCAGGAGGTAGCGGGTTCGATTCCCACCGCGGAACAAATGTTTGCATGATCTACATTATTGTATTGATATTTGTTCCGTATCTGGGTGTTTTTCTATATATTATAAGTAAGTATTTACAAAAAAAGTATATAATTATCCTATTAGTTATCTGGTTCCCATAGTGCAACCTCTACTTAGTTTGGGGCTAGATATCGCTGTGTGAAATGTCCAGCAATATTTATTTATTTTTTTATTTTTTTGTCCCCATAGTGGACCTCCACAGATCTCTTTTTAATTTGTACGCTACTACCTACCTTACTATCTTAGTAGATAATCTGAGGTAAGTTCAAATATTACGTCTGATACATACCCATTTTTGCATTATAATTCAGCGTTTTATACGTGACAGATTGCAAGCCCATCGTCAACGCAATACTGTTACGAGCTGAGGGTTCGGGATAAAATAATGATAATCGATCGAACCAAAATAACACTTTTATTCAGCACTAAACGATGAATACACGAACTTGATCACACATAATCACAACACACTAATTCACAGCACTGTTGCACCACTTAAAGTCACCGAAATGTTCGCACGTATAGCCAAATCCAGACTGACTCGCGAGCAACTACTGTTCACGCGAGACCCTTCTCCACGTCAGTCCTCCAGGGCCTCGCTGAGACTGACTGTCCGTGTCTTCTTCTCACACACCGGCGAAGCCGGTATGGGGGATGCAGTGCCGGGCTTTTTGGCCCTTTCCTGCGGAGTTCTTACCGCCCCCCGTTTCAACGGGGGGGTCATCGGGTCGGCTCGCGGAGCCTCAGGTTTGCTACTCACGCGTTACTGGCCGCCCGATGCTCACTCCGCAGGGAGGATCGTCGGACAGCCGCCGCGCAGGTACCTTCAAAGGAAGATGGGTAGGGGGAAGGGATGAGGGAAGGATACCCCGATCTGACGACGCCTGGTCGTCGTCAGTGTCTGTGGCCAGTTCCCGCGGGTACGGCTTACTCTTCGGTTGTCTTTCTGCGAGAGGGGCCAGTTCTCGCAGATAAGAGTAAGAGGAGTTGTCTACGCGCTCAAACATTCTGGTCGCTAAGCGGCCTATAAATTGATCCAGACTTTCAATTTTCAGGTCCCGCTGTATGGTGGCGTTTCGAACGTACCGTGGCGCATTGACGATCGTCCGGAGGCATAGGCTTTGCTGACTTCGCAGTATCTTTCTGTGGCCTTTGGCTAGCAAAGCATACCACGCGGGGGCCGCGTATGTGAGACGCGGGCGGACGTACGTCTTATACAATCCAACCTTCATTCGGAGCGGAATGTTGGACTGCAGGACGAGCTTGAGTAGCGCTCGGGTTACGCTCGCTAGACCGCGGACGTCCCTTTCGTGCTTTCTCATCGTGAGGTTGCGGTCTAGAGTTACTCCCAGGTATTTTGCCGTGTGCGACCAGGCCACGGGTTGATCCTCCAGAGTGAGCTTCGGCGGAAGGGTGAGCCTCTTCGAGAATGCCACCGCCTGTGTTTTACTCACGTTGACACTCAGTCTCCATTTAGTAAGCCAGGCGGGGAGCTCTGTTAGGACCCTTTGCATTTTGGTGGCGGCGTGGTTGAGGTTCATCGACTTGGTGATGTATGCTGCGTCGTCCGCGTAAAGGGCCAACAGAGCGTCTTCGGTGATGGGAATGTCATCAGTGTATCGTGAGTAACACACAGGGGAGAGGCAGCTGCCTTGCGGTACTCCCGCCTCGATGGGTCGTCTGGAGGAGAGCGCTTGCTCCACGCGCACTGAGAAGCTGCGGCCATGTAGAAACGACGCTATTACCTTCACCACCTTCTGCGGTATTGGTGAGGTAGCCATCTTGTAGAGGAGTCCCGCGTGCCAGACTCGGTCGAACGCTTTTTCCATATCCAGGAATACTGCGACTGAGTGTTCGCGCCTGTTGTAGGCGGTGGTGAGGTGTGTTCAGACCGAAATCCGTATTGTTCTGGACGCGGGGGGATATAGGGATTAATGTGGGTGAGGAGGAGCTTTTCAAACAGTTTCGATAGGCTGGGAAGAAGGGTGATAGGACGGTAGCTCTCTGGGAGCAGGATGTTTTTGCCGGGTTTCGGTATCATGATAACCCGGCCGGATTTCCAGGGGGAGGGGAAGTGACCGCTTCGCATGATCCCGTTGAAGAGCCGGGTCACGGAGGCGATCGTTTTGGGGGGGAAGTGACGGATGGCAGCGTTCGTTATATTGTCTTCGCCGGGTGCCTTCCTTGGCTTTGTCCGACGTATGGCCCGTTGGACTTGCCCGGGAGAGAAGAAAATACCTTCTGCGGTGTCTGCCTCCTGGGTATAGGCCTTGAGGTAGTTTTCGACAAAGGCTTCCACTTCTATTGTGTGTGCCGGGTCTTTGTCTGGATTGTTTTTGAACTGTGCCTCAAGGCTATCTGCGAAGATTTCCGCTCTGTCTTCAGCTCGGTATCTGGGGTTACCATCTTGGTGTCTGAGAGGTCGAATCGGGGTTGGTGTGTTCCTCAGCTGTCGACAGAGTTTGTGGAGTGATGCCCAGTCATCTGTGGCGTCATCTATCCTTCTCTCCCATTTCTTAGCTTTGTCTTCTTGCAGCTCTGCCTTCACCTCGTCGCAGAGGGTGTTTAGTTTGGTTTTCAGACGTGGGTCCCTTGTTCTCTGCCACTCTTTCCTCAGCCTACGTTTCTCTGAGAGAAGTCTGGTCAGGTGTGCCGGTGTTTTAGTGAGTCTGTTTTGACGTGGTGGTAGTGAGGCTTCGGAAAGTGCCCTTTGGATTGCGCTCGTGATCTCCCCGGCCAGTTTGTCCACGTCTGCGGGGTTTTTCACTGGCCTTGTGGGGGTTGCGGTGTGTAGGGCTTCTGAGAACAAGGCCCAGTCGATTCCAGGTCTTGGTGGAGGAGGTTTTAGGGCGGCCGGGCTGGTTTCCATAACCATCAGGATTGGTTGGTGGTCCGACTGCAGTTCGTCCAGGAGTACCTCCAGCTTTGGGTGTTGAGGCAGCTGTGCGTGGACTGCGAGGTCGATCACGTCTGGATGTTGGCTTGCTATGTCTGGATAGTGGGTAGGCGTATCAGTGCCTGCGACCTCGTAGCCGTGAGTATCCGTGTATTGCTGGAGAATACCCCCGTCTCTGTTTCTGGTGCTCGAGTTCCAGTTCCTGTGCTTGCAGTTCCAGTCCCCGGCCGCTATGATTGGGCGTCCCGGTGCGGTTGGCAGCAGCTTTTGGAGGTCCATAGTCCATCCATGTGCTAGGGGCGTTCCTAGGGGGTGGTAGATGGAGTGGACTTGGATGGGTGTTCCATCTATGCAGATCTCAACCCCCAGTGCCTTCATGGACCTCAATTCCAGCTCTGGGAGCGGCTGGTGTATCAGACGTCTCCTCACCAGGATGAGCAGGCCCCTGATGCATCTTCCTTCCGCGTTCTGGTCATCCCTTCGGTATATGTGGTAGCCCGGGAACTTAGGCTTATCTGTTGGCTTGAGGAGGGTCTCGCTTATGAGAACCACATATATGTTCTGCTCTTTCAGTAGGGGCCTCAGTAGCAAGGTTTTGTTCCCTTTGCTCTTACTTGTGAGGCCCCGAGCGTTCCAGAACAGGATTCTCAACTCCCTACCTTGAAGAGTTTCTCGATCCCGCTGAGCACTATTGGGATCGGGTCTCCCCCCGTTCGTAGGGTTTGCAGAACCTCCTGCAAGATTTGTAGGGCCGTGTCCAGCAGCTCCAACCGGTCGCTGTCGTAGCGGTGAGTGGTCTTGGGCGGTAGGGGTGCAGGTCTGTGTGGTTTCCCCCCCCCCTGCGCTTGGGTTGTTGCGGTGGTGGTGGTTGCGGGTTGGAGTGCTGGCTCAGTGGGTGGTGTTTCTGTTCCTGGGGGGCGGAGGTCGGGAGGGCTCCTGGCCTGGGAGTCCGTTTCCCGATCACCGCTGGCTGATCGGTCCGAGGGGGCTGCGGGGGCCCTGATGGGGGAGCGTCTGAGTCTGAGGATGAGGGGTCCTCAGTCACTCTCACCCGCTTGGTCTTCCTCCTCCTCTTTTTTGTGGCTTTCCCTGTCTGCGGGTTATTCGCTGGGGCCATCAGCGACTGGCCCGCGGTCTCCTTCACCGTGTGGTGGAGGGGTGTGTGTGGGGCCGGGGGCCGAGTCTGAGTCTGGGTCTGGGGGAGTGCGGGGTTTTGAGCTCCGCTGTTCGCAGAGCGCTCCCTTCTACCTCCTCGAGGGGGGGCCGCGGATGCGGTGGTATGGGCCGTGGTGCCCGCCCTCTTGTTTCTCGCCTCCTTTTTGTAGACCGGGCACGTCTTGTTATTGGCGGTGTGCGCCCCCTCGCAGTTTATGGACGTTGGGGGCATTTCACGCAGTCGGGGGCAGTCGCCCGCGAAGTGCGGTCCTCCGCACCGTACACAGGCGAGTGGTCGGTGGCAATTATGGCTGCTATGCCGGAAGGCTTGGCAGCGGTGACACTGGGCGGGGCCCTTTTTACCCCTCCAGCTTTCTATTACCACCCCGGGCATGTTCAGCAGCTCCGTCACATTATAAATGTCCGGGGTGAGGTTGGGGGTTTTCTTCAGGGTGCCGAAGAATATGCACCCTGGGCGACCTTTGGATGGGCGGACGGCCCGTATGGCCTCCGGTTCGAAGCCTAACCGGCGGAGGTCGCCCTCTATTTCTTCGGTTCGGCGGGGAGTCCACGAATTGCCACCTTAAGATTAAGCTCTTCGGGGAGAGCGTACGAAAACCAAACGATTTTTTCCGTACGCTCTATTGTGGTCAGGTACGCCTGTACGGTGCGGTATTCTTCTCCGGTCGCTGGCGAGAATCTAACTCCTTTTCCGTACGGGCGGGCGTTTGGTGGGTGGCCTAGGCGCTCCTTGAGCGCTCTAAAGTGCGTGGCCCAATTGGGTAGCACTTCCACTATTAGTGGGGGGTACCTCGGCTTAATAGCGGCGGTCGGCTTGTCGGTGTTTGACGCGCCTTCCGGGCTAGGGGGCCGAGGGGGGGGGGGTGGCAGATAGTGTGGGTAGTGTGGGTGAAGGTACCTTTTTTGCTCCTGCAGCTGATGCGTAGGAGGCAGCCTTTGATGTCGAAGGCTGCTGTTGGTCCTTGGGTGGCAGCTGCGGGCGTTCGGGCCTAGGCGCGCGTTGTGGGAGTGGTGTGAGGTGGGGCTTGGCGCATCTGCGCTTCACTTCCTCCTCCGATGGGCTGTCGTCGTCCCGCTTCCTACGCAGGCCTGGGATCGGGACGTCCGGGATCTTGAGGGTTTTGTGCCTCTCCACTGCGGCGGCTTCCTCGGGCGTGGGCGTCGCTGGGGCCGAGAGGTTCTTCTCGTCCTCCTCAAGGGTACTCCTCAGTACGCTGAGGTATTTGGTGGGGAGGCACTTTGCCTCGATTAACCTTTCCAAGATGATGTAGCTTCTGTCGATCTCGGATCTGGGCGACAGAGGCTTCATCACCTGTGGCTTGGGCGGATTTGGCGGAGGCATCTTGTCTGCGGAGGTGGGGGGGGGGGGGGGGTGCCTACCGGCATTGGGCGCGGTACTGGGGTGCTGGACTTCTTCTTCCGCTTCTTCTCCAAGAAGCGTTCAATCACCTGCCCTACGATCTCGGATCGCGAGCGCGAGGCCGAGCTGTCGCGGCCCGAGCTGGATGCGCGACTCGAGGGCAGGGATGTGTCGGAGGTTTCCGGGAGCAGGGAGTCCTTACGGGAGCTCCGACCTTCACGGGCGGGCCCGCCGGAAGGGGCGTTAGTGTCCGACATCGCGCGTGGTTTCACACAACACGGAACCAACAGAGTTAACGGCACAAAACTACACAATCACAAAACACGAAACACGTAGTTGCGGCACTCGCCTTCGCGCGACCGGGGACTAGCGAGACGACGGCGGCACCGCGAAACCGTAATCCCGTTCGGGTTTAGCGGCTCGCGGTACTGGGTACTGCTGTCTCGCAGTCCGGAACTCGAGGGGGAAGGCGGTCCCCGCACACTTTTTACAGCGGGTCGGACTAGGCAGACGTTTCCAGAAGAAAACGCTGCCGAGATCGTTCGGAGCAGAGGGTCCGTGCGCGCGCGAAAACCGTGTGTGGACGCGGTAGGCGAATGAGCCGGTCCTGACTGTCCGGCCATCTCTCCGGCCTATTTATATCGTGCACAATTCACAATACTAGAACGATCTCAATCGTTCCAGAAAAGGGTCGGTGTTTCGACAGAATGACCACTCCCCATTCTGCGAAACCGTAGACAATAACGCAGCAGGTACCTAAGACAAAAGTGTTCGAGAAGTTTCGATTATTACTCATTGTTTAACAGCCTCGGCGTAACAATACTTTAACCAGTTGCATAAAGTTGTACCTTCCTAAAACGAAATAGGTACCTTACTATTTAAATACTGTACCTAAGTTCATATTTAAATTACCTTAGTAAATATACATAGAAATACTAGTACAGTCAGTGTGCTTGACCAAGTGTGTATAGGCGTATCACCCGTCGCTCGATATACTTCTGCACTGATCACTGATCTGATCATTTGCATAGTAGAGTTAAGGTGCATTTCCACCAGAGATGTTCAAAATAGCTAAGCGGTGAGTGAGGAACTAATCACCAATAACATTACTTAATTTACCCAGCCTCGAATAACCCAGCTATCTTATTGGTGGATTTTCCCTCGCTTGCCGCTTAGCATCCTCGCTTCTGGTGGAAACGGACCCTTATATTCGCTAGCTGTTTCAATGCGGTTGTAATATAACTAGGTTATATCTGTTATTTATAAAGTGACTATCTCTAGGTGAGCGATAATCGGTAGGTGAGGCAACGAAATCAAAACCACCCGCATTTTTATTAAAAAAAACTTTCGTAATTTATTTCAATAATTATTATAAGTACGGGATATAAAAATGGTAAAATGGTACGTAATAAATCCCGTATTTATAATAGCTACTAGCATCTGTTATGTTTTATAGTGAAAATGACACATAGGGTGATTTTTAAAAATTATAGCTCATAAATTCTGATCGAGCGATTATAAATAAATAATACATAAAATAAATATTGCTGGACATTTCACACAGCGCTATCTAGCCCCAAACTAAGCAGAGCTTGTACTATGGGAACCAGATAACTGATAGAATACTTATATACTTTTTTTTTATACATACTTATAATATATAGAAAAACAACCAGACCCGGTACAAATATCTGTAGATCATGCAAACATTTGTTCCGCGGCAGGAATCGAACCCACTACCTCCTGCGTCTCAGCCGGCTGTTCGCCCACTGCGCCACGGAGGTCGTCAAACGATTAACGTGGAACGATTATTGGCCAAATTGGTCAAAGCAAGATCCTGGTTCTAGATTTAAATTATATTATAGTATTGTCATATTTGGTTTAACTTCGCGAACATTTTACCAAATACCAAAATACTTTTTTCTATTCTGTATGTATAGAACGCGTCATTAGATAAGTTTATTAAGAAAGAAAATACATTTATTCGTACCATCACAAAAGAACAAGAAAATATAGCAATTAACCTAAAGTTATTTACGATAATCTAAAATTACAATTACTTTTAACACAATATTGTATTACAGATTTGATGTCCAGTATGATGGCGAAAGGGCCTTCAGCTCAGCATATGCTACTGCATGCTACCATGCTACAGCGCTGGTCTTCTGTAGGCCAGTGTTGACTTCAGTGCTTTAGTAGTAGGTGTAAGCACAGTGTAAACTCGTTTCCCAGCTTGAGCATCGCTGGCTTATCGTGTGAATGATCGCACCGAGCTATGTTGGATTTGATGAAAGAATCGGGAACTCCGGGAGGGAGATGACGTCATCGATACGAATCTTGCGTCTTGAAGTAAGATTGAGTAAAGTGCCGGTTTCGGTACTATTTTTATGTTATAGCCTTCTTGTGCGTTGTGCATTCGACGGCGATCTTTGTCTGGTTGCTTGTTTGTCTTTAGCTAAGTAGTTTTGGAACAAAAATACTTGTATTGTATGTATATGTATTTATTTATTCGATAAAAGTTACATACTAACCGTATTACATAAAGCACTGTAAAACCCTAGTAGGTTTGTCTTGGTGCTTAGAGACACTCGAGCCGCTACACATTATTTATATACTTACTTTAAAAACTGTCACATTTACCTACACATAATTTTATAGTTATACTAACACAATTACAACAGACTTGACTGCATCATTGCTTACTATCAGGCAAGATCGTGGTCAAACGCAAGTCTATAATGAATTAAAAAAATAAACCTACCCACCCCAATTACCGTCTACAACCTATTATCAAAATATGTACGCAATCATATTCAGTAAGTTGGCGGCAATATAATAAATACAAAAATTTATAAAGTAGGCAATTAGTAATTACCTACTTCTTCATAAATCAGGAATTTATTCATTACTATCATCATCCAAAGTTTGTCTTGTGTTTTCTATTTTGTTTGTATTTTTTTTTTGTTTATACTATTGTGTAGAATAAAGTGTTTTCATTCATTCATTCATTTCATTTATTCATACTTATTGTAATTACCGATTTAAATTAAGATTGGTTACTATTAGATCTAATAGAAAAGAGAATAGACTTCATTGGAACAGTTAGCGACATAAGATATTGAATATTTTGTAATATTAAAGTTTATTATCGTATGATTTTGGCTGATTGATAAGGTTTTATTAGAATTAAAAAGTTAATCTTTAAATCGAGCCAAAGCTTCGATAAAAATAACTGCTACTTGCAAATTTATTGGTGTTAATCAGTTTTTTTTAAGTGCGAATATAGCGATTAAATTTTGTAGTTGCATATTTGAAGGTAATTAAAATATTGTATGAGGTTGGGCATACGTCACATGATAAGAGGTTGGGATCTATGTAATTTGCTCTGCAATTTTTATTATTACCTGGAAAAGATACCTGGATCGCCTTAAAAGCCATGTAAATCCGCTGGCAAGAGCGCTGGTGGAAAATCGTTTTGACACAAAGCGGCTGAAAAGAGTCCATGCTTTGGACAACCTGATTGCTGCTTTAAAAGAAGGGAAGAAGGACTAATGTGTCTTGATCCGAGAAGAGAACAAACAAATAAGAAGTTTTTATATCGTGTAATATAGAACGGTCGAGGTTACACTTAAATGCCTTTACTTAAGCACAATAACTTTATAAAGTGAACTAATAAATCAGTTGTAGCCATAAATCAAGCACTTGACCTTCGCTTTCATACAAACGCAGCAAAAAGGAAGCTGTCACGCTGCAGCATGGCATGCCATGTGATTTAGGACGTCGCGACGCAATGGGTTCAGAGGCATTCGGCCCGTGGATGTGGACGAACTTAGAGATGGGATAATGGGGTAATTTGGGGCTTACTTGCAAACATGGTACTCAAAAGAGCAAAATAAAGAAATTCATATAAATCTATACTTCTAAATTCCACTTATTTATATGCATTAAACTCATCTTTATAACTCGTTCTTGTACCCCAAAATACAGGCTTTACGCTGCGTGGAAGAAAAGAGAAGAGTGATGGAAATCTTCACGATCTAATTAAGTATTTATGTTTGTTTAAAAGTGGTGAACAATAAAGTATTTTCGTTTCTATTCTATTCTAAACATCTGTCGTATTAACTGAATTTATTAACAGTCATATTTATTTAATGACAATTTCAAGCCGATTAGAATATAGGACTCGATCATTTTTGGGGTGATTTGTGTACCTGTTTCGTTCGGAGATTCAAATCAAAGTTATGTTTTTTTGTTCTTACAATGAAATCAGGGTTTTAATCGATAAGCCACACCACAATACAGCCCTGACTCATGGAAGGGGGTAGCCAGAGGCAGGATTAACCATCGCCTGTTAATTACGACAAATGGTCACTGAACAACGAATAATGGCCCGGTTAGCATCCAAACTGGTGATATCTGATGTAAATGGCCAAATGAACACATTTATATAAACAGATGGGAAACAGGATTTTGAATAATGTTTGAAAAACCTTCAAAAATGTTTCTTATGCTGAATGAAATAAAATTAACAAACAATATGTAGAAAAAATTTACGACCTTTCAGGTTTTGACCAATCTCTAGTTTTTCTTGAACTAGTCAACAGCGGTTTACGCCTCCTTGATTTTTATAGACATAAACGAAACATGTTCCGCCTTCATCCGAGACTGAACTCAATCTTTGAAATAAGAGTTTACACGAGAAACTTGGTACAAAAGCAAACGATTTCAGTAATAAATGCCATCTAGTATCGAGTAGCGGCAATAAAATGTAGAAAAGGCTCACCCTTTTTCCAATGATCATTTGATGTGAGGACGGAATGCCAGAGGGCGTGATATCAAACCAATCGTGTGTGTTTCTAATAATAATTTGTGAGAGAAAATATTGAAAACATACATTGTTGTTTCCTGTAAAACTTTACTGGCATTCTAACTATGTTTGATGGGCCTAGACTCTAAGCTATATAGGTAGTTAAGTAAAAGAGAAGGTTAGATAGCGAAAGCCATAAAACTTGGACGGACAGCTTCACAGTAAAAATGTTATTCCCACAATACCACAGGCTTACAGCTACCTACATTTAGTGCTCCGGAATGAAGGAGAGCTAAGGCTTTAGAAGGCTCTCAGGGATCGTAAACCTCCTGTCCACAGTTTAATCTTTCGGAAAATTTGAATCCAGATAAAGGCTTCGCAGTGAAGGCTTTTAATTAACTTGAATACGAATGTTCGTTGGATTTATCTGGGTATTTCGTAATTGTAGTTTTTCATCTATTTTATTTATTATTAAATGATACTGCCCTTATCTGGTACATATATATAGGTATATACTATATATCGAAGGATTTCAGCCCATAAGCCTGCGTAGCTTTATCTTTCGGAAAATTTGAATCCGAAATTAAAATCGACCCCTTCTGAATCTGCAGGGGCACGCTAATTTAACGGCTCCTCAAACTGGTACCTAGCTATTTACTCGGATTATAGGAAAGTGGGTAACTGGTTTTCTATGCTAATCTGCGAATCTATATAAACAAGACAGGATACAAAAATATATAAATTTGTCACTTTCTCTCATGGTGAAAAAGTAGACGGAAAGTTGCTTTCTGCATCGTTGAGACAATTACTACTGTAAGAGATTAATGTTTCTTACACATTAAGATAGCTTGTAGATGTAGATAAGTGAACAATTTACCTATGAACTGCGAATGATGTAATAACCGTACACCGGTTATCACACAGCCGCAGGGGTTTTTTGCGATCCACTGAAGCCACCACAAATAATGCAAGTGATGCCCGTGTTACCCTGTGGAAACTAAATAAATCCCCCCTCCCCCCCACCTGGCTATGTTACACCTACAGAGAAACTACCCCTTGGTCAACACCTACCTTGGCCAGTGTGGAGGACCCTCAACAGACTGCGTACCCAAGTCGGCCGCTGCAGGTGTAACCTTAGTAAATGGGGTATTATAGACAAATCAGCGATGCAATGCCAATGTGGTGCCCAGGTCCAAACAATGGCACAAATCCTTACATGCCCATCCTGCCCTACCACCTGCACGATGGAGCAACTGATGACCTGCTCCGACGCTGCCATGAACGTGGCGACATACTGGTCAAAATGGCTATAGCCTTGAGACATCGACACGAAAGAAGAAGAAGAAGACCGGTTATCGGAAGAGTAAACATTGATTTAGTACTCTGCAATCCAGATTTACACATTTACTTCAAGCCTATGTCATGTGCCCCGCATGCTAGCGCCACATTATATCAACCTTGTGATATAGGCATCATAAAAATATCAAACGACCCTTTTTCATAAAAAACCGGAATTTACCAAAACGCGGGCGTATCACAAGGGGCTTTAACGCACCCACTTGAGAGTTTGAGAGTAAATTCAGTGTAAATGTTATAAAAAATAGAAAGAGCCACAAAAGCCCAAACTAGCATAGGCTTGGGGAAATTGCCAAAGTTTGTGTATACGACACGCTCTGAAAAACTCGACAAAGGTACAAAGGTATGCGGGCCCATAAGAGCGGAAAATTCGATTTTCTGCCCCGCGCCTCCTTAATGCGCTGTGGTCCACATTACGTACGAAAGTGGGCCTCACCCAACCCTTTTGGAAATACTACGTTAATCAAATTCAGTAAGCCAATTTCCGGCAATATAGATAGCGAAATCACAATATATCGCAGCGATAGGGCAATCGAATGAGGGAAATCCTGCGGCTATCGGCGCACATTTGGCTGACTGGCTGACCAATCCGAGTTCTAATAAAGTGAGCTGGAAATAGGAATAGTCGAATGACCTCTCCACAAAACGGAAATATAACGTCCAATATTACATTATTTTGTCTGCAGCTACACAAAATTTAAATACAGTGTCAATTGAGCATCGGTCGGCAGCCCGGTACCTCAATATTATTTTTAAATGATTAAAAGAAACATTTAAACATACATAATATTACTGAGTTCAATATAGGAAACAAACAATAACTTTATCTGTTTGCGCAAAGTTTTATTTCTTATTCTGTTGCAATGTATCAAAACACAAGCAGAATCGAAAAACGATAAGCGCAAGATGGTGGCTCACTTACTCACAATACTAATGTTGCGAGTAATATAACTAGAAGATACGCACTGCGAAAAACAACTTCGCATTACGATTTACCAACTCATGGAATTTCATCTGATGTTACGCTAGATATCGACGAGCCAATCGAAGTCAGAAGCTAAGAAAATAGGGTACTTTGTTTAGTGAAAAACTACAGGAAATACTGAACGCTTTTTCGCAGTACCGGTACACGCAATCGTAGCGTTTCAAGGCAGATGTCGAGCCAATGTGGGTCGCTACTGATAAATGTCCGCCACCCCAGGGAGTCGCGGAATAAAGCTTCCACAAGATAAGGGGCCGAATTAAATCCGAACATTTAAGATGGTAAACGACAGTTATAAACTTTTTTTGGGATAATCTCACCGCTATTCGTGTAATAAATATGTCGCGGTTTTAATAAAGTGGTGACTCATTAGGATTGATGTATTTAATTTGAAGCTTTATCGTTCTTTTTCTAATACGGTTAGAATATTATTATAGGCGTCTATTAATAACGTGAGATATTTTTGACGATTTTTTAGCCCCCCTCCCTCCCTGGTCCCTCCTAACTATATCTCACGCGTAAATGCGTTGGACTTATTTGAAAAACACAATTGGTTTCATTATTTCAAGATTGTTTCTCTCTTAATCTAGATTTACAGAGATTAAAAAGAAAAAAAAATTGCGTGATATTAGCCGAGACCCCCCTCTCCCCCCTGAACACCTCACGTAGTTAATGGACGGCCTCTTATTTGATTGTGATCAAGAAAATTTTAAACTGAATAATGCATGTTAGTAATGAATGAATCAGAATTAACTAGCACTTGAACATCTAAATGTTTCAAAGGCACCTGTATGATTATATCACAAGCACACTGAATGCATTAATAAACTCATGTAAATTCCCAAGGTAGATTCACTACACTGCTAATATTTCGTACTTTCAGCACTTTCGCTAAGCCACGTAGTTTCAGCGCCGCAGACTCTACACACATCACCGCGATCGAATTAGACCGTCTCTAGCTAATATGAGCTCAAATGTGTGGTGATAACGTGTGTTTTCAATTGAAGCGGATAAAGTGGTAAAACTGCAGGCCCTTCATGTTGTCCGTAAATACGATTTCAGGATCGGCCCCATTCAATTGTGTGTTATATTTGTATGTAGCTAGAGTCGTTTTCGGGCCGTTGGTTGTAATATCAAGGGTATTGAAGAAGTTTTTCAGGAGGGTCATAACGACACATTAGCCGACACGGTTGCTCTTACCTTTATTAATGTGGTACATAGTTCGAGTTCTTAAACGCGGCAACATTGCTCCAATGCGTTATGTTCGGGTCAACGGGGACACTTAACTTACTATTAGTGCCCTTTAACCGTAAGGGCACGTGTCACGTGTCTAAGGTGAAAAATTTATTCTATATGACAAAGAAAGTATGAATATAAATTACGTAGAAACTGCATATTGATATAAAAGGAGTCTGGGCACTGGATGACGGCTAACCAAAGGTCTTAAAATGACTAAATAGATTTTCGAGCACTTTCGTTCCTTTATCATTATTATCTGTTAAAGCATGCCATTTATCAGACAAACTGACTTGCAGCCTCCATTTGCTGGTAGAGACCAACTACCTGCGACCAGTATAAAGTAATTCTTTGCATAAAATGTTTATGCGACTATTGATACTATCTTACTTCTTCGTTCCAAATCAAACCATAAAAATATTCTATGTGCTCACCTGTATGGTTTCATCGTAGGAGTAGCTGCGGCTGGGCGCCGCCGAGCTCATCTCACCGTAACACTGAGAGCGGCGGCCGCATCTGCTAACAAACAATACCATGAAAACCCTACAAAAACATTATTGTCAGTATTTCTAAGGAAAACTACAGTGCAACTAATTTGAGGTTTGGCAGTAGGCTTGTGGAATACTCTTCCTCTCAAGATTAAACAGTCCTCGCCGTAACTCATCTTTAAACGTCTTGTTCATGATCACTTTTGAGCTATTGTTTTAATTAATTGTTTTAATTCTTTCTTCATTTACGGCAATATATTTTTGTAAGGTGTCTGACCGATTAAAAATACTTAATAACAACATAATTACTCCATTACATTGTGCCTATTATTTATTACTACCTGACCCGCCCGCGGCTTCTCACGGGTGGTTTTTCAATAAAATATTACCCTCATTTTGCGCAGTTGGCTAAAAAGTAGCCTATGTCCTTTCCCAGGATATAATCTATCTCCTTGCAAAATTTCATTACGATCCTTTCAGCGTTTTCAGTCGTGTAAATGTAACAAACTAACAAACAAACAGAGTTATGTATGTATTATACGTATAAACCTTTCTCTTGAATCACTCTATCTATTGCTGAATACTGCATTAAAATCCGTTGAGTAGTTTAAAAGATCCAAACGAACAGACAGCGGAGCGACTTCATTTTATACTATGTAAAGATTGTCGTGATTCGCTTTCGCTTACTTAAACGATTAACAAACCTAAAACATGAATTTATTTCTTGATTTAATCTGCGTTTTGTTTCAGTCATTTTTTGATACTCACATTGTCTATAATAACCCATGATAGGATATTTTAGCCTCAACAATCTACATTATGACTATGGTAAAAATTAGTTGAATGCCGTCCTCATAGTATCAAGTAACTATTATATGAGTCCTAATTTTTATGTCTCATTATTTTCTCTAAGGTAAAATGTAGGGGCAAAAGTAACATATTGCAATAGTTGTATTAAATTTTCTTTGTGTTAACAAAATGACTCACGTACGTACACTTACAGGTTTTTGAAAACAAAGGTTATTTTTACTCGAGCCTCTTGTTAACTTAATTTCGTCTACAACAATAAAAGGCACATTTCCGGATACCATTCCACCTTCAACGGCGAGATGTAACTAATTAAGCCATAAAAACGTTCTCAGGGGCCCTTACTACCGTGCCATGAAGTTATACAGACGACACGAGACAACACTCCCATTCATTAAAAAGTTCAGAAATGTTTAGTTGCACTGAAACGTGTCTTTAGAGATGCTGAACTTATAAGCCTTTGTATGTTCTTTGGTTGAACAAAAATGAATACGAAATAAACCCACCCTGTTTTCAAAGTATAGATTCAGTTGTTTTAACCTTACCTGTAGACATACCTCCCATACGCACAAAGCGGTACTCTTCCACCTTTATTATGCGCACCGCCAAGGAGTAGAACGCCTTGCCTGAGTCTGTGTTTCCTGATAACTACAACCTAGGGATCTTCAACCCACGAGTGAATAGGTTTCTTCTAGGCAAGCGTGTACCATCGTAGACTACATCATCGCTTACCATCAGGCGAGATAGTGGTCAAACGCTAGCCTATAATTTATACAAAAAAAAAAAAAAGTTTGGAACCATCTGGGCCACATCGGAAAATAGCCTTTTGTACTTATATATATATCTAATCATCCCACATCCACTTATATACGAGTGGAAGAAAGGGTCGTTTGTACCCTATAGTTTTTCGTTGAACTAGTCTAAAGAGCATAGCAGAGAGCCACAGTAAATAAAAAAACTAGTTTACCTTGTTAGTATATTAGGCTATTTTGTCATGTGCCATATCCAATAGTAAATCCCCAAAACTCACTTTAAATCCTTTACCTACCTACTACTAGCAAAGAGCTACTTGTATATATGTTCCAGAGGTACAGCCGTGTACCCAATTTTATCCAAGCAATAAAACGACCTTATTTATTTCATGTTTCTATGGTAGGGTCAGTCACAAAAGTGTTATTTAGTGACAGCGGCTGAGTTATCGCCCTCAGACCCGCTTTTAATTATTCATGAGAGCCGCGCAAGTTTCAGCCACTTCAGCATCTGGTGTGCTTCTATTTAATAATTTGCACTTACTTCTGATGTTCTGAGTGGCTTCGCGTTTTGAGTTTGCAACTTCTGTGGCCGGATACAATTTTGGGTTGCCAACTTTTTGGTCATAAAAATTTCAAATTAGGAACTTCTAATTTTACATAGGAAAACAGGATACATTCGATGATTATACCAAAATGAGAATGAAATGAAGCCACTATTTATTTGGTAACAAAGGATTGACTGATGAAGGATTGATTGAGGATGACTGCCTCCGTGGCGCAGTGGGCGTATAGCCGGCTGAGACGCAGGAGGTAGCGGGTTCGATTCCCGCCGCGGAACAAATGTTTGCATGATCTACAGATATTTGTTCCATGTCTGGGTATTTTTCTATATATTATAAGTATGTATTTACAAAAAAAAAAAAGTATATAAGTATTCTATCAGTTATCTGGTTCCCATAGTACAAGCTCTGCTTAGTTTGGGGCTAGATAGCGCTGTGTGAAATGTCCAGCGATATTTATTTATTTATTTATTACGAAATTGATTTTCCAAGTGAAAAATAAAAACGAGATGTATACAAAATCTGTGAAATACTTTAAAATTTGATACAAAGAGAGAGCTTATAACTTATCGTAAACCATTTGTGCAATAAATAAAAGCACATTCAGTTTTCCAATAGTCGAATGGAACCTATCGCACATCCATTAACCCACATCGCACTCGCCTCGCAAGTCGCAACACCAAAACAGTAAAAAAGTCTAGAATGCTTTTTGCGATAAACCTTTATGGTTGCAGAGCGCAATATGTGTACAGTTTTTCAAATATGGAAGCCATGTGTCAACTTCATTTATACTGGTTGCCAGTGCACAGTGGTCAAAAGTTGGTCGTAGGTAATTTTTTTTATATAACTTAATTTTTGCATTCGTCCCTCCTCTGTTTACATAATGTACGCACGTAAGAAATTACATAATCTTCTTTAGCGGGAATAAATAGTATTATGTCATTTGCGTTAAGAAGTTTCACCCTGCGCAACCCCCTGAAGGCTACAATCCGGGTCTCTATACGGTACAAGTAAATAGGCGTCATCTAAATATTCGTGGTTCATCTTAGACCACATCATCGCTTACCATCAGCCGGAATTAACTATAGACCGGAAAACTAACTTTATGGTGTCGTACATCGGCACGCGCAACTTCGTAAGCTGAAAATATACTCAGATTTGATTCTCCTAGCGCGCCAAAAGAAGTAAGTATAGTTAACTTCACAAACATTTTGATTTTCGAATAACACAACTGTTCATAACAAATGAGACTGATCTACAAAATGTTGACAAATATTGCTAAACTTGTATTGTACTCAGATAACCCAAGGCTAATGCACAGAATCTCGCTCCCAGCAGACACCAATATAAACTTGTGATTATCTAAAGTGCAAGTGCCGGCTTCATAACAAACCTTTATCGTGTGCATTGTGCCAATGGGTTATTCAAACGAAGCGAGAACAGTACTTAGTAGAGTTTGCAGTCCTTACGTATATTTGGATTTTTTTTATTTATTTAACAAAAAGTTACATACATAAAGATACATAAAGCACTGTAAAACCTTAAAGGTTTGTCTCGGTGCTTAAGACACTCGAGCCGCTACACATTATTTAAATGGGTACTTATAAACCCCGTCACCCTAAAAGTATGTAGGTACGCAAACATAGTAAGTCGGCGGCGGCAATCATAATTACAAGAGTTATAACTTTTTATATATAGGTAGTTTTAATTTCAAAAGTTAGTTCATAATGAAAAAAACGGCACAATAATCCTCAATGCATACCGAACGCAAAGACAATGCACATTGCATGTGTCATATAGCTAGGTATCAACAATCTTGTTTACTTCATTCTCGCTCGGTCCGGTCGAAATTGACAGAACATCGAAGCAAGCTTATCTTCTATACAGGGTATTCGTCAGTTATTTATTATTTTTAGCAAGATTGCTAATTACCAATTTAAGCTTGGATTATAATAATTATTCCTGTTTATTTATTTTATTTATGTATTTTAAAACATTCCCTTTGTTTTTTTTTTATTCGAAATGGTTCATTTATTTGTTAGGTATCCTCGAGAGTATTCATGAAGTGTTTTTTAAATTTGTATTTATAATTTTTTATGTTCATTTCATGTGAATGGCAGAGAAGTAAAGGTATTGATGTAATTAATCTAATGCAATCAGTGCTTCCACAAAAGATATAGATTCTTAGGAAGAACCGAGCATATCTTTGTCCGTCAAGCTACAAAAAAAGCTCAATGCTATATTGAAGAGATCATAAAGACATCATGCTCCCATTTGCATAGGGATTGGGTTTAGAGTTCAAGCTAATGCTCGAACATAATAAGAAGTCATAAAGAGGCTATCGTGGTCAGCTAAAGGTACAGAGGGCTTAGCCAAGTTACAGTCGATTAGCGATGACGCTAGTCGATACGTCCGAAAATGTATGGGATTTGACACATGCTATAGAAATATTACGTCATTCAGCGACAACAAATGTATGTAGAAATCGAATAGATTCGTGGCGAATGACATTTGGCTACGGGCGCTGACCTAAACTCAATCGCTCGCATGTGGAATCAGTTGAAAAGATGCGCCTGAGACGTAAACCGACTCATGCACATTGATAGAGTCCATAGACGTATTGAAATCAAGCTGGGGACAAATTACTCGAGAGGCATGCTGCGTTGTTGGATAGAGAGTAGAGGAGATTTGAAAATGTTTCTAAAAGAGACAGAACACATACGCGATAGAGCATCAAATGCAGTGAAGTTTCTTTAATTTTTGACTTTTTAGTCCGAATAAAGTTCTTGGTCAGAAACGCATTTTTAGTATAAATGCTGTAAACTTCAGTGTTTTTATACTCCACTAGCTGATTCGCCAGTGGCTTCGCACGCGTTGTTAGTCATAAAAACATTACTCTCCTGCGCAGTCGGGTAAAAAGTCTCCGCCGTAAAAAGCTTATGTCTCAATCCAGATCATAATACCTACTACTGGATATAATACTAAATTTCATCAAAATCGGTCCAGCCGTGAAAACGTTACAAACAGACAGACAGAGAGACAGAGTAACAACATCAATCCCACTTTATCACACTAATATTATTAATGCAAAAGTTTGGATGTTTGTTTGTTTGTTACTCAATCACGTCGTAACGGATGAACAGATTACAATGAAATTTGGTACGTACGTAGATTATAACCTGAGTTACCACATAAGCTACTTTTTATTGACAAACTATGCATGGGAAGCCGCGGGCGGAAGCTAGTAATATTACAAACGCGAAAGTTTGTATGGATGTAGTGTGGATGTTTGTTATTCTTTCACGCAAGCTACTGAATGGATTTTAATGAAATTTGGTATAAACGTAGATTATAACCTAGATTAACACATAGGCTACTTTTATTGACAAAACACGCGTGCGAAGCCGCGGGCGGAAGCTAGTTTATAATATTAGTAAGGATTATGCTATATTACTTGTAGTTAATCTGGACCAGTTGCTTATTACCTAGAAATCGATTACAACATTCTTTAGAAAGTTCAACTGTTTCTTTTGTATTTTTTTATAATAAATTAATGAATATTATTTATTTTTCAGCTTACCTTATGAGTATTCTATCAGTTATCTGGTTCCCATAGTGTAAGCTTTGATTAGTTTGGGGTTAGCGCTCGCTATTAATTTATATTCATCTATTTCTATTGCAAGCTATACACATTACTGCAGTTTCTAACAGTTCATTGTTCAATTTTAAACAGCGGCTATTTCAATTCCAATTCCAAATAAATCCGTTGGAGCTGACAAAGAGCGACTTGTTTACTAACTACCCACTGGTTCGACAAACGGACAATGATATTTGAACGGCCTACTAACTTGGTAAAACCTATAAGCTAGGGGCAAAATTTTTTGTGCAAAGTCGAATATGATTTTATTTTATAATTTAATGTAGTAATTAGTTTTATTCTTAGTATTATAAAATTTAGTAGTTAAGTTAAGTATCACTTTGATATCATGTACCTACTTAAATAAAAACTGAGTTAATATTGAAATTAATATTGCCAATAAATTGACTATTATAATAGGTAGTGGTTTCATTCAAATGAATAAAATATTTATAGCCAACTAGCTTCCGCCCGCGGTTTTGTACGCGTGATCTGTCAATATAAAGTAGCCTAAGTTTTAATCCAGGTCATATTCTATCTATATACCAAAGTTTATCGAAATCGGTTCTGCCGTTACGACGTGATTGAGTAACAAACAAACAAACATCGAAACTTTCTCATTTATAATATTAGTGCGATATTAATTTACTTGATAATTTAAATTAAAAGGATCACTTTGAAACGTTCCTTCGTCGCAACCAAACCAGGAAAGACCTAAGCTGAAACAACGCTGGATGTTCTTTTAATAGAGAATTACAAAATTAACCTCTGCATACTTTGACTTCAGTAGGAGACTGAAGGCTCATACGGTATCTAAGGATGCTAATCCTCAAAATGCTGTGTACTGGCATCGATCCGTTGTTTGACATTCGCATCACGCCTGCAGGCCTACTGCGTCGTTGTCATGGCAACGGTCCCGGCTCCTATTCAGGGATACCGCCGTAAAAACTTTCAGGAATTTCTATTTTTATGTTGACCGAATGTTAATCACTTCATGAACTGCTCTGAATTAGCATAGTAATATTGTACCCAGTTTTATACTTAATCGTAAATTATTTTTCGTTTTGAGCTGAATTTATTAGGGTAGATAATACAACAATTTGGGGGCAAAAATATGTAGGTAGTCTTTTAAAACAACCCCAAAATACCACTACATAAGCTTAAGTTAGCCAAGGTAGAGCGGTACCTAGAGCAGATTTCAATATTTTTTTATATACCAATATATACAGGGTGTTTGGTAATATACAGACGATATTCAAGTGACAGTTTCTCAAAACATAAAAATTACTTCTCGAAAAAAAAACTACTGGTTATATTATCAAATTTTAAAGAAAATCGACTAAGTTTAGGTGATTAATTCGATATAAAACTTACTGCCTACTCTTGCAATGGACATCCAAAAATAAAGGCAGATTTGATATCTCTTTTGGAAATGGCTGCGGGTTTTGGGTTAGAAAGGGACAACAAGATATATCTCGAGACGCCACCAGTATCTGTGGTTAGATGGCAAGCATTATGCAATAGCACAACATAAGTTTAATAAAGTGTTTGTTTTTACATGCCAAAATAAATTTCACATTTCTATGGTAAACATTTCACAAATATATTTAATATGCTCATCAAAATAACCCCTTTAATTTTGTGCGTATATTATCAAACACCTATATACCTATATATGTAAATTATAGGCTTGCGTTTGCCCGCGATCTTGCCTGATGGTAGGTAAGCGATGATGCAGTCTGCAATAGTATAGGTACGCTTGCCTAGAAGAAAACTATTCACCCGCGACTTGAAGACTTCTATAATTCGTAGAAGTAAAGACTAGGGCAACCTCAACCTAAGTTAAAACCTAAAAAGCTTTTTATCTTAGGCTAACGGTTATACCGATTACCTAAATAAATAAATAAATATTGCTGGATATTTCACAGCGCTATCTAACCCCAAACTAAGCAAAGCTTGTACTATGGGAACCAGATAACTGATATAATACTTATATACTTTTTTTTTGTAAATACATACTGATAATATATAGAAATACATCCAGACCCGGAACAAATATCTGTAGATGATGCAAACATTTGTTCCATAACTTTAAACAAATGTTTGCATAATCTACAGATATTTGTTCCGGGTCTGGATGTTTTTCTAAATACATCCAGACCCGGAACAAATATCTGTAGATGATGCAAACATTTGTGCCATAACTTTAAACAAATATCTGTAGATGATGCAAACATTTGTTCCATAACTTTAAACAAATGTTTGCATAATCTACAGATATTTGTTCCGGGTCTGGATGTTTTTCTAAATATTATAAGTATGTATTTGCAAAAAAAAAAGTATATAAGTATTCTATCAGTTATCTGGTTCCCATAGTACAAGCTTTGCTTAGTTTGGGGCTAGATAGCACTGTGAAATGTCCAGCAATATTTATTTATTTATTATTTTATTTATTTGTGCCGCGGCGGGAATCGAACTCACTACCTCCTGCGTCTCAGCCGGCTATTTGCCCACTGCGCCACGGAGGTCGTCAAATAATCAATCCTTATCTACTTTAGAAGATATATTGCGTATCTACGAGGTATATCTACCTATAGGTATCGCACGAGGGTGTTTCTCTATAAATAGTCACAGGAAACATCGGCTTCCTCACCTACTATCAGAGCACATTGCACTGTTTACGTTAGAGGCGGTTTTTAACACAAACAGACACAGGGTGATGACCTTAAAAAGGTCATGTACAAACGAAAACAAGTAAAATTAAATAATAAATAATTCTGGACATTTTACACAGCGCTATCTAGCCCCAAACTAAGCAAAGCTGTACTATGAGAACCAGATAACTGATAGAATACTTAAATACATTTGTTTTTTTGTAAATACGTATTTATTATTAAAGATAAATACCCAAACCGGGGACAAATATCTGTAGACCATGCAAACATTTGTCCCGCAGCGGAAACGAGCCCGTATTCTCCTGCGGCTCAGCCGACTATTCGCCCACTGCGCCACGGAGGTCCACTATAATATATAGCAATACAGCAATATTATTGATTTTCCGACACTAATAAAATGTAAGTAACTAATTCCATACTCATATAAACATAAAGAAAAAGTACAAAACGGATTTACCAAAAGTGGATATTACGGAAAACGAGTTTTTTGTCAGTTTTCTTAATAACAGCTCCAAAACAATATGACACAATAATATGGTTTTGAAATGTGTAAATTAAGCTATTTTATATAATACTCCTTTATATACCGCATTTGAACTAGTGCCCTATTTTAAAATGTTGAACATGTGTTTTGACTCTTTTGGCAATCATATTCAGAATATTTTGGTTTATATACTTGCAAAAAAAAAAGTTAAAATTAAGATGGGCCCGTACTATTCTATTTTATAGCTGTTACATATTGTCGATAGTTTCCTTCAGTAATTGCGGAGATAATCAGCTGTGTCAGACGAACTGACGGACACGGACAAAGTCGCACCTTAATGATTCCGTTTTACCATTTTGGTCCGGAACCCTAAAATGGAACTCTTTGGTTCCAATACAAATCATCCAAATTCTAGTTCGAACAGTTTTCGGCAACTGTTGATAAATTAACCTGTCGACAAACGAAAGCCCGGTACAGAACATACCGATTCCGAAACCACAAACATCCAATCTAACATATAAAAATCTCGTGTCTCGTGTTTGTGGTCGTACTCCTCCGAAACGGGTAGACCAATTATTATGATTTTTTTTTATATTGGTAGGTATGAGAGTAAGACGTAAAGTATTTTTGACCCTCCTACCCCTACCCCCCATTTTTTAATCGCGATTTTAGTATTGTTGTATGAACAATATCCTTATAATTTAACCGTCGTTCATTGTCATGAAGACATTAAATAAATATTATAATAAATATTGCTGGACATTTCACACAGCGCTATCTAGCCCCAAACTAAGCAGAGCTTGTACTATGGAAACCAGATAACTGATATAATACTTATATACTTTTTTTTTGTAAATAAATAAATAAATATTGCTGGACATTTCACACAGCGCTATCTAGCCCAAATTAAGCAGAGCTTGTACTATGGGAACCAGATAACTGATAGAATACTTATATACATTTTTTTTTGTAAGTACATACTTATAATACATAGAGAAACAACCAGACCCGGAACAAATATCTGTAGATCATGCAAACATTTGTTCCGCAGCGGGGATCGAACCCGCTACCTCCTGCGTTTCAGCCGGCTATTCGCCCACTGCACCACGGAGGTTGTAAATGCATATTTATAATATATAGAAAAACGTCCAAACACGGAACAAATATCTGTAGATCATGCAAACATTTGTTCCGCGGCGGGAATCGAACCCGCTACCTCCTAGGTCTCAGCCGGCTATACGCCAACTGCGCCACGGAGGCAGTCTTTCACATTTGTCACATGAAGTGTCGTTTCACTTTGACCAGAGTGTTTTATATAGTTTTTATCCCAAAGTTCCCACGGGAACGGGAAATGTCAAGCGTGCGAAGCTGCTGGCAGGTCAGCTAGCATTGTATAAAGGTTTTACTTTATATAATACTAGCTGACTCGCCAGCATAGCTTCAGGCAATTAACTTCTGGGTTAGTATCTGGCACAAATAAAATTGCAAAGCGAGGCGTTAAAATAAAACCTGACACAAATATTTCAAAAAGGTTCGTAAATATTGTTCCATATTTCGACAAAACATCGTAAAAATGTAAATGAAAAGCGTCCCGGTCCGGCTCCGGTGACCAATATTCAAAGTATTGTGGATGTTCCATACTTGTTTCATATTTCTACAAATCAGCGCCGACTCCATCTCCGTTTGACCACTTTTGTGTTATTTTCGTGAAATCACTTGCTTTACCATAAAATCTATTATAAAGTACATTTTTACTAACCAACCTATTTGCCTACTCAGTTCATAATAGCATATACTAGGTAGTAGAAATTAAAATACCCGTAGCACTCTACGAGTGTACTCTACGGTGTTAGCGTACCACACAAAGTACAATAAATAAAAAATAAAAAACTTTATACAAATTAATAGTTTAAAAAAACGTATGCTAGGTACCTGGGTGAATCAACTTTTAAGGTACTCCTTTTGTCCCTGTCATGTAAATAGCAATAAAATCGGTATTTTATTTTAGAATATGGTTGTTTTGATGTTAACGTAAAATTAGATCCTGTGTTAACATGGTAGTTTCATAGTTTTTATAGTTTTAAGCGAAATTTTAGTTTTTCTTATGGTAACGCAGCACACCATAAGCAATCTCCATACAAAAAAACTATGTCCCCAGGCCTATGTGAAGAAGCAATGTACGACGTTTCTTAAAAAAATCTAATGAATGCACTGCATTTTCACATAATATTTTGATTCAGAAAAAGATAAGTTTACGTTTAAAGTTAACATTTATAAAAGTTTGACTTAAATTATATTTTTTACATGTACCTTAACTTTTGTCCCGAATTTTGATGAAAACCTATACAGCGTTACCGATAAAAGTTTATGACCATTTTCAAGAAATGGCGTCAAACTTGGTGTCATTAAAGGTGATTATTATCTAATATTTCGATCATGTGGTCTGACAAGGCCTACCTCACTTCTTCCGCCCCTCAGTGTGCGGTAACGCACATTGCTTCTTCACATAGGCCTGGGGACAGTTTTTTTGTATAGAGATTGCTTATGGTGTGCTGCGTTACCATAAAAAAAAAATTTCGCTTAAAACTATAAAACTATGAAACTACCATGTTAAACAGGATCTAATTTTACGTTAACATCAAAACAACCATATTCTAAAATAAAATACCGATTTTATTGCTATTTACATGACAGGGACAAAAGGAGTACCTTAAAAGTTGATTCAACACCTACCAATGATAAAAGACTAAAAGGCCAAAAATAATAGAGGCCTTTATTCCAGCATTGGGCGGACTGAAATGATAATGATGATGCAACCGATGTAACACACACACCATAAAATTATTTTTTACGGGCGTGCGTATACCTACGAACGATTTTATTTATTGAAAAAAAACATTCGCTACAATGCAGCTATTTACTCTTCCTAGTCACTAAGTAAATTTAGAAAAGCATCACATTGTCTGGGCATTATTTAAGTAGGTAGATACCTATGTAGCTCTCTACCTACCTCTTTCTACAAACATTCAAACTTAGGACGTCTTACGATCGCTTACGGACCTACCTACATGCTGCAACAATCATATTTCATCAAACATAAACATAGACAACTGCCGCCAAAATTATTATGTAGGAAGGTAAGTGCCTCACCTATGACCGTACAATATAGCTGGCACGGTCCATTTGTTCCTAAAAAGATCGCAGCAGGTATCTGAATATTTACTTACCCCAGTCGTCATCGTTTGAGGGAACACCACATCTATGTTTTCAAAAACCTGTCCAAACACGACATACAACAGCTTTAATATCAAGTGCATACGAGTGGTTTTTGATTAACATAAAAGTCGCTAGCACATATTTTATAAAGGTACATTTCAAGACAGGCACTTTTCAAAAGAAAGTCATGAGAAGTCGGCTTACAACGAGTTACACCTAGAATCATTCGAATTGATTTTGTTTCAGTTATTTTATTCCATAACCAGTGTTTGTTTAACAATCGTTTACGTAACGAAGTTATCGCCACCCTGCCAGTCAGGGAACACCGAAAACTGAACTGAACCAACTGAAAGATGAGTGAGAAGGAATTTACTTCCATTCGCGACGTATTTATGTAGCTACGAAAACAAGGATAGGTCACAATTTTGTTACTTTAGCTACATCTAGCGTTGAGTAGCAGAACTAAATTAAAAAATGATAACTGCGCCATCTAGTAGACTCACAGACTCGTAACCATGTTTACAAAATGTTGAGCGATGTCGCTGTTGAATTGACAGTATTTCTCCCAAACGAAAGTATGTACATATAAAAAAAATACATTTATGTATTCTATTATCTATCTGGTTCCTATAACTTTGCTTTGCTTAGTTTGGGGCTGGATGGCGCTGTGTGAAATCTTCAGCATTATTTATTAATATATTTTTTTTGTTTTATTTAATTAGGATTGCTGTACTCCAAAAACAAAATGTCATTGTCATTTCTCATGTCAGTTTGTGTCAGCCAGTCCAGTCAACATTTACCGCAGTGTTTAATGAACAACTGCAATTTGTATCTAGAATTATGATTCTTCTAGATTGATTCTTGTCGGGATTAATTCCAATTTTATTTACCTGCACGGATAAATTGGTGGCACTGTACTCAGTGTCTGCCTGTCTGCTATATTTTTAATGAAAAGTCACTGTAATTTAAATTTTCCAATTTAGACTGGAGACACTGACTCAAGGTTACTATGTAACCTTTTAGGTTACTTTACTTTCGTCAGGTTACTTCCAGGTTCTCGAATCTGAAGGTTACTTTTTGGGTACTTTTCGAGATCATGGATTTGTAAGTTTCGATAATTATTTAATCACGTGAAACGGAACGCACTTATGCCCTTTTTTATTCATCCGGGTCGTCTACAGGCTCGTATTGCAGTGTGCGTGAGTGCATGGTGCACTCTGCTTTACGTGAGCTGTAGGTAGCGCTCAGGTATGTGACTCATTACCCTGGCATCTACTCGCGGGGTCTATGAAACCCGGGTCACTAGGCTTAACTCATCATTGCCTATCTTGCAGAAGGTGGCTCTTTGACTCTTTTCATTTGCAATTTTGTGGCGTTACGCATTTTCACTTTTCTCGTCTTCTTCTTCCGAACTACTCCGCCGCGTCCCCAATCGGTGTGACCAGGGGCTCCAGAAGCTCGCGCGGGATGGAATAGTGACATTGACATTACCCAACGCAGAACTGCGTTACATCTAACATGCCTTTTTCTCTTTCAATGATAAAAAATGAGTTAAGAGCAGAGTGAGCATCTATCTCGGTTACTCACTTGAATTCGTTCGTAAGTTCGTAAGACCTTGGCATGCATTGGTTGGTTGGTTGTTTTATATATATTTGTATGTTGGTTTTTATAAAAAACATTGTGAAAATTTAAATAAAGACCTATCAAGTGTTAGACATCCCGAGGTCCATAAACCGTTGCGTGGCGAGGTATTCTCGCGTTTGTGCACCAAAAACACCACGCTGCGTTAATATTAAGATTTATCAATATTTTTATAAGAAACATATTGTATTTAATTTTTTTTTGTACTAAAATCTAAATAAAATGTGTCCTGACCAGAAACTCTAATTTTTTAAAATGTCTAAGAACGAAAATGCCTAAATGCCATGTCTAAAAACAAAAATGTCCATGATTCAGAACCCTGACAAATTTTCGGGGCTTTGTAGTTTTAATTACATTTCTTATCTATCCTTGTCTTTTATAAATAATCATCCAAAAGAATGAAAGAGATAGGTGGTAGTTTTAAAATAACAATCAATTTTCTGAAGCGCGAAGTCGTGTGCTGCCGACGTCCGCCCGACACGTAGAGGATTATAAGCACTTACCGTTATCGGCAGATTGACACTGGAGAAGAACATTGTGATTTGTATGGGTTCTTTGGAAGGTGGAAAGTACTTCTCTTACGACAAAGATTACTCAAAGCTCTTACTGAAAGCTTTTTGTTTTCTATCTCACTCCGTCCGCTGCCTGGCGACAAGAATGTAAACTTTACTTACCATGTAACTTATAAGTTTCGATTATTGCCACCTATCATTTTGTTTTATTTTGTTTGAAATAGTAGAACATATGAAGTGGCTGCTAGCTGGATATAATTGTGTTGCTTTGTTTGATTGTTTTGATTGAATTTAAATATAAAAAAATTGGTTTTTATTTAACGTGACAACGTCATAACAAAACTGGCGTTTAGCTATAAAGTTTAAATATAATTATGAACAAGTTTTCATAGAAATTAACTGTAATCAAATATCTATCATCAATTATATGAATCACCATAATTTTTTAGTCAATTGTAACATAACCTATTATTACTGCACTCGCCGACAGATGCTACTTTTTTTAATAATAAAAGAATAAATACTTGAAATTATACTAGTAATAAGATTTTTTAAATGCAAGAATAATTAACCTTTATTGCCAAAATAGTTGTTATAATAAGAAATGAAAACCACATTAACTTTTCACTTCACTTTATAAACAGTCAACGAAACAGTTCACGCGTAGATGTAAGTTGTGTGCTGCCGCTGTCTTTCATCTCCTCGGGCGCATAGGCCAATCGAGTGTAAGAGAGATAGATGCGGCGCAAGCGTACAATGAGCGTAACGGGACAATGAGTTATCCTTTTTCGTGCATGCAGCCAGTGTTCATCGATTTATTAGACGCTATCACGTCAAAAACATTAGACAGTTCAGTTAGACTCTTAACTAAAAACTAGATAAAATTTTAAGCCTTTAAAAATATTAAAGGTGACTTATCAATTTAAGGTTACTTTTGTATAACTAGGGTTACTTTTGACTAGAGCCCGCTGGCAACTCTGCTGACCTAGACCGACTGCAACTGTCAAGTGTCATTTATTTATTTGTTTATATAAATTTGTGAAAAAAGAAATGAACCAAAAAAATTAAACAGACAAAAACATTAAGAAATCAACAGCGCTAATAAAAATACAGTCCGAAATTTCAGTTTTTAGTTAAGTGTTTCCCATTAAATTTAATCAACATGGTTAAAGTTTGGAAGCTGGGGCTAACGAGCTTTGACACAGTCCTGAAGATCCAAATGGCTTTAGCCAGGAAGCACCTGGATGCAATGAGGAGGGGTATAGATTCCGACTATGATACATTGTTATTAGTGGAGCACAAACCAGTTTACACAGTTGGTGAGTGAACTTAATAAATGTTCAACTTTCCAAACCAGTTCCAGACCTAAATAACAATAACTATATGTACAACTAATGTTGGACATTTCACACAGCGCTGTCTTGTCCCAAACTAAGCAGACCTTGCCCTTGTACATGCAAATATTTTTTCTGCAATGGGAATCGGAACTGCAGCCTCCTGCTTCTCAGCTGGCTATTTGCCCACTGTGCCACGGAAGTCATTAAATAATATCTAAAGCATACATAATCCACTCTCTGTCTTTACTGTCTACTAAATTACAAATAGCAATAACCTTGTTTCAAATCTGGATAGAAATTGCATCCACACTAAGTAATATTATTAATTCGAAAGTAACTCTAACAGTTTGTTACAATTTTATAATGACTTGACTGATGAAGATAAAATTTCGTATTGTGACCTGAATTGAGACTGAATTGAGATTGAATTGAGAGGATGAGGACATGGGCTTCAGACTGTTTGACTAAATACATTCAAAAAGAGTACGCGATGCTGATCGTTATTCCATTAATTTGGTGTAAGAGTAATACAAAGATGAGTATATTTCTATGAAATATATTTGTTTACATTTACATAGTAATAATCCTGGCCAAAATACATAATTAATTAAAGAATTTTACATTTTTAACGAAGTTACGAAAAATAATTTAATGAAGTAGGTACTTACCTAATTAAAATTATCATCATCGTAGTTAGTCATACAATGTCGACTGCTGAACATAGGTATCCCCCATAGATTTCCAGAGTGGCTGGTCTTGTGCGGCCTACACCCAATGGCTCCCAGCCACCTTTATGAGTACTATCTTATACTGTGCTCTATCTTACGCAGTGTACTTTATGTTATGTCTGTACTTTCAGGGATTAGAGATGATTCACCAAAGTCAGAAATCTTTAGACTAAAAAGGCTCGGTGCTGAGTTCAAGAAAACCAATCGAGGAGGTCTGATCACATTTCACGGGCCGGGACAGCTTGTAGTGTACCCAATTATTAACTTGAAACATTTTAAAACAAGTGTCAAGTGGTATGTCAACAGCTTGGAAGAAACCGTTATCAGATTGTGCAATGACTTAGGTAAGATATTATTTTATCTAATTTTGTTATAGTAGCAAAAATATTTGACAACCTCCGTGGCAAAGAGGGCGAATAACCAGCTGAGACGCAGGAGGTAGCGGGTTCGATTCCCACTGCGGAACAAATGTTTGTATGATTTACAGATATTTGTTCCAGGTCTGGATGTTTTTCTATAAATTATAAGTATGTATTTACATAAAAAAGTATATAAGTATTCTATCAGTTATCTGGTTCCCATTGTACAAGCTCTGCTTAGTTTGGGGCTAGATAGCGCTGTGTGAAATGTCCAGCCATATATATTTATTTATATTTGTAGAATTTACTCAAAAATGCAAATTTCTAGTTTAATACAAGCGATAAGATAGATAGCAATAGCGTTTTTTCATTCACATCATATCACATGAAAAAAAAATTTAACACTTATTTTTTTTTTCAGGAATTAAAGCAAACCGATCACCATACACAGGAGTGTGGGTTGATGACAATAAAATAGCAGCTATTGGAATTCATGCTTCCAGATATGTAACCACCCACGGCATATCCTTGAACTGCGATAATGATCTTTCCTGGTTTGACCATATTGACCCGTGCGGCATTGTGGATAAGGGTGTCACTTCTTTATCCCGAGAGACAGGCATTTCCTTCCCCATAGAAAAGGTAACACCCATGTTCCTACGTAGTTTCAACAAAGTATTTGATTGTAAAACCAATGAAGAACTGGAAGTTAAGGTTCAGGAAGAAATATTGAGCGGCGTCTATACCTCGCTTTTACAAGTACAAAGTACCTAGTATAAAATGTACTCAAGTATCTAATTACAATCAATACAATTGTAAAAAATATTATGAATCTTTTTAGAATCTAGTAGGACAAATATTTAAATGTGTTGCGTTCAAATAAATAAAACAGTGTAAAATTTGTACAATTTTATTTAATTTGTTAATCATAATGAAAAAATAAATAATAAGGTTAATTAATTTAATAAATAAAGAAGAAATCTCAAGTTGGGTTAAGAGTAACAAATAGAGATGTACTTTTGGTACAAAACATTTGTAAAAATTAATTCGTTTCTGCAAAACCCAACTGAAAGTTCATAGACGAGGATAATTCAATTGTAAAAAGAATAAAATAGGACCTATATTTACAAAATCGTATTTTACTAAGTACTCCAGATTTTTTCTAAAAGAAAGTATGTTATGTAAAAAATAATGCAAAAAGAATGAATAGTGTAAAAATCTTAGTAACTACTTAAATGCAATAATGGAGTTTTCTTATATTCTAAATACCAATCTAATTGATTCAGAATAATCCCTTAAAAAGAAATCGTCAAAGATCCATACATTTTCCAGGGACTATTCCAAATATTTCTTTTATAATTCCTTATACATTAAGTACTCGAAAATTGTACAAAACTGGTCTAGTAACTTAAGATGTAGTAAATGCTGCATTGTCTGTTTATAGTATTAAACTAAAATGCCGATATAAAGCGTTTCAAAAACTGGCAAAATGTTAGCCCAAAAAATGCTATAAAAGCACTTGTAGATGTAATCTTTAAAAATCCTATTTGAAAAGCTTCTCGGCAACCTACCAATAAGCTTCATACGTTTACACTTAACTTAATTCCGTTAAAATATCTATATTTCTTGAAATTATTGTCGCTATCCTTCTTACAACCTTAAAATTACACTTATCAATTAGTAAATGCTTTTAAATGCAATAAATTATTACTAAAATAAATGCAAAACACGCGGTGGTTACAATAATATTGGACGGATTTCCCAAATCTTCACCACGATTTGATTTACTATCAATTGTATGGACGGATTTTCTCTACTGTATTTTGTTGGACATCAGTCGTTTGTATCACAAGTTCCAACGAACTAACTATATTGAATCGAGACGAAATCAGTCTCTACTTAGATGATTTTGTGGAAATCTAACAATGCTTGGGGGGCGCGAGCCACTTTCTCATGAAGTAGCAGAACAGGGTTGCGATATAGAGAATAACTAAAAGCGCGCAGGCAACTCCCAGAAGTAAAACGGAAGCTTTGCTTGGGCACGGCTCCACAATTGTAACTGTTTTTTCTGAAAATAAAGAAATACGTCACTTAAGAAACACAAAAACTTCCGGAGATATTTCGTTTAAACGTCGCGTTTGTCCTTCGATTTAGGTAGTTGTACTCATTCACTTTAAAGTTATTGTCGTATTGTTAACTAGCAGGTAGAAATGTATAGCTCACCTCCGAAGTTGGTTTCCGAAGCACTGCCACCAGGCTTATCAGAACGCAGGAAATCGGTGCTCTGTCTCTCATCGCCAAAGTCCAAAACGAGGATCTCTTGGGAGATGTTCATGTCTTCCTCTTGAGTGTTTTCGATCTCGTTCTGAGGTAGCGAACGCTTCCTTCTGCCCCAAGATTCAACGCTCTCGCTCTCCCATTCGCAAACCGCCTGGAAAAACCATGATGTCATACAGTCTTCTAATTTCTTTAGACATTACTATTCTATGGTATGTTAGCGTGCCTAATTTCAATGTATTGTCCACAAAAGAATATCTTTAACAAAACAGTAAGTTGTTAAAAGATACTGTTACTATGGGTATAAAAGACTTACAAATGCCGTAATATACATAGAATAAAATTATGAAATTTTCACGGCTTTTTAAATTCAAAAAGTGAGTAAGAAAATGCTCACCGGTTCACAAGGTCCGAGACAGTATTTGACGTTACACTGGAAGATGACTCCATAAGACTCTGTGAATCTGAAGGCTTCATACACTGACTGAAGCGCGTTGCCGTCTGGCACGAATGCAGGGAAGATAGAAGGGTCCACTGGACAACTGAAAAATTAAATTTCTTTATTCTTTAGTGTACGCAAATAGATTACAGACAAAAACAGCTTACAAAATGGACATGTACAAAGGCGAGCTTAACCTTAATCTTCGAAGATGATTTAGATTTCTAAATTAGAACACTAAATAATTGGTCAAGCGCGTGTCGGACCACGCACAGTGAAGGGTTCCGTAGTCAGTAAGGCTGTATCTTAGCCATTTTAAAATACAAAGTTGATTTTGGTAATTTTGTATGAACATTATATGAACTGTTTTAAAACCCAACTGCAGACATTTAAGTTGGACTACTGCTCGTAAACTGAAGCCTACTCAGCTACGATAACTACAAAAACACCTTTATCTTTCATATAGAGCCTCCCCTAAAAAAGTTCCTTTGAATTGCTAGAAAGATAGACATGGCAAAACATAACAATAGTAAGTTCGACTAAGATAGAATGAACGAATGAATGAAAATTCTTTTTTATACCTTACAAGCTAGCTTGTAAGGTATAAAAAAACAAATGTAAGTATAATGGGCGGTCTTATCGCTTAACAAAGCAGGCGATCTCTTGCAGACAACCTTTGGATGGAGAGGATCATCAAAGATGTTAGATTCGTAGATTAATATATCTGAATTCAATAAAATTATAGGGAAAAAGTAAAAAGATCGTATTGATACAAAATGTCTTTATCTTTGAAAAGGATTATAATTACTAACGATGAAGATAAATGTAATTTCCTAAGCTTTTCTTCAAACTTACCCATGCTCGTCGGTGATGTTGACCGTGGTCTTCGAGTCCTTGGCCATAGCGACGCAGCTGCGCGCGAAGATACCATAGGGCGCTGAAACAACGTCATCTTTTTAAAATTGGATTTAGATTCTATAGAAAAGAAACGATAAAAAGTATGTACAAAAGCAGTTGAAATATTATGCCTTGTGGTACTCCTGCACCAAATTCTCTATGCTGAGGCTACATTTACATCTGTCATTTATTTTTCATTGGATTATGTCTCAACGAAAGGCAAAAATTCAAATGTTAAAAGGCATTAAGATTCGTGAGAAGATGCAGATGTGGCTCCAACATTATGCGTATGCATGAGCTTGTATAAAATGCCTTACTGTCTTCTGGAATCTCGATACGGAAGGTGAGTCGGTCTCCAATGCGGACGGTCTCGACCTCTCGTTGGCGGGCGTCCAAAATGCGGATGCGAGGAGCAGGCGCCTCCGGGGCTGCTGTGATGGAAATCATATCCGGATCTCTGTAAAATGGATTTTATGTTACATCGGCTCACTGGTTACGTTTTGCTGTTTTAAACCATCTCTGAAGTAATTAATTTTGACGACCTCCATGGTGCAATGGGCAAATTGTCCGCTGAGACGCAGGAGGGTCTAGCTAGGTGTTTTTCTATATATTATAAGTTCTAAAAAATTATATATGAATTAAATCAGTTATCTGGATCCAATACAAGCTTTGCTTAGTTTGGGGCTAAATCGCGCTGTGTAAAATGTCCAGCATTATTTATTTAAATAAGGTTTTGTCTAGAGATTGTATTCTGTCTACGACTATCTCAAAAGCCAATAAACCAGATACATAAATTATTGATGTCTTCAAATATAATTTATTTACGGTTCTTGTCAAGTCTTGTTTACAGCTCAAGAATGTGTCCAGTCTTGTGTTTTTGCACCTATTTTAATTCAGACAGCGGCGCGGCGCTTCTACTAATTTGTATGCCCCTCGGTAAAAATATGATAAGTAAAGTCCGTCTTTGATCGTTAAGGCAGATGAATATCAGTTCGATTAATTTTCATCGCAATCGAAAGATCGATATCGTTCATCATAAATTATTCACACGTAAAACAAGTTTCCCATCACGTTTATGAACCGATCTTGAATAATTACTCCATTTACGAAGCACGTTTGATAATAGGTCGATGGAATTCCATATCGTCTCTTCGTGGATCATGAAGGCATATCAAAATAGCTCCGTTTTTCATGTACTGTAACCTTATCACGTAATGTCTCGGTTCTTTGCAAACGAGAATAAATTATACGGTAAATGCTGTACCAGTCTTTCTGAATGGCACTTTGTACGGCTATGGCAATCATTTAAATTGTAATGCTGTCCCACTAACCTGATGGGCACCATTCCAAAGGTGATGTTCTTTGAGCTCATGTCATATGTGCACTTGACTTTGTAGATCTTGTCCGCTTTGGTCATCACCACACTGTGGTGTTGAAGAACCACTGTGTTGGAGTATACTCCAGTCTGAAAATTTGTTCTTATATATTATAATCAAGTTCGTAATGAAAAAAAAAGATTTGGTGATGATGACGCATTGACTACTTACAACGCTCTGCGTGTTACAATCCTGACCGCCCATGGTGAGGTCCAAACGGAAGAAGTTGCTGTTGTTGACATCATTGTTGCATGTCTCTGAACGGCCCAGCGCATAAATGCGTCCGTTGAATGGCTTATTAGTGCGAACCTGCACCGCTATCCTTGTATCCTTACAAAGAACAGCGACTGAACAAAAACATAAGTCAGGAATACTAATGTCAATAAAGGGAATAAAATAAAAAGCTTAATAAATCCCAATTACCATCGTAACAGGTGCCAGTCTTGTCGCAATTGGCGTCGTTTCTAGTCAGATTGTTAGACGGGTTTGTATCCATCTGGTGATCGATCGTAACCGGCAGCTCACCGGACGGATTGATCGCTGGCTCTAGAACAAATAAAAAGCACAATAAGTGCACGTTTCTTTCAAAGCCAGTGGCACAATGGCATTCCTATTCAAAGTAAATTATAGAGCTAGCTAATAACCCCGAACTAATCTATGAATCGAGGGTACGCGCTCTTATTTACAACTGAACCGCTGATTAGTTAGATGTGCGTGCACGTATCATAATAATCGATACAAAATTGCAGCAAAACGTAAGTACTGCTTGATTCTAAATACGGCCTATCTAGTGCCCACTGCAATTACAGTAACAGCGCAAAGCTCACCGCTTGGGGCATTCTAGATTTTCACACGCACCCGATATGCCGCAAAACAGAACCTTCTAATACTCGGAATCGCACGCTGCTTGAATAGTCTGATAACGGATGGAGACATCTCTAAACGTAGATTGACTACATTGCAATTTTAGATCAACTCATATGTTAATCAACAATCAACATCTAATTTTAGGCATTACGGACGTGCTCTAATTGTAGTAGCCGAGAAACAGACGTGTAAAAAGAAATCAATGAAACAACCGTCTGAAACGGAAACAATAGAAAGTAGTGTTTCAGAATAACAATACAATGCCAGTAGCTGAATAGAGGTGAGCGTTATTGGAATGAGTCAATGTGATGAACTGTTCCTAATCGATTCGTTAGCATAGTGCCAACGTCTGGACACATTCGCGATCGTTGCCCGACCGGCCTGCGGCGTCGGTGGTAAACTGACGAATTAGGCCGTTGACCGCTGAATTTGAACAATGAATAGGAAATACCCACGAAATTCCTAAGCTGGTGACAAGCCTACCATGGAAATGCTAATGCTATACTTTCGCATGACCATGTAAAAAAATCTGGAAAGTTTATATTATTATTATTTTTTAAATATTATTTGCGGGGAAACAGGCTTACGGCCCACTTGATGGTAAGCGGTCACCGTCGCCTATTGACACCGGCAACACCCGGGGTATTGTCGATCCGTTCCCTACCCTGTAGAAACCTTTTAACATTTTCTTGAAGCGTGCCATGTCGTAGCCTAACGGGAAAACCTCAGATGATAGCTCATTCAACATCTTGCAAGTATGGGGTAGAAAAGATCGCGTGAAGTGTGTGGTGCGCGACACCCAATTGTCGATGATATGTGGATGAGCTTTATTACGATGTCGAGATGTGCGGTGGTAAAATCTCGACGACGGGATCAGATCGAATAGCTCCTCAGAACATTCCCCATTATACAGGTGGTAGAAAACACTGAGCGATCCGATGTCACGGCGGTAAATGCTTACATCCCTTCACTACAAAGTTTCTTTGAAGTCCCAAAGTTCATTTTAAGGTAACTCAACCCGGTCGCAGACTTATCGCAAAGTGACGAATAACCAGAAACGACAGAGGTACTTCTGTGAATCTCATTTGTTGCGTAGACTTCAGAAAAAACATTTCTGTGGGTGGTCCACTCCATTTACCTATAGTTACATTGTTATCGTATCATCACATAGACGTGATGCAGCGTCCTTTAATTAGATATGATTGATTCGTGTTACAAAACATGTTGATCCATGCGACTGATACCACCTATGTACGTACCAAAGGGAAACCGTAACCTAACATTTTATAATGGCGGCTAAATAAATTTGTTCGAAGGTGAAGAGTATACCTGTTTAGTAAGCGCAGTCTCGCCTAAGCTGCAGTTTTGAACTAAGTACCTAATAAAAAGTGAACTAGTTTGCTTATGCTATGTTAGCTTGTTTTTTTTGATCGGCAAGTCCACGCATCGATTTCATCTGTCTATCATAATTTACTCCATAATGCCTAACCTATTACTATAATGACACCCCGAAGGATCATGAGCGGGAGACATGCTATTTATTTTAGACGTTCAAACATGATTAATGGCCTTCGGCATCAGTGACATCGGACAAGCTTTATCATTAGTTTTGTAAGCAAAGATAGAATATGACTCGTATTCCTTTGTTTCTTCTCGTATTGTCCTGTAAATCCACTTTCTCAGCAGAACCACGTATGTATAAGAACGTATCTTGGTATCCAACAGTATACCCAAAACTATCCACGCATGGTTTTTCCTGCTTTATAAGACCTTTACAATAAACCGATTTTCATATAAATAAATAAATATTGCTGGGCATTTCACACAGCGCTATCTAGCCCCAAACTAAGCAAAGCTTGTACTATGGGAACCAGATAACTGATAGAATACTTATATACATTTTTTTTGTAAATACATACTTATAATATAGAGAGAAACAACCAGACCCTGAACAAATATCTGTAGATCTTGCAAACATTTGTTCCGCGGCGGGATCGAACCCGCTACCTCCTGCGTCTCAGCCGGCTATTCGCCCACTGCACCAAGGAGGTCGTCGAACAAATAATAAACAAACAACAAATAAGACAACAACATAAACAAATAACAAACAATAATAAAATATTTTCCCCTATGACTCAGCTGGTTTGTTACAGCAGCATATTACAGCGGAGAATATTCAAGTACAAAGTTACCCATTTGAAAATTTGGTTATAATTACATACAATAAAGGTAAATCACTTTAAAGTTTAAATACGTAAATACAATGATGAGTAGTTCGAGTCGTGTTTCGTTTCCTCCGGTGTCGTTGACTCGGCTGCATCATCCATTGCCTAGCATATTTGCAACGCTCCAACGAATTGTAAGAAATTATCAACAGTTCCCACGCTCAGGCAGGACGATTTGCTAATCGATATGCGTTATGCTTTTTTGATAATTTTGATCGGCTATTGCTAAGAGAATCCAACAAATGGTCTATCGAGATCGGCCACACATCATAGCATTGCTACTTATAAGTTTTTTTATAGGATGACATCAGCAATACCGCAAGTTCATACGTCCGTCAATCCCATGTATGTTATTAATACGTGATGAGAAAACTTTGTACCCCTTTTTAAGCTTATTGCGCGCACGGAGGAGTGCGAGCTTAGGAATAGTTAAAAGTTCATATGGAGAAGGAGGGGCGAATGCTAAAATTACGTTAAAATTAAATTAAGAACTAGTGGTTCGCCCCGAACTGAGATCTTGCGAGTCTTCGATTAAAATAAAAAAATATTATTTATAATCTTATCAAAATAATGCCACAAAATAAATAACCAAATAACTTGACCTACAGTTTCATTCAAATTACAGGTAACGGGAGTTCATGTTAAATGGTAACCCTTTTTTGGGGTAGAAATTGCATTTATTCTGGATTTCAGACTTTGGCCTATATTTGTGTCACTTAAGCTACACGCATACCAAATTACAGCACTGTGGGGTCACTGGTGTACCCTGTGAATTTTGTCAAAGTTTAGTTTTTATTATGGCTAATAGCTCAAAAACTACAAAAATTAAACTAAAAATAAACACAGGGTTGAAATGTACCAATGAAGACCTTTCATTTGACGTCCCATTTGACATAACCCTTTTTTACCCCTCTTGAACCCCAATATCTCAACAATCCCCCAATATTTTTAGCTCATTTCACACCAAAATTGTGCCATCATTATCTACCTATATACCAAATTTCACGATGATCGGATAAACGCTTCGATAGTTATCCTCGGACAAACAAACATACATACAACGCCGATTTGCCCAAGTTAAATAACACTTATGAATGACGGTCGATTTTGACCACTGCAACTAGTACTAAACAAACACGTTATCGGTGTCTAGGATGACAACAGTACATTGCAAAAGAACCTACTAAGTACATGAGTAGCTCCTTATAATCAATTATTTATCTACTCCACCATCCTCGCTACTCAAAACACGGATGTGCATGACTACTTACTTAATTAATGCACTTGTATTTCATCTATTCCACATCCGGAATAAACTTAATAAATCCAATTACTTCATCCCATCTGGGATCTAGGAATTGATGAACGTCAATTTTATATAACTCCACAATTTCACCGAGTCGATTTCTCCGAAAGTTCTTCTAAGTAGGCTTTGGATCCACTTTTTTGTGCTTCTTTTATCTCCTTTTACCAAAAAGTTTAGAGGCACCACGGCTGATTAATATTTTTTGTAACTTTGTTCATAACTTGCCGCCAGATCAGGTTACAGATTAGTGTGACCGTGATAAACAACGCGCAGTTTTTCTGATAAAAACAATTCAGCTTGTCGCATCACAGTGGTTATGTTCGGCATGCGATAAATAAGTATTTTAGTCATCCTTTTTGATTAGTGCAGTTGATTTAAGAGATGTCAGGTGGCCTAAATCGCCAACACTGGGGTTGGTTCATGTTGTCACACTTTGTGCAGTTGCATGAATGAAATTACCCGTCTAATTCTAATTCTAGGGTGGGGGGAATAAGATTTGCACTGACGTCCCACATTACACCCCGTATTGTGCATTACCCTCCTAACCTGACCCTAGCCATCCTAGCTCTTTGAAGTTACGGAACAGGATTTTGGGTTGATGGATGCAGCTTTCCAAGATCCCCGTGGATGTTGTAAAAATTTACCCGTACAAGCACAATATTAGAGCGTGAGAAAGGAATCATGTGTGTCTTCTTTCGATTTTATGTTCCGATTATTATGGTTAAGGGCATTACCGGCTATTTCTTATCGGCAATCATTTAACAGCTTCCAATAAACGTCGAGCCATGAAGGACGGTATATTTTAAAAGTCAAGTGATTAAAAACAGGTCTAGTCTGTCTTGCCTCGTGGTCGGAAGTGTCCGCACAAGGATGTAACGGTGGTGTTCGATAGTTCCCTATGTAATCATGAGATGCCATGCTATGCCGTTACCCGAGCACTGGATATCTAATGCCTAGCAAAGAAGTCGTTTACCTATTAACTGGAAACGGTGCAAGCTGAACTTGCTGGATTGCAACAATAATTTGATTCTCTGTATAATGAAAGTGGCCCAGTGGCATTCCTAGGTGGTGTTATTAAGATGGGTGAATCTATGATTTTTATTGGTCCAAATATCATCGCTATATAGATTTAAGAGATAAATGTCAAAACATTTATCCTTAAATTAATTTTGATTTAGTCTTTTACCTAGCAGATCTGAAAATCAGGTAGAGATAGAGAATGGCAATCAAAATATGGCTAATCAAACAGTGTTTCATTTAATTTATAATGTAATAAAGCCGTGCTTAATTATTAAAAATAACTTTTCCCATTAAAAACACACGAGAAATAGTATCCGAATGAATCAAAGACATAAACCTCGAAACATACAAAATATATAAATTAATAATTATAAATTAACGTCAAATTACCTATGTAAATATAGTGGATATTAGTGTCATTTTCTAAAAGGGCAATTTAATGTGAATTCGTTGTAGATTCGCAATATAAGAGTCACTGACCTATGTTACACACGCCGAAGGCAAGGCCGGCCAAGGCCGTTATCTAACTAGTTGCGTTATTAATACCATCGGAACTAATGCTATGTTGCTGACCGCAGGAGAATCTTTGAACAGATTATAGTTTCTAACCGTTCCCGCTGATTAGTTTGCTTAGTAAATTGATTGGTTGCCCGTTTAATATAAACACGAATCGGAGGAGGAATTTCTCGTGGTTTACTTAATGCAGATTTTGCTGATTGCTATAATAAGAGATTTTCAGAAAACGCTACAAATATTATCATGTTTTCTGTATCAAAACTTTGATTTATATATTGGTGATGCTACCTGGCCAATGTTATTGTTCCGTTCAGCAGGGATTGAGTTACTTTTATCGCGTTTATTCAATTATATCGGAATTGGGACTGGAACACGATTGAACCCTACAAAAACTATTCAATTTGTGTAGGTACGAGCACCGTTACCGAGGCACGCACGACCGGCGCCGGCGACCGATAATAGAGGCTGCTTTGTTGCTATTGTCACTTTTTGCACTGAAATGCAACGGAATACAGAATAAGAAGCAGTGAGTACATGATTCAGCGCATTGTACACATAACTATCTAAATTACATCGACACGTATCGGCGATATCGTTCTATTCAATGTGAACATATCAAATTACCAAACTAATTTAATAAGGTATGGAGCTTCACTTGGTCAAATTGAGATTGTTGTTGTGAAATACTGGACCATACGCGCTAGTTAATCTCATTTGTATATAATACCAAATGACATTGCTAGAGATATAACACCTTATTATATGAAGTAAGAAAAATTTCAATAAAAGTGCACTTTTTAAATATTGTGTAATTTTTTTTTCGTGTATATGGGAACTCTGAAATTTCACAGCTATCACCTGTGATTATTCCGATTAATAAAAATGTAGCATTACACAAAAGAAGAACGTGTTATCAATGCGAAAACTTATAATTAAAATGGAGAGTAGTCAAAAAAATGTAAAATTAAAATTTAAGCCTCCTCTGCATCGACGTACCGGTAGATCTCTTGAAAATATTGCTGCTATAAACGAAAGTGTGGCCGAAACCCCGAAAACATCAATTCGGTACCGTGCTCAACAACTTCAAATTTCACGAAGCACTACGCAGCGAATTTTGACGAAAAACCTCCACCTTCACCCGTACAAGATTCAGTTTACTCAGGACTCAAACCACTAAACTATGCAAAGCGTCGGAAATTCGTTCAATGGGCAATAGAACAAAGTGAAGCGAACGCCGATTTTTCGAATTGTGGACACATTAGGTGAACCTTCTCGTCAAAAAAATTCCGCGAAGTTTGCGAGCAGTAACTTTCACAACTTCTTGTAATAAGTTTTCACAATCATAACTAGTTACTTCTTTTGTGTAACGCTCCATTTTTATTAAGCGGAATAATCACAGGTGATAGCTGTCAAATTTCAGAGATCAAAATTTAAAAAGTGCACTCTTATTGAGACACCCTATAGAAGTATTTGGTTAAGCAAACAAGATTAAAGTTGATATTTTAATAAAAAATACATCAATAGCAAAGCAATTCAGAATTAGCTATGCAATTTTCATCATAATAGAAAGAGAATACACTAACTGTTAAAATAATCTTGATTAGCATAAGATAACCGCAGCCAACGTAATTATCCCACTATTATGGACAAGGAAATGCAGAGGATTGAATTTGTTCGCAACGGTATTAGTACCTACCTACGGAAAAATATATGAATGGTTCATTATATGAGGAATTTTTTTTATGATTAGTTCTTCGTTTCGCCACAATCTCACCTGATAGTAAGTGAGGATGTGATCTAAGAAATGGTCATCATCATTATCATATCGACCATAGGACGTCCATTGCTTAGTATAGGCCCCATAGATTTCTAGAGTGACCGATCTTGTCGGCCTGCACTCAACGGCTCCCAGTAAACTTTATCAGGTCGTCTTTCCAACTATAGTATATAGCTAGTCTAGTGGGGGTCATCCTACGCCGTGCTTTCCAGTGCGTGGTCTCCACGCGAAAACCTTTCTGCCCGTAAGGCGGCCAGTTATTCGTGCTATGTGCCCCACTTCTATCAGCTTGCTAATCCTCTGGCTCTTCTGATTTTCGTGTGTTCACGAATCTCTTCATTTCTGATTCGATCGACACATTTTTATATCCGTTGACTGACAGATATTTTTGAACACATGCCAGTGATCCGCAAACACCAGTAATGCGACGCGCCACAAGCGCGAACTCTAAAGAAACGAGCTAATTCACAACTTGATTCAGATCTTTTACCGAGGTCTATTTAAGTCTCACGTAATGGAGTAGCTGGCATCCCGGTTATAGCGGAACCAGGATTGGTCTTACAAGTAACAAGCCGTTTGTAGGAGGTAATAATTCATATCGCAAATGTTTGTTTGAGAGCTGTTATGTTTTTGCAACTGATGAATGATACATTCGCTCAGTTAGTAGCCCTATAAATCTTAATGTTCCGGTACTTTGCTATGATCAAAGCTATTCTTTGAGTGAAATGGAATGAAATATTAATAAATTTAATAAATGTCAAATTATACATTTACAATCCTAGCGATAATTATTAGACTTTACAGTTCATGGTGGGAGCAATACATATTAGTAGGTTTTGGGTTTTTAAAGGGTTTTGGGTCTTAAATTATCTTAACTCTAATTGAACTTTAAAAGACTAAAAACATATTTATGACTTGGATAGCTTAACAGTCAGCAAAACGCTTTTGCATTTTTTGACCTATATGGCACCAGGACATAAGAGTGCGTCCTGGTTTTAAACCGAAATGTCCTGGTATTTCAACCTTCAAATCTTGGATTCCAAAATTTGGAGATGGCAACCCTATGTATGCCGTACTATTGCCCTCCGCCGGGCTAAGTTGTAAATAAAATAAATTAAATTGTATTTATTCAAAAGTAAAAAAGTGCATTCACTTGTGCATCAGGTTTGAGGTTGAGAGATAATTTTACTACTTTGAAGTCCATTGATAACCCCAAAGACTGGCAAGGTTATATAGATGCCTTGTAGTTTAAAATTTTGCTCGTAAAATAAAATGTATTATATTCCTGTTTCGAAAAGTGTTGAATGGATAAAAGAGCTAAAAGTAAATACAATCCAGAATGTGAATAACATTAGGATTTCATGACGACAAGGTCCATAAATAACTCAGGCTGCCAAGCACTTTTCCATTGTTTTCTATTTTCTATCCAATCCTGTCACGATCTCACAGGGAAACGAGCGCTGTTCTTGCTCATCTTATCTGCCCGCGAATCGATTGCATCGCCTCGATCTCAGGAATTCCAGATATCAAGAGCTTTTGACCCCGACCCCGAGGCGAAGTGGACTCATTTATTTACGTTACATTGACTCTCGATTAAAATTCTATTGACGATTCCTATCGTTAAAACATATTGTTATTATGTTTTTTCCTAACCCAATGTTAGCTCTGCTTTCTAGTTCCTGATTTTTGATTTATGTGTCTGACTGTATCAAACTTAGAGTACCTATCTAGTTGTTTTGTTCTAGCATAATTGTTTTGGAATCAGTATTTGTTGTTCTGTGTGAACTATTTGCTCATGTCGATTGAGTTGCGGTAAATACCGAAGCACTCGCCAGACTGATTGTACTTTGCTCTCATCATTTTGATTCAATGATTAACCTGATAACGCAAAAACTTGCTTCTTTGTATGAACTTCACACGGCTAAGGGGGAGGTGAGAAGGTATTCATAATCGGAGGTCTAACAATTAACTTCCGCTGACTTACCAAGCACTAATGGCGTAATTATAAAGATTTGTATCGTTTTATTGTTTTAAATTATAAACCACTAATATGGATTTAACATGTATTTAATGCGGTAATGCTAGGTTTTCAACAGACTTGTCCAATCCGGTTTCAACATCATAATGATATTTGGCAAAGCTCGTTCATGGACCTAGTTATTGAACGAGCGAAGCGAGATCTCCAAATCAACTTGGGCAAATCGGCGTTGTATGTATGTATGTTTGTTTGTTTGTCCGAGGATAACTTTCGAAGCGTTTATCCGATCATCATAAAATTTGGTATATAGGTAATAAGGGCACAATTTTGGTGTGACTCAATGACCTAAATATTTAGGGGGGTTGTTGAGATATTGGGGTTCAGGAGGGGTAAAAAAAATGAAAATGAGACTATTAGGTCAAGTGAGACGTCAAATGAAAGGTCTTTATTAGTACATTTCGACCTCGTTTTTATTTTTAGTAAAGTTCTTGTAGTTTTTGGGTTATTAGCCATAATAAAAACTAAACTTTGACAAAATTCACAGGGTACACCAGTGACTCCACAGTGCTGTAATTTAGTATGCGTGTAGCTTAAGTATCACAAATATAGGCAAAAGTCTGAAATCTAGAATAACTGCAGTTTGTACCCCAAAAAAGAATAACCAATTAACATGAACTTCCGTTACCTATAATTTGAATGAAACTGTAGGTCAAGCTCATTGGTTATTTATTTCGTGGCACTATTTTGATAGTCGAAGATTACGAATAATATTTTTTTTGTTTTTTATGATACAGTCGCGAGATCTCAGTTCGAGGCGACCCACTAATTAATTCATTCATAGTAGCTTTATTTGATCAATTATTCCAGAGTTTTAATAAGAACATTGCCACAGACAAAGCAGACCCACGTAACATACGTTCCCAGTTTAAGGTTAGTAAATCATGAGAGACCGAACCGAACGATTCGTACAACATTGCAGAAGCTATTTTTCAACAAAAAAAATGCGTCTCCAGTCGTGCGAGCCGTTACGCGTAGACCACCGCAGTGGTTACAGCATCTGGACGTGTCATGATATCTATGGCAAGGCTTGATTTAGTACGGGTATTCGATGCTTCTCGTAATGATGGGATGTAAAAGCCTCTTATTCCGTCATACCTATATACCTACGAACTAACACAATAGCAACTATGCCTTTTCTCCCACTTTGATAATGTCGTTGTTCATACACTATGTGATGGGCTACAAATCCAGGTCTAAAGCAGGAAAACACGTTCGAATCGATATCATTCTCCTGAACTGATCCATTCATGAACCGTTTTTTGAGGACTTATCACGATTTACGATCAAAAGTCTTCAATTGTCGTTCAATTCCTCGTCTAAAATGAATGAATAGAGAAATGATAAAAAAACTTGAGGCAACTTTCTTGGAGGCGCGTAAATGCCATCCCACCGGGTAACTGTACTGCGTGTTGCGCTGATTGCGCTCGCGGTAAAAAGTGCTGCGTATGCGTCGCCAATGCAATGGCTTAGCTGTTTTAGACCAGAAGCTAGAAAATGTATTTTTACTAAAAACTGTTGCTGCCTCATGTGACTGAAGGTCTTTAAAAATGATTAAACATGATCGCATTAAATCGACTGGTGGGAAAAATATAGTATATTTGAATATGCTGTGCTTCATCAGGATTAAACTAATGTCTTCTCTTCAGAGAATAGACACTAAGTTTTCTATACTACGCTAGACTAAAGGGGCATTCGTCGTGTCCGTTTAATCTTATTCGTAATCCTTAAGTTTCAACACCTTTTTTTTATACACACAAGCTGACGGGCCTCCTGGTTTTAAATGGCAATCGTCGCCTATAAACTCCTGCAGGCAGGACTCGTGAGTCATGGTACTGCAGTCATTTGAAATTTTTACCTTCTCTACCGTCGACAAAAGCTTTATATTGTGTGGTCATTATGAAGTAAAGAATCTTCACTGGCTCCTTAGCTATAAGAGCTATCGCTTACTCATAACAACTCGGCACCATTATCTGATGTATGCAATGGCTAACGATATTAACTTGCAACTTCTGCAGATGTTATCATGTTAATTCATTACATGATCGCTCATGTGCTCACTATGAAAAGTATACAGTAGCTGCAGTAATGAATAATCGGGTCGGATAATGTTTTATTTACATTTATAATTCGTAAAAAGAACCTCAAATCGTATAATTCTCTTCATGATCCAAATAAAACTTGGGCTCCTAAATAGTGATAAATCTTGTGAACCAAAAAATGTTTCAAACCCCATATTTTTATTAATATCCAAAGTGTCAAACTGAAACTACTTACAGTCTGAATAGCGAATCTTATTCTTCCATTCAGAGCAAGTATGCTAAAAAAGCTCACGCACAAATTGCTTTCACGTTCTGAGTACTGGCTTCTAAGGAGCTGCAATCGTGTGAAAAATTTTAATCACATCCTCTTTGCGATTTAATGAGATACGACCGTTTGATGATTTTACGATGATAGTTTTGACAGCACAATAGTGCGTCCTGATGATTACTGATTAGCATGCGAATTAGTATTGGTACTAAATATACTTTCATTGGTCATGTTGTTGAAAAAGGGTGAATGCACTCAACCATCTGGCAAGCAAGTACCTCGTGATAGATACTAGCTACGAATACTTAATTGACGAGTGCGGTATAAGTACCACATTTCTCTAACTATATTATTGGATGCACATGCTTGCCAGCTGCTAGTAACTTGTGCCAGTTGCTGTCCTGTAATTGCCGAGTGCTACGTCATTACCGATGCTGCACATCATTCAATTTATCTGTTCTTCTTATAAAAAATTATAAGTGACGCAAAAGTTTGAAAAAAAAAACTAAGAGTAGTCGCATATGATGTGTAACATCTGACCACCGCGCGCTGTTTGGTCAAATCAAATAGCGCCTGCTTCCCCGGTTTCCTGTTACACATTTCCGTCCCTTTTGCCAAAATCACTCCCACAAACCGAAAGGAAAGATGTTACATATCAAAAATACTTGTAATTCAGAATCAATTTTGTAGAAGGTGCGGAAACATTGCTTAGTTAATTATGGCATTACCTGGAATTATTATGAAATGAGGAACGGCTGATCATGATTTCATTTTAATTGTATCTGTTTAACCTATTGGTTCTGGCTATTCTAGAATCTTTGTCGAAAAGTCTCACCTATTAATCACAGTGATGAAGCTTAAACATTATAAGTCAGTAACCTCGGAATTATCTCACAAAATATAGTGCTATCAAGTAAAAATATTGCCGATCGATACATCTTGATAATGCCCTCGTAATTTCTTCCTTATTTTAGTTCTGACTAGCGCGGCAAGTCCGGCAACTAAATTATGGCTTGTACACGTGAGGCTTACGACCTGCGCTCTAAAGTTTAAAACCAGCTTTATTGCAAGTTGTCCTATGAGGAAATAACCGAACCCATCGACTAATTTATATTTTGGAATCTCATGTTTATGGAGCAACTATTACGATGATATTATATCAATTCAAAACATTCTGATTCAATGCGCGTAGGTACTTTCAAGTTTTAACATGAGGTCCATAGGACTTCACATAATTTTTCAACTCGATGCTATGTGTGGGGTAGTTGTAGACACATATGTTATTATTAACAGTTTTTTAATACCGAGGAGAACGAAGGCGCCACGATTCTTGTAATTATTTGCCACTATAAAGTTATTTCATACAAGATTTTAAATTGAACCTTATATTATTTTCCCATTATCAAAGAGCGGCTTGTGGTAATGACGTACTAAAAACATAAAATAAAAATGTTAATGTCATTGCTGATTATTTATTGAGACCTATAGAACAAATTTCAAATATTTTATGTATTACGATATCATTACCCGAAGGGCGATGTATCGCCGTTATTAGCATCTCTTATTTATCGATATTAGTCTCGAACTCTCCTGAGCGTCTAATAATTATGAATAAATATATTTTGCAATGATCAGTTTTATAGTTCCTGGCTAAACCTGTACAGACTAGCGTTCCAGAACATGAAAATATAATAAAATATGCTATTCTATAATATAAATTTCTAATAGTAGAAAGCCGCGTATTAGGTAATTAAAAAAAAAGGTACTCACTCTCACAGAAGTTTTCAAAGTATTTCCCAATAGGTTCTCCATCATCAATCAGGGGTCTGTCAGCGTTCAAATACGCGGACGGTCCATCAGGCAGGGTGTGGTGGTCGAGATGGTACAGCTTGCAGTTGTAGCTCGTCGAATGTGGCGCTCCCATGTACAGGAACGAACGACACAGGAACTCTGATTCTATTTCGCATGCTAGCCTGCACGCAGCCTCGGATGTCACCTGTGCCCAACGAATATTAAATTAAGGACTTAAAAGGCGGATTTACGTATGAAGCAGGTTATCAACTCTACCAAGACCTACCGGCATTAAGTTGCGCACGACTTTGACATTGTACAGGTGTTAACGTAGCACACTTGATTAATTTCACCATATTGCTTGTAAAAGGTCGTAATTAAAGGCTATTTTTAGAAGTGCTCAAGCAACATAAGGAAGTAAGGAGGAGTTCTCCTCGATTGACATTTGTTCACAAGGGAACTTTTAAAAGTGAAACTTTGAAAATAATTATGGATGATAACACACATGCATGATAACAACGCAACACAAAATACTGGTTATTATAATATGTGTATGAATTTGTGATATAACTACTTAAATATATGTGTATATATATTTTTTATCAACCTTTTTGTGTTTTTACAGGTAATTTGTTAAATTCGTGGTATATATGAATTTATTTATGATATAACTACTTGTGTATATATATTCTATGTATTTTATCAACCTATTTGTGTTTTACACGTAATTTGCTTAAGTCGTATTTTTAGTTTAATTAAGACTGTCTATTTATATATTCTTTTTATATAAAGTAAATCCGTTAGTAATATGTAGTTGGTATCTATATAATAAGGGTTGTGGATTTTTTAAATAAATAAAATAAATAATAAATAAACATGTACCAATGACACAAAAAATATAAGTGCCGGTAGGCAATCGAAACCTGCTATAAACGTGAGTGTGCCCAAAGATTATTACCTGAGTCATGTCTCAGATCTCATCAATTACGCAACAGTGACAACATCAATATTAATCGATTGATGTCCTGTCAACCACCTACGCCAATTTCGCGATAAAAATAGCAATAAGTAAGGGCCATTGTCAATTGAAGCATGGAGTGTAACTCGCACGACGGCACGACATACATTTACAAGTAGACAGCAGTTTGATTCACAACATTTTGGAAGCTACAACCGGTCGCAAACAGCCGCTTTAGAGGACTGTAGATCGAAGATGTAATTTTCGAGACATAAATAGCAACAAGTAAGGATTGCAAACTGGTTATTTTTTTTATGTGATTACTACTCGTATTATAAAGTTGTTGGTTTTATCTGCTGCTAGAGTAAAAAATATTGTCATTGGCTTGCTTAAAGAAATTGTCATAGCATATTTGTAAGTTAGTAATTTATTGAACCATCAGGTTTACCGTCAAATACCATTTAAACAAGATAATTTTATGCTCATAATAAAAAGGTTTTACAATACTAGATAATTGGCGTGTTACTGTTTAATAACATGTGTATGATATGGATCTTAGAAATAAGAGATGGATAAAAAGTGCTTTCATGTTATTACCTAATGGTATCAAAGCTTAAAAGAAACAAATAAATAAATAAATATTGCTGGACATTTCACACAGCGCTATCTAGCCCCAAACTAAACAGAGCTTGTACTATTGGAACCAGATAACTGATACAATACTTATATACTTTTTTTTTGTAAATACATACTTTTAATATATAGTAAAACACCCGGACACGGAACAAATATCTGTAGAGCATGCAAACATTTGTTCCGTGGCGGGAATCGAACCCGCTACCTCCTGCGTCTCAGCCGACTATACGCCCACTGCGCCATGGAGGTCGTCAATGACAATGATAGTGAGATGTTGATGGATAAAGTATTGATGGCAATGCCCCATTTTATATGTTAAAGCCACCACCCAAGGGACGATAAATATTCGACCATTATCCTAACCTCTGCCTTCAAGCAGTTAAGATACGAGGAAGCGTGATCGGCCCTCTCGAAACAAACAAAATTGATTTTGTAGCCAATTACGTTACTTGCTAACAAGATAACATGTTCATTATATCTACAAACAATATATATAACGTCTAATTAAAAATATGAATGATGTAGTTATGTTTAAAACAAAGCGCTGTAATTAAAAACAAAACATTTCGTAATACAAGCCACAACTTTAATGACGGTCGGCGTCATCGGTCCCTCAACTAACTGGACTATTTAATATGCAACAAATAGGTTTCATCGCTATGTTAATTGTTCTTGGCCATTATCCAGGTGCGCGTAAACAGGGTGTCTATAGGCTTGGATCTCAAATAGGTAATAGAAAACCCTTTCGTTTTTGCAAAGATGCTGTACATACGTTGACCAATAATTGGTAGTCTATTTTTTTTTTAATTGGATATAACTTCGTTTGACCACAATCTCACCTGGTAAGTGATGGTGTGGCCTAAGTTGAAGCACGAAGATCTAGAAGAAACCTATTTTCTCGTACCTTAAAGAGGCCCGGATTGTATTCTTTAAGAAAAACAGACGACGGCAAAGTGTTCTATACCTTAGCTGTACGCATCATGAACGTAGAACCAAAACGGTGTATGCGAATGGGTGGTATATTGACTAGGTATGGATGGTACGGAGCCGTGCGCCTGCTTGTCCTTTGATGGAAGGGAGATGTCGTGATCAGATCGTATAGTTCCTGGGCACATTCCCCAAAATGTATTCTGTAAAAGATCGATAGGCTTGCAACTTTACGGCGGTGTCCTAGACTTTGGGTCTTAGTCTCCGCCATATATTGCTCACCTATACACTTAAAAGCCCTACGTTCTATCGAGTCTAAGGTAGCGAGCTGGTATTTGGCATCCATCCCAAAGGTGGCAGCAGTACTCCATACCAAACCGGACTTGAGCTTTGTAAAGACTAAGAAGCTGTCCTAGTGTGAAGTATCTCCTGACCTTGTTGAGGATGCCGAGCTTCATGGCAGCTGTTTTAGCCTTAGACTCGATGTATGAGCTGAAGTTGAGTGTAGGCGTGAGCGAAACCCCTAGGACCTCTAGGTCTATTTAGTCGTGATCTTATTGTGCACTCAAAAATCAGCGTTGTTTTGAATATAAATTGCTGTGCAAAATAAACGCAATTTTGTCTTTGATCTGTAATAGTGTAGTGGTACCTGCAGCTCCTTGTCAGTGTAGTAATGTAGGCCGGCGTATTGCGCCACCTTATCCTCAGCAACTCCTACTCTCGGCGCCGTGAAAACTCGCTGGCCCTTGCACGCTTGCGTCGCCTTCAGGCACAGGTTCTGGGACCACACACAGAAAACATGAAATTACATAAAACATAGTAATACCACTAACTAAGTGCTTGTTTATTTACATACGTTCAAACGCACCGCAATAAGAAGCGATTGCTTTCCGCGAAATTGGATGTTAGAGTGCGTTTATATACAAAACAGGTGGCCGCTTGTCTACCGGTGCTCGATACCACAACGACGCTTAAAGTATCAAAGTAATACAATCATTTTGTCTGTAATGTGCATTCGTTCGTACCGGTTAGCACCGGTGCCGGTCGCCCATAGACAGTACAAAGCAATCTGCTTTAACTCTGAATTCGCACTAAGTCTTGCAATGTTGCAAGTAAATAATACGTCTTGTTTCTGTTGTAAATTACCGGTAAGTATCATAATATAACTTAGATAGATACACGATGCAAGTAAACTTAAATATACGTAATGGAATGCTGTATAATGAGGACGTGATAGAAAGTCGGTTACATTGATAAGGCCATAAGAAACATAAATTATCTGAACTGTCAGAGTTACGACTTTGCAGAAAATGAATAGATAGCCAATGCTTGTCGTAGAGCTTTCAGCTGTGAATAGAGATTTACAAAGAACTTTCCTCCAAGGACCTAAAGTCAGAAGAAGTGCATGATGATTTTGCTTGAATAACTAATTTATGGATATTACTGCTTCAATAGCTAAGATACATCTAAGAATGTTTCCAGCCGTAGGTATTTTATTTCGGTCGGTAAGTTTTCTTACCAACATTGTGATCTAAATAGTCATTTATCATTTATTATATATATTAGTAATGAGCGAATCATTAGTGCAGGAACAGTATTCAACGTTTCTTAGGATCAATAAGATCACAATATGTCCTCAGCAGTCAATGATACTGCATTGAAAAGAATATCTTTCATCGTATATTTAGCGTCATCTCAATATAACTGAATTGGTTACGATGCGTCGCCGATTACAGGCATGAAGTCCCGCTTGATCTGAATTTTAAATTTTATTTTATATCTATTCCAGGAGTTCTATGTATGATTGATCAAGCGAAGCGAGATCACTAAATCAACTTGGGCAAATCGGCGTTGTATGTATGTATGTATGTTTGTTTGTCCGAGGATAACTTTCGAAGCGTTGATCCGATCATCATGAAATTTGATATATAGGTAGGTCACAATTTTGGTGTGACTAAATGAGCTAAAAATGTTGGGGGGGGTTGTTGAGATATTGGGGTTCAAGAGGGGTAAAAAAAATTGACTATTAATAGAGAAAATGAGACTATTAGGTCAAATAGGATGTGAAATGAAAGTTCTTCATTAGTACATTTAGACTCCGTTTTTATTTTTAGTAAAGTCATTATAGTTTTTGAGTTATTAGCCATAATAAAAACTGAACTTTGACAAAATTCACAGGGTACACTAGTTACCCCACAGTGCTGTAATTTGGTATGCGTGTAGCATAAGTGACACAAATACAGGCAAAAGTCTGAAATCCAGAATAACTGCAATTTGTACCCCAAAAAAATAACCACATTACATGAACTCACGTTACCTGTAATTTGAATGAAACTGTAGGTCAAGTTAGTTGGTTATTTATTTTGTGGCACTATTTTGATAGTCAAAGATTACAAATAATATTTTGTTGTTGTAATCGGAGACTCGCGAGATCTCGGTTCGGGCAAACAACTAGTCTAATCTAAAGAGCCTGCTGGATCCCACTGCTGGGCAAAGGCCTCCTTTCCATTCTTCCATTCAACCCAGTCTAGGGCTTCTGTCGACCAGATCGCACTGGGCGCGTCAAGTTCGTCCTGCCATTTCCTGCGACCTGCCGCGCGGTTTTGCACCTTGTGGAACCCACTTGGTGGCCCACAACTCACAAGTCATGTTCAAATGGTATCGCTGTAAAAATTTTCTTACCTCAAAGTAGTCAGTCCCAGGAGTGTCGACCAGTTGCACAAAGTGTTGAGCAGTGCGCCTATCGGAGTCACTGAGAGCGCATCTCATACTGCCATATTCATACTCCGCAGATCGACAAGGGAATTTTTTCTGTATAACAAATTACTTTTTAACAAAAATATAACCACTTTTACTTAGACAACTTTCGTGATTTGTTTCAATCATCATTAATATAAAAACGGGATGTATCACGTACCTGAAACATTGTGAATTGAACCGAAACATTATCGGTCGTAACATCGATAAAACGGTACGTGATAAATGCCGTATTTATAATAGTGATTAAAATATAACCGACTTCAGAAAACAGTTAACTATTTAAATTTCGGAACCGGTACTCTAAAATGAAAAGCGGTTACTGAAACGTCTACTTCATTTTTAAAGAGCTCTCCAACAATACAACACAACGGAATGCAACCAAAATACTTTTTTATACCCTCTACCTCAATGGAAAGTACCTTCAAAATTATTTGACCTCGATGAAACTTATATGGGAACCTAGGAGCTATAAAATCTAATTATAAACAAAGAAGTTATAGCTGAATTTTTTTCCTACGAAATGAGAAAGTCCTCCTTTTTTTGAAGTCGTTTAAAAAATGACATAAAACCTCTTTAATTTTTCTAAACCAAACTACCACAATTTGGTCCTATGCGTAGGGAATTATATTTTCATTGAGTTGATATGTTATGATTTATTTTGCACGAACTCTGTGGCATGACGCGACGCAAGATTTGTGGGTTCTCATTGCGGCATAAATGTTTGCATCATCAGCAAATATTTGCTCCTTCTGGGTATTGTGGTACCATGATACTCGTAATTCCTTATACCTAGGATACGGGTAATCCTAGCGAGGACAGGACTGAGTGTCACTGTTAATTAAGTATTTTTTTTTTAAATAGCTATTATTGGATTTCGTAGTATTGGCTACACCAGGGCGCGGGCGGCGACATTCAGTCAACTAGTTATTCTCTTCTACCTGAACATTCAAAAACATGCCCCAATAATTGTAATTAACTTTAAGGGCTCCAATAAACAATCAATCTCCAATTGATCAATATTTAGTAGATCGTTAAAAGTGATTGAGCTTCTGTACCAATGATCTCACGACCGACAAGTAAGTAGACCAATGATTGATATAAGATAGTCGTCTTGAACTTTGATGTCGTAAATAGTTCAAAAGTATGTCAATTGTTGGTTTGCACTCATAAATAGACAAAGGGCGAGTATGTCAGTGGGGCGACTCAAGTATAACCTTTTCATCCAAGTATATTATTGCAACTACCTATTCATATTAACGATAGGTGTACGCTTTTATAACAAACTCCCAAGGGATGTACAAAAATTGACAATTAACAAATTTAAAAGCGTAATTAAACAAAATCTTTGTAAAAAATCCTACTATAAAATATCGGATTATTTAGATGATTGAGAAGCTTGGGATTGAAATTGCTCCAACTCATTCAAAATGTTACAATTTAGTCGTAATTTATTTTCTGTATTGTTATGTATTCTAAAAGGAAAATTAAAAAAACAACCAGCCTTGTTTCTTGCCTTTCTTTCCTGGCTTAGTCGCGAAGGAACCGGCAGTAAAATTGACGTTTCAAAGTGATCCTTGTGATTTTAATGAATAAAAATATTTGACATTGATAAAAATCATAACATGACTTTATATCAAAAAAGATAGTATTATGTTAATCGTTATTTTCTGTGAATTGTCTTAAAAACCAGTGAAAGTACTGTATGTAATCAATTTATGTATTAGTTAACTGTAAGAGACTTATGTGCCAGAATCCTCAATGCAAAATAGTGTTGGGTTATCAAAATCATTCGAAGTATAAATTTGAAAGAAGAATGTCAGACATTATTGTAAAATTTATACTTCGAATGATTTTGATAACCCAACACCATTTTGCATTCAGGATACTGGCATTTTCAATAAACAGAATTACAATAAAGATGCCCCATCATTTCGCCAATACCCTGATTACCTAACTGGGTTGAATCCATAAAATATAAATTGAATAGATCAACGGTACTAAGACGATACTGTCATAATGCTTAAGGGGAGTGTACATAGCCTTCAACGGGTAAATAACAGTTTTTACCCAGTGCAGTTCATGACAACCGGGAAATATGGTAGAGCAAGTGCGATGAATGAGAATTTATTGATGCTGGAGAAATGCCATTGGAATTCTTTGTTTTTATACTACGTGTTCAACAGCTTTTTTGCTGAAAACAGTTTACATTTTTTTTAGTGTTGCAAGAGAGCTTGAGGAATGGTTCTTTCTGATGTAAGAGTAGGTATAAATAGAATAAGAGTAGGTATAAATAACACTTTATTTTTTCTTGCAGTATTTTTTGCGTTACTTAATTCTCAACTAGTAGAATAATACCACTGGTTTACTCAATAGCATCATAGTGTATAGCCTCATTGGATTCTTTACTCTGGCACATAATAGGTCTTTACCTATGAAATTGCCGTTCTTCAGTACTGGTCATTTCAAACAGAAAAAAATGTTTGGAATGGCTTAGTATTCTAAATTCAAATTAATTTTGTTTTAAAAACATGACATTCTTTTTACAAACTCAGTCTTTTGTTTATTGATTAGCGTTGTATTTTCATTACATTTAAACATTTTTCGTCATAATGGATACTTTAAAAATTCGTGTAATTATGGAATATGAGTTCCGTCGTGGCACCAACGCGACACAAACGGCACGTAACATCAAAAACGTTTACGGAGAGAACTGTACAAACGAACGCACAACCCGTTATTGGTTTTCCCGGTTCCGTTCTGGAAATTTTGACTTGAAAAATAAAGCTCGTGGTCGTCCGGAGACTTTGGTCAACAATGATGAATTAAAGACGATTGTGGAAGCTGACGAAACTCAATCTACAGCTGAGCTAGCAGCAGCTTTTGATGTTAGCATCAAAACAATTTTGATCCATTTGCGACAACTAGGCAAGGTAAAAAAACTTGAAAGATGGGTGCCCCACGAACTTAACGATCGCCAGCGCAACGTACGCGTCGAGACCTGCCTCGCGCTGCTCAATAGGCATCAATAAACTGCCAATGCGTTGGCAAAGATGCGTCGATTGCATAGGTGATTACTTTGAATAACAGAAATAACAAAAGTTAAAAAAAATAAGTACTTTCACTTATTCCATACAAAACGGCAATTTCATGGGTAAAGACCTAATATTTTGTTAAAGTTATAACTTGGTTGAAAAGTTCCATGTCACATTTAAAAATAACACATGTGCGCATATACTGACCTCGTTCAGACATGCAGCGAGACAGGCCTCCTTGGTAGAAGTATAGATGATAGTATTGTCGAGACCCCGCAGAGCTTTGCCGGGCACTCGCTCGAAGGCCCAAGGTCGCAGACAGACGCTTTCAGACCGCACTTGCAGCTTCACCATGTAGTATGTGTTCACCGAACGCTGATAAAAAAAGACGTTGAAATAAAGTTACAGTATGATTCTAAAAGATAAATTAGAATATCAAATTAAGATTGTCGCTCCCTCTACTGCTTTTACTGAGTTTACTGAATAAAACATACTGAAAAATAATGCATATTATTGCAATATTTATGTAAGAACTTTTGGTTTTGACGTAATGAAGTAGCGTAATCTGGATCAGGATTCAGGATCTCTAGGTATATATCTTTCCAGACCATCATTTTTAGATATGGCCTATATCTATGCATACGCGATTCATACCTTTATCATCTGGTTGAAGGACTAACTCATGAGTATATGGATTGCTTTCGCAGTTATCTAGTGTGCGTGCTTATCTACAGTAGTTAAAGTAGCCCCCTAGTAGTTTCAAACAGTTACCTTGATACCACAAAATAAGATAAACAATGGTTAACGCGTGTTTAAAAAAATCCTTACATGTTTTTGTACAGAATTTTTTTCAAACAGTGTTCAGCAGTGTTTAACATTTAGCTGTTTGCAAATAAACGTTTTATTATAAAGTTGCCAAGTGATTTTTTTGTAAATCTGTTCAATAGCGCGTATAATCCTGACTTTACGTGAGATTATCACAGTTCAGTAGTCACTGGACTATAATTTTCATTATGGTTTCTTAAATAGCAACAGCGACATGCACCACTTGTCAGCGTATTTCAGTCTTGGCTGATCATTAGGCCTGATAGTGATTCAATCACATGCAAGAGAATCTATAGTCTTTTGGTCTCAAGATATTGGACCGTATTTCTCATTATTAAAAGCTAGAATGGTGCTGATTTTACTGACTGTACTTTGTTAGATTTCCTAAGTTGGCCGATTAAATCTGAATTGTTAATCGTATCGGCATCGGCAAGCTAATTGGCAGTATCTTAGTATTCAGTGGATTTATTTAGCTATTAGCTTGTCCAGATTTGGTCTTGGCTTCTGAGACATGAACCTTGAAATAATGGCCGCTGTAAACAAGGATTAAGCTTTGTATTTTGATAAGGACATCTAAGAGACGTAATGAGTCCTGTACATGGACGATATTTATACCAAAGACCTTAGTAGTCCTAAGTTATAGTTTTGTTTTCATTGTTACTTCTTGGGATTGTTCTTTTATCGTAATAACACTGCAGGTGCAATTTCGTTTTTAATAAACCATCTTTCCCACCAGTTCCTGCAGAGATCAGAGAAACTGGTAAAACTTCATATCATAAGCTAAATGCACCACATTAAAATTAAAAAGATTCTTTACCTGTGGAATTGCATTAGGGTTGTTAGCTTGCGTGTCATTCTGCAGCAAGCATCGTGTTTCCTGCACTGGTGTCAACGGATTCAGTACAAAACTGTAACAAAAACAAACATGTTAATTGCAATAAAAAATCCCACACAATATTTCCACAAGATGTGGTTCGTAATGTCATGAATGTGCGGTATTTCGCATATCAAAGATTCTCTACAGAGGCTGAGAATATCACACTGAGAAAATGAAGATCGCATTGATTGACCGGACAATCAAACGATGATCAAGAATGGTCTGTGTTCAGTCACTTACTAGTACATGTTACATTGCACCTTGCTTTTGACAGAACTGAAACCTCTGTAACAGATTATTATTGTGCCGTCCGAGGATAAGGAAGATGAATTTGAAAGACTGATGTTGTGTAGGTACATAACTTGATGCGCCTAAAGATCACGTACTTAAAGGACGAAATCTACATAAGTATAAAAATATGTGAAGATATAATTTTGTACCGCTTCTTTAAGCTTAGGTATTGCACAAGGAGAAGTGTGAGATTTGACTAAGTCTATATGGAAAAGGGAAAAAAACCCCGCCAAATTTCAACCACTGTGCTTGGCCACCACAATAGCCTGAATAATTTCATGATGGGCAAAAACATAGTTTCAACAAAACCTAGGCGATAAAGAATAATGGTTCAAGCAACAAAATAAACAAAAATATGCCTTAATTGCACTTTCCATAGTTCCTCCGTTTCAATTGTATAGCAAAAGTTGCATTGAACAATCAAACAACGGTAAATTCAAATAGACATCAACACCACAAGTAGGTTCACACAAGTTGGCCACCGAAAGAAAGCGTTTAATTGCAATGTAACTCTGCAATTTTATGACCACACCATTATTAACGGATTTTAACAGTTGTTTTATTTCTGCAATCATCGTTTGATCAACTAAGCAGAACAACATGATACTTTAGAAATGTGAAAGAAATACGGTATTCATTGGGATTAAAATAACGCAAAATTTAGTTATTTTCATATTACACTAATCACAAAATTACTGTGGGCATAGTGGACTGGGCACATAGCTCGAAGAACTGACGGCCGTTGGGGCAGAAAGGTTCTCGAATGTAGACCACGCATTAGAAAGCGCAGCGTAGGATGCTAGATGGGAAGACGACCTGATAAAGGTTGCTGGGAGCCGTTGGGTGCCGCACAAGATCGGTAACTCTGGAAATCTATGGGGGAGGCCTATGTTCAGCAGTGGACGATCTCTGGCTGATATCATGACACTAATAATTTAGCTAACACTACGTTTTCAAGTATGTTTCCAGATTTTGATATAACAGCTATCATATCTATTCTCAACGCTTAGCCGTTTACCATTCGTAATAATGGTAATGGCCTAAGATTGTCATGAAAAGATTTGTAGTATTAATTTTCTCTTAGAAATTAAAATGTACTTGCTTCCATATTTTTCCTCATTCCTTCCTAATTGATGTCGTTCACCTCCGTTCGGACACGTCGGGAGAAATGTTCTCTGACAAGTCAGTACCAACCTAGTACTTCGATAGTACATTGCACCGGGAAGGGACTACCCACTGCCGGAGTCCAGTTTACTTACGACGAGTACGTAGACAAACGTGAGCGCAAGCGTAAAGCGCTAAGTAACGTGAGAAATGGACGGCTAGGAAAGCAGGGTACAGCGCCGAGAGACGTACGACCTTCGTTTATCTCCTTTGGACGTCTGAACGCATGGAGCATATTGCGTTATGCAAATTTTCGCGTGGATACTTATCTAGGTATCCTGACTTATGATATTATGATAGCAAACCACAATTATACTGAGTTTTACTACTGTAGCTAGGTACATAAATAAAATCTGATTTATAATAAACTAAATGCAATTAAAATTATTGTAATTGATGTATTTTTTAATAGTTTCTGGATTATCCAAATTCATAAACCATGAATGCGAGTCCGCGCGCGGAAGTTAGAATAATAAACGTAAAAAAATCTATTGCGATTATCCCTTCTCTACCGTAAGTACCTCAGACCATGCTCTACAATTCCAATGTATAATTTTCAAAACAAAACTAAACCACACTTTCAAACCAGCAGTACACCAGACCAGACTAGATGTCGAATGATACTGCTTTTTAATGACCTAAAAGGCTCAGTACTATGATTACCTGAGTTTCTTAATTGAAGAGGCGCCGGGAACCAGCTACTTGTTTTAGTAATTGCGTAGTTATAGGTAGTGTAGATGCATTATCTATGAGGTATAAAGACTTGCACATATTGAAGAACAGAATGCGGAGTAAGAGTCTTGCGTAGACGAACTACATCGCCGCTACACTGCTACGTAAAATTAAATTAATTTATAGTTTTGGAATACCAATTTGGTTGAATGGGACCGTCTATTTGCAGCCTATTAACACACGATTTATTAAAAAAAAAAACTAAATTTGGAGTATCTACACAAACTTTCAGCTAGGTCTCGCAAGTCATTAAAGTCGAACAATACGATGCTTTAAATTTACAATACCGCTGATTACCGTTTTAATTGTGCCGGTGGTTCATTATCATCATCATCATTATAATTTAATATTATGATGACCTCGTCGTCCACAGCCTACCCCATAGATTACCAGAGAAAAGGTAGTCTGGAAGAGATCGCTTTTAGCGATAAGACCGCCCATTTCCTTGCCTTTCTGCCCCAACGGGCGTCATTTCTTCGAGCAATGTACCCCGCCCACTGCACTTCAGCTTGCTAATCCTTTGCACCATGTCAGTGCCTTTGATTCGTCTACGAATTTTCTCATTTCTGATTCGATCTCGTAGAGAAACACCAAACATAGTTCTCCATAGCACGCTGAGCTACCTTGACCCTTCTTATGAGGGCCATGGTGAAAAGTATAAACATATAGGCGTCTATACTATACTATAGATTGTTTGTTTGTTTGCATTGAATACGCTCCGAAACTACTGGACCGATTTAAAAAATTATTTCACCGTTGGGAAGCTACACTATCCCCAGGTGGTATAGGCTACTTTTTACCCAACTGTGCAGAAGGAGGGTAATGTTTTATTGAATAACTACGAGTGCGAATGGTCAGCTAGTATTAAATAAAAGAGCAGCTGTAGACGTAGGTTACCTAGCTAGAACAAATCACCTTTTTTGTTGGAGTGCGGAGGCTTTGTGTGTGCAAGCCTTATTTTACTTTTACTTTGTATGATTAGTAGATAACGTATAATGCATATTAAATTTATAACAAATTACTAGTAATTTACGTTCTGTTGATATTTATACTGAACTAGCTGTTACCCGCGACTTCGTACGCGTTACACTACTAAATGTGTAGGTAACCTAGAAATAAAGCTAAACTCGCTGTTGCAACTTGACTTGACACCCCATTTTTATCCCATGGGGCTTGATTTATGGGATAAAAAGTAGCCTATATGTTATTCTAGGTCTAGAACTATACTTCAGCAAAGTTTGTGCCCAATCCGATGAGTAGTTTTGGTGTGAAGGGTAACAAAGACCAAAATCATTTTCGTATAGAAACTTTGATATCCCATTTTTATCCCATGGGATCTGATTTATGGGATAATTGGTAGCCTATGTGGTGATCCAGGTTATAATCTACGTATATACCAAATTTCAACGAAATCAGTTAAGCCGTTACGCGCCATGGTCAAATAGTCTAAGATGAATTTTTTTGTTAGTGTTTTGGTAGACCCAAATACTTATAAATGCTTTGAAATTGGTTTTAGTATGTCCTATTCTTTTACAAGCTTTGTTTTATGGATTAGCAAGCTGAAAAGGCAATGGGCGGGGCACATAGCTCGAAGAACTGACAGCCATGTACGCACTGGAAAGCACAGCTTAAGACCGCCCATAGATGGAAAGACGACCTATACTTATGTTCAGCAGTGGACATCCTATGGACGATATGATAATGATGATAATCCTTTTATAACTAAATAAAAAAATAAAAAAAATATTTCTGGACATTTCACACAGCGCTATCTAGCCCCAAACTAAGAAGAACTTGTACTATGAGAACCAGATAACTGATAGAATACATATACATTTTTTTTGGTAAATACATACTTATAATATAGAAACAATCAGACCCGGAACCGATCGTGCAAACATTTGTTCCGCGGCGGGAATCGAACCCGCTACCTCCTGCGTCTCAGCCGGCACTAAATAGAATGTAAATATTCCTTCAGTTCTTAATCTGCAATCCACTCGGGAATAACGGTTAATAACCGTAATATTCGTTGTTTATTATTATAAGCTGTCTACAGGAATAAACCGTTTCACGTTTAACAGGCTGTATTTATTGCTACTACTAATAAAGGCTATACTTTGATAAATATTTATGATGAATTTGAAATAGAAATTTCATTAAAACGTTTAGTTATAAACAAACTAACTGTAAACTTTGTTTAAATAAAATACGAAAAGGGACGGATTCATTTTCTTTTGGCGGATACATACATCAAAAGTGAGTGGAAAATAATGGAATGGCATGAGAGTCGAAATATACTAAATTGTGACCCCAATTTTTAAAAAGGTACTCAATTTATTCGGTACAAATGCGTTTCATCCGCTTTGATAATGTTGATTAAAAATGAATGCAATACTTTTAATGTATCCGCTAACAAACTCACGTAGGTGTTCAAGTATTGCCTACAAACATACTGACAAATTACATATCTTTATGTTATTAATCGATGTTTCGGTAGTCGTAAACATGAAAAAATATCCAAACTATGATTAATGCATCAACAAAATCGGAAGACTAATGATGCTGCATATCTTTCGATTTCATAATCAAAGTTTTATCTCATGAGTTTAAGTGTTATCTTTGAGTTTGAATAGTATTATAATTAGGTAATTTTCTAGAAATATAGGAAAGGATGTTTTCATCAACGATACGCTCAGATTAACTTGTATGGGTTGTGAGTCGTGACAGTTACCTAAATAAGAATACGTATTCGATAGTGCTGTGGATCAAAATGATAATAGAGATAGGCTTATACAGGGTTGCCAATACAAGGACATCAAAAAAAGTATAAACTCCTCACTCCCTGTACCGGGTACCTGAAAATATCCCAGGTATGTTTCCCGATATTTTGTAGTTATGATTTTATTAGTTGACCCGGCGAAATTCGTACCTTGACATGCATATCACGCGGGCTGCCAATTTACGTCACCGGTAGAATTGTGAGTATCATTAGCTGCATCTATGTATGAGAAAACGAATTTTCTTCATATATTATTTTTACGTGAATATTTCCGATATTTTAATAGTTATTCTGCTATTCGGGACGGAGACAAAACCAACAAATTAAAGATTATCAATATCAGTCCCGCCGTTCTCGAGTTGATTTTATTTAAGTTTTGTTGAGAATTTGTTGAATGGTTAAAACTTATACAACATCAACTACAATATATGTTCTATGTCTTCTGATTATCATGTAAATGATAATTATTTTCTTTTTGAAAACAAATAATTATTAAACCTAAAACCTAATTATCATTTAACATGATTCTTATGAATTTTTCCATGTATAAAATAATCAGCATCTTAATATTATTGCAGTACAAGAAAACAGTTAGAAAAACATTTTTGTCCACACTGTTTTGGCCACCCTGTATTTTGCTTGGGGTGGACGCAATTTTTGTTTTAACTTAGATTGATCTTAGTTCGCCACAATCTGGTTAGCGATAATGTGTTTAAGATGGAGCAAGCATGAGAGTATCACTGTTACTTTAATGAGATCCAGATTGTTGTTTCCAGGGAATACAGACGATCGACAGTAGAGTGTTCCACACCTTAGCACCTTACCACGCATTAATTAACGTAAAACTGAAACGAAAACTACCCACGGTAATACGACTTATTTAATACTCCGCCATTATATATGTAGGTACCTTTGTTTCTAATGTGTCAAATCCTATATCTATAACCAGTCCTGATAGTCCCTCGTGTCCGCGTACGTGTATGTATGTATGTATGTCTCTCTGTGTGTTGTTATTTTAATTATAATTTCATTTAATTGTATAATTTTATTTTATTTAATTTGGTTTGATTCAATTTTATTTAATTTTATTTGGGTAATTTTATTTAATGTGAGTTGTATTTGTAGAATGGCGTGGTATGAGTCAATGGCTTGAAATATACAATTTTATTTTTAGGTTTAAACAAACAAAGAAACAAAATCTTTATTAATTTATAAAAACTTCTTTTTTTTATAAAACTTTTTTATTTATAGGGTAGTTTGTACCAGAACAAGAAATTAAATAATTAAGAACATAATCACGAACAAGAAACCAAAAAGTAAGTCAACATTTCCGGAGCTCGACTCGTGTGAGGCAAAACACGTGTCGGTAATTTATACTTGCTAATTGTTAACAGGTTTTTGTGGCGTCTTCCGGTGAAGTTTCTTCAGCGACCGAGAAGAATTTTGATGATCATTATTAACGGAGGATCATCAAAGAGGATCAGGATCATTATCATTTTTGACGCAGGAGGTAGCGGGTTGGATTCCCGCCACGGAACAAATGTTTGCATGATCTACAGATATTTGTTCCGAGTCTGGTTGTTTCTCTATATATTATAAGTATGTATTTACAAAAAAAATGTATGTAAGTATTCTATCAGTTATCAGGTTCCCATAGTACAAGCTCTGCTTAGTTTGGGGCTAGATAGCGCTGTGTGTAATATCCAGCAATATTTATTTTATTATTATTTATTTATTAAGATGAAAATCCCGTAATATTGCTGTTTGAAATATTAGGCAATGTATAGTTGTGTGTGCTCAATTCTCTCCTGATTTCTAAAAAAGAATCCGAAGACCTACTTGTCCTTACCGTAATGGCATGAATACTTCACTGTAATGGTTTGCAATATTATTAGTTCTATCTTGACTACCCTGCCTACGCAAGTTGCAAACACGTTCCGACTGCGGCAATGAAACAAATTGGTACAAAATAACACTAACACACTTTTCTGCAATCGAGGCGAAGAAATAGATAATTTTAACGCTGGTAGGCCAAAAAGAGCAAAGCTCTCCGTCCTACCCTACTCGAATTAACCTTGTTTTTTTACTAATGCTAAACAGCGGTTGTGCCCGCGGCTATTCTTACGTGTCGCATCACGTATGATGCTGTTATTATTTAATAAGCAACCTATAGAAAGCTGGTTTCGCTCGCCCTAGGCTAAGCTTAACAATTACATGATTGACAGGTTGTGTGACGCAGCTTGAGGAGGCGTGGTGAGCTGTGACGTCACCACATTTAGAAGATCACGGACAGTCACTCTTTAAAAAGTTTACCTATACATCCATTGTACCATGAGAAGATGAACGGGCACGGTGATAGAATATAGAAAGAGATATAATATAAAACAGAACAGAAGGCAAAACAAATAATTTAGTAAGTTTAATTTAAATATTTTCAAAGAAAAAGCTCAAGAACTTCATTAAGTACTTTGCGATAAGATCGCTATAGACCTCCAAAACAATGATAGAAATTTAATGTTAGTTGGATGAATTCAATGTTAGAATGTTATCGACAATTCTTATCTTACAAAGTAAAGAATCTATTAAAGCGCCTATTAGGCATGTAATGACTTAACTGTCAAGCTGTTTACACGCCTTATCATCCCGTTACGCTGCTTAATCCATTATACTTAAAGTAACCTCGACGATTTACGATTATGACAAAATTGTCTGAAGTGAGATCTGATCGCCATCAGCCACTATCTACCCGTTAGCTGGCAACACAGCTATATATGAAATAGCTGCTTCATTCTGGTCAAAGTCTAAATATTTTATTCATTAAAATCACAAGGATCACTTTGAAACGTGAATTTTACTGCCTGTTTCTTCGTGATCAAGCCAGAAAAGAAAGGCAAGAAACAAGGCTGGTTGTTTTTTTTAATGATCCTTTTAGAATACTTAACAATACAGAAAATAAATTACGTCTACGAGGGGTGATCCAAAAGTAATGATAATCAATAATAAACACCATGAATAAAATAAAAAAATAAATTTATTTCTCAACATAGTCTCCTAGCAAGTCTATACATTTAGTCCATCTCTTTTCTAAACCTAAAATTCCCTTAGAAAAAAAATCTTTATCTTGACTCTCAAAAAAGTCCTCAACCGCGGCCATCACGTCGCTATCATCGTCAAATTTCTTGCCTCGGAGGTGTTCCTTGAGTCGTGGAAAGAGATAGAAGTCACTGGGGGCTACATCTGGTGAATAGGGGGGGTGTTCCACCAGCTCGAAGCCCGCTTCCTGAATGGCAGCCATGGCAATTCCAGCTTTGTGAACCGGTGCGTTGTCTTGATGGAACAGCACTCCAGCCCGCAGTTTGCCTCGCCTTTTCTCCTTAATAGCTTCCCGCAATCTTCTTATTTGTTCTGCATAGTAGGAGCCTGTAATAGTGGCCCCCTTTTCCAAGTAGTCCACCATGATTATTCCTTTAGCGTCCCAAAAAATAGACGCCATAACCTTCCCTGCTGAGCTTGACACTTTGAATTTCTTCGGCGTCGGTTCATCGGATCGTTTCCATGTCATCGATTGTTGTTTTGTTTCAGGATCAAAATGGTGGATCCAGGTCTCCTACATGGTCACAAAACGTGACAAAAAATTATCTTTATCTGCCTGAAACTTTTCGAGATTTGCTCTTGACATGTCGACTCGTTTCTTCTTTTGCTCGTCGTTTAACATTTTCGGTACCCAACTAGAGGAGACCTTTCTCATATGCAATTCGTTCGTAAGGATTCTTTGAATGCTGCCATATGAGATCCCTGTGACCTCAGCTACATGCCTGATAGTCACTCTTCGATCTTCCAATACAACTTCTTCAACTTTTTTCACATTTTCTTCAGTGAGGGACGTCGATGGGCGTCCTTCGCGGTGTTCGTCTTCTGTCGATGTTCTTCCCAGCTTAAACTCCTTAGCCCAGCGTGCAACTGTGGAATATGGAGGAGAAGAGTCCCTTAATGTTTCCACCAAGTCGCTGTGTATGTCTTTGGTACACATTTTTTTCAAGCAGAGGTATTTAATGACAGCTCTGATTTCGTGTTTTTCCATTTTTATGTTCACTCCTTGACAGTCCGTCTTCAAATGAATGTAGCTCCCGGGAATCGTGGCCTATTTATATGATTTTTTTTTTCCTGAACTAGTGGATGACTGAGCAAGTGACTGATATTTTTTTCTATTTTTGTGTGCACTAGAAATAACTGATTATCACTACTTTTGGATCACCCCTAGTACATTGTAACATTTTGTACGAGTTGGAGCAATTTCAATCTCAACCTTCTCTATTAGGCATCTAAATAATCCGATATTTTATCTTGGCTTTTTTACAAAGCTTTTTTTTATAGAAGGCTTTTTTTTTCAGTGCGAGGCGAGACGTTATTCGGAGCGGATCGCACTCACCCTGATGAAGGTTCACGAATTGAACCGAAACATTGTCGGTCGAAACACCGATAAGACGGTATGTGATAAATCCCGTATTTATAATAATGATTTTTTATAAAGATTTTGTTTAATTACGTTTTTAAATTTGTTAATTGTCAATTTTTGTACATCCCTTGGGAGTTTCTTATAAACGTCTTGCCCTTTAAACGATTTACTAACTTCGTGGAGTCTACAAGTAGCAACAGCGAGTTTATATTTATGTCTAGTATTAAAATTATGATTATCGCTATTTTTCTTAAACAAATTAATATTTTTGTGAACATACATTAGATTTTCATAGATTTATTGACAAGAGAATGTCATAATATTTATTTCTTTAAACTAATTGCGTAATGATTCTCTGGGGTCTATATTATAAATTGCACGAACAGCTCTCTTCTGCAGCACAAAAACGGTGTTTATAACTGCAGCACTCCCCCACAGCAGTGTACCGTATGACATAATGCTGTGGAAGTAGCTGGTAGGTACTAATAGAAGTACTTTATAATAACTAATAATAAACCAACATCTTGTACCTTGCTTATAAATTATCCCTCTGCGTGCTAGCTGATATTCAATGGGGTTAACATATTATCGCAATTAGAGCCGTCTTTAAGAAACTGTCTTATTAGAAGTACTGGTTTAGAAGTTAGTGGTTTATTCAACCGAACATATCCACCACGACTTATTTTTGCTCTCACTTAGAAAAGTCGACTTATTTTTAGCTCGCGTTGTTTAGTAATATACTGACGATATTCAAGTAACGGTTTCTCAAAACATAAAAAAAACTTCTATCATAATATTATAAACTTACAAAAATCGACTAGTTTAGGTAATTCGATATAAACCTTACTGCCTACTCTTGCAATCGGCATCCAAAAATAAAGGCCGATTTGATATCTCTTTCGGAAATGGCTGCGGGTTTTGTGTTAGAAAGGGACAACAAGAGATATCACGAGACGTCACCAATACAATATCTGTGGTTAGATGGCAAGCATTATGCAATAGCACAACATAAGTTTAATAGTGTTTATTTTTACATGCCAAAATAAATTTCACATTTTTATGGTAAACATTTCAGAAATTTATTTATTATGCTCATCAAAATAACCCCATTCATGTTTGTGCGTATATTATCAAACACCCTATATAAAAGTTATTCACTTATGCAAATAAACTTTTGTACCTGAAACGATGCTCTTTGAGGCCCTATTGGCTTATATGGCTTATGAAACATTATATGCAATATAGTATGGCATATATAGCAATATAGTATATCAGTAGCTTGTGGTCCATCTGCTTTCCATCAGCTGTGATGACATTGCATGCAAGCGCCAAAGCACACGTATTCTCTTAACTATGCCATCAATCACAGACGGTGGAAATCGGAAAGTAGCCCGTGAATCTCGCGTTCCATCTCACTCTATATTAATACACTTTTAATAATATTTTGATGGCTGAATTAATGATCACATCGCGCTTGCAATCGGAGAAAGTTCAGTTATTGCGCACATCATTTTTGTTCTTTTTGTGCCCAATTAAGCAAAAAACATCGTGTCTAGATTCTGTCGCAGTCTCGGTAGAAAGTCTGCCCAAAAACAATTTGAAATACGCCTCACAGTTATGGGGCATGTCGTTTGAGACGTAATCGGCATGACAGCATCTGATAGAGAGGTCGTGATCCTGCTATTTCTCGAAGGTATTTAATCCGAGTTGGATTTTGTCAGATGAGCGGTATCGGCGATCGTCCGCTCCCGAATACCGTATTTCCTGAGCGAGGTGGCACGGCAGTCAGCGCATCCACAGTTACCGATTGTTAAAATTGCATCCAGCCATTCTTTTGTCAGATCGTTATTTCTTCGGACAGATTGATACCCGATAGATAGCCGTGTACAATGCTTGATGAGAAGTACAGGGAAGTTCCGTCTTGTAATTGAATGCCGAATTGATTTTCGTTCAATCCCGTTCAAATTGATTTCGAGGAATCTAACTAGCGTTGTAATACTGTTACACGCCTCACTTCTGTTTAGTACATTTACAATTAGGTTTTTTGCAGTTCTCATGTCATCTGCTATGATAATGAGAACATACACAATGTGAAAATGATCGCGCGTGTTTTCTGACACTTTCATAAACACGACTTTTTTCTTATCTGCAGACCTGATTCTGGGGTACATAGTACATCTGGGGTACATTTATGTTTCAATGCACACTGACAATGTGTTAACGATATATTTCTCACGCGAATTAACAAAAGATCATAAACAGCAAACTGATGAAGAAAACCTCTTCCGTTCATTAGATAAATTATCGTCTAGGCAACGTCTTAAACCGACATTAATTGCCATGAAAATTACTTCAGCGTATAAACAGTTAAGAATCCTGATTCGACTCAAACGATACGTTGCGGAAAACAATAATAAATTGAAGATTCCACAAAAAACCGCAAATAATCATGAAAACTATCCGCTCGTAGATGTTACGGGTAATAATCCATTTTAAGACGTATGCGATCACTTTTACTGTTATCCAATTTGGAGCGCACCGCGGTCGGTTTCCGCTTTTACACGGTTTGTGTGCAGCTTTGTAGAGACATATTGTTATAAATCAAGAGCGTGTCATTGGAATGCTTGGGCCGTAGTTCTGTGGTGGAGTACTGCGGGGGGCGAGTGCGTATGTCTGACTGACACACATTTCGTGACCTTAGCCGCGGCGGCTTCGCTGCCGCACGCGGCCTGTGCCAGTGTCACACCAATGCCAATGCCATGGCCTATACACTTATTGCGATAAAGTTGGCGGATGTAAACAAAATATTAAATCCTACTAAACTATATTCTAGGTAGTTCTAGGTAGGTTCATGTTTAGTAGAAGAGTTTGAAGCTATGAATTGCATTTTACTGAAGTGTTTACACGGCGTCAGTGCCTAGAATTTTGAATGCCAATTATGGAGTTGATCTAGTTCTTACTAGTTTTTGGATTTCCTGTTCTGTATGGTTGAAGTTATGTTGGAATACTTGGGTGTACACCGACGTTCAATACGGAGGTTTTGGGTGTTGGTTTTCTAACCCAGGATGCTAATCCAGTTGTAATATTCTAACCAATGGACTTTTCTCTCAAAAAGTGTATGTGCGCATTTACACGTTCTCAAAACGGTGAAGGAAGACATCGTGACAAAACCGGCATGTATTAGAACCAAAAATTCGATGGTATGTGCCTTCAGATTAGTATTCTAATAAGCGGCGATGGGTCTGCAACCTGTCACTCTTATCTTCTATGCAAAAAGTGAGTAGGTATGTATCAAACGTAATGTCTGGCTAAGTCTTTATGGGATATATTCACGGGTCTGCGTACTGAGTAAGAGGTCTGAGAATATCCATCATGGCGATTAATTTACTCTAGATATTATTATTTTATTTCTTGTTTCTCAGTGTCCGAATCATATACCTATGAATCATATATCAATGCTCTTTATTCATATAATCTCATTATAACCACTTTCTTATACCTACAGTCCTCTATCAAATCCACTCTCCATTATCAATACAATCACGTCGATTGACGCCCATTGAATGGCCAATGATTAGTCCTAACTTCTAAGGTTATCTTGCATCTGATTTCTCTTAGTTCTTCACGTCATTGTGGATCTTCACGTCAAGTCGATTAGTATCTCGGACATTTGGGTTAGATAAGTAGATAGAGATTGTATAGATAAGTTACATTGATTGTTTCTTGAACTAAGTGCAGGACACTTGCAGGAATAGAAGCGAAACACGAGCACTGTGCAAAAACTGCTGGACTTTTGGCACTTACTCGTAACTGTCAGGACATTCTGACGGCGCGTCATGCGTAGTGAGTGGCTTATGTCAAAAGTACCCCAAGTTTTTAGACATTCTATCAGCTCGTCGAATTGATAGAAGAGTTGCGCTTCTATTCGCTATTTTTATAATCTCGATGTGATGCGAATTGTGTTCAACAATCGTCGCATTGATTTGTTCGGCTTCTTGGTTGCTTCTTATCTTTTATTGATTGATTATTTTCTATATTTTTGTGTTGTCTAATTTTTATTGTGATTTTTGATTGATGAAGTTGTTTAATGAAGTGCATGAGTAAGATTGATATCTGCTTAGTTTTTGGCTCATTGTTATAATTTGCTTTATAATGTGCTACTTGCATGCACCTAATGGCTCAGTCAGTCGTTAGTCGGTATTTTCTTAGTAAGAGCAAATGTCGTCACCTAAATTCGTGTGATTTATGCCTTAGAGAATATTTCTGTAATATTTACCAAGTGCTTAGTAATTTTTATTAAAAAATCATCCCCAAATAAAAGGAATCAGACGGGATTTGAAACTGTTACCCTCTCGTTGATACGGAGATCTGGTCCCGGTTTTGTTCGTAACCTTTCGGGTGATTAGAAATCCTAATACATATTTAGTTCCTTTTCAAAAATAGGTTATTTGCCAAAGGAATGTTAAAGCCCTTTCGGAGTAAACCTTATGCTAGTAAAGTGTAGACTCACCTAAAAGATGCAGCTTGGCAGTCGGGCTCCTCCCGACACCATCCCTGGCACTCGTAGAGCGATAGGTTCCGCACAGTGTAGTATGCGGTTCCAGTGAAGTCCAGGTCTGTGAGCTTCTCGAACGCCATTCGACCTGGTTTCAAATATCATCATTAGATTGTGCTTTTGAGGTAGGCTTACCAATAATTTGGTGGTTCTTTCTACCACTTGTGTCTAGTCCAATACCCTAGGCATGTATGTGGTATACCATTGATACCTCAGTTAAAACTCACATAATTCATTCCATCCACAAGTTGTCTGGTAGAAATCGCTACTTAGCGAAAAGACCGACAATTTTATACATATTCATTTCAATTATGTTATTTTTAATTGTTTTGTTGTTAATGGTCTGCAATAAAGTATTATCTATATAGCTACCCTTAATGATTATGAAGATCAATTGAAAATAGGGCTTGACAGCTACGACAATGTAAAGACCTACAATTTTTATGTTTGGTATGGTCTTACTTAGTTAATTCCTTGTGTCAAATAATTTATTTTAACATAGTACTAATAATAAATAATTCTGAACATTTCACACAGCGCTATCTAGCCCCATACTAAGCAAAGCTTGTACTATGGGAATCAGATAACTGATATAATACTGATATACTTTTTGGTTGTAAATACATACATAGAAATATCTGTAGACCATGCAAATATTTGACGACCTCCGTGGTGCAGTGGGCGAATAGCCGGCTGAGACGCAGGAGGTGGTGGGTTCCCGCCGCGAAACAAATGTTTGCATGATCTGTAGATATTTGTTCCGGGTCTGGTTGGTTTTCTATATACTACTAGCTGACCCCGCGAACTTCGTACCGCCAATAAATTTTGTAATAAACCACTATAATCAACTATCGAAATTATTAAAGTACTAATATCGCTATTGAAATATAGTGGTTGGTTGTAGAAGAGTGTAAATTTATGATTGTATGTATTTTATATTGCCGAACCTTAAAAATAAAAGACTTTGTACAAAAAATAACAATAAAAAATTTGGTGTGGACTACACTTATCACATAGGGGTATCAAAAATAGTTTACGTCCTATTCTCAAACCTACCAAATATACAACAAAAAAAAATCATAAGAGTCGATGAAGCTGTTCCGGAGGAGTATTGTTACAAACATTGTGACACAAAAATTTTATAGGTATATTAAAGATGTAAGCTATCCTATCTCTCAAGTTGGAGCAGACTGCTCACGGTGTGCCAATTTAATTTAAAATCGATTATGTAGCTTAGGAATCCATCGCGGACAAACATCGTTACAGGAGATTTATATATACGAGTATTAAGATAAGTATGTATTTACAAAATAAAGTATATAAGTATTCTATAAGTTATCTGGTTCCCATAGTACAAGCTCTGCTTAGTTTGGGGCTAGATAGCGCTGTGTGAAATGTCTAGAAATATTTATTTTATTTATTTATCCCTCAGTGGGGATCGAACCCACTACCTCCTGCGTCTCAGTCGGCTATTCGCCCACTGCGCCACAGAGGTCGTCAAAGTACTATCGGGTGCTTTCAAAAAATATCACTATTAATCTAAATGGTTGATACTTACATAGCACAGCTGAAGCTTGCAATAAGAAAAGTGCTAGCCGCGCTAAGCGCAGCGAATCGCTCTTCATGCCGACAAAGCGACTACCTAAAACAAGACAAAAAAACTAATTTAAAATAACAGCCACTGGTATGAATTTACAAAAATAAAATACAGAGCACGATAGAGAGCATTGGCAGCATGACATACCCCGTAAAGGTCATGTACGCAAAAAATATACAGAACATTTGAGAAAGTATCAAAAACCCGTAGGCTCCACTATCGAATTAGTACTAACAACGCCGTGTTTTTAATCGGGTTATTATAGCAATGAAATTATACGTTACAATGAATAAAATCGAAAGCCGGTCAAGTCGCGAATTACTGGCAAATCGTTATTTGCAAACTTCTATTATCCACTTACACAGGCTAGAAATTATTGTTTCCGAAAGAGGCACGTACTGAAAACTCCCCAATAAATGCAGCACAGTAATAGCTTTATTGCGGCTCAATTTACTTCACAGATAACGCATAAAAAATATGGTTAATTACATCGCCGGCAAGGGGGTCAGCAGACAATCGCAACATGGACCCACGAAAGCCAATAGGAAAGTCAGTGACACGAATTTTCATTTACTTTTTTGCATCGCAATATCGCTTTCACTAATCTTTTTATCAGAATGAATGACCGAATGTAAAATGTGAAAGTACAACATTGTGTAGAAGGTACTCTCTATCTCTTCAACAGCTGAAATCATTTTGTATACATGCTCAATGATTCTAGCGACTTTCAATAACTTTTATCATTTCTGTATGGTAAGAAACACCATATAAATTGAGTGGCATAAACCTTTAGGAAGCAATTAGTGAAAAGAAATGCATACGCTGTACGAATTCATAAAATTCATTATAAAAATTGCACTTACAAACATACCGCTATTTTAATTTAGGTTGCTTTCTCAAGAGACACTTGGTCAAAAAATACTTATTTTGAAGTCCAGTTGCGTTGATGTATCGAGAGCATCGGGGAAACATTTATATCGCTAAGGGCTATTAAAATACCGACTATCAACCAAGATCCAGTTCAAGGTAAGATACGGAATAAGTGTTCTTTTACGAAGCCATTCAAAACATAGTTACTTTAGAGTAATTAATAGGATATAGTTAAACTTCAACTTAAATATCTATTAACTTGAATACACGGGAGGCAATTGAAATGGACACGAAAGTAGACTTGCTTCTTTTCATATTCTCAATAAAGCTAATTATCTGAACAATACAATATCAATATAGGCTTCTACAACAGCAGCAAAATATCCCTTCCGTCTGTTGTTAACACGACCTACTATTCAAAGCTAATGTCCCGGTACTGACCAATTACCTGAACTTTAACAAACCACAATAAAACGGCTTTGTGGTATTTGTGAATTGGGTTAAAGTATTCCCAAAGCACAAATGCAGTACTGAGTTGGAAATTATGCGTAACAACATAATCGCTGCTTTGATCTGAATAAGTGAATAGCTAGTTAGATGTTAAAAGATGCGAGACAATCGTAACCAAAAGAAAGATGTACAACCAAAACTATGATAGTGGCTAGACATACATACTAAATAATCTTTGTCTGGAGTCTGATTGATGATTGAGTGAAGGTTACTTTCGCATATTGAACGAAACTGTCTGGATAATAATTCTAAAATTTATAAATACTAATATCTTTAATGCCTGGTTTCCATATTCCACATACGAGGCGTTCTTGCTACGTATGTTAGAAAAAGTAACGTATGTCAAAAGCGTTTCTATAAAATTTTAAATCTACCGACAGATGATGGTAACCGATGGATTGACAAGAAATGGATGGGAGGGTCTAACGCCTACACCTCGTAGCGAAAATGTAAAAGTTCGATCTGTCCCCAGTTCGGGACAGAGCGGACTTTTTTCACCCAACCGTCCCCTAGCGTTCCTATAAAAATTATAAGACTTCAGCTGACTGTCAAAGCTACGAGGCGTATTTGATTTGCCTACTGGCCGATTTCTGTCGGTTTTGTGTATGGACTGTTCGATTGATATTCCAGCGGAAATATTGAAAAAATGTCGATAAGTTCAACTAGTTCTGAGGAATGACAATGACAAGTTTTACTAGACCAAAAACTAGAGACTGCTGGCATAACCGCACTAGAAAAGTTTATCTCTAAGGAATAATAGAGTAAATAGTACATACAAGTGCTGTAATCGATTCATTATACACCAGAGATATTTGATTGCTTACACCCGAGTGTAACATAACATTTCACCATGAATGCGACGAAATTAAAAAAATATGTAGGTTGTCTGGAAGAGATCGCTTTTAGCGATAAGACCGCCCATTGTACCGTTATTTATTGTTTATTTCATTTGTTACTGTATTTTTGTTTGGTGTGCAATAAAGACTATTTCATTCATTCATATAACAGATTGTTCCAAAAAGTTGTTGAAAGAAAGAAAAAACATTTATTTGTGACTGAACAAAACACACACAGTACTTAACAAATGTGTTTCTCACAATTTGTGTTCCCGATGTCCATTGCTTACACAGCAATTTTTAAATATTAATATAATAATATATAATAAGGATTTGTCATGGAAGTTGTAAGTATTTAATTTTCGCATTTATGAGTGCAATGAGCCTCATTCTATTATCAAATTTACTCACAGTCCAAGGGCTGTAAATCACATTAATGGAGCTGATATTGAGTTAACAACGACCAACTTTCAGAGCTTGACTCATGAAAATGACATTTACAGAGCAAGAATATTTACGTTAGTCGTCAGCGGAACATTCGTACGGTCGTATTTCTACTTTCTACCCATAAATGTCATTTTACTCTATTATTCCGTATACAAAAACTTTCCTACAGCAGTCATGCTACTAGGGCTGAATCTAGATCTAGCTGAATCTTTCGCAATCTTTCGTTAAACATTCCGGGCGTTATCTGCTACCGTTACCGTAAATCCCTAAACAAAACAAAGGCTAACCATCGTGACATTTAACAGCTCGCATGGCTGAATATGGTAAAACAACGGAAGGAGTCAGCGTTACAGTTAGCTCACCTATACAGCACTTTTAGCACAGATATCTATGGCGGAACATTGCACCAATCATTGTGATTCAACAATGAACTATAATAAATTTACGGTGCTTGTTCTCTTTAAGGTGGTTTAGTACTGTTATGGGAGTTATCCGAGTCAGAATGATATGTAGGATCTTTCTCAGAGATTGTATCAATGGATTGATTTTCCGCTGTTTTGCCGGCGTGGAATCTATTGATAACACTCACTCATTGACAGTGTCCTATATAAAACAAGCTCACTTAATCAATTGTAGAGACAAAAAATAAAACCATAATAGTACTAGCTGTTTTTTAGTAAACACAACAGTTATTCGTATGTTTGTATCGTATTCGAAACAATTATCACGCGCAAACACAGGTGCGCTGATGACGTTACGCATATGTCACATAATGCATGTAACAGTTATATCACGATGCGCAGCGTGGCGCACCGGGGCGCGCTGCGCAGCCACCGTACTGTGCGCTCGAATTGCCCAATTTAACGGTAAAAGCATAGACATTATTATAATGGTATCACAAGAGCTATGAAGTGAGCGACTTATTGTTTTAAATGAGTAAAGACGATGAAGCTCAAGCTTGAAGTAAAAGTTAATGATAATACTACTCTAAGAGTATACAAAACTAATTTAAATTAACTGAACTAGTGTACCTTCAACCTATTAATTAAAACAACGAAAACAAAAGCTTGCACTTGGTGATGTCTCTTATAAACAAAGTGATAAGTAAAAACTCGTACCTACATATTTCACTGTGTTAAGAACAGTGTTACTTCTAATGAAGGCTTACATTGTTGCTTGAATACAATTTTAGTGGGGCTTTATATATAGCTGGTTCAATAAAACTTAAAGGCTTGATAGCGAGTGTAAGTCTTCTCCCTATCAGGAAGATACCGGGTTCGCAACATCCGCAGCAAGATCAATCAAGATTCAAGACATTGTTTTAAATTGACATTGTGTCGTAAAATTGCATTTCCAAGTTCACATCATTCAACATGAAGATGAGAAGGTAATGCTTGCATACGCTTTGATTACATAGAGTACCTACCAACATGTCTTATAATGAAGCATGAATATAGGACTTCATTAATAAATGCACAATGGTTTTGTATTCCCGTGGGCGCGTAGGTGCCTTTAGATTAGTGGTTGGCTTTTAATATCCAACAATGATTACGGACAATTATTCTCGTTGATGTACAAAGGAATTATGGTTTATGTTTCCTGTTCAGGTAGCATGTTGAACTGATGTTTGTTCCAAAGTACAGTTACCTGAGCTAGGCACCTAGTCCTACGCATAAATGGTACAAAGGTACACATTTACGGGAAAAGCTCCAGACACTATTCGCTGTCTCTAAAATCCAAACTTATATTATAAACTCGTAAGTAACTGTGTTAATATATATATAATATATATAATCCGTCTCTTTTTACGTTTTCACGACTAAACGGCTGGCCCGACTTCGATTGGTATACAGGGTGTTTGGTAATTTAATGCAATTCATTTATTTAATGTTCAGATGTCAAAGATCCATAGTTGCTGGTAAAAAACTTAATTGTTAGTAATATACTGACGATATTCAAGTGACGGTTTCTCAAAACATAAAAAATACATCTTGAAAAAAAACTTCCAGTTATATTATCAAATTTTAAAGAAAATCGACTAAGTTTAGGTGCTTAATTCGACATAAAACTTACTGCCTACTCTTGCAATCGACATCCAAAAATAAAGGCCGATTTGATATCTCTTTCGGAAATGGCTGGGGGTTTTGGGTTAGAAAGGGACAACAAAAGATATCTCGAGATGTCACCAATACGGTATCTGCGGTTAGATGACCAGCATTATGCAATAGCACAACTTATGGTTAATAAAGTGTTTGTTTTTTAACGCCAAAATAAATTTCACATTTCTATGGTAAACATTTCACAAATTTATTTATTATGCTCATCAAAATAACCCCTTTCATTTTGTGCGTATATTATCAAACACCCTATATAGATAGATTATAACTTGGATGGCGACATGCTACTTTTTATTGACAAATTAAGCGTGCGAAACCGCGGGCGGAAGCTAGTATTTTTTACAAATGTAAACAACCTAGATTTAATTACAGAAAATCTAGCGTGTTCATTAGCTTGAATAGTTATTGAAATTTGTAGCTGTTGTAAAATAGAATTAACTCAAAATAATGTAGAAAAACCTATGCGAGAGAAAAAAATGCAGTCACGCAGCTACTATCTACTTGATTTAGAAATGTTAAACAACTTGTAAATTGATGTGTACTACGCCTCTTAATTGCATGGTGAAGTTATTCTCATTACGTACTAAGCTGATATAACTAAAAAGACCCAGCGTATCAAAAGACTATTCGTATAGATTTGATAGTTTATTTATGCCCACATAATCTTTACATAAACTTGCCGTAATGCAAAATACGATTTGTAAGTATTGATATTCTTCAGAATTGTGTCATTTAAAATAGTACAGTCAGTTTCCACTTTGTACCTACTGGATGAAATTTAAATCAATGAAATAGCCGTTAAATAACTTAAAGCGACACATAAATGTACTATGTATAGTCACATAATACGCTAAATATGTGTGTATAAACATGAATAAAGAAAGCGACCCTGACCTATAACCATATTGTCAAATCATGGTTGTAAACCGACCGCTCATCGAAGGCGCTAACCGGTCCAGTACAATAAATGGCTTAATAATTGTTCAATGATGACGTATACAATTTCGAGGAAACATACCAACTCAATTAGATACCGTGACTTGTTTCACCTATTATTTACTTTTTACAGTTAGACAATATTGAGGACCTTGTGGCACCCTTTAGATCTTCCTTGGTACAGGTTTTTGGGAGCAAGAGTCCTACCAGTAAATGTGACATGGACTGAGTTGGAACGCCACAATCCCATTGTATAAATGAATGAATGAATGAAAAATTATTTATAGATCAAAATAAAAATAATCTGTACACAGGCGAACTTTATGCTAGATACCATTCTCTTTCAGTTAACCTTTGTGTAATGTGGACAAACAATTGTAGGTAGTTATTTTTTTTTCAGATAACATTGGATCTATTTTGTTAGTAAAAAGCTTAAATCTAGGGGAGTTAGTACTTAATCACTAATTGCGATTTAGTCCTCTGCGTGAGCTTCCACATCAGAGGACAGTCGAATTTATTGGCAATGACGTTCAGGATGGTGTTGCCGCTCTCGCGCACCGTGCGCAGTAGTAAGGCTGTTTTTTTACGCCAGATGGCATCAAAGTTGTCTGCGCGTGCTTCGGCGAACATGCCTGAGGCACTACAGAAGCACGGAAGCCGCAGCAGCGCCCTGAACGCATTATTAAATTGGACTCGCAGAGCATTGTAAGCCCTTTGCGTATACTCCACAGACTCGCAGAGTACAGCGAGATACAGCGCGCGAATCTGCGGGCCCGGACTGACAATGCTCTGCGTTCCTTCTCCATACCGGTGTCATCTCGCAAGTCGTCAGTTACCAGATGCCCTAGATATTTAAATTGGAATACCCTTTTTAGTGGTGCCCCATTGAGAGATAGTGCATACTCGTATTTGGTAGAGGGTTCCAGGACACATAAATATAAATAAATAATTTAACTAAACCTTGACTCTTGGATGCGCGCAGCACAGGACCGGGAAGGGTGGCGTTTATAAAGGGAGGCCTACAACCAGCAGTGGGTACTTATGGGCATGAATGATGATGATGATGAAGGTTTTTCAATAAACCTACTTTCTAATACTTAAACTCAATAAACCCTAGTAATACAATTTATCTTCTTCTTCTTATATATAAAACAAAGTCGGGTTGGTTCAAACACTTATAACTCGATAACGGTTTGACCGACTTTCATGGTTTTGGATTTTTTGTATTTGTCTCCGTCCCGAATAGCAGAATAACTATTAAACATTGAGAAAATTCACGCAAAAAAAAATATGAACAAAATTCATTTTCTCATACATAGATGCAGCTAATGATGGCCGATTGAAAATTCTACCGGCGATGTACATTGGCAGCCCGCGTCATATGCATGTTAAGGTGGTACGAAGTACGGCGGATCAGCTAGTCTTAATATACTAGTTGTTCGCCCCGACCTTAGATCTCGTGATTCTCCCAAATAACAAAAGAAATATTATTCTTAGGGCGACTTGCACAACGATGATGCCTAAACGTATTTAGGGGCTAAATATTTAATTATTTTATTTTATTTTATTAATACTTAGATTCACCGTTACATTTGTACCGTATATTATAATCTAATTAACATAGTGAATGATATGATGATAGGAGTTGTCAAATCATACAAATACGTCAAATTTAAACATGTTTAGTCGTTAAATACGTTTAGTGATTATTGTGGATGCCGGCCTTAATCTTTGACTAATAAATTGTCAATTAGTGCCACGAAATGCATAACCAAAATACTTGACCTACAGTTTTTGACTGCCTCCGTGGTGCAGTGGGCGAATAGCCGGCTGAGATGCAGGAGGTAGCGGGTTCGATCCCCACCGCGGAACAAATATTTGCATGATCTACAGATATTTGTTCCGGGTCTGGTTGTTTCTCTATGTATTATAAGTATGTATTTACAAAAAAAAAGTATATAAGTATTCTATCAGTTATCTGGTTCCCATAGTACAAGCTCTGCTTAGTTTGGGGCTAGATAGCGCTGTGTGAAATGTCCAGCGATATTTATTTATTTATTTATTAGTTTCATTCTAATTAGAGGTAACGGGGGTTCATGTTAATCGGTTATTGTATTAAAATCGAATCACTAAAACCCCATTTACACATCTTTACTAATGTTAAGTCTGCTGCGCCTAACTAAGGTTGCTTACTGAATATAATAGGTATACTTTTTAAGAATAAATGACTTTTCTAGGAAGTAAAATGATAGTGGTATTTCATGAAATACAAGAACTCTACCTAAGACATGATTATCTCGGTCAGTTAAAGATAAAGAAACAGCTGATCCAAGAGACCGCTACCACTTGTAGAGTTTATAAGAACAATGAACCGCTGATAATATATTACTGCTCTTCCTCAAAATAAACTTTATGAATCTCCAACGGTCTCTAAAGTAGATGCTTAAGATAACTGGTACCATCCTCCAAGTGAAGTTACGATCTTTGATGTCGACCGTCGGGTCAGAGGCGCACGTGCCGGCCCGCCTACGATTAAATACAGATAATCACGCAAATATATGTATCTAGTAGTACATCTTGTAATTCGTCGTCTGCAAACGAAACAAGGTAGGCAAAACAGCAAGCAAAGATTTATGAAATGGATCATATTATACAAAGTTGCGCTAAACAAAATCGATGTCGACAAGAAGTCGAAAGGCCAAATCTATTTCATTTTTTATTCAACCTGTGTCATCTCACACCTGGGCAAAGGTCCCCTCCACTGTCTTCCAGAACTTTCGCTCGCCTGCCAAATCCCACCAATCTGTCTCGAAGGCATCGAAATAATCACGCCAGCGTCTACTAAGCCTTCCTCGGCGCCATTGCCCGTCCTCAGGCACCAACTGGGTGACGATCGTTGCCCATCTGTCTGGGTGCATTCGTTTTACATGGCCCGCCCAATCCTATTTTAGCCTGGCAGTCTTATTTTCTGCGTCAGCAATGCTTATTTCATTATCGGACTTAAATCTCCCACATTATCTTTATAGAAACTATACGAGGAGTTACGCAAGATTGTTTATGGTTTTCCTGAATTGAGGAATACCTTCCCTCCTGCCCTTATACCTTATTACGCGAGTTCGGTGTTATTGAAAGGTACCTTATTATTTATTTACATAAAATAGGGACACCAACACAGAGTATCTGTATCATTCATTTATTACATTCATTTTTACATTTTTGGAACGAAGTTCCTTATCGCGCATTGTGAAAGGGGGCTAGACGGAAAAAATTCTTACGAAAAGTTGTCACGACACTTTTTGCTATAGTAAGCTATTGTAAGCTGTGCGGCGTCGCATGTTTCTCTGTCTGTCTCTCTCTCTCTTATAGAAAGCAAGCCAGATATTTCGGCGTAGCATGTTTCTCTGTCTGTCTCTCTCTCTGTCTTATAGAAAGCAAGCCAGATATTTTCATTTCTATTTCGCATTGAACAGTGTGGTGTCGCGACGATTATTTTTGTTGAGTGTATACAGGTTTTTGTTATAACTTTAAAAAAATAAAATTTAATTACAATTCCTTCACTAATTAATCGAAAGGAACTTCGTTCCATCCGGGTGTCCCTTGACACCTCTCAAGTTTTTATATTAAGTTTTGTCCTAATACTCTTGCCAATTATAGGCTAACACTTAATGTATACCTATGTATATGACTAGTTGACCCTCCCGCGGCTTCGCACGCGTGATTTGTCAATAAAAACATTACGGTCCTTCTGCGCAGTCGGATAAAAAATAGGCACGTCTTAATTCCGGTCATAATCAATCTATATAGCAAATAGTTTTTTAAACTTTCGCGATCACTGTACATAATTACTGTTTTAAACGGATATTTATCACGTATGTACCTTTTTTATTTGTTATCCTGACGTTTTTTATTTACCAAATTATTTAGTTTAGTTTCAGTTTTGAAATAGTATTTTTATTTTATAGTGTTGTCCGAACACATACGGAAAATTCCAAAATTATTTATTTTTTTAAATCATCACATAAATTTCAAGCCTAGACGGGACTTTAACCTGCAACCTTCCTCTTGAGTTTTAGTTTTATTCGTTAAATACCGAATTTCATCGAAATCAAACCAGCCGTTTGAAAGTCAGCAGTCGTGGAAACGTAACATAACAGACAGAGAGACAGAGTTACTTTCAAATTTATGACGGGGGAAGTTTTCAAAAGTAGAGTCAGCTGATATAAATATAGTTTGAATTACATAACCGGATTATAATGCGTTAAACATGACGGTATTTCCCTAAGTGTCATTAAAATGACAAAAATGCAACTCTTGGCCATAAACCCGTACGTGCAACGACTACCAGCGGCTTACCCAAAGGCAACGAAATCATAAACTAACACTTTATAACAAAGTTTTTTCTATTAAAAAGTTATGGTGTATGTACATAAAATGTATATCTTAGAATAAATACGGTTTACGAGTGGATGGATGCCCCGATACGAATCCGTATGTCACAATGGCGGGTAGTCGACAATGGCCGAACTTGACCGAGCGGTAACGGTACCTTGCGCACTGTCGAGGCGAGACAATGCGTGCGCGCCGACAGGTTGCTCGCCTGACCTAATTATCCCACAACTGGGCTATCCTCGAATGCGTGTGAATTTTTTATACTTTCACGTGCAATTCACATGTTTTTGGAAGTTCCCATGGATTTTTTATGTGGCCAATTACAATGATGTATGAATAAAGTGGCTTTAGGTGCGTATGTAATGTTTATTTGATCGGAGAATCGTAGCCTAACATTGAAATTGACTCGCATTTTGTTTTAAGGATTTTCACATTGTATCTTAGTGTAAGAGTTACTATACATACCAGTTAAAAACATTTAAGCTAATAGTTATCTATGCTATGCAACTTATCTAGTTAATAGAAAACAAATAAAAACTCCATCTCAGATTCTAGATTACTCCGATAAGAGATAATTATGCGCAAACAGCTCGGTGTTGAATGTAAAATGCCCAAGGCTTAATTCATGTAGGTTCTGATAGAAAAAGAAAGCGACTGTGAACAAAAACATCTATGTAATTTATGCCCTGAGTCGACGTTAAATAACCTTTTTGTGTTAGTCTTTGGATGGTAATGAGAAGAATGCATCCCTTTATAATCCGATTTACTCTGAGTCGTTTTCCAGTAGCTTTTCATAATTCTCACTTTATCTCTGAATGTTCGCTTACAATCATTTTTCTCGTAAATTAGAGTGATGTCACTTATAAGTATCATTAGCTGAAGTGAAGTCTTTTCAAAGTGCAACGAACTTGAAAGTAATATAGAATTTTCTTTTCACGTAATAACGACCGGCTCTACAAAAACCTTTTACTAATTTTATTGCCTGTGTAAAATATTATAGGCCATAAATATGAGCTATATAACTCTATAAAACTATCATGTATATCGCGCTTATCCAGGCAACAAAATAGGTACATTGTCTATATTCCATTATAATCTACACGTATTTAGATGCAGTATTTATTCGCAATAACAATATTATTTGTCTGGATTATCGACACCACTTACAGTAGGAATAAAAATGTTGTCATGTACATAAATATGTAGACTGAAGGTTCAATAATATACCCTTGCTATTGTTACGCCGAGGCTGTTAAACAATGAGTAATAATCGTAACTTCTCGAACGCTTTTGTCTTGCTGCGTTATTGTTGTTATTGTCTGCGGTTGCGCACAATGGAGTGGCCATTGTGTCGAGGGACCGACCCTTTTCCTGGAACGATCGAGATCCTTCTCGAACAATCGAAATGTGTGGATATAAATAGGCCGGAGAGATGGCCGGACAGTCAGTCTCGAGTCAGTTACTGAGTGAGTCTCAGCGAGGCCCTGGAGGACTGACTTAGAGAAGGGTCTCGCGTGAACAGTAGTTGCTCGCGAGTCAGTCTGGATTAAGCTATACGTGCGATCATTTCGGTGACTTTAAGTAGTGCAACAGTGGTGTGAATTAGTGTGTTGTGATTACGTGTGACCAAGTTCGTGTATTCATCGTTTAGTGCTGAATAAAAGTGTTATTTTGGTTGGATCGATTCCCATTATTTTATCCCGAACCCTCAGCTCGTAACAATTTGGTGTCAGAAGTGGGATAAAATAATGCCGGTTCTACCAAAGGATAACGTGGACGGTGTCAGGACGAGAGGTCAACGACAACAGGTAATGGATGAAAGGCGGTTTGGGGAGTCTCCGGTTCAAGAAGCTCGGCAGAGTCGTCAGCCGATGGAGATGGAATCAGCCGCCACCGAACCATTTGGAGCTTCATCATCATCACCCGTGGGCCAAGCTCCTGTGACAGGCGATCTTGCTGCTATTATGGCAATGCTTTGTCGTCAAGAAGAACAGCGTCGTCAGGATAAAGAAGAGCAGCGTCGTCAGCAAGAAGAGCAGGCTCGGTTGCAGGAGGAGGAACGCCGTCAGCATAAAGAAGAGAAGCGTCGTCAACAGGATGAGCCGGCTCGGTTGCAGGAGGAACAACGCCGTCAGCATTAAGAAGAGAAGCGTCGTCAACAGGAAGAGCAGGCTCGGTTGCAGAAGGAACAGCGACATGAACAGGTAGAGCAGACTCGGTTGCAAGAGGAACAGCGACGTCAGGATAAAGAAGAGCAGCGTCGTCAACAGGAAGATCAGCGACGTTGGCCATAAGAGCGTGCTCGACTGATGAGGGAATCGTTCGGTTCATCTGGAAAGGAATTCCAGGAAGTGAAAGAACAGATAGAAATCAAGAGAGCCGTGTTTTGGAGGCTGGAATTGGGCTCGACTGATGAGGGAATCGTTCGGTTTATCTGGAAAGTAATTCCAGGAAGTGAAAGAACAGATAGAAGTCATGAGAGCCGTGTTTTGGAGGCTGGAATTGGGATCGCTGATGAGAAAGGGACTCTGGGTGTCCTGAAGTACTGGAGACGGCAATGTGGCTCCTCTAGTTGCTACATCTTCAGCGCGAGGTGCGCCTAAAATTGTTCGTGTTGATCGGCTGCCGCGATATGAGGCTAAGAATGCTCGGGACGAGCATGTTTTAGGAGGGGGCAGTGTTACGCCGAGGCTGTTAAACAATGAGTAATAATCGTAACTTCTCGAACGCTTTTGTCTTGCTGCGTTATTGTTGTTATTGTCTGCGGTTGCGCACAATGGAGTGGCCATTGTGTCGAGGGACCGACCCTTTTCCTGGAACGATCGAGATCCTTCTCGAACAATCGAAATGTGTGGATATAAATAGGCCGGAGAGATGGCCGGACAGTCAGTCTCGAGTCAGTTACTGAGTGAGTCTCAGCGAGGCCCTGGAGGACTGACTTAGAGAAGGGTCTCGCGTGAACAGTAGTTGCTCGCGAGTCAGTCTGGATTAAGCTATACGTGCGATCATTTCGGTGACTTTAAGTGGTGCAACAGTGGTGTGAATTAGTGTGTTGTGATTACGTGTGACCAAGTTCGTGTATTCATCGTTTAGTGCTGAATAAAAGTGTTATTTTGGTTGGATCGATTCCCATTATTTTATCCCGAACCCTCAGCTCGTAACACTATATTTTATCGAGGGAAGCGAGATCTCCAAATCAACTTGGGCAAATCGGCGATAACATTCAATGTATGTATGTTTGTTTGTGCGAGGATAACTTTCGAAGCGTTTACCGATCATCATGAAATTTGGTATATAGTTAGGTAATAATGGTACAATTTTAATGTGACTCAATGAGCTAAAAATTTTGGGGGGTTGTTGGGATATTGAGGTTCAAGAGGGGTAAATAAATGAAAATGAGACTATTAGGTCAAGTGAGACGTCAAATAACAGGTCTTCATTAGTACATTTCGACCCCGTTTTTACTTTTAGTAAAGTTTTTGTAGTTCTGGAGTTATTAGCCATTATAAAAACTAAACTTTGACAAAATTCACAGGGTACACCAGTGACCCCACAGTGCTGTAAATTAGTATACGTGTAGCTTATGTATCACAAATATAAGCAAAAGTCTGAAATGTAGAATAACTACAATTTGTACCCCAGAAAAGAGTAACCAATTTACATGAACTCCCGTTACCTGTAATTTGAATGAAACTGTAGGTCAAGTTAGTTGGTTTTTATTTCGTGGCACTATTTTGATAGTCAAAGATTACGAATAATATTTTTTTTTGTTTTTATGGCAGACTCGCGAGATCTCAGTTCGGGGCGAACCACTAGTTTAGAATACAGTACGCTTTCCGATTTTTTTAACCTTTCTCACACTGTTAGTTGTAAAAAAAACCTTTGCTCCATATTTACCGTCAGTAGCCTTAATTTGATACTGACATTGCGTGTTTTGTTTATACCCTCAGTAAGTAAAGTCTTGTCGCTGCCAGTAGCAACAAGCTCCTAGGTAACATGGTACAAGGTACGGGCGATAGGAACATTGGTATGCGGGAATGCAGAGAGCATTTCATTTAGTAAGGAAGGCATCTGATTGGGGTAAAGAATTATTGCAAAGGAACAGGCTTCGGCATCCTAAATCCGTGGCTATTTATGGAATGGAAAATGTACGGCCACGAGCAAGCTTCTTGGTTAGAAACTTATGAACGGATTATTGTAGGTTTCTGAACATAGATGCACCGCCGTCTTTTTAATTTTGTTTTGTCCTGTCCATCCAAAGGTTGTCTGGAAGAGATCGCTTTTAGCGATAAGACTGCCCATTGTACTTACCTTCATTTTTGTGTATTTTTATTGTATTTTTAATTTTGTTGGTGTTCAATAAAGAGTATTCTATTCTATTCTATAGTGCATGGAATTCACGAATTTAATTTTGAGCAATAAATTCCTTGTACCTATATTGTAATAAACAACATTTATTATATTATTCTTAATACACTCATATGAATACTAGTGGTTCGCCCCGAACTGAGATCTCGCGAGTCTACCATAAAAACAAAAAAAATATTATTCGTACTCTTTGACTATCAAAATAGTGCCACGAAATAAAAACCAACTAAATTGACCTACAGTTTCATTCAAATTACAGGTAACGGGAGTTCATGTTTTTGGTTACGCATTTTTGGGGTACAAATTGCAGTTATTCTAGATTTCAGACTGTTGCCTATATTTGTGATACATAAGCTATATGCATACCAAATTACAGCACTGTGGGGTCACTGGTGTATCCTGTGAATTTTGTCAAAGTTTAGTTTTTATTATGGCTAATAACTCAAAAACTACAAAAACTTTACTAAACGTAAAAATGAACCTAATAGTCTCATTTTTATATTTTTTACCCCTCTTGAACCCCAATATCTTAACAACCACCCAAAATTTTTAGCTCATTTAGTAACACCAAAATTGTGCCATCATTAGATACCTATATACCAAATTTCACGATGATCGGATAAAAGCTTCGAAAGTTACTCTCGGACAAACAAACATACATACATACAACGCCGATTTGCCCAAGCTGATCTGGAGATCTCGCTTCGCTCGATCAATTAATATGTCCACTAAAGCCGCGTCTGGCAGATTTTTCTTCTAATCGTTCAACTGTCAAAGAAGGATTAAGAATGTTTAATGATTCATTACCTTCGCTGATTAGAATCATGGTAGACCTCTATAAAATAAATGAACTAAATAGCCTATACTCGCAGGAAATACGTGAACTAATTAAACGAACAACTCTTGCGCCGATAATAAATGCAACGTCGTTAGGCGCCCGCGGTCCGAACCGACGATCAAGAACTATCGATAGCTTTGAAAAACAGAATTCGACTTTATCACCTCGGTGTTAAGGTTACAAGGCGTTTGAATAATGATAAATCGAATAAACGTGGAGAAAAGCCAACGGTATGGAAAGCTGGCCACCGCGTAAGACGGTTGAAGTTATTGTGGCTTTAAACCACCTATTTTGCGATCAAAACGACACCGACGACCGAAACGCTTAGAACATCGCAAAAGCCTATAATTATGTGCAAGTAAATAACTTTCTTGCAGCTTTTACGCTAAGTGCTCATTTACAATGTTTATAATTAGTTTGGCAAGTGATAATATAATATTATCTACTAATAAACTTACCTACTAAAGCAATAAAACCGCCCACAGTGCATTTATTTCTTTATTTATTGTGATACTAGCTGACCAATCCTCCTCGCACGCGTAGTTTTTCAATAAAAACATTACCCTCCTTCTGCGCAGTTGGGTAAAAAGTAGCCTATATCACCCGGGGATAGTGTAGCTTCGCAGCGATGAAAGAATTTTTTAAATCGGTTTATTAATTTCGAAGCCTATTCAATGCAAACAAACAAACAACCAAATCTTTCCTCTTTATAATATTAGTATAGACAAGTTCATTGCTTGAAATAAGGTTGTACATTATAGATTTTTAATTCAATCATACTTAAACGTTTTTTTTAAGGTTGAAGTTCAACTCATTACCTAATTATATAACGCAGGTACCTACTTACTCATATCATTATCTAGTACCTACATCATTCAGCGCATACATCGGAGACTCTTGATGCTGACATTTACTTTCTTCATTACCCTCAATGCTCGTAACTCTACTGCGAGCGTAGAGACTAGACTTTGAATACAATTTACTGTATAACTCTAGGCATCTTTTATTTAGAAGTGACAGCGAAGAGGATTTAACTAAACAAAACGACCGCAACTAAATGTAAATTTATGCCCAGACAGACATTGTATCGCACAATATAGCTTTCTGCAGGACGCTAACAAGGAAGCTAGGCCCTTGAGAGGTAGACCGCATAGCGAGTCACGCATTCACTGTCTACCATCCAACATGCTGGATACGAACAGGAATTTTAATAACCCTACATTCAAACTTCTTAGTTAATGAAACAGCTCAAACCTTAAACGGCAGAATGACTAGACCCAATGGCATACAGCAAGCAAGCATGATTGAGCCCTGACGTAGACGGGTCTATGGAAATGGAATGGTTTCTCGTTCGTGTTATCTCGTCCAGCGCAGGGCTGACGTTGTCAGTATTCAGTAACTGTAATTATAATAACAGCCAATCGTCATTATATAGTCCTCGCCCCACTCTAGAATTACCTGTATCATGGATATCAGGAACCTTATGTACCCTCCATGGTACTAAATTACCCAAGCTCGAAACAAATACTTGTAGATCATGCAAATGTTAACTTAGCCAGCATCTTATTGAACTTATTCAGTATCAGTTACCAACTCACCCCCAACTTTTAGGTCGTTATCCATGGAATAAATTGGGTCAATCAAAATTTGTAATTGGCGTTGTATGTATGTATGTTTGTTTGTCCGAGGATAACTTTCGAAGCGTTGATCCGATCATCGTGAAATTTTATACATAGGTAGGTAGTGATGGCACAATTTTGGTGTGACTAAATGAGCTAAAAATGTTGTGGGGTTGTTGAGATATTAGGGTTCAAGAGGGGTAAAAAATATGAAAATGAGACTATTAGGTCAAGTGAGACATCAAATGAAAGTTCTTCATTAGTATATTTCGACCCCGTTTTTATTTTTAGTAAAGTTTTTGTAGTTTTTGAGTTATTAACCATAATAAAACTAAACTTTGACAAAATTCACAGGGTACACCAGTAACCCAACAGTGCTGTAATTTAGTATGCGTGTAGCTTAAGTATGACAAATGTAGGCAAAAGTCTGAAATACAGAATAACTGTAATTTGTACTCCAAAAAAGAGCAACCAATTACATGAACTCTCGTTACCTGTAATCTGAATGAAACTGTAGGTCAAGTTAGATGGTTATTTTTATCGTGGCACTCACTATTTTGATAGTCAAAGATTACGAATAATATTTTTATTGTTTTTATGGTAGACTCAGGAGATCTCAGTTCGGGGCGAACCACTAGTGATAAAACGTGTTTAGGAACTCATAGTTCTTAAGGCATACCACAGGATAGATATAACTTCATCCAGGTCAATTAAGCTGATGATATATCTAATGCTATCGCCTTAACAACAAGACACCCTAAGTACTATTAGAGAGAGCATTTGCTCATCTGCTAATGCCGTTCTGAGAACGTTTGAGGAAACGCTACAAACAAGCTCATTGAATGTCAAAGGTAGCTACACCCACTTACTGTACCGCAACGGTTTATATCAGCAGTGCTATCAGAAACAGCGCATTCGCATTACAGGCATTGTTTGTGTCTATTATATCATTGACTTGAGAGTAGTATTACAGCCTATTTCTCTGGAAACACTCATCGATGGTTGTACAATTCCTTTGACCCCGGGCCAACAACTACTTCGCGAAGCCTGTCACTCATGCTTACAGAAGTAGCCAGTTATATCTCAATAGGCACTTATTTACCTACAGAATGAGTCTATTAGCTGTCGAGCCATTCACGATTGCTAAGTGTTGTCTACAGACCCTTGTTATATCTGTGTACGAGTGAAGTAAACTGCTGCATCGGAGATGTAAGCTTCCTTCATCGGTGAATCTCGCATTGAAAAATACGTTTGCGAAAGCACAATAGAGCATTATAAAATACTCGAACAATGAAGCTGTTTCATTTGAATTTTTGTAGTCCAGTCTATTGTTTATTTTTATCGCACTTTCACTTGTAAAGTTTTGTATACAAATCGTTCGGCATGAATGAGTAGGTATTTAAATTCCGATCGATCATACTTTACCAACGAATCACCTGTGCGCATTCAATAGTTATAAATCTTGACGATCAATAGAAGCCGTGTTTCACTGCCCACGCGCCTCTGCCTGGTCCGACCAATCCAACAATGACGCTATAAATCATAATAAGGATACTGTCCACTGGATAGCCGCATAAACCATATTAAGTCGCATCAAACGCTCAGAAACTCAGTAACCACTGGCCATCCTTCGGTAGAAGGGACATATTTGAATAAAGTTCAAGAGCATAAATACCTAAGCTTATAAGTTCGTGTCTTGAGCGCTTCATAGGGCAGTAGCCCTTATTGCTCTTTAAAGGGTTGGTCTGTAAGTTGAGTGGGCCTCAGTAAACTGGCTGGTGTTACGTGTGCTCTAGTGTGCAATCTTGTCTTTCGAATGTGCAATTCAAACGCTTGACTGCGCAAAAAGAGTGATCGACTCGAGTTCACAGGCGTCCCACGGACATGCTCTTGTTGTTATACTAACACACTAGCTTGACCGAATCAAATAATGTGGTATGGTGAAAACCAATAATGTTCAGAATGCATTGTATTCTTTTGACTTATTATAATTTAGAAAATATATCTGATATTAGGTAACTTAACACATCTTGCTTCATAATGTACTTAAATAAAAACTATTATGATAACTTACCCGCTTTGTGGACCTAATAAGTGTTTAGGTGTTCTCGCCTCAGACTTGCAATCCTGTAACAAATGACGATTGCATGTTAAGACGATATACAAATTTAATTTCGGTGACGATTGGGCGGAGCATATAGATATGTGTCCCGCGCACAAAAAAGTCTGGTTTAAGAAACTTTATTCTCATAAGAATAATATATTCACTTACATGAGAACTTAAAAATAATGTTTATAATGTTAAACGTACAGTGTAAAATTAATATCGTTACCTCTAAAAATCAAAATAAAGGGTATTAACAAAACAAATTAACACACGTAACAAAGATACGGAAACGAAGATCTTACAAATGGATGCAGCATTTAGCAAAGAATATTGGGTGAAAAATTTCTAAGTTATCTATAGAATATAAATTAAATTTAAATTACTCGGTTTAACGTCGATCTGTTACATTTAATGTTAATAAAAAAAAGAATTGTGTGGTTTTATGAAACCACGGTAAAAGGGAAAATTTGTTTCACATTATAGACATTTAACTAAAAATTTTGGTTGGCACAAATGAGTAATAGTCTATACACTACACGGTCAGCTGATGCGAACTATAGGCGCCGCTATATTGGCCTCGGCTGCTCTGACGAGCGCCTTTCACTTTATCCCTACTCGGCGGCCGACCGTCACGCGACATGCAACACACAGACGAAAAAGTTTGAGACGATGTAATAAAAGTTTCACTTTAATAAGTACGGGAATTTTGTAGGAGTTACTGTCAGCGCTTAAGATATCTCTGCTGGGAATTACTTTGTTGTAATTACTCAGGAATTTTTTGGCAGAAAAAAAGTGACAATGCTATTTACTTGCTTAGGTGAAGAACGTGACAAACTTATATCATAGCTGCGCCGCAATATCGCAGGAGTAAATGATGTAAGCGACAAAAGATAAAATCTCGAATTGCATGAGAACCAACAAATGAAAAAAAAGTGTTCATTAATTTAGGTACCATAATTACCTACATAACTGTGTAAAAAAATACTTTAAATCTTTTCTGCAATCGGAGAATGAATACTATACGGATGAACGGATGAGTGAACGGACGGTGTTTTAGAAGAGCCGATTCTGACTTTCATTTATGTATTCTCATTCATTAATCATTCATTTATATAATCCTCAAGTAAATATTGCTTAAATATGAAATCAGTACCATTTTTCGTTATTGAATACTACAGTTACTTAGTCGCTCAATTTTTTTACATATCGTCTTAATATCGTACTCTTAAACAAACTTATGATTAAAAACTAACATCATAATACCAACACAAACAGAAAGTTTGTGAACTCAATCAACTGCTACTAAAACCGTTATTAAGTATAGTAATGTTTACCAAACACCACGGCAATTGGTGTAAAAGTCAACACGCACACTTTCTTCGTTCCAAATTGAGCTGTCAATTAGAAATAACTACACAAATTGGATTATTAAACGAATCGTGCATAAACGCTTATGTTTGTTCATCAATATTCACACATCCGTCGGTAGTCGATGCAAATCCTTCGCTATTTATAACTTCATGAAGACGTCGGCGCCATATTCCATTCCATAGTAATGATCAACATCAATTCATTGGACCCAACACTCAGAGAAAATATAAGCAAGCTATAAAAAGCGCTTCACTTAAAAGGTGTTAGCAAGATTTAAACACCGTATTACCACAAACACGCAATCGTATAACAAACATCAAAACAGCGGCAGACAATAAAAAATAAGGAAAAACAGGGATTTAGGAAGTTTTAGCTAACCTATGATTGTGGCTAAATTTTTTTTTATATAAATAAATAAATAAATATTACTGGACATTTCACACAGCGCTATTTTGCCCCAAACTAAGCAGAACTTGTACTATGGGAACCAGATAACTGATAGAATACCTGTATATATTTTTTTGTAAATGCATACTTATAATATATAGAAAAACATCCAGACCCGAAACAAATATATGTAGATCATGCAAACATTTGTTCCGCAGAATCGAACCCGCTACCTCCTGCGTCTCAGCCGGCTGTTCGCCCACTGCGCCACGGAGGTCGTCTAAATTGTCTTTGATATACTGAAGTAGCAGATATAAATTGCTTATACTAGAAAATTGGTAGAATCATGGGTACTCTATAGCTTGTTTGTAATTACTCTTTAATTAATTCGACTCGCCACATCTAGCACACTGACTAGCAAATTTTAACACCCCATTAATCATTACAACAACATCCATTAAACGACTTTCAATTGATAATATGCGTTAGGCATTATTTAAAATTCAATTAATAAATTTCTACACATAGTAGAGAAATTTTAATGGGTAAAAGTGATAGTTTTGTTTTATTAGTGGGTACTTTCTACTGTTTTTAATTATATTGTTTTGTATATGTTTAGTTCGATAAATGTTATTTCGATAAAGTATGTCGGTTTGTTTATTATAATATAAATTGTCATAACAATCTTATTGTTATGCAAAATGAAGATTACGGTCACAAATAAAATACCGTAGTATTGCCATTTAAACTTTAAATTAGTGCCAAAATCGACACTCCTAATGCAAATTATTTAAATTTATTAGAATTACGAGTATAATATCCAAATAAAACCTCATTTATATATAATGAAACCTCTCTGAAGAGATATCTGAGCGAAGATATGATAACGGAGTTGTAAATTTTGTGACATCATGGTGTGAAAACAAATGGACAAAATTTGTAAATCTTCTATTATTAATAACATAACTTAGTTTAAACGACACTGTCTACAAACCTATGCAGTTTATTATAAGGTTTAAATTGTTTTACCTGTCATGAATATAAAATACAAGTAAAAGTATTGTACCTTCTAGTTCTATTTAATAATCTCGCTTGAAATTCATTTGATATTAGAACAAGATGCAGTCCGGGATAAACGTGCGCTAGCGCATTGCAAATAAACCAAGGCACGATACTTGCAAAGGTACTTCTTTGTTAGAAAATGGCGTTAGACTAGAACCGGGCACCATATCGCCGCGGGGTCGGTCGTGCTTAGAACGGAAAATAAAAGGTGAAATTCGCATTGGGAATGGTTTCTATCGTGGTCCAGTCGGTTCCCTTTATCCGCAGCTGATCGCGCTAGACAATGTGGTGTGGACGGCGCAAGGGGAGGGAAGCAAGCGGGAAGGGAATGACCGCGCAGGGAGGAATGACCTTGCCCGCGCATTCCGCCTCCGAAGGCTCCCTCCAGGCTCTCCCTATCCCAGTCTCCTTTAAATTACGAGGGAATAGCAAAGCGTATCGCTCACATTGTAAATCACAATGCCTATTCAATAGAGCTATTAGTGCGATAACACGGACCTGTAATATACTTTTTGTGCACTATCCTGAAATATTGCCTGTACTCTACTGGAGGATTTATTAGAAACCTTGGTGGTCTCGGCTCAACGTTTCAGAGCCTCTGAGTAGATTTAATTTTGTGCCTTTTACGCATGAAAATTACAGTTCTACCTCTGCTATATGTGGCTAAAAACCTGCTCTATCGATTTGTCCATTACGTAATAGATACGGTTGTAGAACATGACTTTTGAGTGCAAACGCAAACATTTCTGATATCTTCTACAACGGAACGTCGAAACTAGGTTAATAACCTCTCGAAAAACATAACGAACTTAACTGAGCAAAGTCAACACAGATCGGTTTTTAACAAGAATTCCTAAAAGCAACTCTGTGTAGAACCTTGTTTTAACCTACATTCACAGCTCTAGAGTAGATTCTAAAGTATCTATGAAAGCCTTTTAGAAGTGAAACAAGGTTTACTTAAGAATAAATACAGTAATGTTACGAGCACGCTGACAATGCTTATGGAGTCGTGTACTAAATATTGTGCTTCGCTGAAGTAGCAAATTGGCACCTAAAATAACGGATTCCAAAATAATCGGAAAACCACGAGCTTACCCAGAAATTGTTTCAACTCCAAATTGGTATAATACCCACGCCAGTGGACGAAATGTCCACGAAGCGTAACATAAACACACATAACGAGATTGTTGGTATTGTTTGCTGAGAGCTGCGCCTACGCAGACTTCATTTCTGTGATTTTGAGTGTTCGCAACTAAGTGCGACCTATTTCTGTTTTCAAATAAAACAAAACGTATTGCATTCTTGACAGGCCTAAGAAGTAGTTGAACATACCTGTCACATTTAGATGGTGATTTGTGACTTCTTGTCAAAAGCTTTCTCAATACACATTTTCTTCACAAGATAGACAAAAGTCTTTTCTATTAAATCTTAATAATTTTGAAGTTACATCTAAATTGTTTTTATTTTTTTATATTTTGTTCAGTTCGACCTATTTCAGTCCCCAGCTTTTGTAGCTTCCAAATAATCCGATATATTTTAGTAGGCTTTTTATATAGTCTTTGTTTAATTAGGGTTTTAAATTTGTTAATTGTCAATTGTTGTATAGTGCTTAGGAGTTTGTTATAATAGCGTACACCTTGCTCTTATACGATCTACTAATTTTATGGAGCCATGTGACTACAGCGAGTTTATCTTTATTTCTAGTATCAAAATTATGATAATCGCTTTTTTTGTTGAACATATTAATATTTTTGTGATCATAAATTAGTTTTTCATAGATGTATTGACAAGGAAATGGCATTATAGAATGGTGACCACAAACAAAAAACCCTAAAAAAAAGCACACAAAAGTGCGTTAACTTTTTGAGTTTTTTTTTTTTCTTTTCCATTCAAGTTTTCTCTCTTAAGTTTTTGAGTCCAGTCCAAAACTTGGAAAACTTACTAGTTATAGATATGTTATGCTTATGCACTTAGACGTAATTTAGCATAACACAGCATCTCTGTAATTTAATTTTCCATATTCAAAAAATATTTCAAAAAGACCACCATCATTCTTATTTTTGCCAGTAATCCATTCCAGTTCTTAAGTATACTTTAAGATTGCCAGTAACTTACGGCATGCTTGAACCGCCTACGAAGAACCACGGGTAAGTGACCACAGTACAAAACATATAGTAGGGGCAGTGTCGTCCTAAGGCGTTCATTACACACTCAATCACATAACAAGTAGTAGAGTACCTTGTGAAAGGGCTCGTCTGGGTAACTACTACCACCATACCTGTTTCTGCCATCAAGCAGCATTGCTGTGTTTTAGTTTGAAGGGTTTTTACCTGTATGCCTCAAATTGATGGACGCAAGGCAGTGCATCGTAGGGCATGTTTCTAACGTGCGTGACCTACGAGGCAATTCTCTGTTATAGGTGATGGTACAAGCTTATTTCATTACCAGATAGTATAAAAAAATTAGTAAAGCTAAATGACAAGTGCTATAGATTAACAGGCTAACAATGAAAAAAAAATACATTAGGTTTGGCACACACAAAACAGACTACTAAATAGATGAAAAAAACAAACAGTGACCTAATCTAGAATTAAACTAGGTGGATATAATGATGGATAGTGTCGCTTAATAAGCTTCTAACCATAATGAGAATTTAGAGCTCTCTATCTTCATAGTGTGTGAGCGACCACAGTACAAACGAAGTGACATTAGTCTATGAGTGACATCCTAAGGCGTTCATCACACACTCAATCACATAGCGAATATAATAAACTGAAGGACAGGTGCTGTAGATAATATATCAGACAGTTTGTTTCATGTTGTAGTCAGAGCTGATTACTTTGAAGAGGATGTACAGGCTCTATCCGCATTCGTAGTGCACTTGATCTAAGACTAGGATCTAAATATGACGTGAGGTGATAAGATTCACTGAAGCTCTACTTGATTGAGTGTGTGTAAGATTACTATAAACCTAATTACTGATTAAAAAGGGTATTTATCGCGTTTATACATACGCGATAAATACCCTATTTAATCAGTAATTATGTACAGTGAATACGAAAGTTTGAAAAATGCTATAAAATTTTTAGAAGCATTGTTAACTATATGCCTAATACTAACTTCCTGTATTTTTATAAATTTGACTCATTGCTATAGATATTTTCCAAAGAAAATACCAACGTTTAATGTTTTTCACTTTCAAGATACATGATAATTATTATTATGCGGATATATATACTTATATTAAAAGGTACATACGTAATAAATACTTGTTTAATATTAATAATCATATGGAAGATTAGTTTGGTTTGAGCTATGTTTTGAAGTTAGACTATTACCCACTTAGCAACACAAGAGTTTAAAAATTCAATGCAGATAAATTTATCATCATCCTGTCCATAAAAAGATTCATAAAACTGCTAACAAGAATATCTCGATGTGACATTGAACTCGCACTTTAAATAAACTAATAGGGACCTAGACCGGTCTATATTACATCAATTACGTCGCATAATTGCTAGGCCAGGCGGAGACTTGTCGCGCCTTATTTAGAGTGTTGAATTGCATAAGGACCTTTCTGTACGTATATGTGCTAATACGCGGATGCATTGCACCTTATCCAGATATAGAACATCCAATCTGAATATTTGTAAAAAACCTCATCCTTCCTTCCTTCTAGCACCCGTGGTAACTAAAATATGTACTGATGAAAATAGTGTAAGCAGTTACCGAACTCTGTGGATGTAAAACTTTTTTCAAATATCAGACAAGAATAAACGGGAATTTTTAATTAGGTACTCATCTAATAGTTCATACCTAATATACTAATTGCATATCAAATGCATATCAAATTAACTAATCTTTCTAACGTATTTTCTAAAACACTAGAGGGTAGTTAAGTTTTTTTTTTTAATTGATGACATGATAATTGTTTGGTAGTATTTTTTAAACTTTTCCGATCACTGTACATCTCCAAAGCTGACCATTGGATTGAACGACGTATTTTAAAAGTGCAACCGACGTTTACGGCGCCGTAGATTCCCAAAAAACCATAGGTAAATAGTTAAGAATCGCGTTAGCGCGCGTTCTCCGCGCGTTTAAAATACGCCGTGTGCTTAGGCTCTAAGGTTATATCTAGTAAACGCCATTATCACAAGAGAATGGGTCGTGAAACGATTGAAATTAAGAAATTTCAATCGTGATGATGGCTACAGACTCTCACTGTCCTGGAATCTGGTGATTAATAGATGCGCGTCGTGATCGTTCATCTCAGTGATCGGATACGGTTAGTGTAGTGTGTCGAAATATTAACGTGGATTTTTCTTTTTCTACAGACCCTGCAGCTGCCATCACTTCTCGACGGTAGCTCCAAGTAATCTAGTCTGCGACCAGAGGGCTTAGCCAAGTTACAGTCGATAAGCGATGACGCTAGTCGATACGTCCGAAAATGTATGGGATTTGACACATGTATAGCATGTGTCCACCACCAGCAAATACCACGTGATTCAGCGACAACAAATGTATGTAGAAATCGAATAGATTCGTGGCGAATGTAATTTGGCTACGGGCCCAGGGCTGTTGCAACATAGTCGAAACGTCGGGATAATAAAATAAAGGTAAATACCAGTTTAATTAGTAAGTATTTAGATATATTAGATGTTAATTTCACAGTTCTTCTTGACGCATAAAATATGCCGCTAAAAACGTTTAAGGATCGTTATGTAAGCCGGGTTCAATCAGTTTTCATGTGAAAACACAAGACGTATACTTTTTATACATTGGGTAGAGTTACTCAGAGGTGAAGTAGGCACCAAGCTCAAGGTACAACTTATAAATCAGGTTTATAACAGGACAAATATCTAATAACAGTTTTATGAGGTTAAGGTAACCAAATAAATATCTCTAAATAAGGGCCGTATTCTCTATTTAGTGCTTATTAAACCAATCGGACACTCACGCTAAATCCAATCCATTGTTAAAGGAAAGTCCAGAAGCGATGAATACCGGTCAACTGTAATGAAATTCCAAGCTAATATTGCGCGTCTCTACATCGCGTCTACAAAAATTAATTGTATTACAAGACGTTTCTCAATGATCTTTATAATTAAATAATATAACAAATAAATATTACTGGACATTTTACACAGCACTATCTAGCCCCAAACTAAGCAGAGCTTGTACTATCGGAACCAGATAACTGATAGAACAATTATATATATTTTTTTGTAAATACATACTTATAATATATAGAAAAACACCCAGACACGGAATAAATATGTAAATCATGCAAATATTTGTTCCGCGGCGGGAAACGAACGCGCTACCTCATGCGTCTCAGCCGGCTATAACCCACTGCGCCACGGAGGTCGTCAAATTATTAATTTAAATTTTATTTTATTTTTTAAATTAATTACAATTAATAAGAAAATTGGGCTTTAACATATTGAAGTATTTATGGGGGACGGTAATGTGATATGACATGCCTTTCGTGAATGATCATGCTACATGACGAACTCTCATGCATTGGCATCAATCATTTCAGTTTGGGCTAACTTTACCTAGTCAAGTTTTACAAGTACATCTCCCCGCTGTATAACGCCCACCGCTATCTTACCCTAAGAAAGTTCTTGACAATGTAGCGATTGCCTGTAAAACGATCGTAAATATTGGACGTTGTCTGGAATTTAGCACTAAACATCGTTAATATTTCTCACATGAGTCAAAAGGCCTTGTTAGCTCAGGATATCGTTAGAAAGTGTTACTTTATGGTCATATTTTCCTTTCAATGGAACAAGAAATGTATCAGTTAAGTCTATTAGATGGTACTCTCAACATAACTTGTATTTAAGCCCACTAACTGTCGCCCGCGGCTTTGCACGCGTGGTTTGTCAATAAAAACATATCTCTCTTTCTGCGCAGTCGGGTAAAAACGAGCCTATTTCCAAATCCCTGTCATAATTTATCTGTATACCTTATCGAAAGCGGTCCAGCCGTTTTGTCGTGAAAACCTAACAAATAGACAGACCGAGTTACTTTCGAATTTATAATACATGTATGGAGTACAAACGTTAAGAACGAAAACTCTTCTTAGGGTTAAGCTCATCTTTGCACATGTCCTCTATTTTTGAATTTTTAATGTATTGTCTTGTGTAAGTACAATCTATATATTTATATAACAATGTCGGGTTAGTCTCCTGGATTTGTCTTCGTCCCGAAAAACAGAATAACTATTGAAATATTGGAAAAATTTACGCAAAAAAAGTTTTTGAAGAAACTCATACATAATGATGGCCGATTGACAATTCTACCGGCATGAAGTACATTGGCAGCCCGCGCCATGTGCATGTCAAGGCGGTACGAAGTTCGCCGGGTCAGCTGGTAAAAAATAAAGAAAGAATATGGTAGGATAACACAGTGCATTCTTTTAAGCTTGCAAGTTCGTTTTTCTATGATATTGTTATATGAAAGCTAATATTTGCTAGATCGTTTTTAGCCATTGCTAATTAGAATAGTTTGTATCAAAGGCCGAATTTATGTAAATATTATGCAAAGTATTTTTTTCACAATTCGAAGAAGACTGAATTTGCCAAATCGCCAGACTGTCCAACCGTAGTAAATGCTTTAAATCTTTTGTTTTCAAGCTTCCGTGTCATTGCCTCTGCCATTGTAATATTACAAATCCTCTCCATCAAAAGTTTGTCTGGAAGAACTCACTTCTAAGCGATAAGACCGCCCATTGTACTTGTTGCTTTCTGTATTTTTAGTTTTGCTTCCTTTGTGGTGTACAATAAAGTGTTTTCAATTATTAATCTATAGTTAAAACCAAACCACATGTTGTAACATTTCTCCAACGAAAGTACACTCAACATAAAAATTCCGTTGCTACATAAGCTTAGTTTGATTCCCTGTACGTGCAATTAAGCGTCGCAACCGTTACTTCTATAGTTCCCGCCACTATAACAGTTCAGTTTCTGTTTTCTCTGTTCTGATGCTAATCCCTGGGAATATTTGCTTTTGTATCAGCGCACAGCGATAGATAAGTAAAATACCTGTTAATGCAATTATTAACGCGACTGTATTATGTTTGGCGTCGGCGCTTAATTAGATAAGCGTCTATAAACTTTATTTGCGACTATACTTTTTAATTAACGTGTTTAATGAACACAATGTATTCATCTAAGTATAATAAAGCTTATCTATCTGGAGATTTTTCTATACATTTATTATAAGTATGTATTTATATTAAAAAAAGTATATAAGTATTCAATCAGTTATCTGGTTCTCGTAGTAAAAGCTCTGCTTAGTTTGGCGCTAGATAGCGCTGTGTGAAATGTCCAGCAATATTTATTATTATAAACTCCCACGTATTTGAATGAAAAATCTATTAGTAAGAAATGATACCGACCTTCGTGGCGCTGTGGGCGACTAGCCGGCTGAGACGCAGAAAGTTCAATTCCTACCGCGGAATAAATTTTTGCATAATCTACAGATATTGGTTCCGGGTCTGGCTGTATTTCTGTATACTATAAGTATGTATTTAGAAAAAAAGTATATAAGTATTGTATCGGTTATCTGGTACAAGCTTTGCTTAGTTTGAGGCTAGATTGCGCTGTGTGAAATATCCAGCATTCTAGCATTATTAGACCTGCACGACTCAGTTATTTTTTTAAGTTATTTTCCCGTTACCACACGTAACACTGAGTTTAGCTTAACTACCACAATAACTTAACACTGCACTTAGCATTGAACACAATATTATCTCATACCTAATTATCATATGCTGCTCCATTCAGTTAATTAACTCATTTGCTTCTCTAACGTAATTTATAAAATGTATATGACTACGATTAGAGTAATAAAAATAATAAATATTGCAATAATACTGTACTAATGGCTTATTTAAACAAGTTTCTAGTGCACATTAATTGAAATTCGACCGATATTTACAAAATCTTACATTAAATTTAATAACAAAATAAACACTTCATACTTAACAATTATTATTTAAATTTCTCCCATGATCATAACGAATTTAGGTCAAAAGGTTGAAAGCCTGAAGTAAAAAAAATCTTCTAATATTTAATAATCTCGTGTCATGGTGTTTGTGCTCGCACTCCTCCGAAACGGGTAGACCGATTTTAATCCTGCACCCCCACCCCCCACCCCTCCATTGTTTTATCACGATTTTAGTATATTTTTTTTTAACTAAAATAGCGCTATCTAGCCCCAAACCAAGCAGAGCCTGTACTATGGGAACCAGATAACTGATAGAATAATTATATACTTTTTTTTGTATTTACAAAAAAAAGTTACTTGTAATATATAGAAAAACACCCAGACACACGGAACAAATATCTGTAGATCATGCAAACATTTGTTCCGCGGCGGGAATCGAACCCGCTACCTCCTGCGTCTCAGCCGGCTATACACCCACTGCGCCACGGAGGCAGATTTGTATGAGCAATATCCATATACTTTAACCGTCGTTCATTGACGTAAAGTCTTTTATATGAAGTAACGCGTCAGTTTGACAGTAGAGTTTTTACCCTGAAGTGCTAGTAATAAGTAGGTTTCTTGTTAAATAGTTGATGGTCGTAACCTTGATAGTACTCATTAACATAATCTTGACGATAAATATAAAAAAGCTGCTTTAAAACCACACAACAAAACATAATACACGAATCGTAGCGGTGTCTAGGTCGTTACGATAAAATCTTCACAAAATACTTCTATATACCATCAAAAACCGTTATAACTCTTTATACGTCTCTACTCTACATCTTGTTTTTAACTTCTTATTAAGTGGTACTCGCTACATAAGTGTCAAACAAAAACTCTATCAGGCCAGTAATGACTTAACTTCAGACTTATGCTTGCCTACTAGCAATAATGATGGCTATAAGTATACCGACCCGTTTTCATTTTCACTCAAGGATTTTTGCTCATTAGTTTATATGGTGAAATTGCAGATGGAGAATTTTATAGGAATTTTGATTGACAGTTTTAAAAGCTTTAGTGAGAGCACATCAGCTCATTTACTCATTTTGAGAGATGAACTCCGTGGTGCAGTGGGCGAATAGCCGCCTGAGACGCAGGTAGCGGGTTCGATTCCCGCCGCGGAACAAATGTTTGCACGATCTATAGATATTAGTTCCAGGTCTGGTTGTTTCTCTATATATATATTATACGTACGTATTTACAAAAAAAATGTATATAAGTATTCTTTCAGTTATCTGGTTTCCATAGTACAAGCTCTGCTTAGTTTGGGGCTAGATAGCACTGTGTGAAATGTCCGGCAATATTTATTATTATTATTATTTGTCTCATCTGATAAAGACGATGATGAGAGATTTATTTTTCAGTTGTCAAAAATCCATACATGTTAGTAAAAACTTAATTATACATGTCAAATGAACATTGTACAACATGTACAAGTGTGATTGCTTAATAGGCATAATAAGACAGAATAAAATTTATATAAAAGTTTAATATTAATAAATAAGCTATGCGAATGAATTTAAAGTTTGAGACTTAATGATAGACTGGCCAAGTGATATCCTTTAGACTAAAAACTTATAAAAGTAGTACGAGTATAAATCGAAATTTCTAAAATCCCTGACCCCCTTTGTGCGTTTAGGGTTATAAAATTACATATCTAAGAACCCCAGGTAAACTAGCTTTCTATTAACAAAAACGGCGTCCGAATTGGACCATCCATTAGGGAACTACGTTGCCACAGACAGACACACAAACATAGGCTTAACTTATAACACATTTGCGCTGCGGGTAAAAAAGGTATTCATAATGCTTGCCTGGTTAGAATTTAAATTGTTTGACGGTAAAATGTTATTTTTCTATTTTCTTTTATTTATTAAAACTTAGATTTACAGTTACATTACCGTATATTATAAACTAACTAGCTAACCCGCCCGCGGCTTCGCCTACTTGGGAACTTTGGGATAAAAACTATGTAAAACAAGAATGTTAAAGTGACGCGACACTTCATTACTGTTGAATTATGTAATTGTATGGGTAATGTTCATACAAAAATACTAAACCGCGATTGAAAAATGAGGGGTGGGGGTAAGAGGGTAAAAAATACTTTACGACCTATTCTCATACCAAATATACATAAAAACATTTAAATCGATCTACCCGTTTCGGAGGAGTGCGACCTCAAACAGCGTGACACGAGATTTTTATATAATTATTAGAAATGAACATAGCATTGAACTTAAACCAAATTGAATCTACAAAATAAAATTTTTAATTTTTTTTTTATTTGAATTTACAAGAAAAAGTTTACATTAAAACTAACTGAGTATTAAAATATTTGTAAAATATTTTAATAAATGAATGAAAGAAGTGCCCCATGAGCTACAATGTACGATTGATCGCATTTGGAGTGTGTGTGTTTATGTGTGTGTAATAAAATACATTCGTGATAGAGATATTTAACGAACGTAATCCATAGCAAGAAAGAGTTCAGAAACAAATGCTTAGAACTCTATCTGTAGAATCCAAAGCATTCTTCAAATGACCATGTACGGTTGAAGTTAGATAAACCTGAATTCCGGTAAGTTTTATCGCATGTTCATTGCATTCGTCGCCTGGTTATCATAATCTGTAATGCAATGTTTATTTTTTTATTTGCGGCGTCCGTCGCGTCGGTCATTCTTTGTGTTTTATCTTATATCTGTTAGATCGGATGTAGCTAACAAGTGAAGTGACCAACTTGGAAGCGGGTCCGTTAGGAGGACGCATTTATTTAAAAAGCATGTAAAAATAAGTTAGTTCATCCGCTTTTTACCGTTGCTTGCCGGCTCGCCTCTATAAAAGCTCTAAAATACCAAGGAACACAACAATGATAATAATTTTTCAAAGTAAAAACTTATTTTAACTTGAAAAGGGAAGTTTTTCAATTAAAGTTATTGAAATTGGAGGACGAGGTCGTGTATACTTCTATGTTATTTTTCACGCCACACAAGTATAACTTCTTACGAGCGTACATAAAGTACACAGTACACACACGCTTTTTTTTTAAATGCATCGAGTAGTAGAACACTTTTTGAAATAAAGAGTGCGTACAGAATTTTTACCGGTAAACGCCGGTAGACAGACACACAGCTTGCTACATGATTGTGATAAGAGTTCTTTTTGCAGACGATGGATACGGTAGATACAGCATTATATCTAATTTAACGCCTATAATCACAAATTAGCGGTGCGACTGATACACAGACGTTTTTTTATTTGCCGCAAATGATTCTAATAGTCCTTATTAGTGTCTTCATGAAATACAGTTTTTTCTTCGATATGAAGAGGTTATCTTTAAAATGCGGTTAGTATTAAAAACTCTACTACAGATACATGTATTATTTATAGACAATAAGCTTCCATCCGTGGTTTTGCACGTGAAAATATGGCCCTCCTTTTACGCAGTTGGGTAAAAAATAGACTATGTCCCAATCCTGGTAATAATCAACCTGTTATCTAAATTTCATCAAAATCGGTCCAGCCGTTTAGTCATGAAAACGCAGCAAACAGCCAGACAGAGAGACAGAGTTACTTTTGAAAGTATATTATATGGTATATTAGAATGGATGGATGATGTAGTGTCATGCATGTGGGGGGCCCTATAACGTTAGACAAAAAAAATACATCATAAACATAAATTAAGATGAATATAAAGTAAGTACTTAACATATTATACAAGTTGTAAAGCTGTTAGAAGTCGCTGGACAATGCCAGTCGAGAAACGGTGTGGTAGCAACGGAGCTCAACTGACAAATACTGTTATGCCTTTTGTTACTGATGGAAAACCCGCATTATCTATGTTTTAAAGATTTTCTCACAAGAAGTTTATCCGCTACGCATGTTTTGTGACTCTGACAAAGGGCAAGTAGAAAAGAAATAATAGTGGCATACATTTTGCTTTGAAGACAGAACAATACTCTGGTACACATTTAGCTCAATTTTATCTGGCTATCGGGGCCCAACGCGGTTTCAAAATTATTTCAGTGCGTCTGGTCGAAGCGACGTGTGATCCGAGAGCTGGCGCTTATCCGGATCAACGCATAAGCATTGTTGTCAGCGTGGCAATGCAACCAGTATCTTGGGGACACTTCTGCCTGGTAGTGATCTGGAGCAGTTGAACTATCTATAGATCGTTTGCAACTGTCTTTAGATGATTGAACTGTTTCGTAGTTTATAGTGGCATAAATAATTGATTATTATTTATGTTATTAAATGCATAATTTTATTTAAAAAAAAGATAATCACTAACGGTATTACCATAAAGTAATAAATAGTTTTTTAAAATTATTTGCACTGGGCCATAAAAAAAATACATCGGTACAAAACTCATTTTATAATGTCCGTTGCTTGAAGGGTCATCACAAGTTGTGCACGTTCGTAACACCAAGAGCGCGTTGATGTCTATTGCATGAAATTAGATTAAATTGCGTAACATTTCGTAGCAATATTTTCCTAATTTATTTTATTTATTTTTATTCTAAAATTGTATTTATATGTACTTACATAGTGAGTTTTCTAAACTTAAAAACTATAGATCCACTTTTGCTTTTTTTTAAGTAAATTCTTGCAGATAAGACGGTAAATTAAAAAAATCTTCTAACTTTGAGACTAATCGCTCAGTTCTCTCTACTTTTGCGATCGCTCTCGCGTCGCAGCACTAATGTACATTTTTGTGCGATTTCTAACTAATAACTTTGATTGCTATAATCTATAGAAAGTAACGAGCTTTCGTGCTAAAGGGGATAATGTCTGTCAAAATGTGCGTAGAAGTGACTTATTTCGCTTCAGTCTACGGCTGTAGTTCGATCATTGACTGCGTAGATAATCTTATCAATGTTTTGCCAGCGGATCGGAAGCTGGAGCTATCCATGAGTCACTGAGCTCACAGCACGACGCCCTCACAATTATTATGTAATAAAAATTAATATGCGGTTTCGAACCCTACTACTAGACCGAGATTACTAAGAAAGAAGTTGTTGATACAAATCCCTAGGGGGCAATATGAGAGTAACGGAGAAGAGCTGCATCTTAAAAACCATTGGAATAATTGAGCATAACAATTAGTGCAGGCGGGAACCGGTTTTTTAAAGACCTTTTTTTACTATGTTTGAATATTAATAAATTTTGTACGTATGATGCCGATATCAAACAAATACACCGATAATTTTTGAAAACTGGGAGAAAGTACCTAATACGTACTAGGTACTCTCAGTTTCCAAAAAATCCCACTAATATTATAAATGCGAAAGTTTTGATGTTTGTTTGTTTTTTTGTTACTCAATCACGTCATCATAACGGCTGAACCAATTTCAATTAAATATGGTATGTCGATAGATTATGACCTGGAATTGACATATAAGCTACTTTTCATTGACAAAACATGCGTGCAAAGCTGCGAACGGAAGCTAGTATTTAATATACCTATTTGGTGTCTTCGAATAAAATAATAAATAAATAAATATTTCTGGACGTTTCACACAGCGCTATCTAGCCCCAAACTAAGCAGAGCTTGTACTATGGGAACCAGATAACTGATAGAATACTTATATACTTTTTTTAATTTGTAAATACAAACTTATAATATATGGAAAAACACCCAGACACGGAACAAATATCTGTAGATAATGCAAACATTTGTTCCGCGGCGGGAATAAAACCCGCTACCTCCTGCGTCTCAGCCGGCTATACGCCCACTGCGCCACGGAGGCAGTCGTAATAATCGAATAATAATTTATATTGATTTGCACTTCTATCGAGTCATTTAGTTCCAAGGAATAACTTTTATCGGTGATTGTTTTCTATCTCGGATACCATGAGAAATAAATAGCGTCAATCGATTCAAATTCGATTAACAATCGGTAGTATAGATAGACAAGTTATCACGTTTGTAATCGCTTCTATTCGGTTACTTAAAGCTAAGCCGCCATCTTTCCGCTCCATTTAAATATCGAACACGATGTCGTTACTTCATAAAACCATAGACAAGATGAGTGATATGATTGTTGTTTAACTTTTGTGACACGTTCACTGAATTCAAATAGTGACAAGATCTGTTTGAGTCAAATATATTCATTGCATTGATTCAGAGCCAGATAAATGATTGGTATGTTATAATTCGAATGTGACATATCCATTGGATGGAAATGATGACATGATTTATTTAAATGCAGTTTAGTTGGACGAATGGATATTGAATCATTTATGTTTGTTTAACGATAATTTTCAAAAAATAAATAGCTTATGCTGGACATTTCACACAGCGCCATCTAGCCTCAAACTAAGCAAAGCTGTGGGAACAAAATAATTGATAGAATACATATATACTTTTTTTGTAAATATATACTTATAATATGTAGGGAAACAACCAGACCCGTAAAAAATATCTGTAGATCATGCAAGCATTTGTTCCGTAGCGAGAATTGAAACCTCCTGCGTCTTGTAGAGGAATTGATCCAATATTTATGAATAAACATGTAACATGAAATATGTAACACAAATATAATTTTAATTCGTCGCTGGGGGTTTTAAAAAGTGGTGGTTTGATATCAGAAATTCATGATGTGTAACTATGTAAATGTATGGGAAGTCGGTACTAAATCTCGTAAAATTTTAAGTTATAATCCACACAGAACCTACAGGGATTTAAATAAAAATCTGATTTGAGTGTTCTTTGGTTGTTGTTGGTTGAATACTCTAAATACCTTCTTGGCATCGACGTGCGTGCAAGATTTCGTTTTCATAATTCACAAGCAGTTCACGTTATAACTAAGCCACTGAATTATTTATACTTGATGCGACATACTTTACACTATCGTTTGATTAACATAATTGCATTCAATGTGCGTAATGACGGATACCTTCGTCGAAGAGACGACACCTTATTGAAATTCATTGTGCGTATTATATCATCAACTTTGAGGAGATTGATCGTCTGTTATCATAATTATTTGATGTTTTATTGACAGTTTTATGAACAACAAAATGGAGTTTACTGTCGGATGTCATTATTCGGTCTTATTAACGTTTTTATTAAAGCTGTTTGTGTATGGAGCCAAAAGAAATAATCCAGTAAACTTCGAGTTCTCTTTACAGTAAGAGAGTAGACCAGCAAACTGTCTTAGTTCTCATCATAATAAACGAATACACCCATATTTCTTCGGATGAAAGCGTTAACCGCGGTCAGTCGCCTAAACGACCGTCATGCACTATTGCCCTCAAAGCCTGTCCGACAGCGTGCTTCACGGAAGTATTCACTGACTATATTCTTAGAGTTATGTGTCTATAAAAATGTCACGTACAAACCTGGGTACATAAATATGACGCATTTGTAGATATTATAAAATAAATTTATGCAACACTAATTTTACGATACTTTTATGAAGGAAGACGTTTCAAAACCTTCATAATAAACTGAATTCGTGATCATGCATCAAATGCACATGAATTCTTCATTCCTTCATCATTATATATATTGTCCTATGCACTACAACATTTGCTTGCTAATAAAAGATCTTAGATTAACACAGATCCTGCCACCCATTGTACCTTTGATTTAATTGTGTTTTATTCTCTTTTGTGTGTTTTTTTTTAATGGCGTGCAAATTATCTATCTATGTATCTTTACTAATATAACTACCATACTACAATTGCTCCTCATCCATACTAATATTATAAATTCAAAAGTAACTCTGTCTCTATCTGTCTGTCAGTCTGTTTGTTACGTTTTCACGACATAACGACTGGACTGATTTAAATTAAATTTTGCATTGAGATAGATTAAGACCGGGATTGAGACTTAGATTACTTTTTACCCGACTACACAGAAGGAGGATAATGTGATGATTGACAAACGACGCATGTGAAACCGCGGGCAGAAGGTTATTATACATAGTTCAGGGTCATGTTAAACGGTAGTAACAAAAGCCAGACTTACTGAAGTATCAACTCTACAAAGTGCCTGGCAACTCGAACGTACTCTGATTATTTGATTTGGCACATGTTGTGGTCAGCCTACCCGTCACGCACTAGGCTTCACCGATGTCGCCGATCGCGGAAGGCCGCGAGGGCGTTCGACCCGATTCTCAGGAGCCACGCGCGAACGACTCGCCGTGTGAGCGTCACACTACTCTAGATAAAGAGAAACCACTTGATGCCGTGGAATCGATATTGAGAATTTATCGTATTGTTGAGTTTTTAAAGGCAAGCTTTTGGGACTGAAAAAACGACAAACGCATGCGTCTTATGCGTTTTCTAAACATTCATTATTCTCTTAGCTTTATTATCTTCATATATTATACCAAAGTCATTAATCCACCGAAACAAAGCATTTCCAATAAATCAACACGGTACTTCTATTCGTTTAAATATGTTTCTATATGCATAATCTATAACCTGTTTGTATAACCCATGAATATAATTAAATCATGACCTTCCAAAAGAAAGCATTATAGTCACATTCCATAAGCCCAACACGGTGTCCTCTTGCCTTATTAAGGAACCCGCGTGGTTCCTTTCATTTTGGGTCATGCGCACACTGTTGAATGGCTCAGTAAATCCACCGGCAACCGGGTATTAACTCACGACAGTGGTAATTTAAACCCAACTGCATAGTAAACAAGGTGCAACAGTAGATACTGTACACTTTCTCGCGTATTCATCATCATCAGTTTAGTGGGTCGCGAGTTGACGTGCATAAGATCGCACGCGCGAGGGACGCTGTGGCAAATCCATTACATCTGACAATACACCACTAATGTTTCCACCGGCTACGTGATACCAACTGTCAGTGAAAGTTACATTCGTGTTTTTGTCAATTGAACCAACCGTTATGTAGACGCCACTATTGTTGGGAATTTATCCAAAAACGCACTTTATTTGTTTCCATTCTTACCAAGAAGAGTAAACATTACCGACTGTGTATTGTACACATTAAAACACAGAAAAATTAGATTAGATAATTTCTTTATTTCACACCATTAAATAAAAACATATAAAAGAAAATACACTTTTAAATTATCAGTACAATGGGCGGCCTTATCGCTAAAAGTGATCTCTTCCAGACAACCTTTGGATGGACAGGATCTATGTGAACAAATAAGGACCGTAGGGAGAAAGCACAGTATCAATATTAAACAGTGTGCAATCTCATATAGAAATTGCAAACTGAAAACGAGGTCAAGTAGCTTACAAACTACTTTGAAAATTGCACTTCTGTTTACAGTATTTATCTACCGCATACAAATTCACAAATGCAATTGGTAAACACATTTAGCTTGAATATAAAGTGCAAATGTTTGAACACTTATTTAATGCGTCTCGGAAGAACACGCCCACTACCTTACCTAGGTACTGCTAAACATGAACATACGTTCAAACCTACCTACGCATGCTAAGAGGAATGTCAAAGTTTCGTGTAACTGTACTTTAATACTCCATGTGACTTTTCTATGCTTCTATACATGACGCATTCTACCAAACAACGGCATAACAGAAGAGCTATTGAATAAAGATGCATAAGATTAATATTGCGACGCTTTCCTGAAAGTATTATATTATAATCAATCGGAATGACAGGCGCTGGTTGTTTTAAGCAGCATATCTAAACTGAGTTTAGGCTCTTTATAGTTTTTGTTGAATTGCCTAAAACTTCAAATAGTTTAGTTACTAAAGATAAACTAAAACCTCTCAAGGCTTTATTATCCAGGGTTAGCCACTGGCATAAACGAATTTACTGCTCAATAAGTGAACTCAAGATTAAGATTTCATGACTTCTAAGCAGTTCTATAGTTTTAAACCGATGAAAAAAAAGGAATAAGTTCCCAAGTCGACAAGCAATATGTTTTTTTTATTATTTTTCTACTTTGTAGTAAGTAAACATTTTAAAACCTATATAAGTTAATTTTTATCTACCCTAACATCAGCAAACTTAGACGCAAAATACTTAAAGTTAAACTGAATCACCTAATTATTAAACATATTTTATAATCAATATTATGTTCATCTTAAATTATAATAATTTACAACGATATCCAATAGTTTTTATTAACATGAGTACCTACTTAACTTTTATTTCTATATACAACAGAAAATTTTGCCTTGAGGGGGTAGAACTAAATATATTGAAAACAAATAGAACCCAAGCTAAGCGGGCGTATGTATCCATCTGACAACGTGAAAACTAATTTTTATCTGACTTCAAAAAAAGGAAAAGGTTCTCATAATTTGTGTATATTTTTTTTCATTTTTTTCACGCATAACTTTTTACTGAGTAAACGAATTCTGATGATTCTTTTTAATTTATAAGTTATTATTGTCTCGAGAATGGTTCCATTTAACTTTAAGGTAAAATAATATTGAAGGTACTTTCTATTGAGATAAAGGTGACATGTGAGGTGGGTCGACGCTAAAATTCACGTCGCGGGCCGTACCTGGTATAGATAAATAGAAATTAGCACTTATAATGCGCTGTCAGTGGCTTGTTTTAGGTCATCTTTTGTGTGGGAAAGAAAGGAAGTTCGAGCATGTGAGGCATGCTTTGAATGGGTATTTCTAATTTAATAAAACTGTAACTGGGCCATATTAAAAAAAAATGGCATCTTCGTCTTAACCGAAATAGACACCAAACATGTTTTTTTTTTAATTTTTGTCTGATTTCACTTTATACAGTATCACACTGAAACTACTCGATGGATTGATCGTGGATTATATATAATAATTCCTTTTACTATGGAGTAACATTGAAGATATTTTTATCCCAAAAACGGAAGGGTTCCGGTGATAAAAAGGGCATGAAGATTGTATAAAATATAAAATGCATTTATCAAATAGTAAAAATTTTAAATGATCTAATAAATAAATCATTAGATACGGGTCACATCAATTTTTTAATACTTCCGGAAGTAGTAAACACATTTTGTAAATGATATCACTAAGTGATATAGGCAATATTTTATTTTGATTTAGTTTTTGTAATTGTTATGATATAATGAAATGTATTGTTGCTAGAAGTACGTGCATGCCATCTTGTTTTTTATTAAAATCCAAGTAATTCACTCGCTCGGCTTAAAATATTAATGCATGCAGTCCGTCATCTCTAATTATAGTAGCACTAAGTTCTACCATTTCAAATTAACATTCAGCGGTTACCCGCTAAATATGTTCAGTGTATGTTATGTTGATGAGTTGTAAAAAAAAATTACAAACCATGCGAAGTCAGCGTGGATCAGCTAGTAAATTAAATAAATTGGAAAGCCTCTATAATCGTCCGAATATTCATTCGATGAATACTGCTTAGGTGTAAAACAAAACAAGCAAAGCAATTTTACTCATAAATATCTAAGTAGTCTAGCTGCATTCGATGAAAATCTGCGCAATTACTGTAACTAAATTCATGCTAATTTCGACCACAAATTGCGAATTGGATCCAGCAAATGTACTGCATTACTTTTATTCAATTTGTGTCTTATCCTGCCGGTAATCAAAATAATCAACTCTGTCGACAGATTTATTGTAGCAAAATGATTTTCTTTTCATATTCAAGCGAAATTGCCGGGGCAATAAAACGAACCTAGACAAAATCGATATACGAGTACATAGTTTGAGAAAATTTACGTATAAATAATATATTCTGTTACAGATTAAATAATATACGTTATGTCAATGATATATTATTTATTAGAACACTCTATCAGTTTTACCGAAAACAAATGAATAAGCAAGCGTCAAAAGTAAAAGCATTGAATTTAGAACCTGAATAAAAAAAAATTTGGTACCTGAATCTTAAAATCACTATAATTCATAGAAAATATTAGCATTCCTTCTGAAAGAAGTTTTTCGTTTAACTGAAGAGAATTTTTTTACTAGCGAATTTTTCGTGGCCATAGCATATCAGTAGATTGAATTACACGCCTATTAGAGCATATTCTAGTGATGCGCGCGCGCACGTGATCTTTCATAGCTCGTGCGAGACAGTCACGTACACTTAAATTGATCTATAACTTTGTTACTGTAAAAATAATGAAGTTTTGATGCGGATAGAGCAATAAAGAGTCTTTTGACTGCAAATAATAGTTCATTTCAGAAGTTAAAAATTTACACTAAAAATGATTGGTACTTTATTAAATTACACAGTAAATACATAAGGTATATAAAAGTTATAATACGCGAGAACCAAAACCCGTTAAACTGAAGTTAAACTACAATTTTGTGACAAAATCGACCACATGCAAGTACTTACTATGTTTTACCACATACTTTCCTACGTATTACCGCAAGATATGTCACAGTGGCCAGTCAGAAAGATTATAACAGTACAAGTAATGAGCCACGACAAATCTCTAAATAAAATGTGAGACATTACGGAATTGTAGATTGTGGGTCGGTTGTCTGAGGGCACTGGGTCGGGGGAAAGTCGTGGGGCCTTGCATAGTGCATGCGGCATGATACATGCACTGTAGCCGGCTTGCGAGCTAATACTGAAACACTTATCATTGATAACAGGGTACGAAAATAAACCAAATGGCTTCAAGCTTCATTCACTAAAGATGTTGTAGTGCCATTGTAGCATTTCTCTTTTTCTTGTTTGTTGGGATTCTCTTGTTTGGTTTTACATATTTTGTTTCTTATCTTAATAAGATGAACACAAATTGTGATTTGATCGATAATATTTCATCCACAAGCTTATGTTAATTTGCGTGAACTTTGGACTATACCTAACGACCTAATGATATGTGCTATATGGCTAAATAGATTTATCTCCGACAATATACCTTCCTATGCCTTAAATAAAGTATAGGCAGGCTATGCTTTATAGACAAGCTGCAGACAGCATTTATATCACCGTAGAAGTTACTTCATGCAAGTTCTAAGCTCTGCATATCTGCTACGCTAATCATTATCGGCAGGAGAGTGAGTAGGTTTTTTTTTAATGTTATTTGTGGGGAAACAGGCTTACGACTCACCTGACGGTAAGTGGTCACCGTTGCCTATTGGCACCGGCAACACCCGGGGTTTTTGTCGATGCGTACCCTACCCTGTAGAAACCCCTTTATATTTCGCTTGAAGCGTGCCATGTCGTAGCCTAATGGGAAAACCTCAGATGGTAGCTCATTCCACATCTTGCAAGTATGGGGTAGAAAAGATCGCGTGAAGCGTGTGTGATACCCAATGGGCGACGATATGTGGATGAGCTTTATTACGTTGTCGAGAAGTGCGGTTGTAAAATCTCGACGACAGAATGAGATTATATAGCTCCTCAGAACGTTCCCCATTATACAGGCGGTAGAATACACTGAGCGATCCGATGTCACGGCGTTGACTCTAGCGGTTCTTTCTAGGTAAGCCTGTTCCATCTTCGACCACACCATCACCTATCATCAGGTGAGGTAGTGTAATGGGCTTGACTACCAATAACAAAAAAAAACACTTTAGACAACCAAACCTCAAGGTGCAAGGGCGCCGACTGAACTTGAAATCTTTAAATTCCACCGTCATTGTTAGGACAGAGATTAAAGAGAATTTTGTGGTAGCACGATGACTGATCAAACGACAAGCCAGTATGATTAGCCATAGAGTATTTTATTTATTGTAGAACTTTATATTAGTAACTATTTGAAAGATGGAAAATTATTAAAGTTGCCAAACCTCTCAAGTAATTTCTTTAAAGTTATTTGCATAATCGAAAAGACTAAGCCATGCTCTACGTGCACATGAAAATAAGCAAAGAAACGTGTACATTTGAAATTTGTTTTGAATGTGGGTCAATACTCGCAAATGTATTTGGGCGGAGCTGTTCACGGTCAAGGCCACTTGCACTTGTTCGCAAAAAATCAACAGGTTATGCGCCCACACCTAGTTATCATAGTCAGATTTTTTGCTATAAATGAGACACATAGAATTTTTTTTGAATAATCATGCTCCCGCAAAAGTTTACAAGTTTTAAGAAGGCATTCTCCTGTTTTTTTTATTACAAGCTTTTTATTAACTTGCAATGTATGTATTTTTGTCCGGGTGGAATCTTGCAACTGAATTTTAAATCCGTTCCCCTCAACTGATTGAGCTGAAATTTGGAATACATATATAACTTCAGTGACAAAGCAATAATATGGTACAATGAAGGTGGTCTCATGATGGAGACGGATGCTAGATAACGGAACTTCTGAATGGATTATAGTAGGCTACTAGTGTTTCGGCTCATTTGAGTCTGCTTGCGTTTCCGATTATAAATTTTACAAAAGCTTGTTTTGTAAAAGTAAGTTTTTAACAAAAACTTATTAGAATGCTACTGGCACCTCGGTATAAAATGTTAAAATATAAATGTTTCCATCTGCTATAGCTGCTTTACAAATTACGATACACATCACCCAAGAGATGCCTACAGCGTTTTTGTAATCTAACGTTAGTTTGTGCGTCTATGTAAGACGCTAACAGAGGAAACGATTTGTATAAAAAAAGTCAAATGCCTCTGTACGTTTGGTTGAACAACCGCAAAATTTACGCAATCTTATTTTAAGAAACATCAAACGACAATTCCCCGGGTGTTGCCGGTGTCAATAGGCGACGGTGACCACTTACCCTCAGGTGGGCCGTAAGCCTGTTTCCCCACAAATAACAAAAAAAAATTCAATGTCGTTGTTAGATCTGTAAGATTAAGTTGTGTTATCATCACATTTTATTTATATCAATACTTTGACAATGATTTGTTTCAAATCAAAATTAATAAGATTACCAAACTTGCAAGTCTTTGTCTCAGGGTATCTCTAAGAATTTGTTGTTTATTTTATCTTATCTCTGTCAAAGGTAAAAGGTACAGCTCTCTGCCCGTGTTCCAATCCAATTTAAGTGAAGTCATGGGTCAGGGAAAATGGCTGGTTCTTGTTTCTATTGAAGGTTTTTGCTAAGCTCTAAGTCGATTAGGTTGTTGCTGCTAATAAATTTAAATAAGGTGGAGTGGGTTAGTTCATCCTGTTACAGGTGTTAGACAATTTTGGAATAGAAACCGCGCAAATATTTATAAAAAGATGTTTTAAAGCTAAGACAAATAACAATTTGATAAATATTGTTTAAAAACTTTTTTTGCGTTTCGTTCCGATTTGTTTCTAGAAGCTTTTATTTGACGATATGGTCAAATCTGGCAATTTTATTACCAGTTTCCCGCAACCGATTAAACTGATATTTGTAACTTCGGTGTAAATGCAATAATATGGTAACATGGAGGTGATCTCACGATCGAGACAGATTCTAGGCAAAGGAACATGGATTATAGTACTCCTTTGTCTACACTAGTAGCCAGTGCTTGAGCTCATTTGAGGTTCCTATTATGAATGAATGAAATGACTGCCTCCGTGGCGCAGTGGGCGTATAGCCGGCTGAGACGCAGGAGGTAGCGGGTACAATTCCCGCCGCCGAACAAATGTTTGCATGATCTACAGATATTTGTTCCGTGTCTGGGTGTTTTTCTATATATTATAAGTATGTATTTACAAAAAAAAAGTATATAAGTATTCTATCAGTTATCTGGTTCCCATAGTACAAGCTCTGCTTAGTTTGGGCCTAGATAGCGCTGTGTGAAATGTCCTTCAATATTTATTATTATTATTTATTAATGAATGAATGACTGAAAATACTTTATTGTACACCACACAAGAAACAAACAAAAAAATAAAAATTCACAAAGCAACAAGTACAATGGGCGGTCTTATCGCTTAGAAGCGATTTCTTCCAGACAACCTTTGTATAGCCTTTGTACCTATTATGTATAGGCTTACTAACCATTTCTATTTTCAAAACCTGAAATTAATTCAAGTGTCTAATAACTCGTAGTTAAATTAAAATACAGTATTAAACTCTACGTAAATTGCTCTAATACTAGCTTATTTATATTCACAAAAAATAAACTCATATTTTACATAATCAGCTAGGTACACGTTCTGTTTGTAGACAGTATGATTAAAATTTAATATCGAGCATCCTGTACCACAAGACAACCTGTTTTCAAAATGTCTTAGTTCACTTATAGTTAACAATATGCTAGTCCACCATATTTGTCGACCTCCGTGGCGCAGTGGGCGAATACCTGGCTGAGACGCTGGAGGTAGTGGGTTAGATTCCCGCCGCGGAACAAATGTTTGTATGATCTACAGATATTTGTTCCGGGTCTGGATGTTTTTCTATGCTTAGTTTGGGGCACACAGCGCTATCTAGCGCTGTGTGAAATGTCCAGCAATATTTATTATATAATATATTTATATGCAACCGCGAGCGCTAAATATGATAAAATACAAAACGTAAATCTTTCTACGTATAACATAAAATATGATTTATTTAACAACTCTAAAGCAGAATTGCGTTAGTAGACTATAGATGCATTTGCATCGCAAACCAGCAAACTTGGTCCGCGCATAGGTTTTGTATGCTTTCAACATGACAGCTACGACTCATATATTCCAAGAACTTTTATTATTCTTTCTCTGCTCTTGCTATTATATTTCATGCTGTTCCTTTTTATAATTAGGTGGGTTCATTGGTAGCAGTCGCAATTTGTGGTCGGTTTACATCAAAAGTTGAGACAATAGGTCGGGATGCGCAAAAGGTAGATAGGTACCTCACGCGAATGCAAGTAATGATCTAAGAGACGACCGAGACGTCTACGTGTAATTTCCAGGTAATGATAGTAATCATTTTATCATCTACCAATAGGTAAAGCGTACATATAGCACAGGGCTCGCAGGCCGTGCGAATAAAAGATGGATGACATAGGCGATTCAGTTATTACCTACGCTACGAAACAAGCATGTATAGATCGTTACGTATCTAATTCTAACGCTGCGATGCGATGGTGGACGGAGGAAATGCGTGACAGACCTCCAAGGACTGTAATATGTTTTTGTCGGAAGAAAATTTCCTGCAGATTGATGTGTTTATTACGATGCGGTGGAAATTCTGTGATCGAAGCAATTCAAGCGAATGCATCAACATGGAAAAAACATATGAAAATGTTTACCATTTCCGGAGCTTGGGGCATAAAATTGAACAGGAATAATCGCGTTTTGACGATTAGAGCGTAGTAACACTCTTTGATTAGAGGTCAGATATGTAAGTATTCATTTTATATGTGAAACAATAATAGATATATGCTGTATAAATCAACTTTCTATAGCCGTCACTGTATTTGTAAAGTAACTACTGAAATTCAAATCAGTTTCGGCGATTTTAATATTTCTAAGTATGGCGCACTATTTAAAGTATTTTTCTTCTACTTTCTTCCCAAATTATTATTAATTTGTGTATTTTTACCTATTTTGTGTTGTTTGATTTCAAGTATAGGCACTTATACCGTCTATATTGTGAATCATATGCCTTTTATTTTTATTTATTTTGAAAGTAATCAGCTTTCGGATATATTATGGAAAAGTTGAAATAAAGCAAAATCTCACCAATCATCAATCATTTCTCTCTCTAAGCCTCAAAGGTGCTGGAAGAAAACTCTTCTTAGAGTTAAGCTCGCCTTTATACATGACCTCTATTTCTGTATTTTTAAATGTATTTTGTTGTGTGCAATAAAGAATATTTTGAACTCTTAACATCGTATTTTTTACCCACGCACTTACTCATAGCTATGCAAATTATTTGCATGAAAGTGCAAGGAATAAATGTTACGATCGAATACAAAAATAACCTTTTCCTCAATGTTAATGAACTTGAAGCGCCAAGTTAAATCATATTATGTAGCCGTTATATTATCTGTCGGATCAGTTATTTCTGATGCCATTTTATCAGATTAGTAATAAATCTCACGATACTTTCCTACTGATTCATCAAAATTATACATTTTAGAATTATTCTTCAAACTCTGATCGTTCATTTGTTGAATTATTAGTATATTGGATGTGTTTGATACATTTAAGGTTTTTTTTGTAAAACTAGAAAATGTCTAATAAGACCTTTTTATTAGTTGCTGTGTAAAATCATACTTTGAGAAGTTTGGCAAATAGTTTTTGACTAGCCTAATTTACCTAGGCAACGGTTTCTCCCAACACTTTTCTCCTAGCAAATAAAAATGTGTTAATTGTATACCAAACTAATATATATGTAATGTTTCTAGTTTCATCGTTGTTCTAATTATAACCAAAATATCAACCCTATCATAACTTGTAGGAAAACCGGCCGAACTGGCCAAAAGCAAATCGTGAGCACATAAATCTACCCGTCATTTTTGCACACTCAAGAGCCAATAAACTATAATTATATATATGTTCTTTCTGAGCGAGCACGCCAATACTATAGTTTTACTCTACTTACTAGCTCGCCATAAATATAAATTTTCTATTTCTTACGTCTATCCAATTAACTAGCCAGCCATAGGCGAGATGAACATCCTGTTGTCAGTTATCTCTGCAACTTCCTTCAAAGATGTTTTATTAGATCTAAAACTAGCCTATAAACTTAAAACTATAGTTAGAAAAAAATACCTGATCGCAAAAGCCGGCTTCACTTCAACTGTGGAGGTTCACGAGAAAATGTTCTAGTGTTCACAAGAAACTGAACTGTCCGGGAACGAGCACTGAGCCCTGAACGAATGAACGGGATGGAACTAGACAAACGCGACGCGAACGGATACGGGCCCGGCGACAGACAACACGCAACCGGCCAAGCGTCTCAAACGGAATGAAATGGTGAAGAAGACGCCACGGTCTTATATAGACGTGGCCGTAACCTGACGCCGGATAACGGACTCTTCGGGACGATGCTGCTGCGCGATTAGGTACCTTACGACCCACACATAAAACACAGTTCTCGCTCTATTCCCGACCCTTCTCAATGTAACAGATAGATCGAATTTTCAATAAAGCCCCCCGAGCTATGCTGCAATTTGCCAGAACGAACGCAAACCTCAGGTTCTGCCCAACGAGGTGACAGGACAACGGAACACGGCGCCGGCGTCACGGGTCGCGCTCGTGGACTAGAGCAGCATTCCTCTAAAGCCATCGAGATACGCTGTATTTTCCACTGTGAAAATCAACAGCCTCTTAGGAAGTCCACGCAAAGTTGAATTACGTATTGCTTGAATATAACTTTCCGAGAAAACGAATACTTATAATATGTCGCAGATTGCACAATTTACACATATAGAGAATATACATTGCGCTTTACATCGGATTCATAAACAGCGTTCATAGATTAAACACACAACACCGCAACATAACGAAGTTAAATTTTAAATGGGAATCAAAATAGTTTTCCATTAAACTGATAGGTACTTCTCTATTTAAATACATTTACTAAGATCCATTCTAAGAGATAAGTCCCACTACCATACATTCTCGAAATATCGCTCCAGATTCGCGGGTGCTAAAAGCTAATGAAATGCTTCGTTTCGTGGTTAATAATGGCCTAATGGTCACTGGCTAGCAATAAAAACAAACGAGAAACCTTTTTAGACTTCCTGCGGTTTCCCAAAAGAGGATTTAAGGCCAATGCTACACCGGCATTGCAGTAGTGAAAGTCTTTCGTATCGACTCACTCATTATCTGCGCGATGAAAATCTCAAATTGCGCACACAGCTTGATGTGCTTTTATTTGTGTAAGATTCAATTACCCGATGGCTAATGACGAGCTGAATAGTCCAGAAGCCTGTCATTATTTTTTTACCAGGTTATTAAGCATAATTTATGTGATTTATTTCGTAGATGTCATAGAGAATACACCTTCAAGCCCTTTTGAAAGGGGATTGAAACGGTTCAAGATATTTATTTCTCTTAAGAATTAGTAATTCACTTATAGAAAAAACTTAAAAATAATTTAAAACTAGTGTGCCTTACATCGTAAATTTATATAATTGTATAGTGTATATAAGAAAAGGTATAATAAAATAACATAATAACAATCACACAAAACAAAACAATAAAAAAATAGTTAAAGTGGGTAGGTGCCTATTCGTGCATCTGAACAGCAGCGAGCGAACGCTGAGCTTGCTTTCCGCGATAGTTGTCTAAGGCATAGGCCATAGTGAGTTATTATCAGTAAACTATTTTACTTGAGTAATAGATGCATCAGCTTAGTTATGGTTAGGACGAACTTATAAGTTTTTAATTAATGAAAAATCCTTTAAAATGTACTTTTGAGCAATCGTTTGAATGTGACTAATGAATTCACATCTTTAATGTCTTTTGGAAGTTTATTGTACAGTTGCGCACCTTCATACAGAATGTTCTTTTTTCCATAGTTAGTCCTAGGTGCTTTTAAAAAAATATTGTTTGCTTCTTGTCATTCATTTGTGAATATTTTTTTCTTTGTAAATATAATTTGAGAGTGTACGTCTTTAGTTAATATTTTTTTAATCAGTAAGCATGTGTTGAATTTATATATTTGATTTAGGTTCTTGGCAAACTTTGAAACTAGTGAAAACTTTGGCATAGCCCTTATCCAAATTTATTTATTTTTCAAACTTGTATATTTGGATTGGGGACATATAGATTATCAAAAAATTGCCTATTGCATAATGTTCTTCATAACGTGACACTTAAAGACAGATAACATTAGAGAGATAGACAAGTTAGATAACATTTTTGTTCGTCTATATGTCCCCAATCCAAATATACTAGTTTTATTGTGCGACCCGATATTGAAAAATAAAAAATTGAAGGTCACCGGGTCTATGCCAACCTCAAAAAAAAATGTTCAAACCCCTTTCAGGTACCTAAATCTTCTATCTAGCATGTGCAGACAGCTTATCATCAGACCCTTAAGCAATTCCACATTTTTATTCTGAGCTACTTATCTCTATCTTGAAAATCACTCAGCGACCAAAAAGAGTTTTACATGTCAAACGTTGGTCACCGAATTATTTTTGAAATACGAATTGACGACCTCCCTGTCGGTTAATTGCTGACTGTGACACAGAAGCTTGCGGGTTCGATTTCCGCCGCGGAACAAATGTTTGCACTATCTACAAATATTTGATCCGGATGTTTCTCTATTATACAAAAAAATACATAAGTCAATACATCATCCACAGCCCGACTTCACCCACTGCTGGATCCCCCCCCTCCCCCCAAGTTTGTGTCATCCGCCACGATCCTGTGTTAGTCACCCATCAATACATCAGTTGGTTCATATAGTACAAGCTTTGCTTAGTTTGGGGCTAGATAGCGCTGTGTTAAATCTCCAGCTTTATTTATATTATTCAACATTAAATTTAGCTTCCTAGTAATATGACGTAGGTAGAAAGAAACTTGTCATGAGCTTCTGGGCTTAAATCACACTAATATTATAAATGTGAAAATTTGGATGTTTGTTTATTTATTTGTTTGATTGCTTGTTACTGAATCACGTCGTAACCGCTTACCCAATTTCGATGAAATTTGGTATATACATAAATTATAACCTGGATTAAGCATAAGCTAATTTTTATCCCATAAATAAGGTGCCACGGGATAAAAATGGGGGTGTCACAGTTTTTATTCAATTAAATTAATGTGATATGTTGTAATAAATTAGTACTAGTATTAGTCGTGTAACGCGTACGAAGTCGTGGGCAACAGCTAGAGCAAGAATAAATTCGCCCTATGTTCGATCGCACTCAGGAGCCAACGAAATTACCTAGCCGTAATGGAAGAGACGTGCGGCGATGTATCAAATTACCTAATGCGGATAATATACTTTTTTCAAGCACAGATTCGTGTGGGAACACTTTTGATTTTGATTAGTACATATCAGTATACTCGTAGAACTAAATCAAGAGTTCGAACATTTGTTTTGTTATACTTTTTGTTTACTTAAAAATCTTTTAAACATTTTATAATCTAAGATCTATTATGTACTAGCTGACCCGCCAAACTTTGTACCGCATTGAAATGCATATGACGCTGGCTGTCAACGTACGTCACCCCGGTAGAATTGAAAATCTGCCATCATTATGTATGAGGAAATGAATGATGAATGTTCATCATATTTTTTTGTTGCGTGAATTTTTCCGTATAGTAATTAGTAAATATATATTAGTACCTATATAAAAACTATTATTATTATTATTTTTTTAATAAATAAATATTTCTGGACATTTCACACAGCGCTATCTAGCCCCAAACTAAGCAGAGCTTGTACTATGGGAACCAGATAACTTATAGAATACTTATATGCTTTTTTTTGTAAATACATACTTATAATATATAGAAAAACAGCCAGACACGGAACAAATATCTGTAGATCATGCAAACATTTGTTCGGCGGCGGGAATCGAACCCGCTATCTCCTGCGTCTCAGCCGGCTATACGCCCACTGCGCCACGGAGGCAGTCAATTAAAAATGTTGAAAATGTTAAAAATGTATTAAAAATGTTACAAAGCTCTGTCAAAAATTATATCATATCAAAATTTAGCATAAGAATGTTTAAAATCTATATAAATTGTACTTGTTTTCAGTGCACAATGATCTAAATTCGACCGTATTTTTTTTTTCAAATCTCAAACTCGTCCATGAGCGCAATAAGCTCAAAAAGGGGCACAAAGTTTTCTCTTCTCGTATAAACATATAGATTCAAAAAATATCTAGGTACAATTTACGGCGTACATTCTATTTGAATACTCAACCATGCATAAAATGAACAATCAAATATTCAAAAGCTCTTCCATTTTAAGAAGTCCATGAAATGATAACTGCTATTGTACGAATGACCACTTTCAAAAAGTGAGTCTTGTTATTTGTAAAAAACTGCAAAGCGTTCACAACACAAGTATTCATGGCAATGAAAGTTGTTCCCAAATTATACATATGCCTACTATGTTATTTATACGTATGGAAGTGCAGTATCAGTTTTCGGTCGTGTCTCTAAAGCAATTTTATGTATGTATGCATATAATCTGGGTTATTGTGTTAATGTAGCCACACTTAATCCATTACAGCACGAACGTGCATTAGGTATTCAGAATGTCGGTAGCAAATGGAGGAAAGCTTCCGTAGAACTGCTTCGCAGAAGAAATGTCATTTGCTTTGTATAATGACAAAGCTTTGTGAGAACTCGCTCATTGAAATGTGCTACGTGTTCTATCAACTTTGTTGTATGTAACATGGACCTTATCTCTTAACAAAATGTAGAGCATGACTATTCAAGCGCAAAACCTAGGATTAGACTCAAAAATATAGTCGAAGACACTCCCTGCTGTACAAATAAGCTGTAACTAAATAACACTACCACCATCTTCGAAACCTTACATTTAACTGATATCAGATAAGCTTCATTGGATTAACGATCGATCATATACTCTGCAGTCATAGATATTAGCAGTAAAAAAAAATCTTTCTAACAAACAAACGCCCCTAAAGTTTGCTTTCGTAACTGCAAATAGATTTTTATCAGGGTTACCTAAACATTTGTATGATTCACCCGCTACCCTTAGAGCTAAAAACCTACAGTGCTTGAGTCTGAATGAATTCGTTCGTAACGATATTTTGTTGTTCACTGCGCGGCCGCCGTTTTTTGTATTTTATTTGGAAGCTTAGAGATCTCGATAGACGTTTTTGCGAAAGATCACTTCGTCAATAGAACTGGGTCGTCCGTTCAAACTTTGATAATACACAGCACTTTTACTTGGTGATTTCATAAACAATATACAAAATGTATTTTAAATATTTATAATAAACTGCAACTTTCCAATAATTTCTAATCGATGGGTGTAATTAGATCGCGTATTTTTAATTATACTCTGCCTACTTATACCAATTTTTATGTGTTTTTTTTTAAGAGTTGTGACAAATATTTTGCAACTGTGATCTATACATATAAAATGCTGTGTCCTGAATGACTGACTGTCAACGCACAGCCTACACCGCTGATCGTAGAGACCTAAAACTTGGAGTGTGTGTGTATGACGTAGGCATCCGATAAGAAAGTATTTTCCGAAATTCTACCCCTAAAGGGGTGAAAAAGGGGGGCAAAGTTTGTATGGGACAACGTGATTCCTTGGTCCAATCTACCTCAAATTTTGCATAAACCTTTTTAAACAGAATTGATGAAAGAAATTTATGTAACGGCTGCACCGATTTAAATTAAATTTAATATGTACATATATTATATCCTGGATTAACACATATGCTACTTTTTATCTCAAAAAAATCAGGTTAAATCAGGTTCCATGGGATAAAAATGGGGTGTCAAGTCAAATTGCAACAGCGAGTTTAGCTTTATTTCTAGGTTACCTACCTACACATTTAGTAGTGTAACGCGTACGAAGTCGCGAGCGTTCAGCTAGTGATATATAAATACAGTATACAACATAAAAATTATTATTTGGCTCACAAAATACAAGAAATTAGGCCTCATTAAAACAAGCTTTACACTCTGGGATATCTACATTACCTACTTCCTGATTATTCAGAACATCGTCAAAGCCTGATCTCACGATCGTACAGCGCGTGGCGGAAAACGGTAGGCTTTTCTTACAACATATTTCCCGTAATCATTTTTATGTAAGGCGCAATTATATCGGATGACAAGTGCATTGGCGTGGCGGAATAAGTTGCGCGTGCGCAGCCTAATCGCCGCGTAACGGTGGCGAACTGTAAAGCCGCCACGGACGGCGGGCTCGTGCTAAATTTGCCGAAACACAGCGATCTCTAGCGGGATAGACTCGTTCTTAATTCATTTTGCCATTACATTTGTATTGTTTACTCTAAAGGCCGTTTTAGTTCCGTTTGTAATCGCTGAGTGTGTTGTGAAGAACCTTCAAATTCCTTCCACCTAGTCTTCGCAGGTTGCTTTAATTCCGATCTATCTCGAACAACTAGTTATTTCCTATAGAGCACTTCCAGAGTGACTACTATGTAACCACAGAAACAAAACTTTAGGTGTCCTCGAGCAGCTGCTCGATAATATGCTCGCTCACCATTCAGATATATAAATATTTTTTGATAGTGTAAGTTAATCGCACTGTAGGTACTAGCGTTGGATTTTTTAGTCTGTAAGTCACTTTGTAAGTTTAAAATAAAGAAATTAGTAACATTCCTTTTAAACAATAGTTAGTTACCGTCTCAAAGCCGTGATTATTTCATTCTTGAAAAACAAGACCGGTCAAACCCAGGTAAGACTCGAGTGTTGAGTGTCCCGTTTATTAACATAAACCTATTTATATTAAGTTTGGAGTGCCAACTAGTAATGTGATTAGTAAACTCAGAAATCAAATAAACTTTCAGACTTGCAGGTGAAGGTAGAGATATTCAGCTGCGATGTGGCAGACGGCAGACAGACCCAGAAAAATGCAACGGGGTTCCGTTTTTACCATTTTGATCCGGAACCTTAAAAATGTTGCACACTCTGAGCTGAGGGATTGGGGTGCATTGTCCCAATATTGCGTTGATGTTCCCAGTTAATCATTGTTCGCGTGTCTTTAACGACATTGGTACCGCAACAGTAAAGAGCAGACTCCAATCCAATCACGTCACGCCATAGCACTCATGTCTCGTACCTTTAGACACGTTTACATAGAAAGCTGGTCTTTGCCAACTGTCTATAACCACCTAATTAGCACTTTAGCTGGTACAAACTTGCTCATATTCATACGGTGGTGTATCACTGTTTGTGTAAGGTTCACTCATTTGTTTTGTGTTCAACTTTATACGTCCAGCCTCCCAGTTCTATTGCAAATTGTAAGAATAACCGGGGTAGAGTTTTTAAGGCTTCTGTCATACACTAGGCAGCCGTTTTACCCGTGAATGCGCCCTATGAGATCCATCCCATTACGGTACCTTCCGATTGGTTTTCCATTCATATCACTGTTTTATGCAATTACTGAATAAATTCTCACTTGTTTAATGCAATGTCGATAAATGGTGTGAAACTGGGTTTCTTTACTACACAGCTACTTTGTATGTAAAGCTATGATTAGCCTATCAACCCAAGTTTTAAAACTTTGTTTTAGTTTGGTTCACGCCTATCAGACATCACTTCAGGCAATAAAATATTTAAACGGCAGTTTAAAATAGGGCAAAATAAACGCTATGGATTCATTTCACATGATACAAACGAAGCCAAAACACCGGTTTAAAAATGTCTGAAAAGGTGGAGCAAGCTAAAGCTGAAATTCACAAATCCTTAGTCCTTAGCGGGTTCTGTATGCGACGTATTGGGCTTTCATTTCTAAAGCCGAAAACGACCTCAGAGTTTTGGAAACAGAAAGCAATGTTCGTATTCTCCATGACCAGTATTTGCTACCACGTTTTCGGAGACTTCGTCTACATTGGCGTCACGTTGTCCAATTCGCCACGAGTCGAAGATGTTGTGCCACTTTTGCATACTTTTGGTTATGGTGCTTTAAGTAAGTATATTTTAGAATTGTGCCTGTCTAGGCGTGACTATAGTAAATAATAACATTTTTAGTATATTACATGTACTTTTTTTACCTTATCTGTAATCAATCCTAATTTAGTAAGTACCTACCTACTAAATTAGTATTTATTGATCCTCCTGAATACTCCTGATATTACGCTACTTTTATTTTACATGCTAATGTAGTTTTAATATGCATTTATGTTTATAGGTATTGCGAAAGTGTTCGTGCTATGGTATAAAATCAACGTGTTTGGCCAGCTTCTGGATGAGCTGGCAGAAATATGGCCCATGCCGCCGTTAGATGATGAGTATCAAGCCTACAAAGACAAAAGTCTAAGTGGCTTGTCGCTTGCACATCGATGTTAGTACTCATTACCTTTCCCTTTTCATAATGTCGTTTGATACCTTAAATTTATAAATGCACACATCCTTTTTCAGCTCATTTTTGGTGGCTAATATGCCTTATCAACGTCTTTCAGCCGGTGACTAGTAATGCCTAAATACATAAACGTAGCCTGACTTTATTTTTTGTAGGTTATTTAGCATTGAATCTGATGGGCGTGTGGTTCTACAATATAACACCCATAGCAGTGTACTTCTACGAACGGTTCTGGTTGGGGAACGATGCCTCAGTTGGCTACGTGTGGAAGGCTTGGTATCCGTTTGACAAACATGCGCCGTTTGGACACGTTGTCGTGTATATGTTTGAGATGCTTGCCGGTAAGATCTATAATGGCGAGTTCCTATATCCGTTGGTAACCAGCTACGACTCGTTTCTCCTTAAAAACGTGTCGAAAGTGTGTCGAAGTGTCTTTAGTGTGACATTTTTTCAAGAAGATACGAATCATAGTCGGTTATCGACGGATATAGGGACCCGCCATGTGTCATTTTCTTCTAGTTCCTTGTGGAGGAAAACGCTGTTATCAACAAAGCAGCAGCCATTCAGTGATTTTTGAGAAAAACTGATTTGTGCTATTCTCTTTTTGAGAGGTGTCTTAAAAAATGGCAAATACTCAAGGTCGTCACAGTACAAATAAGTTTGGAAAGCCCTGGTCTAGCGTTTGACCACGATTTCGCCTGATGGTAAACAATGATGTAGTCTACGATGGAACACGCTTGCCTATATGAAACCTATTCAGTCGCGACTTGAAAACCCTAGGTTAAAGTTATCAGGAAACACAGACTCAGGCAAGGCGTGCCACTCCTTGGCAGTGCGCATAATAAAGTTGGAAGAGTACCGCTTTGTGGTATATCTATGATGTAGCGGTGGCGTACCGCGGAGTGTCTGGTTATCCTTTGATAGAATGGAAATAGTGGAATCAAATTGAAAAGATCCGCCACACACTCATCGAAATGTATCTGATAAAAAACCGTAAGGCTTGCAACCTTTCGACGATGCTCAAGGCTGTGGAGCCTTGCATCTAATAGCTCGTCTTCGCAAGTGAGCTTCTTGGCTCTTCTCTCAATTGAATATAGAGCTTCTAGCTGGTATTTCGCTGATCCGTCCCTAAGGTGAGAGCAGTATCCCAGACATAATCGGACTTGTGCTTGGTATAAGTTGAGCAACTGCCCCGGTGTGAAGTAATGCCTGACCTTTGCAAGTATACCCAGTTTTTTAGCGACCAGCTGGGGTTTTGATTCAATGCAGGATCTGTACAATCTTTTACTGAATACCTGTTCTCAAGCTCGACCCGTCTAATTTGTACAGTTTTGATCAGTTTTTTACAAGATTTATTTTGGTGAATGTGCGCAAGGTCTTCATGACCTTATCTCTCCATCACCCATCCACCACAGGACAAACACCTTGCCGTACCAAACGATTTGCTTCAACTTTTTTTGTTAGCACAAGTAAGGAGTGGAACTCACTTCCGGCGTATGTTCTCCAGAGTGAGTAGGTTCTTTCTATGCAAGCGTGCTCCATCTTCGATCACACCTTCACTTACCATCAGGTGAGGTAGTGGTCAAGCGCTTGGCTATCATTAATAAATAAAATGAAAGAATACTAGGTCATCTACTCTACCAAAGGTCTCAACAAAAGGTTTTACAATATGATTTTAAACTTGACCCATAAATCAATATTTGCTCCGAAGTTATTGATTAGAATTTTAATGAAAGCTAGGGTGAAACCCAGTGTCGTTTACGTATAGCTGTTTTCATGTTGGCTCCTACTTTTTGCTCATTCAAGATAGCGCCGTTAATCGCAGACTAACGAAAGTGGATACTGTAAAGAGCTATTTGTTTTTAGTTCATCATGCAACCGTCATTATATTCTGATTTGAGTTTCTTAGATACTTAAGAAACCTGTAATCAGATGTTTAAACTGGATTAATTGCTACTTGCAGACTTAACTATAATGTTACCCTCAATGTGTTAATAGGTGTTCTCTGATTGTGGACTCATAGTCATCATGACTTTCACTGTCTACTCGTATGTCAATAAAAAGCCGCATTTATTTAGATGATATTTGGGTTCAAGATCGTGTTTCACGAACAGCTATAGATAGTCAAAAAGCAAAGACAAATAATATACCTTATTGAGAAACTTCTTGATATCAATGAAACAAGGGAACAACCCTTCAAAATCTAAACCACTTTTTTTTTAGTGCGTGACTTAAACGGCAGAGGATTATTATAAGTTTGACGTGTGTATCAGTGTGTCTGTCTGTGCCATCGTAGATCCCAAACGGATGAACCGTTTTTTATTTAGTTTTTTTGTTTGAAAGGTGTCCTGGTCGAGAATATTCTTAGCTTTGATTAGTTTTGTTTAATGTAAGTTTAGTTTAGTTGAGACACGACCAACATAAGCGAACAAACCCCAAAATGTGTCTATCGGTACTACACGTAGCATAAAATTTTTATTCAAGGTCAAATATGCGTCTGGATTATGGTATGCACAGACCTTTTATTCTCTGGCATGGCAAGTCATATTGGCCTTTTGCTACGATTGCTCCAACGAAAACTGGAAAGCATCGGTGATGTGCGTATGTCTGATGAAGACCAGTACGACGAAATAAAAAGCCTTATCAAACTACATCAGCGGCTGATCAAGTAAGTAGCTAAAATTAACCATGTAATTAAAGGTTATTTGATAACGGACAATGGAAAAAGCTGTTGGAAAGCCTATAAAATAAACAGAAAACACCAGATGTTTACTAAGGGACTCCGCAACCAATCCTCATATGACGGCATATTAGAGCCTGCGTACCAGGCAACGCAGATTCCTGACTGCAGTGACCAATGAAATGCACACAATTGTACGATAGTCAACTCTTGACGACCTCTGTGGCACAGCTGGCTGAGATGCAGGAGGTTGCGGGTTCGATTCCCGCCGCAAAAAAAATGTTTGCATGATCTACAGATATTTGTTCCGGGTCTAGTTGTTTCTCTGTAGATTATAAGTATGTATTTACATAAAAAAAGTATATAATTAATCTATTAGTTATCTGTTTCCCATTGTACAAGCTTTGCTCAGTTTGGGGCTAGATGGCGCTGTGTAAAATGTCCAGCATTATTTATTTATTTTATTTAACTGGCTGACGCAGTCAGAGCGCTATAAGGTCAATGTTGCTGCCTGTCACACTTCTCTGCTTAGTGGACGATCACATTAATATATCTTCGTACCATAATAGGTCTATACTTAAAATAAAAAAAATAAAAAATATCGCTGGACATTTCACACAGCGCTATCTAGCCCCAAACTAAGTAGAGCTTGTACTATGGGAACCAGATAACTGTTAAAATACATATATATTGTTTTTTTGTAAATACATACTTATAATATATAGAAAACACCCAGATACGGAACAAATATTTGTAGATCATGCAAACAGTTGTCTGCAGGTTTGCTCGTTGCTCGGATGAGGTTAAATTAACGTTATTCAAGTATTTTTGCCAAACACGGGCAGCCTGTGGTTCACGTGCACTCTAAAGTCCATCAACAAACTTCGCGTCCAATATAGTATACCTTCAGGATGTTGTTGGGCCTCCCGCAGTTCTGCAGCGCCTCTGGTATGTTCGCGGAGGCGCGCACGGATGGGTTCGCCGCCTGTATGAGGAAAAAGGCAGCCTCGTTGCTTACAAGAGTACGCGGGAGTACCAACACTATTCTGAGGAGCATAGCGGACCAGTATGACGGCCCTCTCTTTGATGCTTAGGGGTTCTGTGTAGGTAGCCTACCCGCCCATATACCTAAGCTTTGCGACATGCTATAATTTTATTTTAACTTTAACTTTAATTTACTAACATAATTTATAAGAACCTTTATTTATTAACATTGATATGAATCATGGACATCTGAAATAAATAACTATTCAATTTTATTTATTTATTTTTAAAGCAACAAAAGTACACTTTTTAGAATATTGTTTTTTTTTTGTTTCAGATACTGCAATGACTTAGAAGATGCCTTCTCGCTATCAAATCTTGTGAACGTCGTCTTTAGTTCAATAAACATCTGCTGTGTTGTGTTCGTCATTGTGGTCAGTGCCTACATTACTAAAAACATAGATAAAGCTTAGACTTCCTCGACTGGATCAGATAAGACATAACCTACTTATAATAAACTATCTACCACCATCTACGTGTCATCTACATACGTTCTAAAGCACTGGTTTTAGGTACCTATAGGTGAACGTCATATGACGATCGTATCAAAGAAGTACAAGTAATTTTTTAACAAAAATATAACCCACTTAACCAAACTACTGAACTGATTCAATTTCTATGAGAACAATATGAAAGTATATCCTTTCAAATAAAAAAAATAATTTTCCAAATCGGTTGATAAATGACGGAATTCTGAGGTAAAAACATAAAACTGAATTGCATCCCTATAAAATTTGAGGGTTGCCCTCGATTTTTTTTGGATGCCATCATCAGATCCTGACCAATGGGACCACCTAGAACGAAAACCCTTTTCCCTTTTAAACAAAAAAAGAATTTCTCGGATCGGTCCAGGCGTCTTCGAGTAATCGGGGAACATACATTTAAAAAAACTCCTTTTTTTAAGTCGGTAAAAATTAATTTAAACCTTTCGTCATCTTTTAAATTTGCACTGAAGAGGGAACTTCTATCACTACAAAAGCGCTCATAGCTCACCGAGCTGTGAGTAAAGAGGGCTGGCTTTCACGTAAGAAACCGTGTAGTCTTTTTCTCGTTCTTGTTGGACTGCCCGTAACACTACTTCACACTCTCTGCTCACTCGTTTTCTGATCCCGGTTGTTGCCTCCTGTTTAATTTTCTTGAAGGTTCCTGCTAGTCTTTCATGCGCCTTTATCGTGAGTAATTTATACAGCAAATATGTCACTGTCAATTGTCATCCATTTGTCACCCACCACAGACAACATAAATTGGCTCCACCTTACTCTTGTGTATTTTATTCTTTCAAGATTGTTTTATTATTTACGTATATGTCTATGTACCTGTTTACTTATTTATTTTTCTGTGCTCGTGAGGCTACCCATGGGTCCAATCTGAAAACCAGCGCTGCTTACCTTCCTCGGATGGTTGGCAGGAATACGCTGTTTGGCGCCTGTTTGGCCCACACAGCACGGAAGATCATATTGTATGTACCTCTCTAAGTATACGATATACTTTGGAGTTGTTCGCTATGGTGCCTGCAAGTACGTTCTATCATCGCACCGCTCGCCATCGGCAGGGAATCTATCCACACACCTTGGAGACTATCTGGTCGCGCGTACCGTGAGGTTCCAGAGGAATTTCCTCCCGCGAACACTTCGCTTGTGGAATGGTCTCCCTGCCGAGGTTTTCCCTAGGGACTACAGTATGGGGTTCTTGAACAAGGGCATTTTGGAAACTTTAAAGGGTCGGCAACGCGCGAGTAATTTTTTTTTTTTTTACAAACGTCCATAGGCTACGGTAAACTATCAGGTGGGTCGTATACTTGTTTGACACCGTAGTGGTATAAAAAAAACTTATGTACTAAATTTTTACATGTGTTTTTTCCTGTGTTTATACAATTTTTCTTTTCTTTATAATAATTTATAATCTATATGTAAGTTTACATGTATATTTTAATATTTAGTATGTTTGTTCTGTTCTTAATGGTTTGTCCTATGTGTGTGTCAATAAATGTATTTTCTTTCTCTCTTTCTTTCTTTTCTTTCTATCTCTCGTCAAAGAAATCATTGAAGTATTTCTCGACACCACTAGATTATTATGATATTTTCGTTGATTTATTTTAGTTATTAATGTTTAGTTATTAATTAAACCTTACAAGACGTGAGAAACAAAACAAAATAATAATGCGCTGTTTTATCGCTAAATAATGCGATCTCTTCCAGATATACTACAAGCTCCAGCCCGTGGTTTCGCACGCGTGGTTTGTTAAAATAAAATTACTTTTCATAACCCCAACATTCTGCGCAGTCGGGTAAAAGTAGCTTTTGTCTCAATCCCGGTCATAATCTGTCTATTCCTAATTTCATCGAAACCAGTCAAGCCGTTAGTTGTGAAAATGTAACAAACAGACAGAGTTACTTTCGAATTTATAATATTAGTATGGATTTATTTTAAGGCTCTTAAAATTAAATAAAAATAAATAAAATAAATATTCCTGGACATTTCACACAACGCTATCTAGCCCCAAACTAAGCAGAGCTTGTACTATGGGAACCAGATAACTGATAGAATACTTATATACATTTTTTTTGTAAATACATACTAATATTATATAGAGAAACAACCAGACCCGGAACAAATATCTGTAGATCATGCAAACATTGGTTCCGCGGCGGGAGTCGAACCCACTACCTCCTGCATCTCAGCCGGCTATTCGCCCACTGCACCACGGAGGTCGTCAAAAATTTATTGGCCTTTGCTAAATAATATAAACACAATGTCAATTTACCTGAATTGCATGTTTTTGTTTTATGTTTAGCTCCTGGAACCTCTGATGGAATTAAGCAATAAGTTGTTCCTGGGTTCAGCCCTACTGCAAATTGGGTTGATTTGCTGGTACGCAGATGACATCCTTCATGCGGTATGTTGAACTCTATACTAAACCTATAAAGGGACTTTTTACTTAGAAAACATTCATGATTTATTTCAATCATCCCTGATAAAATATTTATTTTTAACTAGCCGTTGCCCGTGACTTTGTACGCGTTACACTACTAAATGTATAGGTAACCTAGAAATAAAACTTGACTTGACACCCCATTGTTATCCCATGGGAACTGATGTATGGGATAAAATGTAGCCTGTGTGGTAATCCAGGTTATAATCTACATATATACCAAATTTCATCGAAATCGGTTCAGCCGTTACGATGTGGTTGCGTAACAAACAGACAAACAAATAAAGAAACAAACATCCGAACTTTCACATTTATAATATTAGTGTGATTGTTTTATCATCTTTTGTAAATGCTATATGTGTGTTATGTAGCAAATAAATGATTGCCTATATCTATATCTATGAAGGTTCACGAATTGAACTGAGACAGTGTCGGTCGTATCATAGATTAAATCACGTACGTGATAAATCCCGCATTTATAATTATGACTATAAAGTGATCTTATAGGAATTTTTATACAATAAAGAAAAGTCGCAGGCTGTAACTCACATGTATTGTAACTCTCTAAGCCCACAATAGTATCCTAGTGTTGTGGCCGTTGTGGGTATCAAAAACTACGATTACCTACTACGATAGCTTGATATGTCGGTACCGTGTGTATGGTACACACGGTCACACATCAAGTTACACTGTTCTAGTATAAGCTGACTTCTCATTGTACGAAAACTCTACACAATGTGGGGTCAGCTTAAACTGGAAATGTATAGCTTGTGTACCCGAATCAAATATTTGCAGATCATGCAAATATTTGTCCTGATGCAGTAATCGAAATGGCTAACTCTTGCGTCTCGGTCAGCTACTGTCTCACATCACCACAGGGCTCATTGACTCGGCTATATAACTCTCATCATCATATCGGTCATAGAAGGACCACTGCTGAACATAGGCCTCCGCCCTAGATTTCCAGAACATTAGTTCATTAGAATACATAGATTATAATATGTATACATCTACTACATGTTTTGTTATGTACGACATTAAATGAAAACACGGAAAGGGTGGGTTAAAAAAATTTTAGATTTATCTTGTTTGAGAATCTAAAATTTTAAAACCTTAAAACCCTAAAATAGTCCTAAAATAACATTAAAACCAAGTCCTAAAATATCAATGAAATAGCCTGTATAAAATACAGGAATATGATTTGTTAACCACAAATCATATTCATTCATCATGTAAGTTTTAATGGTAATTACCTGTTAAACTGACTAAGCGGCATCGTCGCAAAGCCAAATGCGCCGCCGGTTTACGTATTTTTGTGTTATTGGAAATGTATCGATTACTGGATTAAGTTACTGATATTAAACCCACCTCTAAAATCAGTTAATATGATTTCGGATGTGTTTTTTTAAATTAATGTCGTACATGGCAAAACAGGTTGTATAATATAATATGTTAATTACTTTCCTGGACACAGCTAAAAACTACCCCACGTTTTTGATCGATCGAAGCGAGATCTCTACTTGGGCAAATCGGCGTTGTATGTATGTACGTATGTATTGTTGTTTGTCCGAGGATAACTTTTGAAGCGTTGATCCGATCATCGTGAAATTTGATGCATAGGTAGGTAGTGAAAGCACAACTTTGGTGTGATTAAATGAGCTATTATATATAAATGAGTTGTTGAGATATTGGGGTTCAAGAGGGGTAAAAAAAAATGAAAATGAGACTATTAGGTCAAGTAGGACGTCAAATGAAAGGTACATTTAGTATATAGGTACTCAATTAGTACATCGATTAGACTCAGTTTTTATTTTCAGTAAAGTTTTTATAGTTTTTGAGTTATTAGCCATAATAAAAACTGAACTTTGACAAAATTCACAGGGTACACCAGTGACCCCACAGTTCATTAATTTGGTGTACGTGTAGCTTAAGTGACACAAATATAAGCAAAAGTTTGAAATCCAGAATAACTGCAATTTGTAGTCCAAAAAAGCTAACCACATAACATGAACTCCTTAATTACCTTCCTACGCCTTTACCTGTAATTTAAATGAAACTGTAGGTCAAGTTAGTTGATTATTTATTTCGTGGCACTATTTTGATAGTCAAAGATTACAAATAATACTTTTTTGTTTTAATCGGAAACTCGCGAGATCTCAGTTCGGGGCGAACTACTAGTTACAAAAAAAAAACACCTTTTTTGCTTCGTGGATAAAAAAAAAAGTCACAGGCTTTCGATTTGATAAATTATTCTTTAAATGAAGCCGTGGACTTCAGTAACCATAAGTTTTTGTTGATTACAGAATTCAAATGTATCCATTGCAGCTTACAATAGTAGATGGTATGTCACTAATCCAAGATGCCGTCGGGCCCTAATGTTTCTTATAAAACGGTGAGTACCCCACATTTCAACTGGCCTAAATAATTAACAGTACTTTTCACATCTCTCAACCCAAATTCATAGAAATTGAATGATACATTTTGCGGCACTGAAATCGGAAAGGCCTTCGAATCCCGTCGTCAGTATTTCACTTTTTGTTGCAGAGCTCAAAAACCAATTGCATTTACTGCTATGAATTTTATGGATATGAATCTGGTCACTTATACTGCTGTAAGTTAAATTTCATGGTAAATGCTTGTTGATAAATTATTTATTTTTAAATAGATATTCCAATAATAAAAAAGAAGTCGAATACGTGTTTTGATGATAATGAATAACTGTCTCTTTTTATTACAGATCCTTACAAGATCTTATTCGTATTTTGCGCTACTTTATACAATGTATAGTGAAAACTAAAGGATGGACCGCTAAACCGTAATAAACCCACATCGCACAGTAGTTAACAACATCGTAGAGATGTATCTTAGTTTATAAATTTAATAAAACCTTTAATCTTATAATTTGTAATATTTCTTCTTTATGTACTGATGTCACCATAACTGTCATTTTAAAGTATAATATTGCATTTGTTGCGAGTTTTGCGATCGTCCTAGTTTAAAAACTAGTAGTTTTTAGTAGACGAAAAGTGGATTTAGATTTGCATAAGATTAAAATTTTATAAAGCTCAGATAAGACTCAAAATAGGCATTCGTAGGCAGTAAGCAACGGGACCGTATTTACCATAATAGTGCGGCGTGCGTGACCCAACGATGAAGTCATCAGTATCCATTCTCACTGACTCTATCGAGAACCAAAGCTTGCCGAGCATTCCAGTACAGCACAGATTACCAGACAAATCTTCAAATAAGCATGAGAATATCGACGAACCGAAAAATCCAGACTCGATGAAAAGCAAGAAATTTTTCTCCCAAATATTAAACTACCAAAAATGTTTTCACACTCCTCCAGTACCCAAACAACCCAAAACGCCAGAACTGAACAAGATCAATGAATACACAGTACTAAAAGTCTTTGAGCATAGGAATTTCGGGAATTCACCTTCGAATTACAGCAGAATGTCCGAAGAGATTAGCACTCCCAATCTACCGAAATCGAGGTCTTATGTGCAGAGCAAAGCGAAATTTGTCACACCTAGTTTAAGAACACACTATTGCAAATTGGAATTGGTAAGTTTACCCACGCAATACTTTCCATTTGTTCCATATTAGAGGTATGACTCATATGATGAGAACTTTGACCCCGAAACTTTTTTGTATCAAAGCCAGATGAAGGAACGTTTTATGGTAAAGGACCAAAAGGATGCATTTACTTACCAAAGCTAATGCCCAATGAGGTAGAGTTTTTACGACTTGTAACCGAGAATATAGTAAGTTCCGTTGAAAAATATCTCGAAGATCACCCTACTATGAATTTAAACTGCGTCAACTTCCAGGTCAGATTCTCGACTTACTTTTAACATTATAATCAAGATATAAAGATAAAGTAACAACCGCTTTTACACTTCTATGTAGGGCATATCGGCTCTCCATATCGCGGTGCATAACAGATCCGAAGAAATGGTAAAATTTCTCTTGAAATATCCGCAAGTGGAAATTGGTGACACTGCTTTGCACGCCGTAAGAGATAACAGTATAAGAATATTGGGTAAAACCCTTGCTTTCACTCGACTGCTTGCTACCGAAGTATTTTGTTCAATCTATAAAATGACATCTACTTCCAGTTTTATTGTTGGATGCTATAAAGAAGACATCTCCAGGATTAGAATTTGCTGGGGCGACGCATTCAACGATATATCCCACACACGTTACTCCGTTGATTCTCGCAGCACATTTGAATAACTATGAAATTGTCAGTATGCTAATGTCTCGAGGACATAGAGTCAAGCGGCCACACTCGCCTAATTGTCCCTGCATTATCTGCAAGTAAGTGTATGAAGCATAATTATAACAATGTTAATTGAGACTTAGAAATAGGTGCATAGAAAAATTCCTAGAGTGAATCTGTTCATATTTACCTAATACATAATACACACAACCCAATGCGGCAGATGTCACATCTTAAAATGTTTACGAGGATACTGATTTGTTCACAGATTTACTTGCCTTTTGAAATATATAGTAATTACAACTGAGGTTTTCCCGTTAGGCTACGACATGGCATGCTTCAAGAAAAATGTAAAGAGGTTTCTACTGAAGGGATGTTATTGTTATCAGAAGATTCCAGGTTCGAATCCTGGCAGAGTCGCCATGAAGGGATGTTATTGAAACGTCTTAACTCGGTGGAAGACCTTTTATTACTCTCTCTTTAAACAATAGATCGGTCGCTTATATGCTAGCTTATGTGTATACTTATATCTACCTATACTACACCTCACTACAGGGTAGGGAAGACATCGACAATACCCCGGGTGTTGCCGGTGTCAATAAGCGACGGTGACCGCTTACCATCAGGTTGGCCGTAAGTTTCAATCCCCACTAATAACATAAAAAAATGAAAGCATAGCCTTTTTTTGAGTGGAAAATGGGATTCGAATCTACCTTAGTATCAAAAGTCGATATCTCCAAGACACCATTGCATTGCTCTTACCACAAGTATGCAAGTTTCTGTATGAAATAATACCATTTCTTTGACCGCATTATCAAAATGTGTGCCGCACGCCGGTTAACTACACGTTACATTCACACGTTCAATTTGAACGGATAATTTTCGACACAATCGATTTAAGTACTCGAATGTTCAATAAAAGAATCGTGTTATGCATTAAAATTGCTGACCGCTGCTAAAAATTACTGTGAATAACTAAAATCATGACTTGTTGTGGAGTTTGTACCTGAATTATAATGACCGCGTCTGCCACACCCAATAGGCGCAGAGAGCATGTCACTGTTGTTTCCGAGATCTGATTCACAGCACACCGTTAGTGTTTTAATGTGTATTTTCTTAGAAATTCCGTTGTGAACGATGACGCTTTGCACGCGAGTTGTGCCCGCCTGTGGCTCTACCGAGCTGTGTCCTCTCCTGCTTATCTCGTGCATGTGACTTCGGATCCTATTCTAGAAGCGTTCTACTTGACCAAAGAACTTGCAGCGAATGCGGCTGCGTACCGACATTTGGCAGCTGATTATTTTCAACTGAGAGATCAAGTCAGTTTATTCGCTGTTGGACTCATCGGTGAGATGTCAACTTTGCAATATTAAAATTGATTACCTGTAAAAAACTCTTGGGGGCAGTTAAGTTCTTCTTTTTTAGGCTGTTGTCGTACGTCTGACGAGGTGGAAGTAATCCTAAAACAAGTCTCAGGATGCGAAGGTCATCGCCATTTTGTGTTACCTCGTCTACTCATGGCTGTTAATTACAAACAGAAAGAATTTGTGGCCCATCCCTATACTCAGCAGGTAACATTACTTTAAATAATTTAAATAGTTTTGACCTCAATTTGAAGAGTCTATTCAGTCAGTAGCCAAAAGTAAGAAATGCATATCATGGTCATAAACTACACTCGGTACACCTGTTCAAATGGTTCAAGCATAGGCTACGATATACCAACCATTTTTTTAAATACACTGTAACTAGTGGTTTGCCCCGAACTTAGATCTCGCGAGTCTCTCATAAAAATAATAATATGTTATTCGTAATCTTTGACTATCAAAATAGTGCCACGAAATAAACAATCACATTACTTGACCTAGGTACAGTGTCATTCAAATTACAGGTCATGTAATTTGGTTGCTCTTTTTTTGCTGTACAAAATGTAGTTTATTCTGAATTTCAGACATTTGTCTATATTTATGTTACTAAAGCTACACGAATACCAAGTTTAAGCATTGTGGGGTCACTGGTGTACGCTGTGAATTTTGTTAAAGTTTTATTTTTATTATGGCTAATAACTCAAAAACTACAAGGATTAAACTGAAAATAAAAACAGGGTTGAAATGTACAAATCCCCCCCCCCCTCCACATACATTATTAGCTCATTTAGTCTCACCAAAATTGTGCCATCACTACCTACCTATGTATCAAATTTCATGATGATCGGATCGACGCTTCGAAAGTTATCCTCGGACAAACAATCATACATACATACATACATATATAAAATAAATAATAAATAAATATTGCTGGACATTTCACACAGCGCTATCTAGCCCCAAATTAAGCAGAGCTTGTACTATGGGAACCAGATAACTGATAGAATACTTATATACATTTTTTTTGTAAATATATACTTATAATATATAGAGACACAACCAGACCCGGAACAAATATCTGTAGATCATGCAAACATTATATAAAACGCCGATTGCCTAAGTTCATTTGGAGATCTCGCTTCGCTCGATCAATTAATATTTTTTTATCAATAATGTCGGTAATAAGAGGTACTATTATAATGACAATGATTATCAGTTTGTTTGTACAAACCTGGGCTGGTTAGTAGTTTTTAGCTCGAATGACAATTTTGTTAAGATCAGCGTAATATTGAAACATTCTCGTATAATGATCATTATTATAAGTACTTGATTTATCACGTACCGTTTTATCAGTATTACGACCGACAATATTTTGGTTCAATACGTGAACCTTCGTCGGGGCGAGTGCCATCCGCTCCGCACCATCACGTCTCGTGATTAATCCCGTATTTATAATAATAAATAAATAAGCCGTTTAATCAGATTTTACAATTTGATACTTAGGTAGGTACATTGGTAATTTTTAATTGTTATTATCTGTCTGCCCTTTGGCATAGGCCTCCTCCAATTCCTTCCATTTTTCTCTACAGTTTGTTGTCCTAGTCCATAGTTTTCCTCCCGTATTTTCAATATCGTCTTTCCAGCGTTTGTATTGTCTTCCTCTACTTCTTTTCCCTATAATAATGTTTAATAAATCACGAAAGTTTTCTTACAAAAATATGTATACTAATTTTGTTAATTTATAGTGCAGCCTTAGGATGCAACTTGAACTAAAATATTATTGAATGATGGGCGTATGTACTGACTACTTTCATTTAATGTACATATTTTTAGGTGTTGGATTCATACTGGTTGGGTGATTGGTACAGTTGGAGAAATAAAACGTCTATTAAAAAAGCTATTATTATCCTGTGTCGAGTTTTTGTCATACCTCTGATATTGCTTTTTAGTATGGTGAGTCCACTTTTCATGAATGGTATTGAAGGTTTGGAAGACATAAATATAAACATAAATAGAACCAGATGCTTGGAGTAGTTGCACCTCATTTTGTCTTTTGCATTGAGATCACTTCACCCTACTTACCTACTAAAATTTAAAAGAAACAAATCAATTTAAAACAAAAATACCCCCGAAGTACCAGTTCGCCCCGAAGTGAGATCTCGGGAGTCTCCGATTAAAACAAAAAAATATAATTTGTAATCTTTGACTATCAAAATAGTGGAACGAAATAAATAACCAAATAAGTAGGCCTACAGTTTCATTAAAATTAATATGGTAAAAATTAAATTAATAATTGGTTTTATAATTTTGGGGTACAAATTGCAGTTATTCTGGAATTCAGACTTTTGTCTATATTTGTGTCACTTAAGCCACACGCATATCAAATTACAGCACTGTGGGGTCACTGGTGTACCCTGTGATTTAGTCAAAGTTCCGTTTTTATTATGGCTAAAAACTAAAAAAATATAAAGACTTTACTAAAAATAAAAACGGAGTCTAAATGTACTAATGAAGACCTTTCATTTGACGTCCCACTTGACCTAATAGTTTAATGATTTTTTTTACCCCTCTTGAACCCCAATATCTCAACAACCCCCCCAATATTTTTAGCTCATTTAGTCACACCAAAATTGTGCCATCACTGCCTACCTATGTATCGAATTTCACGATGATCGGATCAACGCTTCGAAAGTTATCCTCGGACAAACAAACATACATACATACATACAACGCCGATTTTCCCAAGTTGATTTAGAGATCTCGCTTCGCTTGATCAATAATAGCTAGGTACAAAGACAAAATATGTAAGTAATAATATCTTCCCAGCTCTATATTTAAGTTCCAAATAGCTAGGTTTGGCAGCTATTACAGTCTTTCCAATTGGAACATCAATTTCTGACGAACAATAAAAATGACCCGTTCCAAGCATCACCCATTGCTCGTGACCTCCAGTTTATGAATCAACAACAATTACTATTAGAAATGGTACCTTCGAAGTAGGTTATACGTTTACCAATTTAGTCATTGGTGTAACTTTAGGGTAAGCAAGCGAGAATAGAGTCATCGATAATTTCGTTTGGTGCCGTTTTCGAGGCGTATTTACTAATCTTTACGTCCCCCAAAATCGACACGAGTTCGCTATGCTTTTCCAAGGCATGAACAGCATAATTTTATGCGACTTTTAGCTAACTTCTAAAGACTGATAAGATCAATGGGGTAGACTAGACATCTGCTTGTTTATTTGAATGGACCGTTAAGGTACTTTAATATTAATAGACGCATTTTATAGTTTTCACCATTTGTACGTTCATGTAGTTTTCTCATTACTAATTAATTATTAGTAATTAAAAAAATTATTGAATTAACCGTTCACAGCTATTGCCCAGACATCGTCTTTTGAAACACTATCAGATACCGTTGAACAAGCTGATCACTCACTCGGCTGCTTACTTCGTATTCCTGGCTTTGGTCTTCTACGTGTCTAATCAAGATAAGAGCAAGCTGAAACGTGGACCGCCAAATACAGGTTCACGGTTTATTTACATTTTGTAGTGATGTGCTGAATGTCTCATTCTGTATCCGTAACCGAAAAATATCATGCTAATGAGGGTACCAAATTAGCGCAAACCAGAAACAAATTAAAACTACCTGTGCCGTATTTCTGCTGCTTTTCTACCTTATTCACGATAAGAAAAAGCTTAAACGTCATTATAATCGAATAAAAACATGTTTTTTATACTACCTAAGGTTCCGCCCACGGCTTCGCATGCATGGTTCATCAAAGTCCCCTATGTTCCTATGGCCTATGTTTCAAGCTAGGTTATTATTTATCTATATAGCAATAAAAATCGAAATCGGCCCAGTCATTTAGCCGTAAAAACGTAACAAAGAGACAGAGTTACTTTAGAATTTATAATATTAGTATGGATGGAGATGGATCAAGCAAATGGTCTAACTGATGTTAAGTGGTAACCATCTTATATGCATTGGCACTGAATTGCATTGCATTGCATTGGGAAATGAGCTCTTAGCTCATAGTCATATTTGTAAACATATATAATTAAGAGTCACATAAGCAGAGCTTCTAGTTTCATTAAATTCATTCTTTATGCGTGGGAGAGCCATTGAAATAAAGGCAAAGCTGGCACAAACGCGTTTAAAAACTTAGGAAATTCTAAAAGAAGCGTAAATAGTATTAAATTGAGTTCTCTTTTCTACTCATTTGCATTGTCTATAGAGCTTTCCTTGTTAGTTCTACTTCTTAAAAACCCCGTACTGTTTGGAGAGAAACATAAAATAATTGCAATCATACAATTTATCCGTATCCGGATATCTAGATTTCCGAACATCCAGCCCAACACTGTTATTTACATTCTGACGAGTGATGAGATCCTTCGTCAAGATAATTGCGATTAATTACCCGGTTACACGAGCTGCTGTGCGTGAAAGCACTCCGTATGGGACGCTTTGCATCAAGATTAGGAAGGAAATAGAATTCTCAAAAATACATGCATTATGCAAATATTTGAATAAATCCTGCCCACTTCCTTTTATGGTGACCCCGATTAGTATGAATTATGGCGATGGAGCTTGAAAGTGTTAAATTAGGTTTTAATTAAGTAACTAAATAAACTTTTACGGAAACATGTTTTTTTTTTGCTGAGAAGTGGTAGAGGTTTAAATAATTATATATGAGGTTACCAGCTCAAGGAAGTTTTCGAGATCTGACGAAGGATTTTGCACCCTTCGCATAGTTTCTTTGTAAGCTTTAACTGAACCTTATTCCTATAATAGTATTTTATATAACAGTTCCTTATAGTCAAAGTCAAAGACAAAATCTTTATTCATTAAAATCACAAGGATCACTTTGAAACGTCAATTTTACTGCCTGTTCCTTCGCGACCAAGCCAGGAAAAAAAGGTAAGAAACAAGGCTGGTTGTTTTTTTTAATGATCCTTTTCAAATTTAGAATGTAACATATTTGAATGAGTTGGGCCAATTTCAATCGTAAGCTTCTCTATCATCTAAATAATCCGGTATATAGTAGGCTTTTTTATAAAGATTTTATTTAATTACGTTTTTAAATTTGTTAATTGTCAATTTTTGTACATCACTTGGGAGTTTGTTATAAAAGCATACACTTTGCTCTTTAAACGATTTACTACTTTATGGAGTCTACAAGTGGCAACAGCGAGTTTATCTTTATTTCTAGTATTAAAATTATGATTATCGCTATTTTCCTAAACAAATTAATATTTTTGTTATAAGTAAGTTATCTAAAAACTATGAGTCCTGTTAGGGCGTGGCAAGGTACAAATAAGTTTTAAAACTTATAAATGGGTAAATCTTCTTCAATAGGTATCTACTGAATTGAAAGTCATATCATAGTTTCACAGATGCTAAAAAGCTTCTATGGGTCCTTGGTATAAAGTAGACACTTATGATACCCATTTCATTTTGCATTTCAGTTCAGATAGAGCACAAAACTATTATTTTTTCTTAGCCATAAAAGTTCTCAAAATGATTCAGGTATAAAATCCTTCAATTCCTCTAAAATGAATGTCCACCTACGATTATTAGAGGAAGACTATGATCTTACAAAGCTGCTGAAAATGACCACCTGTGAGTTGTATGGAACAGGTGCAGAGCTACCGCTGGTCCTATACGTCCTCGGCTACTCCTGGTCAGCTCTCCGCATGTGCCTGATGCAAGGGCCACGGCGGTTCTTCACTATGATGTGGAACTGGGTGGAGATTATCATGCTAACCTTGTTCTGGCTGACTTTCTTCTTTTGGATGATGGCAGCAGTTGATGCGGTTACGACTGGAGATAATATAGGTAGAGTACTTAGCTCTTGGACTTACTGCTTAAAATGATAATAAATCTCGAATGGCGTCATGACGTAGTATTCAATTAAGAGAAGGCTAGTTTATCCTGTGACTAAGAAAACGGTTGCTTAAATTGGTAAAATACTATTCGACGGGTTATTGCTACGAACTTACACAGTTTCAGAAAGCTTTGGTACTTCGCGGCTGTCAAGCAATTCTTTCTAGACTGTGAATGTTAACAACACATTCAAATTATTTATTTCAGATGTTACATCCATAAATTGTTAGTAAAAAATGAAATCTTAAAACTATGTTAGTGCAGTTGGTAATAATTCATACTCGTAGTAATTAATTAAATAAACAATTCAAATACAGATTAAAAATAATTGAACAATTTTAAATTAATCATTTATTCATTCATTCATTCTCAGCCCGTGTTGACCCACTGCTAGGCATAGGCCTCTCCTTGTTTCTGCCACTTTTCCCGATCCTGTGCCAGTCTGAACCACGTACGACCCACGGTCTTATGGATGTCGTCGACCCATCTCGCTGGTGGACGTCCCTTATTTCGATGGCCAGTTCTCGGCCTCCACTCTGTTAGTGCCTCAGTCCTCCTGACGTCACTACGTCTGGCGAAGTGTCCTGCCCAACTCCACTTGAGCCCCAATATTCGCTTGCTGACGTCTTGTACTTTAGTCTGCTTGCGAATTTCGGTGTTGGGAACTCGATCTAAGAGTGTGATGCTGAGCATGGCGCGCTCCATGGCTCTCTATGCTACACTTATTTTGTGCACAGCCTCCTTCGTGAGCCTCCATGTCTCGACACCATAAGTCATAGTTGGCAGGACACATTGATTATAGAGACGTGTTTTAAGACATTTTGGAATATGCGTGGATTTTAGTATATCATCTAGTTTGCCGAAAGCTGCCCATCCAAGTTGAACACGCCTGGTGACTTACTTTATTTGATACTATATAACTTTTGAAACTATCATGGTTATTAACACTATTTGTACTAAAAACGGGATATTTACCATGATTTGTGAGTTCTTGAGTGTCCCGATATTTCGACGCAGTTGCATGTAGTTTACCCGTGATCATGGCGCATGCAACTGCGTCGAAATATCGGGACACTCAAGAACTCACAAATCAGGGTAAATATCCCGTTTTTAGTACAAATAGTTTTATTTGATACTCTTTGTCAAAAGATAAAACATGGCCAAGATAAACGAATGAGTCGACCATTTCTAGTTTCTCGCTTCCAACAACGACGTTAAATTAATATTTTGGAAAAATTAAATAATAAAAAGTAATATGTAAAGTTTAAAAGATACTACTGTTTTACAAGTTGGGTGGGCTTGTGTACTTTCACCCAGTGTTTCATTATGTTACATTGAGAACATTTTTTTTTATTTCTGAAAATTACCTTTACAGAACGCAAATACTGGCACCAATATAACCCAACACTTTTAGCGGAAGGCACATTTTGCCTGGCAACGATCTTCGCTTTCTTCCGACTAATGCTCCTGTGCCAACTAAACTACCATCTAGGACCACTACAGGTATGTTAATGTTGAATTGTAATTCCAAGCAAATCAACATTTTTGCTTCGAAACGACCAATTGTTTTCATTAGTCAGAAATCTCACTTCAGCCGTTTCGTATCTCACTACTAATGAATCAGTCTCTAAGAATTATTTGTACAGAAATATCTACTGTAAATGACTACACTACTTCCAGTACATACTAAAACCTTCTTCGTAAAATTGTCAAAGAAGTTTTTCCAGAGTGCAAGATGGAGTGTCAGTGGCATGTAGCTCTGAGAACTGATAGAGCAGCGTAGGACGACCCACACAAGAGCCCCAAGATGACCTTATACTTGTTGCTGATCGCCGTTGGTTATGTGCTAAACGAGATCGGTCGCTCTCTCTTTAATCTTTTTTTTGGAGTACAAATTGCAGTTATTCTAGATTTCAAACTTTTGCCTATATTTGTGACACTTTACCTATATACACGTATACCAAATTTGAGCACTGTGGGGTGTGGTATAGCCTGTGAATTTTGTCAAAGTTTTGTTTTTATTATGGCTAATAACTCAAAAACTACAAGGACTAAACTAAAAATAAAAACAGGGTTGACATTGACCCAATAGTCTCATTTTCATTTTTTTACCCCTCTTGAACCCTAAGATCTCAACAACCCCCCAACATTTTTAGCTCATTTACATTATACTAGATGATCGGATCAACGCTTCGAAAGTTATCCTCGGACAAACAAACGTACATATATACATACCACGCCTATTTGCCTAAGTTGCCAAGAGATCTCGCTTCGCTCGATCAACAAAATGTAATATTGCTTTGTTTTCTTAGATTTTCCAGTATTTGTGTTCATTTTTACTACAGGTATCATTGGGAAAAATGACGATCGATATCTACAAGTACATGATAATATTCACTATAATAATAAGCGCTTTCGCAGCCGGACTCGCACGTTTCTACCAATATTATAACGGCATGGTGTATGAAGACGAGTTTGGAATGAAGACAGTTCAGGTATTTTTAAAAGCAAAATATTAGACAATAATCTATTGATAATAGACAAATAATATCAGCATATAAAATAATTATGTACCGCTGTAATATTTTTTTCATCACTCATCCTCTGAAAGTTGGTCGATGCGGTATAAGTACTAAGGCAGTAAGCAAATTTGAAAATATAATGAGGCTCATTGAATATACAATAAGCTAAAATTAAATACAATCTTATGACAAATCCTTATTTCTTTTTAAATATGAAAGAAGCCACAGCCGCGTCGTGAAAAAAACAATTGATACGCAAATGTTCTTTCTAGCAACTAACTATTCAGAAAAATACCTTTTTAATTTCCTCGCATTTGTGATGAAAAGTTATCTCATCTCACATTCTACAAGCATTCCTATGGAGGTAGGTATATAATGCTAAGTGTTATTAACTTCTAACTCACGATAATTATCTTCCAAACCAATTTACAAAACATGAATCAGGTACGGATATAAAAACTACCTATGTACAATGGTCTGTCAAAGTCAACGCGTAGTCTAATTAATTAAATTAAAATACCTAGTCAAAGTCAAGTAATAGCTCGCTATGATGTGGACATCCTCAGACCTCATACTCATCTTATCTCATCTTCTCTTTGGTAAGAAATTAAATAAAACGCGTATTCGGTCATCAGTGGATTATCCATCATTGAAAATATAAAGTTTTCAGGACGAATAAATGAATGAACGAAATTTCTTTCATAGGATCATAGGTCCCTTTTTAGTATAATATTAAAATAAAGGATAATAGGTGTGCCATACAAGGGACTAAACTATTATTCTGTATTGAATTAAATTATTATTAATGTTTCACTAGCCTTTTATTAATTAATATTATCTTTGGTATATGGTATTCACGCGATGCCATAGAATATGCCATGGATTCTTTCTTCATTCTTTCACACGCGTTTCCTACAAGTGCACCGTAAAGCTATCTAGTCTATGCGGGGTTTTTGTTCCCAACCAATCATTGATTTTGCGTAGCTTGATTTCACGCACCATTGCAGCGCATAAAGAAATGATTCTACCTTAGGTTAGTAGGTTCAAAGTAAGAGACCTAACCACAAACCTATCTCAGTATAGGAAATTCATTCACGATTTGTGTCTGCAAATTTAATTTCAACAAGAATTCATAACGGAAGTAAAACCTCCCTATAATTTTGACTTTTTGGTAAGTTTATAATTTTCAGTAGGTAGAAGGTACCTAATATACTTTTCTTTTTAAGGAACTGGTTCACGCTTTCCTTCAAATTAAACACATGTTCTATTTTTTATCGTTTAGGTTTCTTCGTTCACCAGCCTCTCCGATACGTTGAACACACTGTTCTGGGCATTATTCTGTATGACGCCCTCGGAAAGCGCTGATATAGTACTGGAAAACACCAGGAGTTCACAGCATCTGAAGAAAGCCCAGGAAAACCGACACGGGTATACTGAGCGCATTGGATACTTCTGTTTTGGGTGTTAGTATAGTGCATATCACAATGCCAAATTAAAATATAAAAAAGGTCTGTACGAATTTTAACACAAAAGACTTCAACGCGCTCGCCATTTTCACAAAGATCAATTTGCCATCAAAGTATTTATTCAAGTAAGATGTACATAGGTACTGCAAAGGAACGTATACCAAATAATGAAGAAATTCATTAAAATAAAAGTAGTGCAAATATAAAAGCTATCTTTATAAATCAAATACAAATTATTCAAACAAACCGACAGGACACAGCTGTCTCCGAAGCCTTAGAGAATTGGAATTTAGTGTGTGTGATAATTTTGGATGCACCTAAGGGTGAACTAAGAACTAAGCAAGAACCCCCTAAAACCTATCTAGAGGCTGAAATGGGGTGCTAAAGTGTTTCTCCAGGCGAACCAAGTTGTTAAAATCCAGTTCATCACATCACACGAATATTATAAATGTAAAAGTTTGGATGTTTCTTTATTTATTTGTTTGTTATTACTCAATCGCGTCGTAACGGCTGAACGGATTTCGATGAAATTTGGTATATACGTAGATTATAACTTGGATAACCACATAGGCTACCTTTTATCCCATAAATTAATTCCCATGGGATAAAAATCAGGTGTCAAGTCAAGTTGCAACAGCGAGTTTAGCTTTATTTCTAGGTTACCTACACATTTAGTAGTGTAACGAGTACGAAGTCGCAGGCAACAGCTAATGTATAATAATGGAATCATCCATATTCCAACGCACATATATTATACACTGCCCATATATCCAGGTGTTTTAATCTACGTATATACCAAATTTCATCGAAATTGGTACAGCCATTACGACGTGATTGTGTAACAAACAAACAAATAAATAAACAAACATCCAAACTTTCACATTTATAATATAATTTGTGTGACTAGTTGGAGAAGTTCTATTTCATTTCAGTGGGTAGTATTTAGTTTGAATAATTAATGAGTTTCTTGTTTAATTGCAGGTTTCGAAGTGATATCTGTGATAGTTGTATTGAATATGCTAATAGCGACCATGTCCAATACATTTCAAAGGGTTACCGACAATGTGGCCATAGAATGGAGATTCGGGAAAACAGAAGTTAGTTTGAATAAACATGACTATTTGAATAACGAAATCGAAAAATTAATGCAAATTATATTTTGATTTGTACGCCTCTAGGGCGGTGCAAAAAGACGAATATGGTTTGGGAAAGTTACATTCTAAAATATGATATCTAGGTACTTACCTACCTATCAAATTATGTAAGTTAGGTTCAGAAATAGTAGTATTATGGGTCGCCACATCCTTCTGTGCCCAAAGTTAATTCCCAAGTCCCTGTTTAACCTAACTACTACACTCCGTCCAACGTTCCATCTCCCCCCACCCCTATCTTCCATACCGCAGTTGTTGTTGCGCAAAATGGTAATTTTTTTTTAAATATGATCAGTCTGGCCATCTTCAATGCCTATCAGCGCATTCCTGATTGTTTTGAACTTGCGCCCACGCACGGTCACACGGCCGGATTTGTTGACGTTGCATTTGTTTCACGGTAGATGTAACTTTAGAGAGCGCAGTCGCGATTTAGTTGTCACATGCATAAGACATTTTAATTCAAAAATCAATTAAATAATTTTAACTTCAAATTTTTATGTCTTTTTAAACGCTTCCACGGTTTCCCCGTACTTTTTGTCAAGGAGATTCTTTGTGTTGAGTAGCGCGCTGGCACTGCTACTCAGTTTTATATAACTTTTGCAGTTGCCAACTTTTTTTAACATGCTTGTATATATAGTTCCAAATAAATAATATTTGAATTTGATTTTTTTTAATTGAATTTATTATATGATTGAATTGAATAATATATAGCTTTTGAGATCATATCGGAGTCGATAGTTCTTTTTAAATTTTATTGTATAAATTTTGACATCATCAATGAGCATCACCAATAGTAGGTAAGTACCTACTGTTGGGTATCTGCATTCTCCTCTAAGCTATGTGCAAATATGATCGACAGAATAATATGATTTAGGCTTAATTCAATAGTAGGAGAATTAAACGACGAAAACCGTTTACGACGCATTAGAAAAGAAATATGCAGACAAACCAGAATGGTAGAGCTGGAACTTAAATTAATGGTATTTGTTAGGTGTATATTGACTACATGTGGCAGACTGCATTGCCCTCGCCATTCAACCTGATTCCTACAGCAACAGGCATTGGCAGCATCATCGACTGGCTGCAGACGAAAATGTGCAATCCGACAGGCGCTCATGCGAAATGGTCACTCTCTTATTGCTGTTTTGTGGTAAGTGGTGATATGAGAAACTTCATAGAGAATAACTGTATGAAAAGTTTAGAGTATTTTTAGTGGCCACTGAGTTTAATATTTCATTTCAGTTTCGATGGAGCAAATCTCTATTTTTAGTTCTGGCGTTAAAAGTTCTCAATATGATTTCCCGCCCTGTTTTCGAAGAATCTTCAACATCTTATAAACAATCGTTTTTCACTATGTTCTAAATAGTAATTTCGAAACGTAGTGAATAGTGAGTTGGCTACTATATTTTTCTAGGCTCTAATCTGTTATTAGAGCCTAGAAAAATATAGTAGCCAACAAAATAATGATGATTGTACATATACATTTTTATCAGGCGCCACTTATTCTTAGCAAAATTGACATCATAGAAATCCGACTTACTTTTATAATCATCATTTATGTTTCCTTAAAAGAGGAAAAAAAAATGACTCGTAATTCAAGGCAAGGTTGAAAAGCAGCGTGACTGAGCCCTCGACCTTTTCATTTACTCACAGTAATTGTGTTAATTTGTGGTAAATGAGTACGAACTTTTATTTTATTCTGATAATATTCTGTTTTTTAGGAACGCGACGTAGAAGCCAGAATCCAGAAAGAGTTTCCAGCGTTAATGTCAGTTCTTGCACTGCGGTATTTCAGAAAACATAATTGTGACATGGTTCTGGAAACAAAAAAATATGCGGTCGCATTAAAAACTGCGACCTAGTAAAACAATGTGTTGCTTGCTATATGAATATTTATTCATAAATAGATTAAAATAGAAAATTTCAACATTTACAAATTTTATTTACTTACGTACTTACATTTAAAATTCCTTCAAAGTAGATAAGTACTTGTCACGAAACATATATATGAATGGAAATTCTTTATTGTACACCTTATTTAAACAATGATACAAAATAAACAATAGAATAAACATTACATGCACGTCTTATCGCTTAAAAACGATCTCTTCCAGACAACCTCTGCATGGACATGTCCTAACGATGTAATTTGCTTTATTCTTTATTGCACACAAGAAAATACATTTACAAATACAGAAATAGAGGTCTCTGGTAGAAAATGCTCTTTAACATTAAGTCTTAATAGTTAAATAAATAAATTTAAGCATCTCAGAATTTTTCAACTTTGCTTATAGGTTTATTGCAAGAGAATGCTTTCTAGCATTAAGTTTGTCTGTATAGATTGATTTATTTTCTTCAATAAAGAATTTTCTAACTTATCTAGGAAATATTCAAAATAAAATAAAATATTGGATATTAGAAATATATATTTTCTATAATTTTTAATAAACAATAAAGTGGCTTTTAAAACCTAAATCCTGTGTGATCTCACAAGTTCATACATACAATATTCTTATTAGGTACTCATTACTTAACATTCGTAAATCCATTTACATTTGCAATAATTGAGACTCCAGTAAATCTTTATAAAGAATGGGCATACGTTAGCGGCACACCCACTAACATTCATTTCTTCCGGAATGTACAATCACTATGGAATGAACGACACTGGATTTTAAGAGCGAGAAAAAAGTACGGTATTACCGCGTTTCTGTACAGATTGGACGACAGGATAAGTCAGAAGGAATGAACGTTAGTGGATGGGCCGCTATTGACGAGTAATGCAATGGTATTTTTCAAACTTTCGCGATCACTGTACATAATTATTGATTATAGCGTCGGGATAACAAATATAAAAGGTACATACGCGATAAATACCCGTTTTAATCAATAATTGAGTAATGCAATAGTTTGTATGGCTCCTTAATAGTTATTAAAGGGAGTCTAAATTTGCATTATACCACCTGTTTTGTTATGTACGACATTAATTTAAAATACACATCCGCAATCGTATTAACTGATTTTAGATGTGGGTTTAATATCGGTAGCTTGAATATTTATCCAGTTATCGATACATTTCCAAAAACAATTTTTAACGTGAATCGGCGGGGCATTTGCGACGATGCCGCTTAGTCAGTTTAACAGGTACCTACGTACACGGTTAATTAATATGATTTGTTTGCCTATTTTATACTTGCTGTTTCATTGAGATTTTCGGACTTAATATAACGATTGTTTGTAAATTTTAATTTTCTATGGTAATGAATTTGAATAAAACCTTTTTACAACAATACTAGTCCTAGCCGTGTTTTCATTTAATGTCGTACATAACAAAACACGTAGTATTATCGTAAATCCATTTTCAAACATCGTAGGTCCAACTTGATTAAATCAACCCTACACTGACAGAATCATCATAGAGATACTCCCAGCTAAAAATGCGCGCCCTTTTTTTATAGTGAGATATTTCAAAACGATCCTTATGGCTGTAACGAATAAAGATTATTTTGCTTCGACATGTTTTTTTAGTCTTTCAAGGAAGTGCTCGCAAACTTAAACTAAGAGCTCTCGCTAATAGTGACCCTTAGTTCCACCAGAGCTGTGCGAGGAAGCAGAGCGGTAAGCGATGAAAAAAATTCTCCAATAGGATAGCTGTATTAGGTAAGTCTAGGCAAATGAGGCAACCCTTTTTGTGTGTTTGACACACATCTAGTGGAAAGGCAGCCTTAGGGTGGCTTTTCACCAGAGCTGTGCGAGGAAGTTAAGTTTAGGATAGCTGGATTATAAGAGGTTAGGCAAATTAAGCAATCCTATTGGTGTGTTTGACACACATCCGTAGCTTAGCAACGTAGCACATCTCTGGTGGAAAGGCAGCCTTATACGTCTCTCTATCACATCCGCACATGGAACTTGCCGGCCTTCGTAACGTACTTAACTCCCTTGAACGGCTTGTACTTGGCGCCGTACATGTCGAGACGGCTAACACGTAGCCCGGAGACGGCTAGTTGCGGAATAGTGAAGTGTACGTTGATGCTGGGGTTGGCTCCTGACGTGTCGGCGCCAGAAACTACTGATACCTGAAATAAATATTTCTAAGTTAATAGAAGTTTTATGTGCTTGGATCTTGATGTGTAGTAGTTTTATATAGCATTTCTCTAAAAGCTTTATATATAAATTAAGTGGAAAATACGAGGCATGCCTTTAAGTTCTGTCGTTTCCATATTTTCCGGCAATTTTGAATTTGGAACTGTTCTATATTCGAATGTGTTTACATTTTGAATCTCAAAACAGTTGAAAGTATTAGGATTAATGCTATTGTTTAGTCACAGTTTCGATTTGAATCTGTCAGGTCACGTACGAAAATGAATCTTTCTAAGGAAAATGTTCGTGCAATAATTTTCTACAACTTTAGAAGAGGCCTGACACGGCTTCAGTGTTTAGAAGAGCTAACATCTGTGTTCAGTGATGTAGCCCCATGTCTGCGTACTGTCGAACGCTGGTATTTAGAATTCCAGCGTGGACATACTAGTGTTAGTGACAGATTTCGCGAAGGACGCCCAAAATCCGCCTTCACTGAAGATAACATCATTGCTGTGAGACAACTAATTCTCGAAGATCGTCATGTGACGTATCGAGAGATAGAGGCTCTATTAGGCATCTCAGGGACAACCATTCAGAAGATCTTGCATGAAGCGCTTGGTGTGAGAAAGCTAGTTTGCCGTTGGATACCGCATCTGCTTTCCGACGATCACAAGGCGGCCCGCGTCAGATGGTGTAAGAAAACTCTGCAAAGGTTCAACCGAGGGGAGTCAAATCACGTCTACGACATCATAAGTGGTGACGAATCTTGGATCTATGCCTACGATCCTGATTCCAAACAACAATCTACAATCTGGGTCTTTCAAGACGAGCCAAAGCCGACTAAAGTTGTTCGTTCTCGAAGCACTTCAAAGAAGATGGTGGCCACGTTCGTTGGAAAAACCGGCCATGTTGCGACTATTGCACTTGAAGATCGTAGAACGGTTAACGCAGAGTGGCATACTACAGTTTGTTTACCACAAGTCATCGCCGAACTTCGAAAATCTAACTCAAAGCGACGCATCATCACACAGCGCTCGTCAAACGATTGAGTATTTGAAGCAGGAAAAAGTAGAAATTCTTGACCATCGTCCATACAGTCCTGACCTAAGCCCTAGCGATTTCTTTACATTTCCTAAAATTAAGAAAAGTCTTCGTGGTCAAAGGTTCCAGTCCGGTGAAGAAGCAGTCGACGCTTCCAAGTCAGCCATTTTGAACACCCCCACTTTAGAGTGGAATAAATGTTATAATAACTGGTTTGAGCGAATGGAAAAGTGTATTAAGCTACGCGGTGAATACTTTGAAAAACAATAAAAAGTACTATAAGGTTCTAGTTGTGTTTTTTTCTTCAAACGACAAAACTTAAAAGGCATGCCTCGTAAGTATATGGGCTACTTGATACCCTACTTGATACTTGAGTTGTACTTGACACATTTACTTACTCCCTAAACTATAAAAAAAAGATACGTACATTTAAGCAAAATACATATATTTATACTAATAATATCATAACGAGGAAAGATTTGTATTTTTGTATGTTTGTAACGAATAAACTCAAAAACTACTGGTCCGATTTCAAAAATTCTTACACCATTAGAATGCTACATTATCCCTGAGTAACATGGGCTACTTTTTACCTAAATGCGCAGAAGGAGGGTAATGTTTTTATTGAAAAAATACGCGTGCGAAGCTGCGGATTTGTCAGCTAGTATGAAATATAAATATGAAAATACGAGGCATGCCTTTTAAGTTTTGTCGTTTGAAGAAAAAAACACATCTAGAACCTTATAGTACTTTTTATTGTTTTTCAAAGTATTCACAACGTAGCTTAAAACACTTTTCCATTCGCTCAAACCAGTTATTATAACATTTATTCCACTCTAAAGTGGGGTGTTCAAAATGGCTGTCTTGAAAGCGTCGACTGCTTCTTCACCGGACTGGAACCTTTGACCACGAAGACTTTTCTTAATTTTAGGAAATGTAAAGAAATCGTTAGGGCTTAGGTCAGGACTGTATGGAGGATGGTCAAGAATTTCTACTTTTTCCTGCTTCAAATACTCAATCGTTTGACGAGCGCTGTGTGAGCTTGCGTTGTCGTGGTGCAGGATGATGCGTCGCTTTGAGTTAGATTTTCGAAGTTCGGCGATGACTTGTGGTAAACAAACTGTAGTATACCACTCTGCGTTAACCGTTCTACGATCTTCAAGTGCAATAGTCGCAACATGGCCGGTTTTTCCAACGAACGTGGCCACCATCTTCTTTGAAGTGCTTCGAGAACGAACAACTTTAGTCGGCTTTGGCTCGTCTTGAAAGACCCAGATTGTAGATTGTTGTTTGGTATCAGGATCGTAGGCATAGATCCAAGATTCGTCACCACTTATGATGTCGTAGACGTGATTTGACTCCCCTCGGTTGAACCTTTGCAGAGTTTTCTTACACCATCTGACGCGGGCCGCCTTGTGATCGTCGGAAAGCAGATGCGGTATCCAACGGCAAACTAGCTTTCTCACACCAAGCGCTTCATGCAAGATCTTCTGAATGGTTGTCCCTGAGATGCCTAATAGAGCCTCTACCTCTCGATACGTCACATGACGATCTTCGAGAATTAGTTGTCTCACAGCAATGATGTTATCTTCAGTGAAGGCGGATTTTGGGCGTCCTGCGCGAAATCTGTCACTAACACTAGTATGTCCACGCTGGAATTCTAAATACCAGCGTTCGACAGTCCGCAGACATGGGGCTACATCACTGAACACAGATGTTAGCTCTTCTAAACACTGAAGCCGTGTCAGGCCTCTTCTAAAGTTGTAGAAAATTATTGCACGAACATTTTCCTTAGAAAGATTCATTTTCGTACGTGACCTGACAGATTCAAATCGAAACTGTGACTAAACAATAGCATTAATCCTAATACTTTCAACTGTTTTGAGATTCAAAATGTAAACACATTCGAATATAGAACAGTTCCAAATTCAAAATTGCCGGAAAATATGCAAACGACAGAACTTAAAAGGCATGCCTCGTATGAGCAGTAACCTACGGACGATTGTAATTGTAACACTAAAGGCATCACTCGCGTATTGTCATTCTGAGAGCTACCGTTGAAAAGTCCCGTGTGCCTGTTATTTACCGGCGCCTATTTACCCCAACGGCCGTCGTTTCTTCGAGGTATATGCCCTGCCCACTGCCACTTCAGCTTGCTTCCTTTGTGCTATGTCAGTGACTTTGGTTCATCTACGAATCTCATTTTTGATTTGATCTCGTAGATAAACAACAAGCATATTCCGCTCCATAGCACGCTGAGCGACCTTGAGCCTTCTTATGAGGCCATAGTGAGAGACCACGTTTCTGTGTCCTACGTCATCACAGGTAATACACACTGATCAAAGACACTGAAGTATTTTGGACGAGAAGACATCACGTAGTTTCCCAAGCGCTGCCCGGCCGAGTTGGATTCGTCGACCGACCTCTTTCTCGAAGTTGGACCTACTGGACTGTTTTTCCTAGGTAGACGTACTAATCAACAACATTTGCTCTGGCATATATAAAAGTCCGGCGTGCGGGTGTGTTCCTAATTCTTCTCCTAACCGGCTTGACTGTTTTTGATGTTTTTTTTGTTCTTATTTAATCACCTGGATGGTTCTTTGGTTGGTAGTCGAGATCCAGAAAATTGGCGGACAACTAGCAAGCATTCAACCAGTGTTTAAATAAAACCTGTAACGCTGATTTTCCGATAAATAAATAAATACTCACAGTTCCCTTAATATTAGGCAGCTTCGGGAGTTCGATTCGTCCAATATCCCAGAGCAGCACTTTACTGACCGGGTCGTACGAGTATTTACCCTGGTTCGCGGTCAGAGAGCAGTTCAGTACGCACTTCGGCATACAAATCTCAAGTGCTACATCTGAAAAAGAAGGTCAAGAATTAGCAATAGCTTTAATGATTGACACTACAATATCTAAAGTGAAGATAAGATAGTTTAGACTAGCTGAACCGAGTTGACCCGCTAGCGGTTCCACGCGTGGTTTGTCAAACCCTCCTGTATGAGGGTGTACGTTTAAAGTATGGATTTTCAAGCATCATAAGTTGATGTTTTAATTTTATTTTATTTTAAGCCTTCTTGTTACCGGACACTAATATTAATTAATGTATGTATATATTATTTATTGTAGGGATGCCTATCTTTGAGAAAAGGCCTCCTCCAACCCTTTAGGTAAGTACATTCATATCTTTTTTGAACTAAACGTGACCTAAGATTGATGTAAAGTTGATCTCACTTGTTTCAAAACAGAAGCTCATGCTTTTTTATGATAACAAACTCGACATTTTTTATTTGTTTTTAGAGAACTTCCATACATTTTTTTGTCAAAACTGACGAAACAATAATATTTATTAAGTTTAGGCAAATATCAACTTCGACATAATCTTTGAAGCACGAGAATAGGATATTTAAAAGTGAGTTGATTGCAGGCAGCACAAGATCGATGCTCTGGAAATCTATGGGGGAGGTCTATGGTCAGCAGATCATGATGATCTTCAGATCATATAAAAAATTTATGAAGAAGAGTCGTACTTACTCTCTAAAGTCCTGCCCATGGTCTGCTTAGGGCCCACAGTCAAGTCTAGCCTTCCTTGATCTCCATTATTCCTCAGTGTTAGATTGTGTCGCACGTACAAAGGTATCGCCACTACGCTCTGTGATCCGATATGGTAAGACATTAGACGGAAATTACCGTCGGGAGGTATGAAAGAGAGTATCCTTTCAGACTGAAAAAAACCAATAAATAAATGTAGCAAGCTGTTTTTTAGGGTTCCGTCCTAAAATATAAAAAATTGTAGGAAACTAAATTTAGGCCGGCTTGCTCAAATCCCTGAATGTATTTAATGACTAAACATTTTTCAACTTGGCGTATTGTATGTATGATTTGACAACTCCTTAAATCATATATAGCCACTAAATACGTTTAAGCATCGTTGCGCAATTCGCCCATTTGACAACACTAAAATTAAAGTCATGTTTTTTTGTTTCATACGATCAGAGAGTGACAGTTTTCATTTTAGTGCTGTCAAAATTTAATTTTGTTTCCAAAATTATGTTGTGCCAACAGAATTGGTCCCATAACCTACAGGTTAGTAAAAAAAACACCTATACAAATACAGGATGCTTTGGAATAGGTATGTTAAACTGAAGACCCATGAAAATAAAAACACTTAAAAAGACGCATTTCATCAATTTTCTTTTTAAAGGAAAAAAGTCAAACATATTGAGCATGCCTCAAAATTAATTTGCGTTAAAATCTACAGAATACTTCAATTTCGAACTATTTTTGGCATGCTGTGACACGTTTGCCGTATGCCAGACACAATGTGGGCGAAGACCACCACTGAATGGCTTCCTAAGTACGGACGGCGCCCGCGTGGAAGGCCCAGGCGAAGGTGGCGGGAAGAGCTAAACTCCTACCTCAAGGATTGGCACCTACTTGCAATCAACAGAGACGAGTGGAAAGAGGGAAGGGAGGCCTTTGCCCTGCAGAGGGACACAACAGGCTTATGATGAATGAATGAATGTGCCTACTTCTAGATCTAGAAAGCCGTACGCCGTCTCTGGTAAAATTGTATCTTTTATTTTGTATTGCTGTAACGCTTAGTGCTTGTTTCACCAGCTTTTAATAACGCTATCCAACATAAACAAGTATATTTTTAACAAAAATATAACCTATTTAACCAATCTACTAAACCAATTTGGATTAAATTTCTGTGGGCCCAATCTGAAAGTGTGGGCCAATCTTTTCAAATAAAAAATAATTTTCTAAATTGGTTGATAAATGACGTAATTCTGAGGTAAAAACATTCATCAAAAATTTGAAAAATACTCTCAAATTTGGAAACTCCTCCTTTTTTTGAAGTCGGTTAAAAATATATACCACTTTCGTTTTAATTTTATGAAGATTAATGAAGATATCCGGACATTGTGAATCTGGGTATAACGTTCAGTTTAGTGAGAGAAAAAAAATTAAAAAAAAAAGATGCTCGGTACCTAGCGAGAGTTGCATGAAATCTTGCTTAGTATTATAATGATTTTTTAAGCTATCCACAAAGTCCTTTTTTTCATACAAAATTATCTTCGCTAGTAAAATTTTTTTTTCAAACAATGCAAAAAGGCTAATTACCTCTGGTGGGACTCGAACCCACAATCCTCGGCTTAGGAGGCCGATGCCTTATCCATTGGGCCACAGAGGCGATGACGAGGCGCTCGAATGATTGAACACATGCCAAGCACACGCTGAGTGGGTTACGTCATTGTGACGACACGCGCAAGATTGTGTGGGCGGCTCTGATTACTTTGTCATTTTGGTTAAACATTCATATCACGGCGGTGTTTATTCAAATTGGTTTTTAATATCAAATAGACTTTTTTTAGTTAACCTTTGAGTCTATATTCCTTAATACATTCTCAATATTATTTAGCTATGATCATTTTCTTCTAGCGTGCTAATGACGAACGTAATCTATTTTGGAGTGTTATTGGACAAATTCAAGTCACTGCCCAGCATTTTGTATCTAAAAATTAATTCATTAATTTATTCAAATTACTGGTACCGGGGCACGTACCCGTACCATTCAGCGGGGAATGCAGCCAGTGTCTTGGGGGCACTTCCGCCTGGTAGTGATATGGAGCAGTTGAGCTATCTATAGATCGTTTGCTTGTTTGGTTTTAGATGATTCAACTGTGTCTTCTGTATTTTAGTCAAGTAAATATTTATTGTATATTCTATCTGTTATTAAAGACATTTTGACCCATGTAAAAACAATTATTCAATAGATAGCTATGATCATTAACTATAAATACAGAATGGTTCAAAATATGTATGTTACCCTGATAGGCGGTTTGCCTCATTTACACGGAATGAATACTTTGTGTTTTTTGGAGTGAAAACTTCTTTAGGCGCGCTTTCTTTAAACTTTCCAGTTTTCACTTCTGTCGGCACTCCCGGAGTGCCACTTTTTTTTTTTTATTGAAGAACTGGACGGATTTTGACTGGACCAAAATCCTCTGATTTTGGTTCAAATCAAATCACAAACTCAAACATTATTAGCCACGCATTCGTTTTTAATTGATAAGTGATTGGTTTTTGTTTAAAAATAATGATATATATTTCTATCTTTTATACGTTTAAATTCAGTCCTAAAATAGACACTGGTCCAAAACACAGCTTATTAAAATGTCGACCATAGTTCATAAAAAAACCCTGCATTTAAACTGTATTCATGTGCCGTGTTTTTATAATTAAAAGTTCAATTAAGTGGGTAGAATCACTATTATTCGGGCATTCAGTATTTTATTGCGTTCATATAGTGGATTAAAATGTTACATGTCAGATCTTACTGACTAGTCAAGAGTCCAGCACTTCATATGTACCCTGCAAGAAAGGGTGTAGCAATATTAAAGCTAACTAGGCAGGTCTAGTGGAATCGAAGTTGACCGATTTTATGTTTTGAATTTTATTGCTTAGTGAAATCATTGTAGAAAATTATTTACATGTCTTGTCGTTGAAAAAGTCGTCTAATGTGTTGTAACTAATAAATAATAATAAATAAATATTGTGCTTGTGCTTTAATTTGTTCTGGTATTTTGTTATATATTTTCCTGCCATTACATTCGGACCCGAGCACACACACACATTCTTGAGCACCTTGTATTGATAGATTTCGATTATTTTAATATATAGTGAATGACTTACCTCCCATCTCTTAAATCTAACGCAAGGATGGAATGATACATCGTCGAATAGGCGCGGGTTTATAAACGTCAGCGTTAGATCTGGCATCCCACTTAGCTTAATGCAACAGTCAATCTGTAACAGGCACAATAATCAAATTTAAATTCAAGTTCTAGTCTATTTCTATTTTCAGCCCACTGCTGAGCAAATGCCTCCCCCCTTTTCTTCCAACAATCCTGACACATTATAAATTCAAGTTCAACAATGTTTGTTTATTTCTTATAAGTTTTACAACCACTTAACTATTCAATCAATGAAACAAATTTGCTTGAGATAGAGGCGTATTAAGAAACATTGTTGGGTCATTTTATGGATAAAGCCTATGCCCAGCAAATAGCAATAGGGATTGACGCTCTCTGGCTGTCTTGGATTACGATTACTGTGTATATTACAAATTCGTCTACATAAATAAATGTTGCTGGACATTTCACACAGCGCTATCTAGCCCCAAACTAAGCAGAGCTTGTACTATAGATAACTGACAGAATACTTATGTACTTTTTTTTTGTAAATACATACTTATAATATATAGAAAAACATCCAGACCCGGAACAAATATCTGTAGATCATGCAAACATTTGTTCTGCGCGGGAATCGAACCCGCTACCTCCTGCGTCTCAGCCGGCTATACGCCCACTGCGCCACGGAGGTCGTCTAGACTCCATTGCATTCATATAAGTTTCGGGCCAGTCGAGTTATACTTCATAACCGTTAAATAGACGGGGATTTTTATTTATTTTTTTATTTATTTTTATTTTTTATTTATATTTATTTATTTTTTTTTTATTTATATAAATGCTAAACTTAAAAAGTAAAATAAAAAAAATGCAAATGTCAAACTAGTCAGCAGCGAAATAACCGGAAGCATCCTCCCCAACTCTCGATTCTATTTTTTATAGTTTCAAGTGACCAGTGCCCTATAAAACACCTTCCCCAAATGTGTCATCAGCTGTCAAGCTATTTCTGATAACCTTTTTAAAATATACAAATTATGCAATTTACTGAAGTATCCAGTGAAATAAGAATTGGTCGACAATAGACCCCTAGCGGGAATAATGGAAGAAAGAAAGGGAGGCCTTTCCCCAGCGGGATCCAGCTTTTTAGATTAGGTTAGACTGGAAAATCTAATAAAATCTAGGAATTTAATTTAGAATTTAGATATTTTGTCATCACGAACTTACATATCCCTGTATTTCCGCGGACACAGTCGCGCCGCTCTTATCTATAATCGCATCTACTTCTTCCACAACGTCAAAATAGGCCTCGTTGTTGGCATACTTGACGCCAGATCGCCTCCATGGCACGTTCGACAGTTGGCCAGAGGGCAAGATGGACGAAACACTGAAAATGAGCATCTAATTAATACATGAAAAGAAAAAAATAATTTACTAGCTGTTGCCCGCGACTTCGTACGCGTTACACTACTAAATGTGTAGGTAACCTAGAAATAAAGCTAAACTCGCTGTGGCAGCTTGACTAGACACCCCATTTTTATCCCATGGGACCTCATTTATGGGATACAAAGTAGCCTATGTGTTAATCCAAGTTATAATCTACGTACACACTAAATTTCATCGAAATCGGTATAGCCGTTACGACATGATTGAATAACAAACAAATAAGCAAACATCCAAACTTTCGCATTTATAATATTAGAATAGATTAGAATACCCTTTATTGCACACCAACAAAATTAAAAATACAAAGAAATATACAAAAATAAAGGTAAGTACAATGGGCGGTCTTATCGCTAAAAGCATATATTATCGCTTATCGCGTATATTAGTGTGATTGTACCCAAGAAAATACATTAAAAAATACAGAAATATAGAACATTTACAAAGGCGAGCACAACCCTAAGAAGAGTTTTCTTCCAAAACTTTAGAGGCTAGAGAGAGATTATTTTAATCGTAGGTAAGTACATTTTTAAGCTTATAGCGCATGAAGTAGTGTTATATTTGGCACAGTTAGTTTATTTGGAGTAGGAGGGGCAAATTCTACAGTGAATAAAAAATATGAATCTTTTAGCAATATATTCCCCGCCCCTCCTACTTTATTGGACAAACTCCGTGGTATAGTGGGTGAATAGCCGGCTGAGAGGTTGCGGGCAATAAATGTTTGCATGATCTTCAGATATTTGTTCCAGGCCAGTTGTAATTTTGCATGTGTCTAAGCTCCTTACCATACCTATCAAACATTATTTTTTTCTTTAAGATCATGTTGCGAAAATTATACGTAGAATGGGCAGTTTTCATTAAAAATGGTTTGAAGTAATTTAGCTAATTACATACACGCGCGTTTGGTTTTACATACCGTTATGGTATTTAGAACTGCAATTTTGAATTCCCGACTGTGCCTAGATAATTTATACAGGGTGTTTGACGATATTCAAGTGACGGTTTTTCGAAAACATAAAAAGACTTCTCGAAAAAAAAAACTACTACTTATATGATCAAATTTTAAATAAAATGACTAAGTTTAGGTGATTAATTCGATATAAAACTTACTGCCTGCAATTGACATCCAAAAATAAAGACCGATTTGATATCTCTTTCGGAAATGGCTGCGGGTTTTGGGTTAGAAAAGGACAACAAGAGATATCTCGAGACGTCACCAATACAGTATCTGTGGTTAGATGGCAAGCATTATACAATAGCACAACATAAGTTTAATAAAGTGTTTGTTTTTTCATGTCAAAATAAATTTCACATTTCTATGGTAAACATTTCACAAATTTATTTATTATGCTCATCAAAATAACCCCTTTCATTTTTGTGCGTATATTATCAAACACCCTATATAGATAGATTATAACTTGGATGGCGACATGCTACTTTTTATTGACAAACTACTCGTAAGCGTGCAAAGCCGCGGGCAGAAGCTAGTATTTTTTACAAATGTAAACAACCTGACAATGACTTATATAGGATGTTCGATAATATACGCAATATTATCGAACACCCTATATAAGTCATTACTTACTTTGATTTCCCAGTAACAGTATTGGCGATAGTTCTTAAAATATTAGGTGGTTTGATCAATTCCTTCAAGATATTGCTTTCTGTGGCCAACGGGAAGCCATTGTCTAACATTTCATCTAATAGCTGAAACAGACAGTATAATTATTTTCTTGAAAATAACTTAGATACTTATGAAGAAAGGGTTTTTTAATTAAACTTTACCTCATAAACAACAACATAGTTTTCTTTTATTATAGTTTCTGTACAATCTGAAAAATAGTCCTGAAAAGACAGAATACATTAATAACAATCCAATAAAATAATTGTTATCTATTTTAATTTGATCCATCTATGATCCAAGACCAGCCAGGCTAACATGATCGCCCGGCATCGGCATAGAAAGGTTTATCTCTATGGAACAATTGAATAAAATTACATTTTAGCAGAGTTGGCCTGAGAGTTGAAGAGTTGAAAAACATTTATATGGTTGTGTACTCTACACTAATTTTACTCTATTCTTCTACAGATAAAGTTTTCTAGGGCGGTTACACTATCGACCAGTCTCTGTCCCCTCTCCTCACGCCCCTTGCCGCTTGCGAATGACAGGTGGTGACTACTATAGATATACATAATACTGTATTGCGATATTATAGGTACTCATGTATAATATCGCAATGCAGTACTAAGTACTAGTAGTAAGTAGTAGTACTGTCGCAAGTAACATAAAGTGTTTGTTTGCATTAACTATAATTCTATAGTGACTTCATATAACTTATCTGATTTTATTATTATATTCCACTCCGTTGACATTTTTAAAATGTAATTATTTAATATTTGCTTTACTTTTATGGTATTCATTTTCATTATCTTAACTATGTACTATTGAGATGAATTGTAATATAAAATGTTTGTATGCTGAAATGGTAACCTTAAATAGTTCTATAATAAGCTCAACTATAAATTTAATGTACCTAGGAACCTGAGTTCACAAACAATAAATAAATTATGAATTATGAGTATAGATTCACATGCAACTGATGTAAATCTAACAATAATTTCTGTCTAGCATCACTCTTTTTCAATACAAAAGTATAGTCTAGCAATAATTGCGTGATTTTTGCCTTTTAACTCATTAAAGATCATACAATACAACCATACCAATACATTTATGTATGTTTGTGTTGTGGTGTCTGACCCATTACCATATACCCTATACCGTCTGCCCTAATCACCTTTCTTGCTCTATAGGCCCTATGGCCTAGTAAGAAAGGTGATTAGGGGAGATCTAATCCTTTATTAATTGCTTATTTATATTAAAATTGCAGTTAATAAAGGCTTCAGCTATTAAAATAACTAGAGTATGTGTTTTGTATTTTACCTGGAATGTATCAACAACTCTATGCAAGAATTCAATGACAAACAGTGGGGCAACCTCTTGCTTGCATACCGCCACTAGGGCCACCCCACCTCTTTGTATAGAGATCAAGTAATGATGAGGAGCGGCAAGCACAGGAGGAACATCCTGAAGAAAAAATATTAGTTTATTTATTAGAACCAACAAAGAAACATACAATATAATATTAACAGAGCTCTTAAATTTAATACTCCTTTTCATCATCATCATTATCATCCCCAATGCAGTCTGTGTTTACCCGCTGGTGGCTTACCTTCATACTCCTTTTTATATGTAGCTTATTATTATTCAGGCTATAAAGAGTAAGACCTGGATGTGAATAGCACAAGATTGGTTGGAGTGGTGTTTGAGCGAGGAAGCTTATACCCGGCAGAGGGCTATCAGTTAAGCTGCCAATGATGATGATGATTATTATTTCTCAGACTATGAGAAAAGGAGACACATTTATTGTAAGCAATAGTGAAGGAAGCCAAAATAAGTGAAAGCTCATCTCTTAAAACTAGTTTTTTTATTGTTTTAATATATACTTACTTTGTTCAAATATTACTACACAACGGCAAGGCATAATTAAATATATTATGAGCTCCATCCAAGCTCCAAAATATAATGCATATTGTGTGTCGCACACACTGCACATATCAATATGATTTATGATTGACTCCATTACACACAAAAATAACTTACATTTGGTGAAGCCCTTTGGGCCTCTAAATAATAGTCACAGACTGATCTTGGTATGACGCTCCTCCAGTGTTTTTCAAGGAAAACATCCCTGAAATCATATTAATGTAAGAATTATTGTGTTGGCATGGTAAAAGGCTAAAATAGTGTTAGTTTTTGGGTATTATTTGAGGGATAATTTGTAAGTAAAAGAAAGTATTTCCAAAGCGTTGATTCTGTAAAATCAGAAACTAGCAGAGAGAAAGGACATAGATTGCACATACAACATATTTTTACAGGAATACGTACCCTGAAGGGTTGATGATGAATAAACTGTGTATCATCTTCTGTTTATCTTGATGCCGGAGATGAATTTGAACTTTATGTCTGACTGCCTTAATACAAAATTCAAAATAAATCTAGTTTTTCAATTTTCAATCCTGTTTACATCGCTGAATTTTATATTTTTGTCCGAGTTTGATTGATTGACCACTGACTGACGGATTGTTTGTTGGTGAAACATGACATTGACGGTAACATTCCAAGTTGACGTGGATGTGTTTTTTTTTCTTAAAATTGTACAACTAATGAACGTCTTCTTTCTACTTCTGTTCTCTAGAAGGATAAGGAGGATGAATATTATTCAACAAACAACACGTTACTGCAGAGAAAGCTTCAACTTACAATCTCTAGCTAGGCAGTTCCCAATCATGCATCATCATTAATATATAAAAATAATAGATATTGCTAGACATTTCACACAGCGCTATCTAGCCCCAAACTAAGCAGAGCTTGTATTATGGGAACCAGATAACTGATAGAATACTTATATACTTTTTTTGTAAATACATACATATAATATATAGAAAAACAACCAGACCCGAAACAAATATATGTAGATCATGCAAACATTTGATCCGCGGCGGGAATCCAACCCGCTACCTCCTGCGTCTCAGCCGGCTATTAGCCCACTGCACCACGGTCGTCAAATAAATTTAAATAAGAAAGTGAGTTTGTTTGTTACGCTTTCATGTCGTAACGTCTGAACCGATTTCAATGAAATTTAGTAAGTAGGTATACGTATAGATGATGACTTGAATTGACAAACCACGCGTGCGAAGCCATGGGCGGAAGCTATTATGTTTATAATTTTAACTTAATAAAAACTGAATCAGAACAGAATCCAATGAGCGTTGATGGGTAAAAGCTGTTGTCATGTTACTTCTAAATAAATAAATATTGCTGGAAGTTTTGGAATAAGATAGGTATATGAAAAGTCATTGAGATGTTAGAAATCAGTGGTTTATAAAAACATAAGAACACTAAGCTGTCTGCTAGTTGCATCTACAACTGACTTAGCACAGCACAGGCACATTATAATGTTACTGCAGCCCATCGGTTGTCGTAAAGCAATCCCATTAGTCCTAGTGAATCCTAAAAATTCCTAACACCAGAACTGGCCACAGGACCACGTTTGGATGAATCAGAGTTTTGTTGAGCTATCTATAGATCGTTTGCAACGTCTTTAGATGATTCAACTGGTTCTTCTGTATATTATAGTCTTGTAAATAATTGTTTATTTGAAAAACGAACTATTTTTTTAATTACAACAACTATTGATTTTGAAAGTCATGTGACTAGAAAAGAATTAGAAGAATGTAGAAGTAGACGAAATCCAAAGAAGAGATGGATGGATTGTAAGAATTATAGATAGATAATTTCTTTATTGCACACCATTAAAAATAAAACAAACAAAAGAGAATACACAATTAAATCAAAAGTACAATGGGTGGCCTTATCGCAAAAAGCGATCTCTTCCAGGCAACCTTTGAATGATAGGTATGAGTAAGGAAAAGAGTTAGTTAGGAGTGTAGAAGTAGAGGAAAGCCAAAGAGGGATGGATTGTAAGAATGATAGGTATGAGTAAGAAAGGAGAGTGCTGGGATGAAAGCTGATAGAGGAATTTGGAAGAGGAATACATGTTGTGTGCCGACCCCTGTCATGTAGGGAAAAGGGTAGGAAGCTTATTGATTTTACCTACCTGAGTGTTATTGTGAATCATAAATTAGGTTTTAATTATATGCCTCAAAGTTATATGAAATCAACGTTTATACTACTTTATCAAGAATTAATACTGAAGGTACAGCTAAACAAAATCTATGTCTCTAACTATCTTTCAATACTTCATAACTTGTAACAAGTGGCTGTGAAAAAAAAACACATAACTCAGTTTTCTGGTTTTAATTGATAGAAAGCTTAAAATTATTTAACGGTTGGACTTGGCAACACGCTCGAGCTCATCCTTCTTCTTGATGGCGTAGGAGTTTGATGATCCCTTGGCGGCGTTAATGAGTTCATCAGCGACGCACTCAGCGATCGTCTTGATGTTCCTGAAGGCAGCCTCACGGGCTCCGGTGCACAACAACCAAATAGCCTGGTTCACACGACGGAGGGGTGAAACGTCCACGGCTTGACGACGCACGGTACCGGCGCGACCGATCCTAGTGGAGTCCTCGCGGGGTCCAGAGTTGATGATAGCTGTCACCAGAACTTGCAGAGGGTTCTCTCCAGTGAGTAAGTGGATGATCTCGAATGCGTGTTTCACGATACGCACGGCCATCAGCTTCTTGCCGTTGTTGCGTCCGTGCATCATCAAGGAGTTGGTAAGGCGCTCCACGATGGGGCACTGCGCTTTGCGGAAGCGTTTGTGTGCATACCTGCCAGCGGAGTGAGGCAGGTACTTGGCGTACTTCTCCTTCACGGAGATGTAATCCTGCAGGGACATATCCGATACTTGGACATCGTAGCAACTCCAACGCCCGAACAGTTTGATTTCGGGAATGTCAGCCGGTTGCGGCAGTGGCATGGAATCAATGGCCATGCTGCCTTCGACAACATCATCGTTCCAGTTTTCCTCAGTCATGGCTGGGTTCTACAACGAAACGAAAACACAATTACTATACTGAAATGCACTATTTACTATCCACATCAACGATTTATTGATAAAATTACGTACTTTTCTATTCGGGGATAGAAATTCTAACCTCGTGTTGTCAAAAGTACACGAGAAAAAGGAAGTTGAAATTGGTAGCACAGACTGCGAAGATTTTTTTTTTAAATGTTGGCAATTCCGTTTTATAAACCATTCTCGGTAGTCTTACTTTTTTTTTGACTTAATTGAATGAATGACGAACAAGCACAGATAAAAGATAATTCTCAAATTCCTTTCGGACCTTCTCTGTGGTGGTTGTCGGCGAATTTAGCAATTTATTTTCGTTCGAGATTTTTTCTTAATTAATTCATAAATTGAATGCCGCTCTGTGTCTATCAGATAATCATTCAATAATCTACATCTTACACGTTTCAGTAGATCTATAAAATTCTTGCAGGTTAGTGTACAAAGTTCGCTATGGCTGCGCTGAAAAACAACTTTAGAACCCTGGCGGTTCTGTCTCCAAAATTCTGCCCTCAAGTGAATTCTAGAAGAAACCTCAATTTACAAGAATACCACAGTAAAGATTTATTGAGGAAACATCATGTATCGATTCAGGATTTTCGCATCATAGATTCCAATCTCGATTCGAAGCCGCTATCAAATTTCAAAGCCGATGAATACGTCGTAAAGGCTCAGATCTTGGCCGGTGGCCGAGGCAAAGGTCACTTCGATAATGGCTTCAAAGGAGGAGTACACCTGACCAAGAAACCTGAAGATATTTTTGGTCTTGCAAAGAGTATGATTGGAAATAAACTGATCACTAAACAGACTCCCAAAGAAGGTATAATGGTTGACAAGGTAATGGTAGCAGAGAGTGTCAATATAAAGAGGGAGACTTACTTTAGTATTGTTATGGACCGGGCTTGCAATGGTGCTGCTATTGTAGCATCACCAGCTGGTGGTATGGATATTGAGGCAGTGGCTGAAGAGACACCTCACTTACTGAAAACTGTTCCTATTGATATCTATGAAGGCGTAACTGACAAGACTGCTAATGAGGTTGCAGAGTTTTTGGAGTTCAAAGGACCATTGAAGAAGAAATGTGCTGAAGAAATCAAAAAGTTGTGGGAATTATTCAAAAAGGTATCTAACTTTGGTACATATTCACTTGTAGTGTTTTTTTATGATATTATTAAAATAAACCAATATTTTGTGTACCTATAATTAAAAAATACATTGTTTAATGTTGCATTTTGTGTAACTGACCACGAAGTAAATAAATAATAAATATTGCTGTACATTTCACACAGCGCTATCTAGCTCCAAACTAAGTAGAGCTTGTACTATGGAAACCAGATAACTGATAGAATACATATATATATTTTTTTGTAAATAAATAAATAAAATAAATAAATATTCCTGGACATTTCACACAGCGCTATCTAGCCCCAAACTAAGTAGAGCTTGTACTATGGGTACCAGATAACTGATAGAATACTTATATACTTTTTTTTTGTAAATACATACTTATAATATATAGAAAAACAACCAGACCAGGAACAAATATCTGTAGATCATGCAAACATTCGTTCCGCGGCGGGAATCGAACCCACTACCTCCTGCGTCTCAGCCGGCTATTCGCCCACTGCATCACAGAAGTTGTCAAATATATTGTATTTTATTATGATCGATAGCTATATGAATTTTCACAATAAAGAAATAAAATCTGATATTACAGGTAGATGCTACTCAGCTGGAAATCAACCCCCTGGTGGAAACAGATGATGGCAGAGTAGTGGCAGTGGACGCTAAGATCAATTTTGATGACAATGCAAAGTTCAGGCAGCAGGATATATTTGCTTTAGATGATGTCTCTGAAACTGACCCGAGAGAGGTGAGTTCCTCTTTCTATTCTTATATAATTCCATGAAATATATTTAAATCTTCATGAATGTCATTATTGGCTTTGTCATAACTAAAGTAATCATGCATATTGCACCGTTCAAAATATATTATACAGAATCTCTAATTGAGATGGGTTAGTGGAGAAATCTTTAACTTTAAGATTACATTAACAATACCAGCATAAAACTTCCATTGATTTGGCATGCAAAATGAGCAAGTTCAATTCCTGACTATGTATTTATGGTAAATCCACAATGCTACTAATTTAACTAATATAAAAATTTATAACATAGTTCCTTTGAATCTTTTGCTCTATCTTGTATGATTTAGGTATACACAGCAGATAAACATTCATTATAATCTTGTTTATCAGTTTTCATTTTCAACAAGTAACTCTTCTGTTATCTCCTCAGTAGGTTTGCTATCTACTCATTCAGTTTTACTGCTAGATAGTTTTGAAACAATGTTTATTGTTTATAACCAAGTCTTGCACGACTAACTTAATAGTGGTCAGTTTTCAGATAAACTGAGTTATTTGTTGTATTTGAGTCTTGGGTAGATAAATCAGCATAGTATCAATTAATATTAAAATTATTGAGTACATAGTCATTCATGATTGAGTACACAGTCATTCAAATGGTTATTAGAACAAACAAGGCATGTGATGAGAAACTCATCAATTAAATAAATTGATAAAGACAAGTCAATTCTCCTACAGAACCACAAACACAAACTCACACCTATTTCCTTGTAGGAAAGGCACTCATTCCAGATTTCTGTTAGGTAACAATTCTTATACATGGCTTATAGCACATTCAGGGACTTATGTAATCAGCTAACACATTTACCCCTGACAAATGCCAATGTGCAATATTATGACGTGAATACGTTTTTAAAATTGCTTCCATAGTGGGAGGCAATCAAAAAACTAATGATAACAAAATCGGGGATACAGTTTGGTGTTGCAGCTACATATCTATCATCTTCATCCAAAATTTAATTACATATATAATAATATATATTGATAGCTAAAGGATCAAATAATTTGTTACTCTACGTGAGGACCGTGACGCATCCCGCACGGTGGAGGGGGAAGCGCCGCCATTTTAAGGTCATTTTGCTGCGTTTCAAGATTTCCATTTAGTATGACCCGAAGGACTTACAGTGTTCAAACATGATTATAACATACAGAAAATAGCGTATTTTATATTTTGTATAAAAAATATTACGTGTTACGTACATGTATTCACGTACAATACACGGCCGTGTCCATGACACAGCCACACACACCCTGTTTTTGATCGAGCGAAGAGAGATCTCCAAATCAACTTCGGCAAATTGGCGTTGTATGTATGTCTGTTTGTCCGAGGATAATTTTCGAAGCATTAATCAGATCATTGTGATTTTTGGTATATTTGGATATATACCAAATTTCATGTGCCGTTAGGCACAATCCTGGTGTGAATAAATGAGCTAAACGAGTGGGGGGGTTGTTGAGATATTGGGGTTCAAAACCAAAATGGGACTATACGGTCAAGTGGCACGTTTATTGAAAGGTCATCCGTACATTTCGACACCGTTGTTATTTTTAGTTTAAACCTTGTAGTTTTTAAGTTATCAACCATAATAAAACTATTTTAACCATTTTAGAGAGAAGCAGCTGCTTTGAATCTAGTCTATATTGAAATGGATGGCAGTATAGGCTGCATGGTCAATGGTGCTGGCTTGGCTATGGCTACCATGGATATCATCAACTTGAATGGAGGCAAGCCGGCAAACTTCTTGGACCTTGGAGGTGGTGTGGGACAATCCCAGGTCTCAGCTGCAATCAAGATTTTGGAGTCAGATCCTAAAGTGAAGACCATTTTTGTCAATGTATTTGGTGGTAAGTGTAGAGTACCAATAAATGCCTGGAAGAGATCATTGTATTGTATTTTGTTAATCTAAGTATTTGGGTGGTTTCAGTGTGGTAATTCAATAACAAAAATGCCTATCTATAATTTCTCAACGGAGGGTTTAATGAATGAATGAAATAAAACACTATTATACAGTAAACATTACACCTCATAACAAAAACACAAACAAAACACAAAACAAATAGTACAATGTGTGGTCGTATCGCTTAGAAATGATTCCAGACAACCTTTGGATATAAATCTTGTTTATTTCTAGGTATTGTCAACTGTGTCACCATTGCCGACGGTATCGTCGCGGCATGCAAAGCGACTCCGCCAAAAAACCCACTTGTAATCAGACTAGAGGGAACAAACTCATCTCAAGCCAAGCAAATTCTAGAAGATTCCAAACTCCCCTTCCAAATCATCAATGACGCTGATGAGGCAGCAAAAGCCGCCGTCAAATTGGCCCAATAAAACCATGACAGTAGTTTTAGCGAAGTTAGGCGTTGGTGCTATGTAGAATTGAACTTAATAAAAATTATGTTGAGATTGTTATGATGATGTTTCAAATAAAGGGCTTCCATTGTTATTACAAAAGCTAGTTGATATTAGAAAATGAATTATTCCTTTACAAATTTCTTGAAAATCAATGTTTTTTATGTATTGGGGATTTTCATTGTGTTCATTTAGTTCACAAATTGTGATATATCCGAATTATTCTAACACAAAAAAACAAATAGTAAAGACTGATTGCTCAAATCTTACTAACACTTTTAATGATTTGACACAGGTTTCAGTGTTCTCGTTATGTTTTTCAGTAAATAGTTATTTAAGTGATTTTGTAAATAGATGTTACAATATAGGTAAAATATGAACTGTTATTGGTTGTTTTCTTACAAATCCCTTTTATCAAAACAGTATGCTCAAATATCGTGGAATAACGGCGCAGTACTGACACAAGATAAACAGGTACAGACGGCCAGCGTGGATCGATCTTGATTATTTTTACCTACGCTCGACCATAGCGCTAGGGCCTATAACCTACAATATTCTACACAACAATTTTTATAAGAACGTTTTATAAAAATTTTATGCATGAAATTCTCAACTAGCTAAAAATAGGCAAACAAGCATTCATTAATCATGTCATCGTAAATGCGCCGTCGATTTACGTTAAAAATTGTTTATTGGGATAAATATTCTTAAGCTACCGGTATTCAACCTGCCTCTTAAAATCAGTTAATACAACTCGGATCTGATTTAAATTAATTAATGTCGTACATAACGAAACAGGTTGTACGAGTATATGTTCGTGCGCCTGTTACCGCTCGTACTTGGATGGCCTTCTGTACTATTCTGTAGTACTGACCAGCAATGCAAACGCTATTGAGCAAACCACATCCAGATTACCGCTTGCAATAAAACACCAGAATAACAATAAGGAAATACTTTTAATTTATAACGAAGACTATTCTAGAACTAGGAATATAAATTAAGCACGGAACAGATTAAGCCGCCGGCCTTGGCCCGACGCGTCGCCTTTACTGAGACTCATGTTGGCTTGGATCTCTTCGAAGCTGGGCAGATGCACGAGCTTGCCGCGCGCCGCCACACTCGCCCGCCCGCTGAGCATTCGCTTTGCTACGCGGGTTATGTCGTCACCTGTTACTTTCTCTGCGAATAAAGAAATAAAAAGCATTTATTGAGGAACAACAAATATAAAATCATGTGTATAGCCCGGTCACATTATCTCGAGACCTCGCTGGAATGCGAACCTCCCGCCCCGTTCTCCTTTCCTACATACCTACAGGGTGTGGCGTAATGAGTGGATAATAGGGTACCTGCGGGTAGGGGCCATTGTGGCGGTTCAGAAAAATATTTGTTATGCTCAGTAAAAGTGCCTCGGTTTTCGAGATATTCGACATTTTCGAAATTTAAGAAATATTTCACCCTTCATCACTATTTTTGGCGCCAAGACTGCAAATGAATTTTTTTTTCTATCTATTTTTTGGATAGTATTCTTGGATAGATGTGCTATCGAATGGAAACTATTATTTTTATAACACAAGCACAGTTATGTTTTTAAAATAAGATTTCACTAAAATTTTACTTGCTTTCGTTTGTTTTCCTGACCTTTACCCTTCTGTGGTGTAAAAAAAATGTATGGTCACTTGAATGCCAAATTTTAAAAAAATTAGCCTATTTCATCGAGATTCCGAAATGGTATATTACATGGTATTTCCACAAGTTGATTCAAAAGTAATTCCTATTAAAATGGGTAGAGCTAATTATTATAAAATTGCAAATAGTACTAAAATTTACTTCATTACTTAAAATCACCTAAAAACGTTAGTTTAAAATTCGGTAATGAAATAAAACGAAACAATAAATTTTAAATGCATTTCATTTATTAAATTTACTATTACAAAAGGTGTTCGAAAAGGCCACCACGTGCTCTGATGCATGCTCTGCACCTTTTGATAAAAGATCTTTTAATCCTGTTCGCAATTCTTTGCTCTGTGATTTTCTGAGCAGCTAATCGCACACGCTCCCGTAGCTGGTCCACTGTATTGATTGGGTCTTTATAAACCTTTTCTTTAAGGCATCCCCAGTAAAAAAAGTCCAATGGGTTGAGGTCTGGTGAACGAGGTGGCCACAAAATTGTCCCCAAACGACCGATCCATCGTCGACGATATGTTTCATCGAGGTATTGTCGAACATTTCGGGCGTAATGAGCGGCAACCATCGTGCTGCAGCCACATTCTTCTTCTATCTTCTAATGAAACATCTTCTAATAAAAGTGGAAGTTCGTGCCGTAAAAAATGTAAATACGTTTCTGCAGTCAATGTTCCAGACAATTCGAATGGTCCGATGATTTTGCCATTTAGAATTCCAGTCCATAAATTAATTTTGAACTTGTACTGGGACCTGTCTTCTCTGGCCAAATGAGGGTTTGTACGCTGCCAACTGTGCAGATTGTGCATATTAAAATACCCATCTTTTATGCACGTGGATTCGTCGCTCCACAAAATTTTATCGAAGAAATCGGGATCAGCGTTCTTTTTTTTCAGCATTGTTTGGCAAAATGCAACTCGTGCAGGGTAATCTCTTGGCTGCAAACATTGCACGCGCTGGTAGTGAAAAGGATGTAATTTTTCTCTTTTTAAAATTCGGTGCACTGTTCTTGCTGACATGCCAGTATTAGAGGCTATTACGCGCACAGATGTGGTCGGATCAGCAGCAATTTCATCAAGTACGTCCTCTTCATTATGTACTTGTGGTCTCCCAGAACTCGTGCCACCGATGCCACTTCCAGGAATTCGACCTTCCATGTAAGCATTGTGTACGCGAATAAACACACCATAATCGGGATGGCGTGCATTGTGAAATCTTTCCCGATACAGTGCTGCTGCTCGATTGGCGTTACCACCACACTCGCCGTAGATTAAATGCATTTGCGCATATTCAGACGCAGTGTATAGCTGAGGCATTGCAATCAATATGCAATACCAAAAAATCCAAGTTACAAAGCAAATCAAGTCCGAGATCACAGCACAAAATCGTTAGGTTCACAAAATTAAGACGTCCAAATCGCTAGGCAAAACAAAGTCCGAAATCACTGCACAAAATCGACGAGTATCAATCCAAAACAGGATAACACGTTGTTGTACGGGAGTAGTATGATAGCACACTGACTCGAAAATTATAAAAATGCGTTACGCGAAACGATAGTTCTCTTTCACTCATAGCATGAAAGAGCAAGATAGACATAGTGTCGATTGCCGCTGGGCCGGGAACCAATCTGTTCCAAGAATTACTGGTAGTTCTGCGAACAGTAGACAATTATTGCTAATAATAGTTAAAAATATTTCTTTAAATTACGCCTTGATAAGTTTGGTAGGAATTAATTTTGAATCAAGTTGTGACAATGATATGTAATATACCATTTCGGAATCTCGATGAAATAGGCTAATTTTTTTAAAATTTGGCATTCTAGTGACCATACATTTTTTTTACACCACAGAAGGGTAAAGGTCAGGAAAACAAACGAAAGCAAGTAAAATTTTAGTGAAATCTTATTTTAAAAACATAACTGTGCTTGTGTTATAAAAATAATAGTTTCCATTCGATAGCACATCTATCCAAGAATACTATCCAAAAAACAGATAGAAAAAAAAAATTCATTTGCAGTCATGGCGCCAAAAATAGTGACGAAGGGTGAAATATTTCTTAAATGTCGAATATCTCGAAAACCGAGGCACTTTTACTGAGCATAACAAATATTTTTCTGAACCACCACAATGGCCCCTACCCGCAGGTACCCTATTATCCACTCATTACACCACACCCTGTATATTACCTACATTAAATTAATTAACACAATATTTGTTTTGTTGGAAATCTTATTGTTTATAAAAATATCCTACTAGAGGATGCTTGTTTTGCGCACCATATCAGAGCGCCGACGCGACATGACGTCATCGACGCCAGGTCTCGAGATAATGTGACCGGGTAGTACAGTTAAACGATGATGCCTATGTTGTAAGAAAACTGTGTTACAGAAACCAACGCCCTCCCTCCTTTACAGCAATGAGTTCCAATCAGGTAAATGGTAAATAAATAAAAACTAAACTAAACATTAAAGTTATATTCCAACAGACCAGGAGGATATCCGTGGATGTTCAGCTAGTACACAGAACTGCTCTAGAATTTACAAAATTAAAATACTAAAACCTATTGACGAATATTTTAATGACAAATTATAGATACTTACGTACTACCTACTTGGACGTTTGATTTGAATGTTTTCTTTTTAAATGAATATAACATAACAAGAACAATGGCGTCTTAATCTCTCCATAATAGTGTTGTGCCCAACAGGGTCCATAATGATCATGTACCTGCCTATCAATTACCACCTACTATTACATTGTAGAATACAATAAACGATTACTGATTTACTGAAACGATGTTGCGAATATCCGCATCTGCAAATACGTCGCCTCCACATCGATTTGGACATCTGCATTCGCAATAATCGATGCGGATGCAGATGTAGCGCAGGTCGCGATAAGAAAGGAATTGGGTGGGGCATGCGAGTGGCGCGTGCCGTGGGCACGTGCTGATTGACCAATAGGAGCGAAGATTTCAGTGACAAGATCCGACGCGGTTGTTATTGTTTATCATTTGTATCGTATTGTACATATTGTTTCGTATGAACATTGAAGTTTTTGAGTGTTATTGTGAGTATTGTATGTTAAGCGAATTTTCTGCAGTTATCAGTTTGTATTATTTGTTTTATTTCTGCACTAAAACGAAGTTTATTCAAAATCTTAAGATCCGCATGCGCGATGTCAAAAAATCTGCATACGCAACATACCTGGTACACAACTGGTACCTCGTGCTTTAGGATATAATCTAGGTCTAAAAGTTAATAATTATATTTAGTACCTATCTGTTTCATTGTATTCTGTTTCGTGTGCCATAATAAAAAAATAAAACGTAATTCATAATGTTAAATGTAAATGTTTCGTAATCTGGGTGTTTTTCTATACATTAAAAATTTATATATACAAAAAAAAATAAACAAGTATTCTATCAGTTATCTGGTTCCCATAGGACAAGCTCTGCTTAGTTTGGGGCTAGATAGCGCTGTGTGAAATGTCCAGCGTTATTTATTTATTGGCTATTTATTATAAACTTACCGATTTCGTTAATGAAGAATGAAGGAGGCTTCCTCTTCCCCGTGGCGAGAACTTGTCTACCGACGTCTTCGAAGACAACAGGCCGCGCTTCCAAGTTCATCAGTAACATCGACTGCAATTGTGTTTTCGCTCTCTGAAAATACACCGTACATTTTTTGTAAACATTTTATAACAGTTCATAGGCTTTTTAGATATTCGCATTAGTTTATAGAAATCTTTATACTACTTGTTTTCTTATGTATGACATTAAATGAAAACACAGGTAGGCTAGTATTGTTGTAAAATAGGGTTTTTTTTTTCAATTTCAACAAAATAGGTTTTCTTTTATAAATTAAACTTTCAATCAAGCATATCATGTCAATGAAACAGCCTGTATAAAATAGGTAAACAAATCATATTCATTCATCGTGTAAGCAGGTACCTGTTAAACTGACTAAGCGGCATCGTCACAAATGCGCCGCCGATTTACGTTAAAAATTGTTTATTGGAAATGTATCGATAACTGGATAAATATTCAAGCTACCGGTATTAAACCCACCTCTAAAATTAGTTAATACGATTACGGACGTGTTTTAAATTAATGTCGTACATAACTAAACAGATTGTATAAAAAAATCCGTTGTATTTTGTAAATTTTTACAAAATCTTTTAATTGGCGCTGTTGTCGACATAATGAAAATTGGTCTACGAATTGGGCTATGAAATGAGCTACGTATGACCAAATTTATTATACTCTAAGTGATCTGAAATCAGTTTTGTGAGCTGCTTACCTCATGGTTTTTTAACCCCTACGCAAAAAAGGAGTCGGACAATACCTTGACTTGTAAAGGCGCTTTTACCAATCATAGCTAGATTTATGTGGTTGCGCCATTTATTTATTACAGGGTACAAACTATTTAAACGTAAATTAATTTTGCAAAATATTAAAATTTATGAGCTCAATATTCGACTTTCTAGTGCGAGAGATTTTTTTTTAATTGTCAATTATTTCATAGTTTTACAAAAACGTCAATACCAGTAATGCCATCTATTGAGATTTGAACTAATTTTCTTTTCTTTATTGAAGTGAAAACTTCTTTAGGCACGTTGGGCATTTTTGAGATGGGAAAAAACCATTGAACTCGCGACTCCGTTACCGACACCTCTGTATATCATTTGAGATGGGGAAAAAACCATTGAACTCGCGACACTGTTACCGCTACCGACACCTCTGTATCTGTATCTGTAGCGTAGTCTGCTTTTATTCAAGTTTTTACTTCTGTCGGTACTCCCGGAGTGCCACTTTTTTTTAATTTTTTTATCAACAAATTGGCGTTCCTCCAACAGCATACATATGTTTACACACACTGAAATTTAACCATTAGAGTTTAGGACTGAATAAACTGACTAAACTTCTCTAGTTTCCCTATGGTTTTAAGGAAGTTGTCCTTTATTCGCAACTAGTATGTACCTAAGTACAAATTGTCATACCTTAAGTTCCATCTCTCCAACTTTTCCAGCCATATTGGCGAGCTCCCTTGCAATGACTAGGGTCGTGTCATAAATGCGGTTAGGCGGCGATGCGGAGTGCACACAGAAGAGGCCCGTGTCGCCGTACGCGTGGTTATACGCAGTTGCATTGAACATCCAGTGATATCTAAAAGAAAACAATTGTCTAAGTAAGGCGGTGTCCTCATAGAACGAGAACGCGCGATCATCGTTAGTTCGTACGAACTTACTAATGCGTCGCGCCGCACGCGGGTTGCGTTCTATTGGGATATCCGACGCGAACGTGCGATGATCGCGTTATATTAGGATACCGCCTAAGTTTCCTGTAAAGGATGAGAAGCGGCCTTTGCAAAGCAGTCGGACAAAATCGTAATAGAATAAAAACGTATAATGAAAACATTAAAAAACAAACACAAACAATCTTAAATTTTCTATTTTACAGCTGAGATCCCGCAAAAGGCAAAAGGCACATAGCTAAGAACCAACCCGGTCAAACTAGCTTACTATTAATAAAAACAGCGTCCGAATCGGTCCATTGTAAAATCCTACCGCGCAATTAGTGCCGAAGCGGTAGAGTTATTTTAAAAAGGAAACAAATCAAAAATCGAGCTATCATAAACCCCACCCGCCGCGCGATCAATGTTGATGTGGTGGGGTTTATGAAAATAATCAAATGTTCCATTACTTGAATGCCCCACTAGAGTACATCTTATACACATTTTTTTAGAGACTCGTCTCTTTGTGCTCACGCTTCAGACTTGTATGTGACTTTTAACATATACCTAGATACCTAACACCGAGAACTCAAGAGTAAATAAATATAAGTTTTTATTATAATATACATTTTAGGCTGAAGTATATAGTATCTTTATGGGCCGTAGAATAAGTTAATTTCTGTCCTGTAACTATTTTAATGTTGCCTGAATTAAATGATTTATTATTATTATTATATAGAGGGCCAATCAGGGCCTATGCACAAGGCGTATTTTAAACGCATAGACGATGCGCGATAACGGCTCCGTAGATTACCAAAAAGTCATAGGTCGTAAGTCATAATAATCGCGTTTGAAGAGCGTCATCTGCGCGTTAAAATAAGCCCTAAGATGAAGAAAAAATAGTTGAAGATATTACCTGTTCAAAACATTTGTGTAAAGTCTTGTGTACATTCCCTTTCCAGGACCGCCGGCTGAGAAGGACCCTCCGCCGCCCATCATCATGTTGAGGACGCATGTCGCCACAAAATCGGGATCACCGTGTGAACAGCCTGCAAAAATAGCACTTTTGACCGAGCGAAGCGAGATCTCCTAATCAACTTGGACGAATCAGCGTTGTATGTATGTTTGTTTATCCAAGGAATACGGTTCAAACGTTGATCCGATCATCTGGAAATTTGGTATTTTGGTAGGTAGTGACGGCACAATTCTGGTGTGACTAAATGAGCTAAAAATGTTGGGATTTTGTTGAGATATTGAGGTACAAGAGGGGAAAAAACAAAATTAGACTATCAAGTCAAGTAGGACTTCTAATAAGAGGTTTAAAAAAATACATTTTGACCCCGTTTTTATTTAATGTCTTGAGTTTTTGAGTCATAATAAAAATTAACTTTGACAAAATTCACAGGGTACAACAGTGCTGAACTTAAGATATTAAATCAATCAATAATTTATTTATGAACATAATACACACAGGATAGGATACATATATAGATGAAACACTGAAACATTCAGTAGTAAAAACTGTTCGTACTTTCCAGTGCCCGACCTTAAGACTAAGGAGACATTGACATTCAAGAGTAGGTACAGAGATTTTGATGCAAAAGTGATTGAAAATGTAAACAAGGAAAATTATTCTAAATCAATATTATAACATGTCACAATTTTTTTAAAGCACATTTATTATAAATATTATATGTGTATTGTATTGCTGTGAGGGAGTGTGTGTATTGGAGTGAGGGAGTGTGTGTGGGTAGGGTGTGTGCGGGGGGAGCTGTTATGTGCGGGGTGTTTGTGTGTGAGGTGAGTAATGTGTGGCTGGCGTAAGGATGTGTGTGTGTATGTAGTGCGTGCGCATGTTTAAACAGGATAAGTATGATTACGTATGTTCGTTGTTAGTATTATTTTTGAATTTGTATTATCTCCTCCGTATCTTTCGTATAACTTTAGTGACAAGCCTGAAATCCAGAATAACTGCAATTCATACCCCAAAAACCAGTAACCAATTTACATGAACTCCCGTTACTTGTAATTTGAATGTAACTGTAGGTCAAGTCACAAAGTCAACAACGTCACAAGTATAATGGGCGGTGTTATTATTAAGAAAATATTTCTTCTAGACAACCTTTGAGTATGATTAGGTATTCATATACCTATGATGATGAATAAGAAACTTACTTTCCAATCCAATGACGACATGTGTTAATTCTGGTAAATCAGAGCCTGGGTATAGTGGAATTTCACAATTATCCTGCAACCAAAAACATAGTATGAATGAGTAACTATAAATTTCATTATACACATAACTTTACATCATGGATGAAAAAAATAAAAAGACATTTTTCATTAAAAACTTGAAAAATAAAATTTTGCGTTCTCGTTGTCTATTTTTCACAACCTACCTGTTCCATTTTTAAACAGATTAAATATTTCTATATTTTATTTATATTCTTATTTAAATTTTAATCATAATTAGTATACAGATTGCGAGTACATTACATATGTATTCTCCTTAAGTCATTTTGTTTATCTGTCACCTATTATTTGTACTATCGTTACTTCGTTTTTTTATGTCTGCAGTGTGTTTCAAAAAAAATCAAAATCAAAATGTTCGTTCTATTCGTCTACAAATAAATGTTATTTGATTTGATAAATGAATACTATTTATTCACGCCAAAGTAGAACCTTTTACGTGCGTGCATGTGTACATAAGTACACAAAAGGTTTTTTTTACAGCGTTTACACACTCGTGCTAGTCACTCGTCAAAATGTTCGCGCAATGAGCCGGCCTGGGGTGATCCCCATGTTCTCGTATACAATTTCAAAAGCATAACGAAAGTTGACCCAAACGTAATTGCATTATGAATTGAATATATTTTGGCACTCTGCTTGATATGATATGCTTAATATAAGTAAAGTATATAATCGCATGCCAGTTAACTCACACCATTAATATATAAATAAATAAATAAATATTGCTGGACATTTCACACAGCGCTATCTAGGCCCCAAACTAAGCAAAGCTTGTACTATGGGAACCAGATAACTGAAAGAATACGTATATACTTTTTTTTTGTAAATACATACTTAGATTATATAGAAAAACACCCAGACACGGAACAAATATTTGTAGATCATGCAAACATTTGTTCCGTGGCGGAAATCGAATCCGCTACCTCCTGCGTCTCAGCCGGCTATACGCCCACTGCGCCACGGAGGTCGTCTATTGTGTGAAATGTCCACCAATATTTATTTTATTTATTGTATTGTCAGTTACGTGAATACCGTTTAGGACATTTAACATAACGAGACTAGATCGATACTCGAATTTTACTATTTTAAGTTACGGGAATTGGCCCCCTGAGCGATGTTTATACATAGCAAATGTCACTCACGACCTAGACAAGTTACGAGCGAACTGTATCCACATATCCGCTCGCCATTCGTCTCGCCACATACCTGTTCTATTCCACCGGTGTATTGTGCGATAGATTTGTCCACAATAGGATTGAATATTTCTGTTTCCTCTGACTCCCAGGTGGGCTTCGTGTCTACAAAATATTTTTGGACAAACTCCACAAACGGCTCATGATCAACCTGAAAACGAAAACGGAATTAGAACAATATCTAAGTATGATTAAACATAATACTTGTTACCACAAATAAAGTTAAACCGCTCTTTAAGGCATGTTTAAAAAAATACTTCCTTATTTTTGTATAGGAATTTTTTAAACATGCTAAGCAGTGTTTGATTTTTTTGTGGTGCAAGTGGTGAAAACCCGTGACACCCTCTTTTTGCGTCGAGGGTTAAAAACTGACATAGCTAAGAACCACTCCAGTAAAACTAGCTTTCTATTAAAAAACCGCATCCGAATCGGTCAATCCGTTTCGGAACTACGATGCCACAGATACACAGGCATAGGCGTCCAAATTATAATACTCCTCTTTTACTTCGGGGGTTAAAATGTAATGGCTCACAACTTTATCTCCCTTTATAACTTTATTTCCCCATACCAGAACGAATAAAAGAATGAAGAAGAGAAATATGAAAAAGTGCAAGATTGAACCCTCTCAGTGGGAAACACTAGCAAGAAATCGGTCAGAATGGAGATGATTGGTTCAACAGTGTTTACAACTTTGAAGATGAACGAAAAAAAATAAACCACCTGCCAACATACACTATACCTAGTCAGGTCATAAATTCTGTCACATGTTTAATATAAAATAATTGAAACAAGTTTATTCATTATGTAACCATTTATATCAGGGGTCGGCAACCGGCGGCCCGCGGGCCGCATGCGGCCCGTAGACTATCTCGGTGCGGCCCGCAACCCTGAGGTCCGTAAGAAAAAAATACCGAAGCAAAAGGCCATATAAATTCACTAGAATTTATACGGCCATGCTGCTGGGCCATGAGAGTATTCTTGAAAGCTCGCTCCCACGCGGGGTGATAAAAATGTACCTCTATTTCATTTCTTAAGAACTGTTTATCAAGACTGTGATGTTATGTATTGTTTCTACCGAAAATAAATATTTGCTGTACTTATTCAATTCTTGGCAATTTCTTTTGCGTTTATCCGCCGCACGTGCGGCGGCGGGCGGCTCCTTTGAGACAATAGGCGGGGCGGCAGTCTTTGATTAGACGCAGGTGTGCAGCGGCGAAAAAATTCAAAGCGACCGGTTTTAGTTAAAATCACAGCCGCGCGCAGCTCTCGCCACATTCGGTTGTGGAAATTCGCCGGAAACTCACGTCTCATCTGGTTGCTAGCTACGCGTTTCGTTTCACCTTTCTTCCCTTCGCTGATAGCTTCTCACGCACGACGTATGAGGTAAGTTGTATGCACTCGCGAGCATTTTGTTTTATTTTATTTACTGCTTGTTAATGTGAACCTTCAGATTGATGGGTAAATGTTATAAGGACGGGGATAGTAGTTACATGACATGAAGTTAGTTACGAGTGTGTCATGTTTTAATTATTATTTGAATGTGGAGTTGAATTTGTAGGTGCTAACTGGAACATATAATTTTACAACGAATTTAATTTTTTTCATTATTGTTACAGAATAATTATATAAACATGGCTTCAAGAAAAAGGAAGATAGAAGAAGAAAAAAGAGTTTTTAACGAATTATGGACAGAATTATACTTTTTTATCGAGTTTAAAGGAAAACCGTTATGCTTGATTTGTCAAAAGAGTATTTCTGTAGTAAAGGAATATAACCTGAAGCGACATTACGACACCGAGCACAAAGCTAAATTTGACTGTCTTGAAGGAGAAATACGGAAAAGGAAAATTTCCACTTTGAAATCGTCATTACAAAATCAACAAAACATATTTAAGGTTGTGGCAGACAACAGCGAATCGAATGTTCGGGCCAGTTACAGGGTAGCAGAGATTCTTGCAAAAAGTGGACGTCCGTTTACCGATAGTGAATTAGTAAAAGAGTGTGTCTTAGCTATCGCAGAAGAAATATGCCCAGAGCAGAAAAAAATGTTTGAAAGTCTTAGTCTCTCTGCAAGAACTTGCACCCGACGTACTGAAGACTTGGGTGCTAATTTGTGTGAACAACTCAGGGATAAGGCGCAGTCTTTCGACTGCTTCTCTTTAGCGATGGATGAAAGTACGGACGTGTCGGATACAGCACAGTTACTCATATTTGTACGCGGCATTGACGAAAACTTTACTGTTTACGAAGAGCTTGTGAAAATGTGCAGTTTGAAAGGTACAACTACGGGAGAAGATTTATTTCACCATGTGGAACAAGCTCTGGATTCATTGCAATTAAGCTGGGAAAAGTTAACAAGTGTCACTACCGATGGAGGCAAGAACATGAGCGGTCAAAACAAAGGTGTTGTTGGGAGAATCATCAGCAAAGTGAAAGATTCTGGATCTACTGTGCCATTGATTTTTCACTGTATTGTCCATCAAGAGGCATTGTGCTCCAAAGTTATATCCTGGAAAGAAATAATGGATACTGTAACATCCACTGTTAATTTTATAAGAAGAAATGGGCTCACACACCGTCAGTTCCAAAAGTTTTTGGAAGATCTGGAAGCTGAACATGGTGACGTGGTTTACTACTGTGAAGTGAGGTGGCTCAGTCGAGGTGCCGTTTTGGAACGGTTTTTTGATTTGAGGAAAGAAATTGGCAACTTCATGGAGATGAAAGGAAAGCCAGTAGAAGAGCTTACTAACAAACAGTGGATTATCGATCTTGGTTTTTTGACTGATTTGACTAAGGACCTGAATCAGCTCAACAAACGCTTGCAGGGAAAAAATAAATTGATTTGCGATATGTATACAGATGTAAAGTCATTTGAAATGAAACTGAAACTGTTTATCAAGCATATTGATGAAAAAAAGCTTGACCATTTTCCTAATTGCAAGAAAGCCGTGGAAGAAGCTGGAGATAATTTTGTGTGGCAAAATATTACAATGAGAAACGTGTTAACACAACTACAAACTGAGTTTGTAAATCGATTCACCGACTTTAAAAAGAGCTCCCTTAACATGGAAATATTCCAAAACCCTTTTGCAATTGATATTAGTGAGATACCAAGCAATTTGCAAATGAACATAGTAGATTTGCAAAGTAATAGCACACTTAAAACGGCATTTAAGGAAAGCACTGACTTGATACAGTTCTACGGAGGTTTGAGTTCTGAAAACTTCAAAGAATTGAAAAAGTTTGCTCAGCAGATAATAACTATGTTTGGTAGTACATATTTGTGTGAGCAGACTTTTTCAATTCTCAACTACCGCAAAAATAAGAATTGTTCGCGGTTAACGGATGAACATTTAGACGCGATACTGCGCGTGTCTACTACTAAAATGAAAGCAGACGTTAAAAAACTTGCAAGTCAAATGCAGCCTCAAAAATCTCACTAGTTCTTACTTTTATGTTAGTATAGTAGTTCAATTAAAAAAGAGATAATTGTATGAATATATATGCGTTTTATTTCAAATATTAAAAATACATGCCCGAACATATAAATATAAGTGCGGCCCGCACTGATACTCTGGCAACATATGTGGCCCGGCTATAGCATAAGGTTGCCGACCCCTGATTTATATACCAAAATGAACTTAACAAAACATAGATTCTTATGACACTAAAGTTTATTCAAAATGACCTCCGTGATTTTGAATACAGGCCTTCAATCTGCGCGGCCAGTCGTCTATCGCAGCACGAACGAGGTCCATGTCAATATCGGCGGCTGCCTTAATCAAGGATGTCTTGAGTGACTCCAAATTGGGATGAGGCTTTGAGCACGCCTTTTCCTCCAAGTGTTGCCATATCTTGTAATCTAACGGATTCAAATCTGGACTGGAGGAGGGCCAGTCTTCGTGCCGGATGAAGTCGATTTCACGCGCCGCCAGCCAGTCTTGTGTGCTCTTCGCTCTATGAGCTGGCGCCGAATCTTGTTGGAATACCCAGTGCCTGTTATTGAACATGGTATGAGAAACAGGTTCCACAAGGTTCGTCAGGACTGTATTTTGATACACAACTGCATTCGTTTTTACACCTTTCTCACAAAAATGTACCTCTGTTAAGCCGCAATAAGAAACTCCCGACCATACCATGAGCGAGGATGGAAAATGACCTCGTTGGACGCGCGGAATACGGTTGCTCGCTTCTTCAATACTGTGTGCGTACACCTTATCATTTTGTTTGTTGTAGCTCTCTTCCACGGTAAAAATTTTACATCCGAAAAAAGAACTTCCCGATATTTTTTTCCCGCGTACCGCTTCAACAAAGTGCGGCATCTCTTCAGTCTCAGGTCCATTAGACGAGCATTCAAACGATGTCCTGTTTTTCTTCAATATGCCCGAAGCCCTAAGTCTTCATTTAACACCCTTTTCACCGTGGTTCTGCTTAACCCCATCTGAAGGGCCAACAGTTTCTGCTTACGTTTGGGATTTCTTTGAATTCGCGCCTTCACAGCTTTTATCACTGCTGGAGTCCTAACAGACCGAGGGAGACCACTTCTTGACCCTAGTCTACACTAGTCTTCATTGTATCGTTTGATGGTGCGATAAACGAATCTTTTGGTTATATTCAAATTTTTCAGTATGTCAAAAATTTTAATTGGCGCGTAACCGCAACGATGCAACGCAATAACTGCAACACGGTCTTCTTTAAGCGTCCACTCCATATTAAAAAATGAGTAAAATTCTAAAAAGTATACATTTTTATTTTCACGAACAATTCGAAATTCGAATTCTATAAACTTTTTTGTGGCCAGCATTCTAAAAGAAAAGTTTTTACTGTGTGACAATACTTATGACCTGACTAGGTAATTACATAAACGGCGCTCTGACATGCACATTATAAATAAATAATAAATAAATATATTGCTGCACATTTCACACTGTGATATCTAGCCCCAAACTAAGCAGAGCTTGTACTATGGGAACCAGATAACTGATAGAATACTTATATTTTTTTTGTAAATACATACATATAATGTATAGAGAAACCACCAGACCCGGAACAAATATCTGTAGATCGTGCAAACATTTGTTCCGGGGCGGGAATCGAACCCGCTACCTCTTTCGTCTCAGCCGGCTATTCGCCCACTGCACCACGGAGGCGCGCACACGCTACAATTGGCTATGCTAGTCATCAAAGAGCGCATCAACGGAACCAAGCAGGAACTATGTCGCCGTAGCCGAAATCGGCCTGGATGACATCATAATCATCCCCATACATCATCATTCTGAGATACTAAAGATTTCCAAAAGGGGTAGTCAGAGGCAAGACCAAACATAATTAAATACATGTTCACTTACATAGAATAAAGCATAGCATATATACACTTGAGAGCAATAAAATCGCACATCGAGCACATCGAATCGAGTAGTGGAGTGCAGTCCTGTTCTCTGATGAGTGCAGGATGTGCTTGCATGGCAACGACGGACGGGGGAAGGTGTATAGAAGATCGGGAGCGCGATTTGCCCAATGCTGCATAACAGAACGTGTCGCCTATGGCGGTGGATCAATCATGTTTTGGGGAGGCATGTCTATGGAAGCAAAAACCGAGCTTGCCTTCATCACCGGACCGAATACTGGTCGCCAATCAAGAGGATTGACTTCCATACGATACATTGAGGAAGTACTCGAGAGCCACGTCGTACCTTTTGCTGGGTTTATCGGCGAAAACTTTCTGTTTATGCAAGATAATGCAAGACCGCATACTGCTGGCATAGTGATCGAGTACCTTCAAGAGGTGGATGTGACCGTTATGGAGTGGCCAGCTCAAAGCCCAGACCTCAATCCCATCGAACATCTATGGGACGAGCTGAAAAGAAGAGTTCGAGGCCGAGATGCTCCTCCATCGACTCTACAGGAGCTGCAACAGGCGATCGCAGAGGAATGGGAGGCTACTCCTCAAGACTTTATCAAAAGTCTAGTAACATCAATGAAAACACGGATGGAGTCAGTGATTCAGGCTAGGGGAGGGAACACTCGGTATTAATAACAAACTTTAAATTAATTTTATCTTTTAATTTCATAACTTTGACACCAATACTTGAATAAAGAATTTTTTACTAAACATGCATTTTTGTTATTGATCCACAAAAGCATTTTTATGTAATGATTGAAAGACAAATCAGATACCACTGGATAGGTATTAAAATAGACTATGAATCTGCATTACAGAAACATAATATTTTTTGTTTTTTTTTTAGTTATGTCAAAAAATCATGAATGTGCGATTTTTTTGCTCTCAAGTTTATAATTTTAAAAGACTTGGATATTTCAAAAAAATTGAGCAGAGATTAAAATTTTCCCCTGATTCAGAAGTCTAGACCAGCACAGCTCTTAAATATTTTACAGTTATGTTTTATGTAGTACTTTTACAAATATGATAGAATACTTACGCCAACTGCAGCCACCACCATTCTCTTAGGAGTGTAGTGGTTCTTCAAGTAGTTCAGAATGATTCCTCTATCAATCTTGTTCACATTCTCTTTGGGACAGATCTTTGGCAATCCAAGTGTATTTCCTTTGTATGCAGCCTGCAGGAAATACAAATTGTAATTACAAGTATAATACTTAAAACTTTACCTGTAAGTACTTAATGAATTTCCATTTTATAGCTGAGATCCCTCTTTCTAGGGCCATCTAGCAGGTTCAACTATAACTAAGAACCATTCAGGTGAGTTAATAAGTATACAAAAATTATAAAAAAATTGGTCAAGCCATTTAGGAGGAATAAAATTACAAACACAATTTTTTTGTGCCACTCGTGCGAATAGCTGGCGGGTCAGTAATAGATAAAATATTAAACATACAGAATGTATCATATCCATAAGTATGGTTTCCTGCTCCGGTCTCATGGAAAGAGTGTCAAGTTCGAAGGCAACTGCTTGCCTCGCTGACTCAATCTCTTCTGCTGACAGCTGAGGTCTCAGGGTCACTTCAGCTAACACCTGGAATTATTAATATAATCTAAATAAAACAAATATCGTAAAAAGCAGCCAATATATTCAAAACTGAAGTGTTCTGAAAGGCGCCTTAACGCCAACTTTCTATTAAAACATACAACTTTCTTGATTTACTTCAACCATTATTACAAAAACCAAACTACCTGCCTTGTCTTAAAATATAGTAGGCAAAAATTTAGATAGTGCATCTTTAAAGCCAATGACGACTTCTGTGACTGCTGAGATGCAGAAGGTAGCAGGTTCGATTCCCGCCGCTGAACAAATCTTTGCATGATCTACAGATATTTGTTCGGTGTCTGGGTGTTTTTTCTATATATTATAAGTACGTATTTACAAAAAAGAGAACATAAGTATTTTATCAGTTATCTAATTCCCATAGTTCACATAGTAAGCTCTGCTTAGTTTGGGGCTAGATAACGCTGTGTGAAATATCCAGCAATATTTAACGCAAATCGAATACGTGTGCGTGACGTGAGCAAGCACGCAGCAGTTGTAATGTATGAATATGCCTATGTGGCATTATGACTCACATGCCATGGTCTGACTGCTGCGTGCACACACACGCGCACTGCAATCAATGTGCACAGGCTTTTGTCTAATTATATTGTCTGTGAGTTTAAGTACATAAAGTTAATGGGTCAGGAGCATATAGCACCTACAATGGTTTTGCCATTAGGGTTACAAACATCCTTTTTAACCAACTTCAAAAAAAGAAGCAGATCTTCAATTCCGTTTTTTTATGTTTGTTACCTCAAAATTCCGTCATTATCAACCGATTTGAAAAATTATCTTTTCAATTTGAAAATATATTCGAATGGTCCCATAGAAACTTCATCAAAATCAGTAGTAGTTTTTCTGTTATTGTGTTTCTGTTTTCTGAAGTTGGTTATATTTTGTTAAATTGTTACTTGTTTTTATCAACAATTCACAAAACTATACATGCTTGTATTTTGTTAAATTGTTACTTGTTTTTATCAACAATTCACAAAAATATACATGCTTGTAAATATTTTCATGTTTTATTTTAGTTTAATTTACTCTTCTTTACCTGTGTAATTGCCTCCAACCCTCGTGAATCAGCACTGGTTGCGTAAACAGTGGTGTCACGAGAACCCTGGCAGTCACATATGCCACCATGTCTCTCCAATTCACGGAGCATGACATCTCGCGTAGCAAATTTGTGTGTAGCCTGCAAATATTTTACAAATAGTAACTATATTAGTTGTTAAGTTTGTAAGGAAAATGGGTTATACAACAGGTTATAAGTTTATAAACTTTAGTTGTTTCCTCTATGCTTCTACCTGTGCCATTTAAGTCTATAATACATAGAATGATTTTATTATGTTTGTTCTGTTTGAGAGATAGTCTTTTAAACTGTCTGCAGAAAATTAATGCAAACATTCCACATTTTTTTTAAGTTTTTCATTTATTAATGCATTTTAGTAGGCTTTAATACTTACACCAAAACTTAGCTTTTCCAAGAAGTGGCAGATACCATTTGGATATGCTACTTCATATCTTGGACCTGAGTCAATCACAACTGAAAACATAATTTAAAAGTAAGATATTGCATATTTTCCATTAGCATGATTTATTACTGTCTAAAAAATGTTTATCTTGCCTCCAGCAGTACAAAACTGTCCAAACTTCTTCTCAGAAGCAACTCTTAAGCCATTGCTTAGTACAGTGACTTCTGTGATAGCATCATCTCCTTTAACTGTAGAATATACAACAGGAGGAAGGTTTGTCATGGGCTCAGAGAGTGGTGGTAGGGGAGTCACACTCCCACTAGGTAAAGGCAGCTGTGCCTTGTCAATATCATGACTGAACTTCCTTGTTCCATATCTTGTTACATTCAACCTGCAGATTTTTCAAAAAATATTAACACTATCCAGTGAAAATGACTCGTGTTTATAGATAGATTGACTAAAATAGTCGTGTTAAGAAGAATGTTTTGATAGAGCGCAGATTACAAATGAGCGTGAATAGGTGTCTGAATAAACATGAATATAAAATGACGAAACCGTATCAGAACTTTTACTCAAGTATTGGTTGATTGGAACTGTTGAATTAAAGACCATGTGAACGTTTACGAAATGCGGTGATTTAATTAAAATCAAATTTAACTTACCCATTTTTTAGAGAAAATAACCTAGTAAAAAGAAACTTCACATCCGTTACATGAGACATTATACGTAACACTTCGCGTGTAGGAATGGGTGCGATGTTTAATTATTTTATGTGCATGAGTTGTGTCTTGTAACTAGGTATAAAACATTAAATTTTTACAGGGTTTTTTTCTCAATATCCAAAACTACTAAATTTGTGGTGAATCGTGATCTGTCAAGCAAACTTGCTTGCTTGGACATTGACAATTTGACATTTTTATTTCATTCATTTTGAATGAAATGATTAAATTATTTTGTTTTTTTGGCGTCGACCCTTGAATTTTCTATAGACTTTTCTAATAAAGAGATTATATCTATTAGAATTTTCTAGTTCTATTTTCTCGTAGACAGAGAATAGGAGATCTCATAATCTCTATCTACGTATTTTCTATAGATTCTGCAGACCATAGATAACAAATTAAGCCTCTTTCATAAAGCAAAACAGTGATAAATGGCTGTATACCTCGAGTGTAAGATGACACTAAATAACAGGATAAATGCCATATCATCGGGTACGAAATATAATGTAGGTCAAAAGTCCAAAGAGACATACGGCCACCAAACCGATGTAAGCCTTATGATAAGTTGAACAATAAATTCACTTGGGGGTGGCAATGCTAGTCCGGGGAGATGGATGGGTATAAATACAGGGCAGTTTTCAATATAAATTTGTGTACCAAGCAATCATCTCCTAGAAACAGCGCCAAGCCTCTCCTGGAATATAATTTCAAGCCCTCATCACCATCATCACACTAGGCAGAAGTTCCGGACCAAACAGATTCCAGCGCACACAGTACGAAGTCGGGACCAGCCAGTGTATATGGGAGCATCACAAAGTCACATTAAAAGTCCACACGCTACCGCCCTGCCCTGGTTGCCTGGTTCCGTACACATACACATAATATCAAAGAAATCATAATGGAAAACCGTAGAATGACCTTTTTTTATTTTAGCTTTTTCGTTAAAATAAGTCCTCTTGGCAGTACAAACGCGACAAAAAACGGAACGCAGTATAATTTTAGGCAAGTAGTTTATTTTTAATTTCCATAGACAATAATTTTCTGACGGTCTGAATCCAACCCTGCTCTTTAAAAAATTTAATTCATTCATTCATTTTCATTTCATTCATCAATGGGAACCAAAGAAAGTTGTTTACAGAAAAGTTTCAAAATATTTTCCAAAAAATCAGTAACTTTATTTACAGGTTGCTATCATATATCAACTGTAACTATGTGGTGATCTAAACGAAGTTACAAACTGTCTGCAAACAATAAGTTGTCTCATCAAGTAGAACTGAAAACACAATTCCAATTTTTTGGCTGAAACCTAATCTAAAATTTAAATAATCTAATTCAAATCCAGGAATTGAGTAGCCAGTATAAGCGTATATGGTAGAAGTTTTTATACAGTGACAGAAAAATGTCTCTCAAATTGTGTAATGTTCTAAGAAGAACTATATCAACATCAACAAGAACTCCTCAAGTATGTATAGTGGGAGCCGGTCCGGCTGGTTTTTATGCCGCTATGCACGTCACCAAAAACCTTGGAGCCGTAAATGTAGATATCTATGAGAAACTGCCTGTCCCATTTGGCTTGATAAGGTAACATTTGTCTAGTTCATTGAGCATATTATGGTTTTATACCATTTTTCAGTCCATAAATATAGTTATACAACACCTGGATAAATATTTCCTGAGTGCTTTTAGGTCACAAACTTGGTGTATATTTGTTCTGTATTGGTTTGCTGTTATGAAGTTTCTCAACCACAAACCTATGGGCCATGCCATTTGAAACGCTACCAAGACTATTTGTTTAAAGTCATTAAAATTTAATCAATTTATTATTTAAATTATGTACTCTTGCATTTTTGTATCAGTACATAGTAGCATTATTGTGTAGTTTATCTTGGAAAATAGCTCAGACCCAATGACCGTAACATTAAAATTTAGTAGAGACAATAACCATTCATCAGTAATTCACTTTAAGAAAATATACTGTGTACATACCTAATTATTTATGTGTAAATTCAACTGATATTTGTATAAATCATCTTTAATTGATTGATTTATAAGCCTCAGTTTCTATTAATATACAAATGTTCTTTCAGATATGGAGTGGCCCCTGACCATCCAGAAGTAAAGAATGTAATCAATCAATTCACTAAAGTAGCCCAGCAGCCCAATGTCAACTTCTATGGCAATGTCACACTAGGGAGAGACATCACCTTGAAACATTTGAGGCAACATTATGATGCTGTTTTATTGGTAACATATTAATATTCTGTTACTTTACATACTTCTAGGGCTGCCAACAGTTTGACATATTATATTTTTCCCCTACATTCTCAGCAACCAATACAGTTTTAACATTGAATTATAATTTTTTTACTAGATGTTGGTCAATAAAATTCACTTTGTTGGAACCCAAGCATAATATTTAGAATAAATTTCAATCTTAAATTTATTGCCTATTTTAGACCTATGGTGCTGAAGAAGATAAAACACTCGGGATAGAAAATGAAGATGTGCCCAATGTGGTGGCAGCAAGGAATTTTGTTGGCTGGTATAATGGACTTCCTAGTGACAAGGATTTAAAAGTAAGTATGATTCACAAAAAATATATATTTGATTAATTACATAATATAATAAAGAATAGAAGTTTAGAAGTTTTTTTTTTCTTTTATAATAGAAGTTACATATAAAATTACATGATTCAATCAATATTTACCTTTATAGATATAAAACATAATAATAATAACATGTATATTCCAGATAGACTTATCATGTGAGACAGCAGCTATCCTTGGCCAGGGCAATGTAGCTCTGGATGTAGCAAGAATACTTCTCTCGCCTATTGATGAACTAAGAAAAACAGATATAACCGAACATGCTTTGAACACACTAGCAGAATCCAAAGTCAAAGAACTATATCTAATAGGAAGAAGAGGCCCTTTACAAGTAGCATTTACTATAAAGGAACTCCGAGAGCAGCTCAAATTAAAGAACTGTAGGACAATTTGGAGAGATTCAGACTTTAAAGGTGTCAGTGATGTTGTTCCTAATCTACAAAGACCTAGAAAAAGACTCACTGAACTTATGGTGAAATCATTTAATGAAAGCAAGGACCAAAGCAGCGATGGAAAGAGCTTGTTAAGGCCAATATTTTTCAGAAGCCCTAAAAAGTTTTTAGTAGATGATAAAAAGAACCTAACAGGAATAGAACTTAATTGTAACAAACTTGTAGGTGACAAATTTGAAGAGCAAAAATGTGTTCCCACAGATGAAACGGAGATCATAAATTGTGGATTAGCATTCAGAAGTATAGGCTACAAGAGTGTGAAAGCAGATAAAGAACTTGTGTTTGCTAATGGATTAGTAGCAAACAACAAAGGTTGTGTTGATGACAAGTCTGAAGACTTAGCAAAGCTTTATGTAGCAGGGTGGCTGTGCACAGGGCCTGTTGGTGTTATTTTACATACCATGGGTAATGCATTCCATGTTGCTAAAACTATGTGTGAAGATTTGAAAACTATGGATCTCACAAAAAGGAGAAATGGTTTTGAAGGAATCAGCAAAGTAATATCGCCAATAAACAGTAATATAATCAGTTGGGAACATTGGGAAAAGATTGATAAGTATGAAATAGAACAGGGGAAGGTGAGAGGTAAACCTAGAGAAAAAGTTTGTGATGTAGACAAAATGATTGAAATTAGCAATTGATTCCAGTTCTCAGAGATAAGGGTATAACCTAATCATTGTCAAATAGGTAGCTACAAATATACAGCTATAAAAGAGTATAAGTGCATAGGTATTTTATTATTTTGTAAATAATATTTATTTTATATTTGCACTAGACTTTTATTAGCAAGTACCTAATAGGATCCATTGTACAATATGTAGGTAGACACCAATCCAGTATTACTATGAGTGAAGACTGCCAGACTCGCACGCAGGTAATCCATCACCAATAAAATCAAGTAATATAGCATCCTCAGCACATCTTAGCCTGTTAATAATAAACTCGTATCTATGGAATAGTTACACTGTGTTGTCTTTTGCATGATCAAAAGCTTTGAGAACGAAAGAGATAAAACACGGGCAATTAAATCCAAAGATATGTAATCATGTACTGTGTTATTATTTTACAGGACGAAGCTATCGATCGTCGAAGGTATTAGCCGACAAGTTGGATAGTGAAAGGGGCTTTCATAACGTGACCATTTATTTTATTTTTCAGAGCGGGGCGCTTGCGATATTATACAGAACAACAACTTATTTTACTAGATATTTATTAACAAAAGAATAGGGCATGAAAAACAATATATTAGGTATGAAATTATAACATTAGATTGCGGTTGTAGACGCATTTGTTTTGTATTTGTCGGTGGAGCAAATTAGTTTTAAAATATCGGTTATAGGTTTTAAGTAGGAATGGAGCTTAATACATGATTTGTCGATGTAGTCTTTGTAATTTTTACTCGGTTTCGCATGTTACTCGCTGTCTTCTCCGTGCTGGCCGTGTTGCCGCTGTCACCCGCGCGTTTAGAATCCAATGAATATACTTGTAGGTAGGTAAAGTACCTACTTTTATTGAATTGATCGTAAAAGATTATTTATTTGTAAAAGCGGGGCATTTTTGCTCTGGTTGGGGACAACGGGACAGACAGTCTGAAAGCGGGACTGTCCCGCCCAAAGTGCCAAAGCGGGACGAATGGTCACATTAGGCTTCCATCCAACCGACTCGTATCCCTTTGCCGTCACGCCATGACGGCATGCGTCCAATGGGCGATCTATACAGGGATGTTTCGGATTATTTTTCCCAAACCGTTGGACCCGTATGCCTACCCGGTGCCGAAGTGGCATCCGCTTGCAGTTTAGCCTCTCAAACAGACGCTGTGGCCGACGTCTTTTGGCTAACGGTGGACATCTTGTGGCTTGCGTTTCTCGCTTTCTCGCACGCCATACATACAGAGAGAATGGTGAGCACAGGAGTACGAGTACATCTAATTGGTCTGTGCACAGGAGGTCGCGAGGTAATTATGGACGCTAGGGAGTTCGACTGTCTGGTGGCCACGAGTGCAACGGAGCAATTCCGGTTCCGGCCGGACACGTACGGCGTAGCCGTGTAGGCCGGGCTTCCATTGGACGTGCTTGCTTTGTCTGACAATGACTGATGTGACATGATGACATCTGTCAATCATGCATGTTTTGCTTCGTTCGTTCGATCGGATCGATTCGATGGCGCTTGAGGTTATGTTTTGTTTGATTGAAGCTATTCCTTCAAGAGAATAATGAATATTTTATCTAATAATCATATTTTGTGATTCTTGTGTAATGTATTAGTATTTAGTAGTAATAGATACGAAATAAATAGTATTATCATTATTTTTTGTTAAGATTTTGCACACTAGGCAAACTAGTTTTCAACATGACGAAAACTAACGAAGTTATAAAAATCGGTGAATATATTGTAATACAGAAGCAAAACTACAGAAAACTGCACAAATTCAACAAGCCAAACTCATCTATAACTTTGGGAAGAGATAATGTAAACTTGAATGGAATAGAAGGTTGCGCCTTTTTTTCATTTTTCAAACTGGAATCCAAGAGTAATAAAAAGAATAGAGAATTTACAGTGGAGTTTACAGAAGATCCAGTGACCCTGAAGGATGAAATTGATATCAAAGCATCAGGAAACGACAATAGGAACATTGTTGATGATGGCCGCTCACAGAAACTTACTGCTGCAGATATAGAAGTCTTAAAAAGTGATTCCAACAAAGCAAGTGACATTGTTGAAACATTAATCACCAATTCTAATACTTTCCATAACAAGACTGAATTCTCACAGGAAAAATATTTGAATAAAAAAGCAAAAAAGTATTGTGAATACATTCAGATTTTAAAGCCAAATCTAAGAATGGTTGCTGAAATCATGTATAAATTAGAGCCTGGTAAAATCCAGCATTTACGAATTGATACGATGTCTCAACTTACGTCCATGGCAAATATTAGTTGTGAAGGAGTCCATTTATTGTATGATTCTGGGTCGAATGGCTTGCTCGCTGCAGCTTTGATGAGTTCTATCGGGGATAATACTAGTGGCAAACTAGTTCATATGCATCCAGGCAACATGTCACAGAAGCAAGCATTACTGGCCATGAACTTTAGTGAAAACCAACTTCAGAGATGCATATCTGTCAATGTCTATTCAGTTTTAAGGCAGTTGTACCAAGGCTGTGATACTAACTCAAATGGAAAAGAGACAAAAATTGAAAATAATCCTCTAAAGAGAAAAAATGATGATGAAGCTGAGCATAAAAGTAAAATAGCAAAGGCTGAAAGCACAGAAAATAAAAATGAAAGTGATCCGGAATCAAGTAAAACTGTTGAAGATTCAGATGCAAAATTAGAAAAACCTTCAGATGCAAAGGAAACTGAAGATTCAGTAAAAGTTCCGTTAGAAAGAAAGCTGACAGAGCCAAAAAAACCCAAATGGCACTTTGATAATATGGCAGCAGCCGAACTATTAAAAAACAAAGCAGATTCACTAGTAATAGCATGTAAAGAAGATCCTCAAAACATTTTTAATGAGTTAGTGAATTTTGTAAAGCCTGGCAGACCCTTTGCCATATATTTCCCTGCAGCTGAACCACTGCAGAATTTATATGTAAATCTAAAACCACGGCCTAATGTGGCTGCTCTAAAACTTACCTGTAATTGGATGAGAAATTATCAGGTGTGTGCACAGATAAAATTTTGATTCACTATAGCATTTTATAGAGAATTCCACAAGGTGCCTAAAGTATTCATGAACAGTAAGGTGTGAATTAATAGTAACTGACTTTTTAATTGATTTAATAGTTTGAATTTTGTTCTAGGTATTACCAGAAAGGACTCACCCAGAAGTCACAATGAATGGAGCAAGTGGGTTTATACTTTCAGGTTACATTTTAAAATAAATAGTATGTTTTGTAGTACAATTTGTATAAATAAAACAAATAAAATGATTTTTTTATAAATTTATTCATCTCTTTTACTCATGAACATACCATTTGATCTAAATGCATTATAAAATTGTATGAAACATGTGTGACATGTAATGAATTGCTTTTGTATACAATATTTTCCGGCAAAGTCCCTAATGAACTTGAGACATTTCACACTCTAATTAAATCTAGATCGATGTTAAATTTCTCACAATTTTAAACTGATATAAATTTCTTCTCAATATTCTTTATAAAATTCTTAAAATGACCAATATTCATTTTCCAAATAGGTATTTGAAATTTAGACACAAAATGGGACACACATTTCTTGGCTTCAATATCATTACAAAGAAAATAACTGCAAAGTGAAAGGAATGTAAATCAGTCTAATCATGTAGTGGTTTGCATGCTATGTGTGTTATTATGATCTATATTATGAAATAACTTATTATAATATAGCTTTAAAGTAATTATTCGAGAGGAACATTGATTGCTGCAGTGCTTAGCATGGTAATGCAATGAATTTGGCACTTACCTAAATATTATAAATTCAATTAAATAATGTGCCGAAAGCGTAAGCATTATGCTATCACTGGTGAATCAGCAATCCTACATTACTGTTGCTTTATCAGCAACTGAACAGCTTATTTATAAACTCTAATTTCAATTTATAATTACTTGAATTATTGCTGTTGGAAGCACCAATTTGGGTATTATTGCAAATATAATAGTTGTGAAGGGAATGTCAGAAAATCGCAAGAGTAAGACAAAAGCAGCAACAAACGCAGCTAAAAGCAATTCATACTATACAAAAACTTATACGCTTGCGGCTCTTGTAAATATCGTGTGAATACATTCAAATAATTAAATAATTATATATTACTCGTATATTACATAGGTTATTAATAAAGAAAACATTAATTTATAAATATTAGAATTCATTAAACCTAAGTTTACTAAACACAAAATTAATTAAAAAGCAGGAGATCTTAGAAAATATTGTTCGCCATATAGGTGAACACAGCATATCTGCTGTATCTATTCTACTCGATATCGAACGCACTTGTGAAGGCAATCGATATTGATAATTGAAGAGTTCAAAATTTAGAGGTCGTCAGACGATACACTGCTATAAAAGAAAATCTAAACCAAAAAATAATACTGCACCGGAGTTCGCACCAAAAGATATAAATACAGTAATAATGCAGTACGGTATTGTAAATATATTATAACTTTGGTATAGGTGTTACTGAAGGCGTACAGCACAGCGTCAGCTAAGCCGCAGCGAGGGGGGGGGGTCGAGGCCGTGACGTCACGAGACGGGCTCCGATCGGCCGCCGTCGTCCGTCCGCTATGACGAGTCTTCGTCGTACCATGTACGGATGTCGCAGCTCTCATCATAGTCATCCTGAAAACAACACATTCCAATTATTGTAAAAAGTTTTGATTCCTAGTGTATTAGAAAGGAACTACGCGTGAATTCCCTACCCCTAGCTTGGATCTTTTCATTACCATTTCAGATCCACATTTAAAATAAGTTACTTTTTATTAAAAATATAAACAGCTTCAGAAAATCGTTAAATTTCGGAAACAGATCTGTCCGAAATAAAAAAAAAAGAATTACGAATCAACTTTTTTGTGCTTTATCTTTTGTGGTCTTGCTCCTGCTTGTGCAAGTGGTTTTGCGGCGTTCTCTATGACAACTTTTCCATTAAACGACCTTTGCCTATGAAATTAATTTAATTATTTTGAATTCCGACGAAGTACCTCTGCTTGGCAATAATCATTAATTCAAACAACTCAAAATATCTACGCAATTTATTAGGAGCACCCCTCATTGATTATGGAGGGAATATTTTTGTGTGATGTAATTATATAATTTGAAAATAGAACAGACCCTATTCTCAAAGTAGTAGGTGAACACTTACCGCCATCCAAGCGTGATCCAGCACATCCTCGGCTGCAAACCGTAGGTCTGGTTGCGGGCGCAGCATATTGGCGACGAGGTCTATAGCGCCGGCGGACACTCTCTCCCAATGCGGCGCGGGGAACTCTAGACGCGCTGAGAGTATCGCGTCGAATAGCTTCTCTTGGTCGCCGTCCGGTGATGAGAAGGGGGGGAAGCCGCAGAGAAGGATGTATAGGATAACGCCTGCTGCCCATACGTCGATCTGGGAAAATTACATGTAATTTTCTATATTCACTAACTCAGGTGCCGAAGTTTTGCAGCCCTCTGACACAAGCGAGTTTATGTTTATCCATACTAATATTATAAATGTGAAAGTAACTCTGTTTGTTTGATTGTTACCTTTTCACGACTAAACGGCTGAACGGATTGTAATGTAATTTGGCAAGGAGATAGATTATATCCTGGAGAAAGACATAGGCTATCTTTTGTCTCAAAAAATTCCTGAGTTAGGGATCTGAAAATTCATATTTAGGCTTTTGGTAAGCAATAAAGAAATACGTGTTTCAACCTTTTTGCGAAATCATCTCTAAACCGGGATTATCTCTAACTTTGTGACCCGCCCGCGGCTTCGCACGTGTGGTTTGTCAATAAAAACATAACCCTCCTGCGCAGTCGGGTAAAAAGTAGCCTGTCTCAATCCCGGTCATAATCTATCTATATACCGAATCTCATCGAAATCTGCCCAGCCATTTAGTTGTGAATAAATATCAAACAGACGGAGACAGAGTTAGTTTCGAATTTATAATATTAGTTGAATCCAATTGCAGCGTACGTAAATATAACGTTGAATGAACGTACGATACCTAAACCACACCGTGTGAACGAGTTTAATAAGATAATATCTAAGTAAGATCTTATAACATGACATCAATTGTGATATAATTTACGGCATGCGGCGACATGTTTATTGTGCATACGCTACATTTAAACTGAACTTAACGTAACAATGACGGGAATTAGGATATATTTTAATAACAATAGTATTAAATAAAATTGGCATTCTACATTAATAAACTACCAAATGAATGAGGTCAAAACTGGATCGAAATCGCCGAAATCCTTTTCGGTTGCCTTTTTTACATACAGATACAGACAATTGTTTTTTTAGTGCTGTCAAACCTAAAGTTCGTTTAGTTTGTGTCAACAGAAATGATTATCCTAAAATAATAAGGTTACCTTTAGACCGTATCCAGTCTCCAGTAGAATCTCGGGTGCTACGTAAGTAGGGGTTCCACAAACAGCAGTCAGCGGTCGCCATACTTCCACTGCCAGACCGAAGTCAGCCAGCTTCAGGCCTCGTATGCTGCCATCTGAACCCACCTCCACCTAGCATTGAAAGAAAAATTAGTACTGTAATTATACTAAAAAGTATTGTAAAGTACCCTTTTCTTTAAAATGTTGACAGGGTACCCACCTCCACCTAGCATTAAAGGAAATTTAGTACTGTAATTATACTAAAAAATATTGTAAAGTACCCTTTCTTTGAAATGTTGACAGTGAGTGTACCCACCTCTGCCTAGTGTTAAAGAAAAATTAGTACTGTAATTATACTAAAAAGTATTGTAAAGTACCATTTCTTTGAGAGATCAGTATACCTATTGGGTGCTTCTGTCTTTAACGCCGGACGCGATTAGGAAAGATGCAACTTCTACCACGATTTTTAAGATGAGGCGTGAGTGGCTTCTTGACTACTCGTTCTACCCAAGAGTTCTATGAGTTGCCAGTTATTTAATAATTTATATTAATTAAAAACCTATATTTAATAGGAACATATGTTTAAAATAAATAAGTTCGATTAAATAATCATTCATAATATTGCTTATCTCTTTCATATTATGAATTTTTGTATTTATATGACTTTATTGTTCACATTTTTTTTTGTGTAAATATTTTATATATGTATGTACATATGCATCTGGTATACCATTGATACCCTAGGTAAAACTCATATGATCCATTCCATCCAAAGTTTGTCTGGTAGAGATCGCTACTTAGCGATAAGACCGCCAATTGTATACATTCATTTGAATACCGTTACTTTTAATTGTTTTGTTGTTTATGGTGTGCAATAAAGTATTATCTAATCTAATGTTTATATTTTTATTTGCTCAGGTCACTATATTGTATTGAAATATAATAATGTACCTACTTAGCTACCTGATACGCAACATGGCGTTATTAATGAAGAATTGTATTGTATTTGAAATGATGACAGTGCACCCATCTCCACCTACTATTGAAAGTGAAATTAGTACTATAATTCGCCTTAAAAGTTTTGAAAAACTCGTGTTTTTTTTTTATTTTTTATGTACCATTTTTAATTTCCTGTACCTATACCATATTGTATACTTGTTTATCAACTTATGTTCACAATACAATTTATTTTGTGTTAATATCAGGTATCATTACAGTAGCTTTGTTTTACAAAATGTTGAACAGCGCTCAATATTTAATCACTAAACAGGGTGGAAAGTTGAGATAAAGCTACAAGAAAACCTTTGTAAGAGACTAACGCAAATTTTGGGCCAATTCTCTTCTATCTCACAATTCGTAAATAATGTTATTGTAATTAAAACATCTGTAGTAGTTGCCCTATGCACCTAAGTTTAAAAATATAAAATCTGAATAAACGGTTTATTTATTTTTATTTTATTAGTAGTTGCCCGTCGTACCCCATCTTAACTGTCCACCCTGTATGATCAAAATTAGTAATATTAGTTAAAACACTCATATGATTGATCTTAAATTTCAGACATGTAATTTTGAAAATGGCTGCAAGGTGTGATAATTATTAGAATGTTATGTATATCCCACAGTCAAAACTCATAAGCGGCCAACTTGTTTTAACAAACTACTGCCATCCAGTGTTGGCAGTAAGACGTAATGCATTTTGTGTATAAATTATAAATACTTATTGAAAATTCTGGACTTTTTCGTAATCCCCTTCGGTACAAAGCGGATTCCGTCTAAGATAAGTTTTGACCGACGTCTTTATGACTGATTTTCGCGGTAAAATTCGGTTATGCCCGGTTATGAGTTTTGATTGTAACATATACAAATAAAACACTAATGGCAATCATTAAACTTATAATAAAAATTAATAAATATGAGCTGAACAGTTGTGTTATGATAAGCAAAATATAGAAATGTCTATTCATTTCCAAATATATCTTTGATCCAAAGTCAATCACGTTGGCAAGATATTGGATCATATGAATATACAGGGTGCTACTGTTACTTCACCCAAAGGGGATCATTATCTACACTTACATAAACAGTATTTATAGTATGACTTTTTGAAATTTAATATTTTCATGGATAAATTCTGCAATTTTTAGGATTTTTTTCTTATATGTCAGCAGCTGCAGCTGCAAAACTCGAACTCAAACATCATGCATGCCGCCGTGTACGTTTAAGTTAAGTATTAGGGCCGATTTCCACCAAAGCGGAGGAGGTGAGTGAAATCAACCAATAGTAACAGTATGTAAAAAAAAAAAATGAAAATGAAAACATTTATTTGACACGACACACTTACAAAATATAACACATAAGAAGATGGTGACATTCAAGTAATGTCGAATCGTGACTTCTGGCTCTAAGAGTGGCAGTAAATAGAAACATTATGTAACAAGAATGCCAGAAGTCAAAGATTACAGGTAGATGACGGAATACGATTTTGACATGATAAATTCACGCATAGCTGAATCATCTCTCCACTCCGCTTTGGTGGAAACCGGTTCTTAAGATAGGCACGTGGTCCAAGAAACATGTTATAATTAACATTTTAAAGTTGAATTTCGACTGTATTTTTATCAAAAGTAAAATAACCCCTTATCGAGTTACCATACATTTCGAAGCGTTAGAAAGATAGTAATGTGTTGTTAGTCTTACCAATAGATTTTCTGGTTTGATGTCACGATGCACGATAGAAAGCGAGTGTAGATAGGCGATAGCTGATGTTAGGTGGCCGATTAGCAAACGCGATTGCGGCTCTGAGAATTTGGAAGCGGCCGCAATACTATCGAATAAGTCTCCACCTATAACATTATGAACATTTTCCTTTATAACATTACGAAAACCTCTCATTTTTTATTAAAAAAAATAACATGAATGATGTAATGAAACACCTAAACCTAAAGGTATTATTAGATGAGCTACATTTTCACGGCAATGTGTTGCCGTTGTCGACAATACTCGTTCGTATACGCGTGTATATTGACACAATATTGCAGATAAAATCAGGTGGGCCGTAGGCTTGTTCCAACTCCATTGTATAAAAAAAAAATAAGTGTCAAATTGTAGGTGGTAGTGGAGATTATGTTATACTGACTTATTAAAATTTCGTAAAATACGAACGTCAGTTTAAGTCAGCAAGAATTATGTTGATTATACTACCCGCAAGCACGCAAATTTATCTAATTAATTTAATTTTAGAAATGTCACGCTAATTTGTTCTTTAGGTTGAACTAAATAAAAATGTTAGTACTATCAATGCAACGTTGTGTGATGTTACATTATGTGATTATTCACAGTCAAAACTTGTAATCGGTCAAAACCAATTTTGTTCCAAAATCTGTCAAAGTTAATTTTGGCTTATTTTACGATATTTTAGTTAGTCCGTAAACAACAGACTCCCACTAATATTAGAATATCAAATAGTTATTAATTATAATTGAGTGGAAAATATATTGAGCATCATTTATTACATTGATTGTCTAAATTCAAACAAATAACGAATCTAAATCACATATAATTATGAACATGACAAATCTAAATATATAATAAATCGTTTTAAAAATACCTATAAATCAACAAATTAGAACGCCGTCGCCCGAACGTGAGTCATGTCGGGTTATTCCGAACTGTTATCCGAATTTGATGTCTTTACTCACAGATCTGTACAGTAAAACCTCTTTATTCGCGGGGTATATGTTCCGTAAATATGCCGCGAATACAGAGACCGTGAATATGGAATGGTAATTTATATGGGATTATAAGGGATACGTTACTAGGCGACAAAAAAAATATAAAAAAAACAATTTAATTGAAGTTTTTGATCATATCGATTATTTATTATCTTCAGGTTTAGGCAATGGTTTAAAGAATTTTGTAATTTTTTCTTGCTTGGCAGTTTTTAAAAGTTCCTTCAATTTAGACTGATATTCAGCAGTGGCATTAGCAATTTGCCTCATAAAAATAAGACTTCGTTCCATAGACGGATCAATTTTCATAAGAATTCACAAAGCTGATTTGCCATTCTTAAACCTTCAGTAAGATTTTTCAAATTAAATGTCACGTTTCCGTGCTTGTTGAAGCCTCTTCTTCAATGAGCTGTGAATTTAACATTTCCTCCAAGTCGGTTTCAGTCAAATTTCATCTTGTGATTTAATCAACTCCTGAATGTCATTGTGATGATATGTATGCACCGATATACCGTATAGATCCGGAAATAAAGAAATCTTTCACCGCGAATATAGGAATTGGGTCGCATTTTTGAAGTGAAAACTTTAGCATCGTTGTGATTTAAAAGTCGATGAAACAAAAAAGTGACAGTAAAAAGAGACAGACACATACATTCATAAGATTTAACGTGGCAGAAAATGAGATAGGATGCATTATACATTCGAAATTTTACATTAGTCTCATTATCTATTATTAGCATTGTATCGGGGATGAAGCTGTCTTCTGTAATACAGTTTTTTAAACTAAAACAGAAGACAGAGAACTCTCTCTTCTTTGTTCCCATGTTTTATTTATAATAAAAAGATTTGATTTGATTTGATCTTAAACCCAAAATTTTTGATGGTTTCACTTCTACCACGTGTGAATTGCACACATTTTTTTTTACAATGCCGAATTTCTTGAAAACTAACGGATTTTTTTTTAAATCCGCGTATAGTGAATACGCGAATGAAGGAAGCGCGAATAAGGAGCTTTTACTGTATTGAATAGATAATGCGAGTTCACCTACTTTGCGTGTCCTTAGTTGGAGCTGCTCCTACTTTTACGGTTCATAAAACATGGCCGGTTTTGCAGTAGCACGTCAGCAGCACTTACCAGCGGCGCCTTTGAATCGGCTGAACGCGGTGTATCTCGTAACCTGCTCTCGGGACGTCATAGTAAGTACAAAAATTTGACATGCTTGGTTTACATATAAATTGACGCACTTGCGTTATCTATTCAATATAGATCTGTGGGTTTAGTAGATATTGAACAGGCAAATGAATGAAATGTTATTGATTATACTTATTTGCTTAATTTAGAATTGGTAAACTTACCACTGACGAGTTCCATGACGAGGAAAAGCCACTCGGGGCTATCCTGCTCCTCGATAAGAGAAACTATGCGCGGGTGACAGAGCTTCCTCATCACTCTCACCTGAAAACGACAAAGAGTTTATGTATAAACACTATCCTCATATACATTTATATTTGATCGATTACTATTGATGACGTATGACACAGAAACGTGGTCTTGATGAAGGCTCAAGGTCGTTCAGCGTGCTATAGAGAAAGCTATGCTTGGTGTTTAATTACGAGATTGAATAAAAAATGGGGAGATTCGAAGAGAAACCAAGGTCTCAGACATAGCACAAAGGCTTAGCAAGCTGAAGTGACAGTGGGCGGTTCATAGCTCGAAGAACTCACGGCTGTTGGGACAGAAAGGTTCTAGAGTGGAGACCACGAAAGACGACCTGATAAAGTTTAGCGAGAGACAAAATCGGTCGCTCTGAAAATCTATGGGAAAGCCTAAGTGCATTAAGCAGTGGACGTATTATGGCTGATATGATAAAGATGATGGTGATTTACCTCAGCTTCAACGTAATGCTCCTTTCCTTTGCACTTCGCCTTGTCAATTACTTTGAGAGCATGTTCTTTGCCCGTAGTCTTGTCTTTGCAAATCCGTACCACAGCAAAGTTGCCATCGCCTGCAAATTACGTAATTAAAAACTCGATAATTGTAGTGGAGTGGTGTTTTTTCGTGAATTAGAACAACTTTTTGATGTTAAAACTATAGTAATACCGAACGATGCGCGGAGACAGGGGTGTTTGTGTGTATCAGTTCAACTGGCAACTCAATGTCCCGTTTGCGCGCTAGCGAAGGATCTATGCTTTATTTATGGAAATAAAGGTAAGTTTTTTACATGCATTATTATATTAATGTTCTTGGAATTATGCTTAAATTAATCTGTGTATATTTTTTATTTCAGTTTCGCGAGGTACTTCGTCTACAATAACTGACTACATTATTTTAAGACACAAGCTTCCAGCCGTGTATCAATAAAAACATAATCCTTCGCGCAGTTGTGTAAAACAAACTTCATCGAAATCGGTCCTGCCGTTAAGTCATGAAAACTTAACAAACAGATACGAGTTACTTTCGAATTTATAATATTAGTATACCTACTACAAAAGTGAATAATATGAGATTCAACCCTCCGTGACGTAGACACATCAGCGATAATGCTACTCATTTATAAATAAAATTTCATTCATAAAAATCTATAAATATTACGCTTAAGTATAGGTAAACGGGTCATCGTACGTAATACAGTTAGATAACATAAGACATTGCCACATATTGCGTGCGAAATAAGGAAAATGTATAATTAATTGATATTCTGTTTTAGTATTACGATGTAAGTATTAGTGCGGCATTATTCATTATTCTCGATGGTTTGTTAGAAGTGTTACGTTATTTAATTAAATCTACATTTCCTGGTACAATTATTGACTGAGACTATGAAAATAAACAATTTCGTATATTTTTTTTAGCAAATGGCGACAACGAATGACAGGTTTACGCCCAGTAGTGGGACGAGAACGGCTTATTAAGATGACGATATATCTGCGAATGATCCTACCACCTGCGCCAGTATTTTTAAGCGTTGAACGTCTACTTTTACCATAACAACCTAACATTCTTTCAGTAATTACAAATTACTTTTCTGTATTCCGGTTAAAAAATTCTAAGCACAAAATATTTGCCCATTAATACCAACCACCTATGCTATTTTTTTTGAGCCGCATCATTTGTCTGTTTGATAAACAATTGACGTTAGTTATACCACGGCTGCGCCAGACAAAAATTGGAACACGCATTGCAAGCAAATGTGTTAAGTACTGTAATTTATATCTTGAACCGTGTTGGCCTAGTGAGAACGCTGACTTTTGATCTAAAGGTCGGAGATTCCAATCCCAACTTGCACTTATGGATTTTTTCTATTCGAAAATGTATGTGCGCATTTATACGTGCCCAAAACGGTAAAAGAAAACATCGAACTCCCAGCTTAGTTAACACTGTATTTATCATACTTATGGTTAAGGGTTATGGCTCGAATACATCAAATCCGTATTTTTTTTATTTCGCTAATAATAAAATAAAAAATAATAACTACACACGCAAATAATTTCAAGTTGCTCGGATATTAATGTTGACATTGAGAATTCACTTTTGATTACTTATACAGAGAAACGCCATCTGCATTGTTAGACACCCCCCATTGTTAGACGTTTAAAGGCATCAGTAGCAGTGACTTACCAATAATACTGCCGACTGTGTATTTCAACCGCAGCGGCTGCGGCAGTTGCGGTGCGATGGCGCTCTCTACTGCGTCTCCCGCGGCGCCGCTCCCCGCCTCGCTTGCTGCTCGCGCCGCGCCGCCGCCCGCCTTCACCGGCATACGGGGCTTAGGACCACTCCTGTTTATAAACCAATATATGTAAATATAATGCGAGACATTTCACACAACGCCATCAAGCCACAAACTAAGCAAAGCTTGTACTATGGGAACCAAATAACTGATAGAATACATAAATCCTTATTTTTTTTTGTAAATACATACATAAGTATGTATTAATGTATATAGAGAAACAACCAAACTAGGAACAAATATCTGTAGATCATGCAAACATTTGTTTCACGGTGGGAATCGAACCCGCAACCTCCTGCATCTCAGACGTAACGAAATATAATTTATTTTCCATTACAGCTGTTTCTAAGAAGTAAGTCTTTTGATGTTTAAAAAAACTTGTTAAAGTCAAAAAGTAATTTCGCATACGAAAAAAGTATATGGCACATAATTGTTGTTATGAACGGCAGGAAAATAATATAAAATGTAAACATTTACCACGTGGGTTTTAGTAATGAGTATACTTTACCTGGAATTTCTTGTAATCGGTGTTTTCCTACATTGTATCACAGCCTTGCTTTCCTCGAATTCAAGCTCAAAGTCTTCCTGGTTTACCCTGAAAATTACCAAAAATGTGTTTTAGGAAATTTGACTTTAACCATCATCATTATTTCAGCCTGGCTTCACCCACTGCTGGGTAAAGGCTTCCTCTTATACCACTCTCTCCTGCCCCTTGAAAGTCTTGTCCATTGGTCTCTATCTGTGGATGTGTTAACAATGAACATTAGTCCATTTGAAATCATAACAAGTTAATCAAGGGAATAAGATTTTCACTGACTCATTGTGCATTACCTTAAATCTAACTTGACCTGGCCCAAACCGTTTCAACTCCATAAGACTCCGCGCAAAAGACTCCGAGCCACCGGTGGCCAGCGACAAGTAGTTCACGCGATTTTTCATACGTTTTGTATGAATTCGCCGCACGCGTGTGGCCGTACAGTGTAGCATCACGTGCTCCACCTTCATCCTGCAAGCATCTAGAGCCCACTAACTGTGGCCTCAGTCTTCAGATTTATTTTGTTTACCTTTCATTCCCATAAGCAAAGAAAACGTCTTCATCGTCAAAGAACTGGTGTAACGAGGTCAACGCGTTGCCGGATTGCGTGAACACTTTCCGAACGCATCCCGTGTCGAGTTTGATGCATTCTGTGATCGCGGCTAATGCGTGTTCTAATGTTGGGCTGTTGCGTTTGTTCAGTAATAATCTGCATACCTGAGGACAAAATAGTTAACTTTGGTAATAACTTAAACCCCAGACGCTGTACTAATTTCTACAAAAGTAGCTCTAAATCTTGCCAGCATCATGATTCAATTGAATAATTTTGAATCGCCAATTTACACCCGTTCCTCGAGGCCGACTTATGCGACCGATGGTTATTAACAAAAGGTTGCTTAAAATCTTACATAGCATGCGGCCGAAATTTTATGTTCTCCCTTTCAAAATCGAATACTTTACATATTACAGTGAAGATATCGCATATCTTTAGTAGACTAAAATATTTACTGTGATAAAGATGTTTCCTAATAATAATAATGGGTGATGAAAATGAGATGAGTTAACCCTATAAGTTTTAGGCATAAGCCAGCTGCCTAAAAACTTATAGGTAGCCTTGACGAATTTTATAGACCAAACCGAGATTATCGCGTACCAGTTTCCAGGATATTCATCCTGATATACCTTTTATTGTCAAACCCGTTTCCGATATTTTTGAAAATAAATGGTTATGAAACTGTAATAAAGCCAATCAGAAAAACATTATTAACAAATAACATGTCCGTATTATTTTATTAACCGACGGAAAAAGAGGCGTGTAATAAGTTTGACACCTGTGTCAAGTGTCTGCCTGTAGCATCGTAGTTTCCAAATGGATGGACCGATTCGAACGCAGTTTTTTTAACAGAAAGTTAATTTAACTTTCAAAGGTTGTCTGGAAGAGAACGCTTTTAGCGATAAGACCGCCCATTGTACCGTTGTTTATTGTTTATTTCCTTTGTTACTGTATTTTTGTTTGTTGTGCAATAAAGAGTATTTCATTCATTCATTTAACAAGAATGGTTCTAAGCTATGTCAATTTTAACTTTAACGGCTTTCTGTGTTGGGGGTTTTGTAACTTTTAATTTTACTAGTTCCGTTCAAAATCATGATCATGGAGTGAGCTTCGCTCAAGTCATGATAACTCAGTCTACTCATTTATCCCGTTAGTAAAGTTGCATTGTTTTGTTCCGGTCTGGAGCGTAGGAAGGCCAGAGAAATTACAACGTACAAACGTTATGCAACACAGGTCATTGCGTCGATAATGTATGTATGGATGTAGCAGATACGCACCCATTAACGTATGTAGGTCATTTGTTTGTTCGTCGATTACGAACTATGAATGTACGAAGCTACGGTCAATTTTCTGCTGTGGAAATCCTAGCAGGTCCTATTATTTCCTTGTCTCAAAAATCGTATAAGGAATTTTATCGATTACAAAATTTAAAAGTACTTATATTGAAAGAGTTGGCGCAATGCATGTCGTCAATGGATTCTAGATGGAATGGTGGAAATTTGTCGAGGATTGAGATGGATAGAATGAATTGGGAGAGGCCTTTGTCCAGCAGTGTGAAGGTAGGTTTACACCATGAAATAAAATCGCATTCAAAACAGTCCATCCGTTGGGACCTATGATGCCACACACCGACAAAGATTTATAACTATAAATTTATAATAAAGTCCATTTGAGGCGGAGGGTTAAAAATGGTATGAGACGTTTTTTATAATTTCTGCTCAGACAAATAACACACGTTGCTCGTGTGGTGTGCCTGGAAGTGTAAGTAGGTATCTCGACAATACCGTGTAGTAAAGCAAAAATAAATTATCTACCCATTCACAGTTCCATACAAGCTGTACCGACTAATGCGGAAAAAATAATTTAGATACCGCAATGCACGCAGGTGGCTATTTAACATTTGATTGATCAGAAAATTTTGGGTAGAGCAGTTCCTCAACATTTCTCGACTATTTACATATCTATAGGTACAAAACTGTATATTATACCATACATACTAAGTTCGTCGCATGTGTGCTATCAGAACTTCAGCAAACATAACGTCATAAGGAGTAACGATTACCAGTGGAACGGAATAGAGCTATAGCAAAAGCATGTTGTATTTCCCGGGTAGCATAACCGAAATGAATATTATTCCTTTCATTCGAATCTTTTCAGCAGTTATGATGAGAAAGACTTATCTCGTACTAACTTTTTCATTATATTGGTATGAATGAATGAAAATTCTTTATTATACCTTACAAACTAAACACAACAGATATAAAAATACATAATAAAAGTAAGCATAATGGGCGGTCTTATCGCTTAACAAAGTGATCTGTCCCAGACAACCTTCTGATATATGATATATTAGATATGATTCTAGTAACCTAATCACCTACATTAGCGATAAAATATAGTGAACGTGATTTGTTGTAAGAACGTGAGCAAACATAAAACTGGTGTTTGAAAATCGTAAAATCACAATGTAGCATCATTGTAAGGTATGATAATAGGTAGATGACCATGACCGCTGATAGGGAAAATAAACTTAGATATACCACCTTTTGAGTCGCCAACAACTCGTTTCTCTTTGAAAATCACACCTTCAAAAACAGATGCCTTTAAAGGAGCCCTAAGTTATAAATCGGGAATTTGGCAAAAATATTCTTTAAGATTTGTTTTTTTTAATAGAAAGCTAGCTAGCTAAGCTAGAAACTAGGGTGGTTTATAGATATTTATTTTACTTTTTACGGTGTTTTTTCAAGAGACGGGGATTTTTTTTAAACATGCAAAAATTAACAACAAAATTTATTTATACTTTTTGAGTTTACTTAGTCTTTTGCTCACTTTTCCCGACTATCCCAGATACTGTTAGGGTTAGCCTTAATTTTTTTCTTTACTTCCCTCTATTAGAGTAGTTCCGTTTGCGTCAAATAAATGTAAGTAGTTTTTACACCTTCAAACTAATAACACCACTTTTTTCATCGGGGGAGCCACAACAACAATGTACTAAACTTTGATACGTAGGTTAGTAGGGTACATGCATTATGCACGTTACTTGATACGAATCTCGATGATCTTGATGATCTCGATGCTAAACCACAGATCTACAGTACATATCAGGCATCGTATGCGTGATGGAAATTATTGCTAAGGCATAACATAATATTTATTGATACTTATGTCTAAACTGGTCCCTAATTGCCTATAGATAGATTGATATATAATTATTTATTATTACACCATAGGTACTGAGAATTCTAGTAAGAACCGTTGCGCTAAAAATCTAGGTAGTTATCCTACGCAGTGTGAGTCTTAAAGTGATTTCGAAATGCAAAACAACAAATTTTATTCAGGCAACAGTTTTGCAGATATGGTTATACGCAGCGAATTTTTACAAAATCAATTTAATGCCTTTAAGTACAGTATAATTAAGCCAATACATCTAAAAACACGACTATAAAGTGTAAAAAGAACTAGGGTGATGTCTCTTACAACATCCTTAGTTACGTACAGTTTTGTGAGTCTTCATAATATGCACTTAAGAAATTTTAACCAGACCCAATTTTATTTTTACTAAAAACGGGATATTTACCATGATTTGTGAGTTCTTGAGTAAACATAACTCAAGAACTCACAAATCATGGTAAATATCCCGTTTTTAGTACAAATAGTGTTAATAACCATGATAGTTTCAAAAGTTGGACCCAATTTTACCGACGAAAAAAAAACAAAGTATTTTTTTCTGGGTTTTATAAACCTTAACTTTTTTAGTAGAGCTATTACTCTATAAGAGTTCTAATTTTTGGTATCAAATTGATTTTGTATTAACATAATTTGCTGCGTTTAACCGTATGTGCAAAACTGTGGCCTGAAGAAAATTAGTTGTTAATACATATTCAAGCGAGATGGGTGAGATTAGCGAAGGATCGTGGTGGATGGCACAACATGCGGAGGCCTATATACCCAACAGTGGGTGAAGTCGGGCTCTGAATGATGATGATGTTGAAATATTCAAAGATATTGAGTGGAAAAGAAAAGTGTTTACATGCATTTCGAAATCACTCTTAATATTATAAAATCCAAAAGTTACGATGATTGTTTGTTACTTAGTCACTTCGTAACGGTTGAACAGATTTCGATAAAATTTGATAAACAGGTAAATTAGGACCTGGATTAAAACATAGGCACTACACTTTTTTTGTTGACAAACCATGCGTGCGCGTGCGCCACAGGCGGCAACTAGTTTTTACTTAATCTTGAAATAAACACATATGAACGAAAGAGAGTGGTCTAATGAGTCAATTTGCATTTTTGAAGTTTTTTTCCACCCTGTACGCTTTGAAGAGTACGTAAACGGTGTTTTAAATTTATACTTGATAAATATCCATGTGATTAGTTACTAGGTACTTATCTAATTAGTAAATGAGGTATGGCAATTACCACGAGAGCTACCGTTGCGTTTAAGGTCGTTGACCGTGAGTGAAAATTAGATCACGTCACGTCAAATGAGTTATTTTTGATGACGGTGACGTTATGATTTCAACACGAAAATGTGATAGCTGACAAAACACTGACACCTCATTTAGTCGCTAAAGCATGACCTCATTACAGAAATTAGTAGATTTCATGCTCGACTTTCTCACTTTAAAATTACAGATGAGTTCGCGAGTTTTGTGTTATAATTTATCATCTTGGTATTCTAAATACGTCAAAGAAGTAAGCAAATTCTTATGAAGATATGAAATGAGTCATACGCTATTATAAACTTACAGAAGAATTTGAATAGTTGTCTCCAAGACTAAGCATTTAAAAGTACCTATATCTGAGTACTCTCCCGACCCTGTGTGTTTTATATATAGTTTGCTTTGTATATAGGTTTAGTTGCATAAAATAAATTGGGTTTGACATTGACAAAGTACATAAATATAATTTGTTTATAGAAACTGAGTTATTACTCACCGCGCCCGCCGCAGTTATCAAGCGCGTCTTTTAACTACATTTCCATAGTTCATCAAAAAGTATTGAATATTACCTTTCGAGGTTTCACTCCATTTCGTATAATAGTAACTATCCGCGGTCTAACCGCGTTGTCTCCCGCCGGGCTTACTCGCGCTGTCCCGTTACCGGTAGCATTTCCACTACCATTCGACTGAAATAGATATAACTTCATTAAAATAGGAAATTTAGGATGTGGTATTTAATTACCCAATGTTGATAGAAGATCAAACTTTTTGGGAACAAATGCAGTTTAATATTTATGAAACCGATCTCAGTCTGAATTGAAAATATACATACAGGATAAGATGAATTAGTTAACATCCAAGCAATTTTAAGGTTTTTACAGATGGACATAGCCGCATGTTTTGGATTATGGACATAGCCGTTTTACGTATTTCTCATCAGCTTACTAATTCACCCTGTATAGATGATATTGAATATAACAAGTCTTGTAAATTATTTTTTTACAGATTTTATTCAGTTATGTAATACTTTAATAATTATCTTACTAAAGTGTATTTTAATTTGAATGTGTCAATTATATTTGATGTTTTATGGCAAAAATAATCACCGGCAAAATTCGGGACACTCTATGTATGGCTGCCCGTGCTGGGGAGGGACTTGCACTGTCATTCAGAGACTCTGGACCGCTCAGTCTGAAAGACTGGGGTGTCACTGCACTGGCTTCATAGTCTATGCGTTTAAAGGGTTCACCGAATCCACTACATACATATGACTGACCATCTTCAAGATCATCTAGTTTTCCTATCTGTAATAAAAGATAAGATTATTTAAGAAATATGGTGAGAAAGTTTATAGGTGGCTATACAGGCGATGGTACTTGAATCAGTTATTATAATACTAACCCCATTGCACTTGCCTTCGATTTTTTGGTTCTAGGACATGCTGGTTTCCTCACAATGGTTTATGTATATGTAAAATGTGCACATATATTTTATGAGGATGTTGGGGTATATCCCACACGGCCGCCATGGCTATAATTATCTAGTAAGTACCCATTTTAGTTTGATGGGAGAACCATGAGAAAATTCTAGTGGAAATGCAAATAATAACTCACTTTTCTACCCTCAAGAGAGTATATTGTTCGTACACCACTTGGCAGAGTAACATTATCTACAAGTACTCTTGTCAAATCAGCTGTCAAGCTATCGAAAGACCTGAAATAAGGATCTTATTACAAACTAATAAGAACTACTTTTACTTTTTGACATTAAAACATTTTAGAAATTTTCAAGTTTAACACTGTGTGATATAGAATATTTGAAACTATATTACATTATTTACATTTATAAAGTATCAGACAGGATTCAGCAATAAAATGTTTGTGTAAATCTTGTTCGTAATTTTTTCATAATTCATTTATTAGCTTCAATGTGGTTTAGGTATAACATAGATCTTACAAAATATTATTAGAGTGGCTCACATTCCATTATTGTGAATCATAATAATTTAAATCTAATTAAATTTTTGGTTTGCTTTGAAGCACTAAAATGATTTCATTTTAAATTATTTTCTCACATAAATGAAAAGTAAGTATCTCTTGTTTAACCATAAAGCAACTAGTTTAATGACAACAAACTCACAGTGACTTTATAAATTAAAGGGATGCCTATGATACTATAGAACAGTGTAGTAAATATGCATCTAGCCTTATGTACTCGAGTTGAAAGGATATCCATGTGATAACAGAATAAAGTGAAAGATAGTAGATAGATATATCTATCATATCCTGTGTCCATATGCTCATGTACTTTTAGAGTTAAAGTGTTAGGGGTGTTTATTTATTTTGAGAATGTCAGAATAGGGTAAAGTTGATTAATAAGGTGTGAATTCAATTGCTAATGGAATACCAATTGACGTTAACACTCTATTGTATGCATGAACACAAAAGAAAATATGTGTATACCTAAACCAGCAGGTAAGTAAGGTACGGGCAAAAGTGAAAGTGTCTAAATAGTTCTAACTGGAATTCAGTTGGAAAGTGTTTTAAAACAAATTGGACTCACCTGTATCGCTCTGGCAAGACTGGAATTATAACACCTGAATAGAATTTATCACCGTTTCGAAAAAATCTGACTCGTTTTGCTTTCCGCGCTGGTTGTGCTCGAAGCAGTTGAACATTACGTCGGCTTGTCCTAGTTTTCAATATTTCAATATCGCTTAAATCTTTTTCAAGCTCACAAACTGAGCTGGATCGGCTGCCGCTACGGCTCAAGTTGTTTTCCATCTGGAAACTATAGAAAGTTACAGCAAATTGACGAAGTAGCGGATCACTTTTTTTACACAATTTTACTAACCCTCACTAACCTTTTTGTTTTGCGTACTACGTGGTTACTTTTTAGGATATTAAGTTTAGTGTCATCACTTTTATAGTAGTTTCATTTTGCTCTCTAGAGTAGAAAGCGTTATCGTTTAATTACACTGAAGATATTTCAGTAAAATTCATGAATCACACAAAAATCAACGAGACACACACCACCACAACCAGTCAAAGTGAATGAATGAATGTAATGAATGATTGAACACTTTGCAAATTAACACAATGTCAAAATTTGGGAATGAATGGAAATAGATAAAAGAATACAATAGAATAAAAGTTATTTAAAAATATATTTTTTTTATACATAATAAAATGTTTACTGGCCTACCATTGAAAACATAAATTAAACTTTTATGCAAAAAAAGCAAAGTGGTGTACATACTCGCAGGACAGCTGGTAAAAAGTTGAATCTTGGTAGAATGTACAAGTACTAAGTAGCTCATTATAAAGTCATTGTCATTCTGAATGTTTGCCAGAAATAAAATCAAAAAAGAAAAATAATTGTGTAATTGTGTAAGGTATAATGTAACAGGAAAATGTATTTTCTCAGGCGAAACGCTCAGGTATTTATGAGTATAATTTGAATTATGTTCCATAGGTTATTTTGCGCCATTTCTATTTGTGCTCGGGAAACAAACTATAAATTGGGTTCCTTACATTTTTATGTATGGTAACTGGAAAAACAGGTGACGCATTTACCATCAATTTCGCATGTCAAAAAAAGTACAAGACAAAGAGTGTGAATATTTTGTATTTTTCCACGTTTAGATAAATTTTTGTGCAAGATGTCTTCAAGAAAAAAGGTTCTACTGAAGGTGATTATCCTCGGTGATAGCGGAGTTGGCAAAACTTCGCTAATGAATCAGTTTGTCAACAAGAAATTTTCCAATCAGTACAAAGCAACAATAGGCGCAGATTTTCTCACGAAAGAGGTAATCGTTGATGACAGAATCGTCACAATGCAGATTTGGGACACTGCTGGTCAAGAGCGTTTCCAGTCCTTGGGGGTGGCGTTCTACCGCGGGGCGGATTGTTGCGTATTAGTGTTTGACGTAACTGCCCCCAACACGTTCAAGTCCTTGGAGAGCTGGAGAGACGAGTTCCTGATACAGGCTTCGCCAAGAGACCCGGACAACTTCCCCTTTGTCATATTAGGCAATAAAGTCGATTTGGACAACCGTGCAGTCTCTGCCAAACGTGCACAGCAGTGGTGTCAGAGCAAGAATGATATCCCGTACTTCGAAACCAGTGCCAAAGAAGCAGTGAATGTTGAATTAGCATTTCAGACTATTGCCCGCAATGCACTAGCTCAGGAGACAGAGGCAGAACTGTATAATGAGTTCCCGGACCAAATCAAACTAAATGCCAATGACAATGCACGCAACAGGGATGGTGACAACTGTGCATGCTAGGCCTTGAAATGCTACACCGCCGGCGATTTAATAGATATGGAATTTTATAAAGTTAATACATTTTAGTATAACATAACAAATAAGTTTATCAAATGTTTCTTTTTATATTATCATCATGTAAAAATGTATAGAAATGTTAGGTATCACAAGGTTTGAGCTGATTGTTTGTTATGCACATTATGAAGATTGATTGAAAATTACAAATATGCAGATTATTTTGCTAATACTGTTTGAAGTACCTTGCAATTTAGCAAATATTTGTTGGAATTCTGTAAAGAAAATTATTTCTCGTTACATAGCATTTATGCAAATTTCTGTTTAATTAGTTGATCAACTGCTCTACTTTTTAGTTTACTATGGCTAATTTGTATGGGTAGATAAAATAATCCATTCTATAATGTGATTATTTGCTCATTATTTGTTTTTCATAATTTGTTCCACTTTTACTGCACTGTACAAGCTGTGTTATAAAAATATTGTTATTTTTTAAATTGAGGTTAAATTACATTTTTAGCCATCTTCCGCGTTACTAATAATCTTGTGTTCTAGGAATTGTTACACTGTGTTTTGTCTCATTCAGGTTTGAAAGTCAATGCAAAAGACAATACACGGTCTAACTAACTTTTATTGTTGAGAATTTATTAGTTACCCAGCTTGGCTTTGGTGATATCAAATTTTGATAAATACATTTGTAATTTATGTAACAATGTGCGTTTAGTTTGGAATAACATTTTGATAGGTTAAATGTGATAATGAGCTGGTTTTCATTTTGACTATGCTACTGTCGAAATCAAAAAATTATTTGTTAGAATCATTCTAGAGTCAAGCTCACAGCAGCTTACAGTTGCAATAATTATCAAATACTACAAAGATTGAATCAAAAAAGATCCTATTCAAGTTTTTCCTTATTTTATACCAAATGATTCTATGAATGAATTTGCCACTAAAATCTGAACTTCAACAAATGTTTCTGTATATATTTGGATTTAAATTTTTAATTATAAGTAGTTAATTTATGGAGATACATGGGTGTCTTGGGATAGAACAAAAACATGTAACTAATAACATTGTACTGTGACTCATAAAGTCATCACATGACATCAGAATTACAAGCAATACTCTATCTTTTATCCTAGTGTATGTTAAAAGCAGCTTAAAGCAATGCCTAATACATAAAACTGCTTTTTAGTATTAGGGGTGTGAAGTTTACATGACATCTGAAAATTCAGTGTTATCACCAGTTGTATTTAATCGAAGTATATAAGTTATTTGATACAAACAGGATAGTATATTTTTTAAGTTCACCAATAACCTTGCCTCTATAGATAGGTAATGTTCAAACTGCAAGATGCACTGAAGGGCAGTGCATCGTAAGGTACCTACGGAGCAATGCTTTGTTATTGCCGATGGTTACCTCTTAACATCAGGTGGGCCATTTGCTAGTTCCAAGTCCTAGTTGTATAAAAATATTCCTCTGACCTTTGTAGAATTGTACTCTACCAACAAGTATGTAGGTAGACTGATTATAAATCTGCAGTGTGCAAGATCTTATATTACTCTAGAATTTCATAATCTATACCTAAACATTCTCACAACTTGGTTAGCATTAATTTTATTATACTTTATCCATTTGTTTATGTTAATCATAGTTATGTGAGGAGTAAATTTAAGATAGAAAAGTAACTCGTAATGTACGCTGTATATGCTGTAATGGTTGCTTTTAATTTTATATCAATAAATAAAAGTTATCAAAATTCTTTGTTTATTATGCTATTGTGATACAGTTCCAACTTTCAAAGTATTGAATCTAAATATAAACGAAGGCTAAATAATGATTTAAAAGGATTTCCAGAGTAGGGCTTCAAAAAAAAAATAAAGATAAATCCATTTAGGTAGGTAAGTAGGGTACGTCACCTAACACCTGAGCCTTATACCACACAGGGAATTAATCTATATCTACTATTATTATAAGTTTGATGCCGACATCAAGCTTATAGACCGTGTTCCCAACATCGAGCGAAGGGAGAAGGTCAAAAATTTTGGGAATAGTATAACGGAGCTAAAATGGAGTTGGGCATGACACCTGGCAAGACGAGGTGACGACAGGTGGAGAAAGGCGCTAACTGAATGGCGTCCACGACGATGTAGCAAACATCGCGGGTCGAACCTGGTTGAGGCTGGCAGTTGACCGTGGAGAATGGCACAGGCAAAGAGAATAGAATAGAATATATTTATTTGACAGCTGCGAGCCAGCAAGAGAGGCCCAGCAGTGGGTGAAGTCAGGCTGCGGATGATGATTATTATAAATTCAAAATTTACTCTGTTTGTTTGTTACGTTTTCACGACGGCTGGACAGATTTCGATGAAATTTGGTATTTAGATAGATTATAACCGGTATTGGGGCAAATTTTTACCTGACTGCGCAAAAGGAGGGTAATGTTTTTATTAACAAATAACGCGTGCGAAGCCGCGGGCGGGTCAGCTAGTGTTACCATGTTGCTACACGGGAAGGCATAAAATATTTTCCCCAAAAAACTAAAAATTGACTTTCAAGTTATGTACCGTAAATATAATTACACTAAAAACTCCGAGGAAGTTTTTATACGCACATATTTTTTACAAATAGAAAAATCCACTTGTGCACCCGACCTTCGGATTGGAACACCCAATATAATTTAAATGAATTCATCAAAATCACCAATAGGCGGAGATATTGTGGAACGGAAAAAAAAGAAGCTTAATTAAGAACCTCTTCTTTTTTGAACACGTTTAAAAATGATGCGTTATGTAGCACGGTAGCACTAAGTATTATTTCTTCTATGGTAATATGTCATTTCGTTGGCAAGTGAGTTTATTTCACTTGGCTGGACTGGAGCAATTCAGGCATTCGCTATAAAGGTGCTCAGAAGAAGAATGTCGTTACAGGATGCGCATGCGGGCGGGCGGGCGCGGGGGCTGGCTCAGTGTTTCAGCCGGCATCGCTGGCCGCTGTTCAGTCTCGCTTGTGACATGAAAGGGCGCGATCCTTTACTCTTATCACGGTGCTTCGAGCAATGCATCACCATGAACAGCCGACAGGGAATGCATGTAACGGTAAGTGAACTAATATCATAGTATATCTGATTGAACAATAACGGTGTCATCTGGCGTAATATCTGTATAATGTTGCAGAATTAGCTTGTTTCAGTACATGTTTAGGTAGGTACCTATCTACTTAGATGTAGTAAGTGTAATACAATCCTATCTTTTGATCACCCTACCCTTTTATCCAACCCTTGTTGTATCTTACCGTTTTCTAATGTCCTTGTAGGTTTATTATATCTAGGTACCTACTGAATATAGGTAAGTAATAACACTTAATTCTAAAAACAGTTAGATAAAAATATGTATCTTACATGTACTTTTTCATGAAACAAGCCCATAAATCTACATTTTAACCCTTGCATTTTTTATTTATGCATTCCCGTGCTTACCTTGCAAACCTTCTACACATAGAGCCATTAGATGGTACCTACCACCTGGTCTTACTTTAAGAGGGTCTACGGATTTTTATACGAATGATTAGAAATGAAGGGGTAAGAAGAGCTTTTAAAACTTTGATATTATCAAGGTTATTACACATTAAACCCGGCTTGCACAACGATCCCTAAACCTATTTAGCGACTAAACATGTTTAAATATGACGCAAAATCATCTTTAGCCACTAAATACGTTTAAGCATCGTTACGCAAGTCACCCTAAGTCGTAGATTTGGAAGGTACAGGAAAACTGCACCTTTTTTTCCGTATCATAGTTACTATTGAATAAAGAAAGATTTACTGTTTGTTGATAAAATTCTGGCATGGGTTATGCGAGCCCGACACGCACTTGTCCGATTCTGAAGTAAAAATCAACCCCTCATTGCGCTAGCAATTGGGGATAAATGACAGACTTAATGCCTATAACTTCTAGACCTTGACAACTGGAATTCTTTAGGTCAGGAATTAGCCAGTAGGTATCCATTTTTATTTTTAGTTTAATTTTATCATTTGCTCCTCCTCCATATAAACTAAAGCTATGTCAAATTTCACACTCCTCCCTGCGCGATATAAACCTTAAAAATGGGAACAAAGTATTTTTTATCCACGTATGTATGTATACAAAAATGTATTTTATATACAGGGTTACAGGAAAAATCGTGCTAGATCCGTTAAGGGCGTGGAGTACCCATCATTTCTGACTTATTTCACTATGAAACACCCTACCCTAAACTTAACCCTTTTCGAGATATTCGACTTTTAATTTTTTTATTGAAAATTGCCGATTTTTAGGCTACTAAATTTATTTTTGTTTATTTTGTGTTTCTTATTATTATTATTATTGCATTTTTACATGTGTAATATAATAAGATGCTTTAGGACGTCAATCATTAAAATAGTGCATAAGTTAATTGAATAGACCGTAGTAGACAAGTGAAAGTTAAGAAATAAAAAAATATATTAGAAAGTTTATTTTTCTCTAAGGGATATCTAAAAAAAATATTATGGCAATGGTTCGGCAGATGTTTTTTAAAATATCTACGTTTCATCAGCTATCTAACGAGGTATAACAATCTAGGGTTTGTATTACATTTCGTGGAAAAAAGAAGTGTCAGAGACTGGCTGGACACAAATTATCCAAACAAATGGATAGGACGAGGTGGACCGTTGCCATGGCCAGCAAGAAGTCCGGACCTAACCCCCATGGATTTTCACGTGTGGGGGTGCATGAAAAGTCTTGTGTACAGCGAGCCGAATCCAGTTTCGTCTGTGGAAGACTTACGAGAAAGGATTGTGGATGCAGCCAATAAAATGAGGACCACGTTAACCACTGGAGTAGTAAAGACTGGTCTCCGTAGAAGGATGCGACAATGTATCAGAAATAGAGGCGGCCATGTTGAACATGAACTGTAGAATAAGAAAAAGTTGTGTGAAAATCTTTAATAAATGACATTTCATGCTTACCTATTATTTTATTTTACTTTTTAGGGCTAAGTATAAATTTTCTTCTCCACTGTCGCCTATAAAACTAAACTTTTTTCAATGCATTTGAATAAAACCCTAGATTATTATACCTCGTTAGATAGCTGATGAAACGTAGATATTTTAAAAAACATCTGCCGAACAATTGCCATAATATTTTTTTTAGATATCCCTTAGAGAAAAATAAACTTTCTAATATTTTTTTTTATTTCTTAACTTTCACTTGTCTACTACGGTCTATTCAATTAACTTATGCACTATTTTAATGATAGACGTCCTAAAGCATCTTATTACACATGTAAAAATGCAATAATAATAATAATAAGATACACAAAATAAACAAAAATAAATTTAGTAGCCTAAAAATCGGCAATTTTTAATAAAAAAATTAAAAGTCGAATATCTCGAAAAGGGTTAAGTTTAGGGTAGGGTGTTTCTTAGTGAAATAAGTCAGAAATGATGGGTACTCCACGCCCTTAACGGATCTAGCACGATTTTTCCTGTAACCCTGTATATTAATACATTAATCTATTTATTTGCTCAATGTTGGCACTAAGGTTTAGAGAACGTTAATAAACGATTCTTTGAAATTGCTCTACCCGGAAGAGTAGGAGAAAACATCTCATTTTAATATATCCCTATAAATTTCACAAGTAGTTAGTTGTTTACAGTAACGGCAGTAAATGAATCAGGTAAGTTTTCTAAGTAAAGTGACGTCTACTGTGTTGGTATTTATTCGTTTTTTTCTATACCGAACTTTTTTATGGTAGATACAAAGTATTTAAGTACCTACATTAAGCAACTGTTGCTTATCCATGACCCTGAAAGTAATTTTCATGACCAACTTTACTTTGAAACAATGACGTTGACTAACAATGAGCAACAAAAAAGATTATAGTCTTATGTACCTACCTATCTAACAACATTTTAACAATATCCTTCTTTGTTAAAGTCTCGTTATCAACATATCAGTAGTGGGACATCCACTGCTGAACATAGGCCTCCCATAGATTTTCAGAGAAACCTATCTTCTGCGGGTTTAACCTGTATTAGGTCATCTTTCCAGCAGCAGGGGCATCACTGCATCGCTGCGCTTTCCTGTAGTTTCCACTTGAAAAGATTTATGCCCCAACGGCTGTAAGTTCAGAGAGCAGTATCTAACTCAACGCCACTTCAATTGCTAAATGGGCTATGTCAGTGACTTTACTTTGTCTACGGATCTCTTCATCAGCTATAGAACGTCCACTGCTGAGCATGGCCTCCCCCATAGATTTCCACCGTAACCGATCTTGCGCGGCCTGCACCCAACAGCCCCCAGCAACCTTTATCATGCCGTCTTTCCATCTAGTGGGGCGCTGCGCTTTCCAGTGCGTGATCTCCACTCTAGAATCTTGATGCCCCAACGGCTGTCAGAAAGGTCTTCGAGCTATGAGCCGCCCACTGCCACTTCAGCTTGCTAATCCTCTTGGTATCTTTGACCTTGGTGTGTCTACGGATCTCCTCATTTCTGATTCTATCTTGTAGAGAAACACAAAGCGTAGCCCTCTCGTTAGCATGCTGAGTGACCTTCGTCATCATCATCATCATCATCAACCTATAGCAGTCCACTGCTGGACGTAGGTCTCTCCCAGGGTGCGCCATTGAGCCCGATCCTCAGCTCTTCTCATCCAATCCTTGCCAGCCACAGCGCGCAAATCGTCACTCCATCTAGCCGGAGGGCGTCCTACACTTCGCTTGCCTAGACGTGGTCTCCACTCCAGAACACGTTTACCCCAACGGTTATCGGTTCTGCGGCAGATATGACCGGCCCACTGCCACTTCAGCTTGCTGACCGTCTGAGCTATGTCGATCACCTTGGTTCTCTGTCGGATAACCACGTTTCTGATTCTATCCTTCAGAGAAATTCTGAGCATAGCCCTTTCCATAGCTCGCTGAGCGACTTTCAGTTTGTGTTTGTGTGTTTGAGTGACCTTGAGCCTTCATATTATACCCATAGTGAAAGACCACGTTTACTGTTTACGTTTACGACCCATACAGAATCGTTTAGTAAAGCTAGATTTTTTAACATAGACGCTCCTATAAAATTTTATGTGTGAGGTGATCTGCATTGTCTTTTAAGTGACCATAAGGATAAACGTGACAATATGATCATGTAAAGGCAAGATCATATTCGTAGTATGCTCATATAGAGGTTGAAGTCCAATTTATAGCAGCATACCCCTCCTTTTATACAGAACACTTATATTTGTATGGCTGCACTTGATTAAACGCCTTCTTGTAAAGAATTAGAACATCGTGAACTATTGTGATTAGACTCTAGCCAAGTAGCGTCTCTAAAATAAATTGATTTATGAGCTTTGTTTTCACCGTAGGGATTGCATAGATGTACATTACAACGCATTGTGAATTATTTCGTTACATTTTAGCACAGTACTCGTTATGAATATGGATGGATATAAAGTCGAGGCCAAAACAGACATGGATAGAATCTGTGAAAGGAGATAATGGGTAAAAAAGGAGTGAGTACTGAGATGACAACTGATCTCTATCATATATATATAGAAGAAAACATGTTGTGCCAGCTTCATAAGCAGCGCAGGCAGAAAGATCAGGAAGGCGATGATGATGATGCCGACGACGCAAAAGGAGATAAGTTTGACGCCTATGTTAGTCTGTGTGTGTCGGAACTATTCGGATGCAATTATTTTTAATAGCAATCTAGTCCCGGCTCAAAAAGGGGGCCGGGGGTATTTAAAATGGTAATACGATTACTGTTATATTTTTTAGTCTACGTTTAATTACTTAAATAAGTTAGATGAGTGTAAACAGAGGAAGCAAGTAATGGCCTGACAGATTAACGCCTAAGTGTGTTAGAAAAACGAAATAAAAAATAACCTTCTTATAACTAGGCATATATTAAATTATAATAACTAACACGAACACACTAGACACTCAGTCCATAGACCGAGTGTCGAAGTGTGTACACAGTAGCGAAGCAACAACGAGATGCACATAAAGTTTTGCTGTCGCTCAGAGTCTGTAGACTAACGAGTGTCGTCATGTATACCTAACGTTCGATTGTTAGTCGATTCTACAATAACAAAAACAACTTCTAGCATATGTGAATAAAGCAATAATAGATCTTGTTGTCAGGATTTACACATTTTTCATGCTGTTAACCTATATCGTATTATAGTCACAATATCCCCAATATCTATAAACATAAGGTTTGTTACAGCGTACTCTTTGGGATTCAATTCCATTCTAATGTATCTTCAGTCACTTGGCTCAAACCTTTATTCGATTAAATAAGTTCTTCCAAAAACCAAATCTTCAGAAATAACATGATCGAATTTAGATTTCCTGAGGAGTTAATCATTATTAAAACTTGGTTAACGGGCAGGTACATAAATTGCCTGGTAAGATTATCAAACGCATCGAAGCCTAATGCTCCTCGGATAATGGCGTGTTTTGATAAAATTATAAGTGCCAACCTAACGATTCCAATTCCATTGATAACAGTTTAACATAACCACAGAATGATGAAGTGTAACTCAGTAGACTCAGGGTCGTTTTATTTACCTAAGCACGCTTTTGACTTTGACTTATTCCAGTCTCATCATCTGGCTGTTAGCTAAGTGCCTCACCCTCGCCTTTCATAGGTGCTGACTGCTGATCCACTGACACAATAAATAAATAAATAATGCTGGACATTTCACACAGTGCCATCTAGCCCCAAACTAAGCAAAGCCTATACTATGGGAACCAGTTAACTGGTATAATACTTAATAATAATAATAATAAAAACGTTTATTTCAGACCAGACAGATCCATAAGTTTTGTTAGTAACACAGAAAAATCTTACTTAAATAATATTGTTAGTAGGTACACAAAAAGACAAGATAAAAATGCAGTAATATTGGAACATGAGCGCATCTACTGAGATACCAGGCATGTGATTGGCTTAAGCAAAGCCATCCAGCGCCTCATGATATATGAGCTCATGTTCCCGGCAACAACGGTCAGGAAGCTGTTGGTGCTTCCACGCATGCGGCTCACCAGGGATGCGGTTCTTTTTTGAATGATTGCGTAGAAATCATCGGTACGCGCATCTGCAAACATCCCTGATGCGCTACAGAACCTTGGCAGCCCCAACAACATCCTGAAACCGTTATGGTATTGGATTCGTAAGTCATTGTAGGATTTCTGCGTATATTTGGCCCATAGACTGCACGTGTAAAAAGAGGTACAATACGCTCTAAACAGAGTAATTTTAACTTAAGTATGTATATAATTTTTTTTGTAAATACATACTTATACTTACACGACATCTTCCTGCTGCCCTTTTTCAATAAACGCTTAGACTTAATTGTAAAATAAAAGTATCTAGATAGTAAATCGCCTTTTGGTAGAAATTTGTGTAAAGTCGAATAGGTAGAGCACATGATAATAATATTTTAATAAACACGATGTATGTGACTGATCTTAAAGCTTGTTAAATTGTTACAAGTTATCGTATTCCAGAGTTCAGTAGTCCCATGTTTTCAATGACCATGAACTTATCATTATAGTATCTGCCACATTAATAAAAGGCTATGAAAAACATTGTGTGCAGACCAATCGATTTTAATAAAGACATGTGTACCTTTTTATTCAATAAGTGGCCAAGTGGAATTACAATGTATTATTACAAAGTTTTAGCTTGATATTATGAAAATCAATTTTACAATTCAATATAGGGCTTTGATGAAGAATTGGAATACGGAACTATTTGTTTAGTTTTTAGTTCAACCTGTTAGATATAAGAGTAATAGAGTTCGATAATTGTCAACGGGTTTGTCCAGGTATGTAATACCATCATACCTATATTTCTGCCGCCAAGTAGCATTGCTGTGTTTCGGTTTGAAGGTTGCCGGGGAAATTACAGGTACCTGTATGCCTCAAGTTTATGGACGCAGAGCAGTGTATCGTAGGGCACATTCCTAAGTTGCGTGACATACGAGGCAATACTTTGTTATATGCGTTGCGTACCACTTAACATCAGGTGAACCATATGCTTGTTCCGAAACCAGGTCGTAAAACAAATATACTATTATCATAATTTGGCTAATTTTATTCATTTAATTTCCCAGCAGTTATATATATTTACTAAGAAATCCTAAACACTATCCCTCTTTTCCCTATGTGTCTTGCCACACCACACCATGTATATTTTTTAACATAAACTAATTTGAAATGCCTGACACGTATTTAAAAGTAGATTAACTAAAGTATTCATTATTAAAATCGGCTACAGGAGACCTTATCTTTATTAGCTAAATGAGCGAATGACATTGTGGGTAGGGCGAAGGACATATTAATTTGTTCTCAGGGAACGGTCTGGAAGCAAGATATTTATTGTGAGATTCAAGATACTTTATTGCAGTTTTTGTTTGAATGTTTTCAATGCAATTTTTCATACGACCACGTCAGACGCCCACGCTCCTTTGCTAGACATTTCAACTCAATGTGACGCATGCGTGGAAAGTATTGATTAGTGCGATGTTGATTCCTCTTGGGACGACTTTGGGATGTTATGCTCCGAGCTTTAACAGTGACGAACGTTCATTAAAAAGATAATGACCTCCTTGAAACAGTTATTGCACAGATAGGTACTTATTGTAAATCAATGAAGCTTTGTACTGGGCATTTCCAACATCGACATGATAATTGGCAATTTTATGGCAACAAGGGGCCGTTATTGTTCTGTTCGTGGAAAATTGTACACTATATCACATGAATCAGACATTAATCTTACGGGAAATGTAGCGTAGTGTAAGCGTTCATTTTATAGTAGGCGTTTTATGAATGGGATGAATACCGAATATGTACATATCAAGTGTAATAGGTGCGTTAGACAAATTACTTATATTAAAATATGTTAATCTTTATTTATCTGTACAATACATTCTCAAATAGATTATTCCTCATTACATTGTATAATTATTTGAATAAAAATATATATAACAATTTATTTTTTGTAAGTATAAATAGAAAAAGATCAAGTATAAAAGTTAAAAAAACGACTAATTTTTTGGATGGTACACCTAGCACAGGTGGGCATTCTGTTTTGTACGTCAATGGGGATACTGGTACTTCGTAGATCCATTATATCCAACCTCTGTTGTAGGCCGGTCACATGACATCGTTCGCAATCTCAGAATAACTGACCGTCGGTTGATTCTAATTATATACAGATATCGGCTGTCCGTCTGTGTTTATCCAAAACAAATAAGAAAGTTTAAGGTTTTATTGAATGAGTAAGTAAAGGTCAACGATGAACTTTATGTAAAGGTATGAACCCTTTTAAAGCCTCAATCCGAGTTGAACCTACGTGCGTTAACTCGTAGAGGAAGATTTTGGGGTGATGTAACTTTACCCATGTTTTAGCAATGTTAAAGAATAAAACCATAATTCTACATAACGGCACTAATAAATTCGGAAACAGGGCGTCTGTTGGTCAGCAGTAGATTATAATTTAGCGTGTTAAAGTACGTGTCAGCGAGCTCGTTAGACAAGAAACACGTGGGTCGAGTAAGGACAATTCTGTTGTAATTTGCAAAGTGTGAACAACTTGAAATGATGTGGTGTTTTGTGAAGAGAGCCTGTATCAACCTTATTATTTTAGAAGGCCACAGTTTTATAAAACTTGCATACCTTTCAGATTATCACGTTTTCTTAATAGTTATTATTTATTTATTTTATTACTTTATTGCACAAAAAATACAAATTACATGTTCAAAAGGTGGGCTTAATGCTATTAGCATTTTCTACCTGCTAACCTCAGAGGTAACAAAAAAAGGTTGGCGTGCTAACTTAAAACAATATAAACATACTTAAAAACAAAAGAAACACAAATAACAATAAACTCTAATCACAGCAACAATAAATACATATACCTACTTGATATAATAATAATAATACATAGAATATATATAACAAAATATAAATATATATAAATCAAAAAATACTTAAGTATTACATAAAGTACCTACACATACTACGTTTCCATATATTTTAACAGCTAGTGGAGGACTCCAAGAAATGACTATAGACTAGTCGTCTGAAGACCGGTTTACTAGGCGCCTTTTTAATATGAGTTGGGAGAGAGTTCCATAGACCGACAGCTACCACCTCAAAAGAGTTGCCCCGGAAGGACGTTGAGTGTTTCGGGAACAAGAAGGAGAGAATCAGTGGATCTGAGTTATGTTGTTTTTCATATTTTTTTACTAACAACGATATTTTATTATTGTGAATGAAATAAATAATTGAAGTATTATTTCATCATCATTGCTGTTGGGACCATCAATGGCCATCATCAACTCGCAAAAGCATACCCACCAGAAAGCGCCCATACCAGTCTATGTAGTGTCTTTTGCATCTACGCCTGTCCTTGCAATTAATATGTTTTGCAAAAAAGCTCTTAGTACTCTCTGCTAATACAAAATTTTTCTAAATATTTTATAATGAAATGCAATATTTCAAATAGAAAATAGAAATCGATAGCTAGCTGACCGTGCTGAGTGCTGACGTACTAAATAGATATGATCGATTGATTGATGTGCTATTTTAGACTTGAACTATCCAAAAACTGGCGTCATCCACAAAATAATGCTAGTAAAGTACCTATTGAAAGAGGGGTACCATAGAATTGGTCCTTGAAATGAGGGGGAGTGTGGAAGGTCACGGCGTGAAGGTTGTTTTAAGGACGCAAAGGGAGGGTTGGCGACACCGGGTCTGACAGTATTTTCTTATAGGGATTTTCACCAAAGAATGTTAGTATTGGCACATTTACGTACCTACTCCAGTTTTAGTATTGTTTCAGAGTTGTAAGCATTATGAACAACTGAGCAAATAATCTAGATCAGGGATTCCCAAACTATTTTGGGCAAGAGATCCCTTTTCCAAAATGAACTGATACCTCAGACCCCTATAGCCAAATTACTTCAAAAATCTTATGTCTAGTCTTTTTCCTAATAACACAAAATACTTACCAATTTAAAAACTTTGGTTAAATTAGTAAACTTGACATCATTTCCTCATCAAAATTTAACAAAATAAATAGACATAAAATTCAGTAAATATCAAGTGTAATTAATAATTATTCATACAAATTACGTACAAATACTTAAATAGGTCATTATTTTTTGAAAAAAACATTAAAATCTCAAAGTAGAGATAAAAAAAAATATTTAGACCCCCGTGAAACCGATTTCGACCCCAAGGGGTCAATATCGACCACTTTGGGAATCCCTGATCTAGATCAAGTTTTTTTTTCTGCTTCATTCTTCTGTTGAAGAGGAAGAACTAGATTATGTTATATGAACAAATGAGAAACTATCATAGCTATGTTCTAATTCAACAAATATTAGCGTAGAATTCGCTATCTCAGAAGACCTCTGTCTGTGATGAGATAGGTAGCTGACTAAGATACTCCTGGGGGTTCGATTACAGCTACGGACCAAATCATTCAATCAAGCAAATTAATTTAATTCATCGCACTTCGCATTGGCACCATTATGAGTAATAAAATCTACTGAATCGACATTTCAACTCAAGTACTTGTTATAATAATTGCTTGCAGTACATAAATAGATTCTGCGGTCAAACATTCTAGCAGAATTTAACAAGCTGAATTGATTTGCGATTCGCGTAATTGGGTGTGTTGCCAAATCAGCTAGTTAGTGTAACAATTCACGAAATTATGAATCATTGCATTCTTACGTCGGTAAACGTTTAGTAACTCGATTATAAACATGTATTTGTTAAACAAAACTGAGTTAGATGCTGCACAGGAACCGTTTAATATATTATGAAATCTAGTTTACGAGAAGATACACCGAGAAGCAACCACGGTTGCTTTCAATTAGGGCTGTTCGAGGAAGCTGAGCGATGAGTGAGGAAAAATCCATCGGCAGGACTAAGATATAAGTTAATACAACATAATAAGTTAATATTAACAAAAACAATATACAATTTAGTCTCTTTGAAAAATAATATACACAATTGGATCATCTAAAGATCGTTGTAAACGAACTATAGATGGCTGAACTGCGCGAGATCACTCTACTAGGTGGAAGCGTCACACACGATGAAGATGCTATAATATTTAATTTTAAGATTAAATATCTTGCTTTGGATTGTATGTTGAGCAATATCTTATCTGACAAAAAATTTACCTTACAAAAATCTACACTTGAGTCTGGTTACAGTTTTACGTTTAGATATGCGATACGTACCTGATTATATAAATTATATAATGAAAAAACTATTATTACTCGCCGTGAGGCAAAATAAAGTGTACGCAAATTTTTTTACCTATAAAACGTGAATAACTTGAGATATAAGGTTTTTAAAACCATTTCAAAACCTTAAAAAGTCATTATTATACAGCGATGCCAGTATTTTACAAACGTAACGCTGACTATTTCAAAATTTCACTTTACAAGCACTAATTTTCTGCTATCGTTTTATCTTTATCTTTATTGCCTTGTATCAAGGTTTACAGTGGATTAAAACAGGATTTTTGTATGCACTGAATTTGTCGACCGGCCGCAAGCCGCACGTACTGCGTCGGCATTCGTGATATCTGTCTCGTGTGCCAAATTCTGCCACGTATCGTGCTACTACCGTGTCTACGAAACTGGGCCTCTTTTTTACATACAGACTAGAGATCGGATAAAAATCTACGATACAGTATTTTTTCTCTTGTAAATTTTTTTATAGGAAATCGGCTTTCTTTCATACAATTAAAAATTCATGCCAGTAAAATCAATCTTCGATAGAAATTAAGTCTACAGTGCTACGAAGTACTACGCTTTGACCCTGCTACGCAACTTGCAGTGCTACGGTCACCGCCTACGGAGCTACGAAAAAAGTAGCATATTTAAAAATGAGATAAATTTATTATTTCCAATTTTTCAACTCAAATTAAGGTTGACAATTATGAGATAATTGGCATTGATTCTGACCCTTGGACAAATTAGAAGTGTCTTAAAACCCTAGACAACAATTTTTTTCATCAAAAAAACTATTTTATAGAATCAATATATAGATAAAGAGATTCGTTTTCTGTAATTATTTTACTAAATTACCTTATATTTTGTGCGAAACAGAGACGAGATATCGAACTCGTGTCCATTGAACGGTGGGCGGCGGCGATAGGGCGGGCGGCACCCACGTGCTCGCTCGGTCCCGGAATAGACAGTCCTCGCCGCGCAACTGGTCTTTGCTCACATCTCACCGTTACCATAAACTTTTATGCATCGTAAAAATTCAACATTGAAATTCACGTGATTTAAATCAACATAGCTTCAAATCCGCGGTCATAGGCAATATAATCCTAGCTGTGATAACGTAAGCAATTTGTTTTTGCTCCATCCATTGTGTTAGAATTTAATGTGATTCGCGCAAGTGTAGTTGCACTGCAATCGTTGGTGATAGAATCATTATAAAATAGTCCTTGGTGGTCTATATTGTGAGAACGTAGATTTGTGTTCGGTTGGCCTTCGTTAGTCGGCGCCGGCGCCGCGTGGAGGTGTTCCAGTGAGTGCGCATGTGCGATGAGATGCGTGATAAACTCGCGGCGTTGTTGGAAAGCTCCGTGCAAGCGCCAGCGAACCACAGCACGGACAAGCTGCAGAATGTCGGCTACGATTCTATGCTCGTGTTCCCAAACGAAGGTTCGTATTCTTAGTCCTGTATTCGTGCGTGAATCTAATGAAAAAAGCTTATTTATTGAGATTATTTGAGTTGCCATCATCTTTGGTGATGATTAATAAATATGTTAAAAATCTATGCTTGAGTTCGATTCAGTTTTAAGTATATTTCTGGCATAAAAGGCATACACAAGTAAATTCATACAAATATGAAATCACCAATGATCTTGAAAGAGTGGACTTGTTGCGAAACTAGATGGCAACATAAAAACACACATCTCTATATTGGTCGGGGGTCACAAGGTAAAAGAAATAGCATTGCAATGCATGCTACACTGCATAAATACGTAGTTAAAACTCTTCGATTATTTTCGATTTGTTCTTAGAAGTTTGTTTTTAATAGCGAATTTAATAAATAGCAGACCAAGTCAGTGAGATGCGTACGTGACAAACTCTCTGTACTAGCGAAGCTTAGATGAAAATATATTAAAAAGAATCACAGTTACAACACACTGCAGAATGGAAAATCCAATCCAAGTTCGAGTTCCATTACGAGGCGCAGCGCATATTTAAAATTACAATGATAGTGAGGCTTTACAATGAATTCATTACAAATTTGCTGTGTTGCTAACAGTAATTACGCATCTAAAGGGAGCTAAGATATGCCAATTTATTCTCGTATTTTTACTATGATTAAAATTCACCGATTCGTAGAATTCTCTATTGACATTTACAACAAGGATAAAATCTATTATTTGAACAAAGACATCTCATATTATTGATGGAGCGAAGCGAGATCTCTAAATCAACTTGGCCAAATCGGCGTTGTACGTATGTATGTTGGTTTGTCCGAGGATAACTTTCGAAGCGTTTATCCGATCATCGTGAAATTTGGTATATAGGGAGGTAGTAATAGCGCAATTTTAGTGTGACATAAATAAGATAAAAATGGGGGGGGGGGGGTGTTGAGGTATTGGGGTTCTAGAGGGGTAAAAAAAATCAAAATGAGACTATCTGGTCACATGGCACGTCTAATAAAATTCGACCCCGTTTTTATTTTAAGTTTAAATCATGTAGTTTTAACTTATTAGCCCTAATATAAACTAAATTTTGACAAAATTCACAGGATACACCAGTGACCCCACAGTGCTGAAATTAGGTATGCGTGTAGGTTTAGTGACACAAATATAGGCAAAAGTCTGAAACCCAGAATAACTGCAATTTCTATCCCAAAAAAAAACCAATTTACATGAACTCCCGTTACCTGTAATTTAAATGAAACTGTAGGTCAAGTTGGATGGTTATCATTTCGTGGCACTATTTTGATAGTCAAAGATTACGAATAATATTTTTTTGTTTTTATGGGAGACTCGCGAGATTTCTAACTAGTGAAACTAGTGGTCCGGGGCAAACCACTAGTTAGTTAGAGTTAGTTAGTTTATTCTGAGGCAGGTAACCCCATATGGATTGTTGATGATGTGTAAAGATGCACATTATTGTATTTGTTTTGCATTGCCCTTGTTAAGTTAGCATAACTAAACACACTCGCCAGGTTTTATATCGTAAACATGTTATATGTACCTGCGCTTATACAAGGAGCTCTATTCAAGGTCTATTAATTATAGTATTTTTTTTATATTCTAGCCATTTCTGTCCGATTGCTGAGTTAAGGCATGTTAAGGTATCTAAATATCTCGATACTGTGCTGCATCAGCCCAGTCTGAGAGAAATTTGTCTAGATCGTCCCGTTTGTAGTGGTTGAACCACAAACGAGACTATTTAGACAAATTCCTTCAGAAAAAAACCATTTGATAGGGTTGTACTGCATACCAATACAGTAGATTTTGCTCCAGTAATAATGCACTCATAGATATTACTATAATGTGTGCCTATAAATATAAGAGTTATATAGATCAAGGTTGCAGTTGCAAATTAATGTCTGTTGGCAAAAATACTTGGAGTTTCGGCGTGTTTTCTGATATTTGCATACGCTACGTGGAAAATCGTATTTTTTGAACCGTGACTTTACGATGTGTAAAGACGTTGTGTTCCAAATTTAATTGGATAGCGTTTCATCAATGTAACTTGCATTGACACAATCGTTAAAGATTTTCTTAATAAAATCCGTTCACTAAGTACCTCCTTTATAAATTTATTCAGGTGTCTATGTTTTCAATAGAAAGTGATCCCACAATGCCTTCAATAATTTACGTGTGTATTTTATTAAGGACTAGCTTCCACCAGCGGCTTAGCACGCGTTGTTTGTCAGCAAAAAGTAGCCTATGTGTTAATCTACGTACATACCAAATTTTATCGGTCGGTTAAGCCGTTACGACGTGATTGAGTAACAAACAAACAAACATTCAAACTTTCGCATTTATAATATTAGTGTGATATAACATTTCGGGTAATTGTTTAGACAGATGCACCTTCGCATGTATAACGCCTTCCTGTCACTTGTTTAAAATCAAATAATAAGGCGGAAATGGTTTGTATGAGTTGCTATGTGCGTAAGACAGTAAGGCTGCCTGTCCATTGACGCGGAGATAGGCGGCGGAGCGGAGAAACGAGGAAATATTAACCAATAGGATTGCATGAAATTCTATTCATGCAATCCTATTGGTTAATATTTCCTCGTTTCTCCGCTCCGCCGCCTATCTCCGCGTCAATGGACAGGCAGCCTAAATTGCGAAAGTGAGAATAAATCCCAGAGCTTTGATTTGAAACATTTGATAAATTTGATAACTCTCTCGGTTCCGATCGATTAATATCGTCACGGGAATAATACAGGCTGTTTGGTAATATACTGACGATATTCAAGAGACGGTTTCTCAAAACATAAAAAAAGACTTCTCGAAAAAAAAACTACTAGTTATATTATCAAATTTAAAAAAAATCGGCTAAGTTTAGGTGATAATTCGATATGAAACTTACTGCCTAGTCTTGCAATCGACATCCAAAATAAAGGCCGATTTGATATCTCTTTCGGAAATGACTGCGGGTTTTGGGTTAGAAAGGGACAACAAGAGATATCTTGAGACGTCAGCAATACAGTATCTGTGGTGAGATGGCAAGCATTATGCAATAGCACAACGTAAGTTTAATAAAGTGGTTGTTTTTACATTCCAAAATAAATTCCACATTTCTATGCTAAACATTTCACAAATTTATTTATTATGCTCATCAAAATAACCCCTTTCATTTTTGTGCGTATATTATCAAACACCCTATATACTACGAATCATTCTAATTTCGTCAAATTGCAAACATTTTATGATTATATTTTATTTTATGCATTAGCATTTTTCAAACTTTTGCGATCACTATGCATAACTGCTGATTTATCGCGTAGGTATGTATTCTGCCTTCGACCACGGCTGTTGCACGCAATCCAGTCGAAACGTCGGGATAGTAAATAAAAAGGTACATACGCGATAAATACTCGTTTCAATCACTAATCATAAACAGAAACTTTGTTTTCGTTTGGATTTCCCCCGAATTGAAATAACTTAATTTGGGTACAAATAAAACATGCCAAATCCATTCATGAAATTGTGAGGAAAATATCAAGTTTTATCGACTGCCTGGGGGTACCTACGTGAGTTGAGACATGCATTAGATTAGATTAGATTAGATAATACTTTATTGCACACCACGAAACAAATACATATAAAAAAAAAACAACTACGTAAATCTATGGATACAATTGGCGGTCTTATCGCTAATTAGCGATCTCTACCAGACAACCTTTGGATGGAATGGACTGTGTAGACATTACCTGGGGTGTACCTGACATACTACATGTACTTACATACTAATACTAATTATATAAAAATAAAAAAATATAAAACTTGCATAAATGAAAACTACATGAATCTAAATAATAACTACTCATAATAATTCATAGATACATACATAGACTTATTTAAGAAACAAATAATTAATAATAAATACATATGTATATATTTAGCGACAAATACTCAGATAGTGTTCTCTGAGCATACGTTTAAAAATGGCAAGTGACTTGGCACATCTGATAGCCACCATTGCATTGTTTTCAGTATATGCAAATAATGTGTCCGGTGTGTCATATGATGACACAAAAGTGAGTATTTGATACCTAGCTGGTACCAAGACTGAAGAAACACATGGTACTAACTAACTATAGGTATTTGTGGTTTTAACATTGAAAGTTCATTGAGGTCAAATACACACTGAGAATTTAGTGCCTACTTATATTTTATGAATATGACCATCATCGTTATGTGCGTTAGCTAGGTTGCCATAATAGTCGATTTGCCTAGTGCATATTGCTTAAGCACATAGGTTTTCATTACGGGGAGAGATTTTTGTAACCATTGTTCCAGCTAAAGCTATACATCAATTTGTATCATTTTCAGTATGATAACTGTTATGGACTGTATTTGATGTGAATAAAACCTTCGATTTCTTCTTCACTTGTTATTATTTATTGAACTGTTCTAAACGAAGTCTTAACGCTGAATACAATTTTGAGGGCGGCCGCCGCTACTTTTATAGGCCGGGATCTAAAATGTTATACTGCTGATCCGATAGTGTGGGAGAGAGATGGGTGTATCTCGCTCACACACCATAACATTTTACTGCCGATTCGGTAGTGTGGGAGAGGGACGGGTGTATCGCGCCCTCCCGCTCGCACACTATAAATATACAAAAACGGCGGCGCCCGGCTGCCGCGCTCAGTTCGGCGGCGGCGACCCTATCGTTCGTTTCTAATTTCTAAATTTACACAATGCATTTTCTATCCTAGATCTAGCTCGGCGTCCACTACAGTTCCTCCCACCGGCGCAGCTTGCGTAGCCTCTTCTTTTTTCAGGACGATGAGCTTTCTCACGGGCCGCTTGAAGACGCCAGTCCTCGTTCGGACGTCTGCCACTCGTACTCCGCCGTCTGGACCCGGATAGGTGCGCTCGACGATTCCCATGGGCCACACGTTCCGTGGCAAGGTGTGGTCGACTACGATGACGATGTCCCCGACTTGTAGTCGCCTCTTGTCGTCCGAGGGTTCTCCTCGTGGCACCAATGTGGGCAGGTATTCTCGGACCCAGCGCTGCCAGAAATGGTCAGCGAGCGCTAGGCTGGCCTTCCAGGTGCGTCGATCGGTTTCGCTGTGCTGTCCGGCGGTGGGCAGGCCGGCGGATGACCCCAAAAGGAAATGGTTTGGAGTCAAAGCTTCTGGATCTTCATGACTCACGCTGACATGTGTCAAAGGTCTCGCGTTCACAGAGAACTCGGCTTCTGTCAGTAGGGTGAGCAGGACTTCCTCGGTCGGTTCTTTTTCGTTCAGTGTGGCGGCTAATGCGACTTTGATGGATCGCACCAGTCGTTCCCAGGCTCCTCCCTGGTTGGGAGCCCCTGGCGCGATGAAATGCCACTCCAGTCGGTGTAGCAGGGCTTCATCTTGCAGCGCTGGTGCCCACTCGGCGTAGGCTGCTCGCAGCTCGTTGTTGGCCCCTCGAAAATTGGTCGCGTTGTCTGAGTACATGGCGCGCGGCCAACCTCTTCGCGCCGCCATTCTTCGCAGTGCCATGATCGCAGAGCTCGTGGATAATGACGACACGAGCTCCAGGTGTACCGCGCGTGTGGTGAGGCACGTAAACAGTGCGCCCCATCTTTTCTCTCGGCGGCGTCCAATCTTCACTATCATCGGCCCGAAATAGTCCACCCCGCAGTGGGTGAATGGGCGGTGGTAGGGCTCGAGGCGTGCTCGTGGCAGGTCCCCTGTCGCCGGAATCAGAGGTCTCGATCGCTTCCTTCGGCAGAGGGCGCAGTCCTTCTCAATGGTGCGCACGGTGGGTCGTAGATGAATGATCCAATATTTCTGACGGAGATCATTTGTCACGCGCTCGCGGTTCGCGTGCCCTGCTGCGCAATGCTCTCGCAGCACGATGAGTTTGGTGATCCGGTGGCGGCCGTCGAGGATTATGGGCTGTTTGACTTCAAGAGGTGCAGTGGCCGCCCCGATGCGGCCTCTGACTCGCAGGATGCCGTCTTCCAGGACCGGGTCCAACCGAAACAGTCGGCTCGTCCTGGTGATCGGACGAGATGCTTTTAGTTTCTGCAGCTCGTCTTGGAAGCTCTCCTGTTGGGCTTGACGTAGGAGAGTGCGTTCCGCTTCCTCGATGTGTCGATGTTCTAATCCCGAGGCTCGGCGCCGACACAAGTCGATGAATGCCAGCACGCGGGCCGACGCTCTGACTAGCGTCTCGTATTTGGAGAAGCGTGCGGGATCTGGCAGCCACTCCCCTGCTTTGTTTTCTTCCGTAACATGCAGGATCACTTCTTCCTCGCCATCTTCGCTCGACGTCGTTTCTGTCGGCCACTGATTCTCGGGGCGGAGCAAGAATTCTGGGCCCTGGAACCAGCGGTCTTCTATGGAGATTGGTGTGCTCGTGAATCTCGTCGCATCGTCGGCTATGTTCTCTCTGGTGGGCACCCATCGCCATTCTTCCTTGTGAGTGAGCTCTGCTAGCTCACCCAAGCGATGGGCGACGAACGGAGTGTACCGTCTCGCGTCGTGCCGCACCCAGTGAATCACCGTCATTGAATCGGTCCAGTACACTGTTCTCTTGACTTGGACTCGATGTTCTTTCTTGATGGTGTCAGCCAGTCTGGCACCGATGACAGCCGCCTGCAGTTCCAGGCGGGGAATGGTCTGCGCGCGTTTCGGAGCCACTTTTGACTTGGCGGCCACGAGACTCAGTCTGACGCTTCCGTCGGGTCGTGTGTCGCGCCAGTATGCCACAGCAGAGTAGGCCTGTTCGCTGGCGTCACACAGAACGTGCAGCTCCAAGTTTTGGTCGTCTTCCATCGCGTAGCGTCGTTCCAGTCGCAGACCCGAAAGATCGGCGAGGTGTCCCAGCCACGTGGCGAAAAGGTCGTTCTCCTCATCAGGGATAGGCTCGTCCCAGGAGATGTTCAAGCGCCACAGGCTCTGCAGGATGATCTTCGCGCGTATGGTGCAGTGGCTCAGCAGTCCAAGAGGGTCGTATATGGACATGACCGCGCTGAGTGCTTCTCTCTTGGTAGGCGCGCGACTTCGTGCACGCACTTCGGCGGGGACTCTGTTCATTGAAGTGTTAAACCCCAATTCATCTCGCTCGGCGTTCCAGTGCAGCCCGAGTATCTTGTTCTCTGGCCCGTTTCTTCCAAGTTGAGTCGGTGTGGTCGCTCGCAGTTCTTCGGGTACGTCTCGCAGTACGCTATTGTTGCTAGCGCTCCAGCCTCGCAGTGTGAACCCTGCCGCCGCGTGAACTGCTTGTACTTCAGTAATCACGCGGTGGGCTTCCTGTTCATCCTCGTAGCTCGCTACCAAGTCATCCATGTAATGATCTCGAGTGATGGCTTCGTAGGCGAGAGGGTGAGTTTGAGCGTGTTCTTTCGCATTGTGGTTGCGTACGTAATGCGCCATGAAGGGAGAGCTCGCGGCGCCGAATATCATGCTCGTCATCTTGAAGTGATGAGGTGGTTTCTCTCTGTCGGCGCCTCTCCATAAGAACTGTTGTGCCGGTTGATCTTCCCGACGAATCTTCACTTGGAGAAACATCTCCTGTACATCTGCCGTGATTGCGATGCGTTTCTCCCGGAATCGAAACAGGATGCCTGGTAGTGACATTAGTAGGTCCGGCCCTTCCAGGAGATGGTCGTTCAGGCTGACTCCGTGGCTTTTCGCTGCCGCGTCGAAGACAAGCCTCTGTTTCCCCGGTTTGTTGACGTTCTGTACCGCGAAGTGTGGCAGGTACCAACAGACCGGACTTGTCTTCTCAGTGCCGTCGCATGGTTCGGCGTATCCTTTCTGCAGCAGGTTCTCTATCTGCTCGGTGTATTTTCTAGCGAAGCCTTGGTCAGTGTCCATCTTCATTTCCATTTTGTGGAGGCGACGGAGCGCTCCACTGTAGCTCGGAGGCAATTTCATGCCGTCCGCCTTCCAGGGCAGCCCGATCTCGTAGCCCTTGTCCGTCTTCTTTATAGTTCGCTCGATTATTCTAGCGGCTCGCTGATCCGCGTCACTCACATGTGGCTTATGAGTGATGCCGAGCGCTTCGATGCTGAAGTGGTGTTCCACCAAGTCGTGGAGATGATTGTCCTGCTGCTCTCTCGCCTCCACTCTTCGTTCCGGAGTGTAGACGTGCAGAACGCTGTTTCGATCTTCGATGATGGTGCGTGGTACAGTCCCGTGCACCACCCATCCTAGTCGAGTTCGGGATGCGGCCGGTTGGTTCCGTTTACCGACGCGCAGTTCTTGCGTTACGATGTATTCCCAGTGGTCTGCTCCCACCAGTATTCCAGGCCGTACGGTATCGTAGCACACTTCCTCTTGCGATAGATCTCGGAGATGTTCGTACTCCAGAAGCGTGCTCGGTATGGATTGTTGAATCAACTTCATGCCTCTGATTGTTCTTGCTTGAAATTTGTGCAGCTCTCTGTCGGCTCCCCGCAAATGTATGGTGACCAGCTTGCTATTATTTTCTTCTTGTGTCACGTTGACTCCTTGCATCCGTAGTGGTAGCAGCGATCCCTTGGCACCGATGTTCTGCGCCAACTCCTCATCGATCAGCGAGATTGTAGCCCCTTCATCCAGGAGGGCGTGTGTACGGATCTCCCCCCGTGGACCCACGACAGTGACTGGACACATCTTCAGCAGCACTGTCCTCTTGCTGGTGGCGGTCGGTGTTGCCATCGTCAGGACAGACTCTGCGGTGCCTGCTTCAGACCTCGGGTTTTCGGGACGTTCCTCCTTATCTTGCTGATGCAGACTCGTGTGATGAGGTCGTAGGCATTGTCCTATGCTGCACCGCTTGGCCTTGCAGTGGAGGCGCATGTGTCTCTTGGCAATACATTTGAAGCAGAGCTTGTTCTTGCGCACAAGCTCCCACCGTTCGTCTACGGATAGCGCTGCGTATTTCGGGCAGTCCGGTAGCTTGTGCGGCTTCTCACACATCGGGCATTTGTCTAGCTGTTCGTCTTCCGCTACATTGTACACGGCGTTCGGTTTCCTTTTCGGCCTGGCATCGGTGATGGTCGGCCTGGGTTCTCTCTTGGCAGCGGTTGCTATTGCAGATGGAGCGTAACTATATCGGAGCGCTCGGTCTGCCTCTCGCATGAGGAAGCGAGATAGCACGACGATTTCTGGGTCCGCTGTTCCTTCTTGTTCGTTTGCGTAGTCGCACCACCGCGCCTTGATGTGAGGGCTCAGCTTTTCCAACACTTCTCGGGCCAGCATGGGGTTAAAGAGGTACCCCTGGCGGTTGATGCCCTTGATTACGCAGACCACGTTCTGAAGCTTAACAGCGAACACGTTCAGTTCTACCGCTGATGATCCTGGCTTCGGCAGCCTCTTGAGGTCATCTAAGGCTCGGTCGATGATGGCCTCAGGTCGCCCGAAGCATTGTTCAAGTGTCTTCAGGATGACCTCCGGATTGCTTGCAGTGCACAGCAGGGCAGACACCAGTTCCCTAGCTTCTCCTTTCAGGCAGCTCCTTAGCCGCTGCAGATTTTCTGCCGGTGTCAGCCGGTATATCGTCGTCGAATCTTGAAAGGCGGCCTTAAATGCCAACCACTCATTTGAAGCTCCGGAGAATGGTTGCAAGTCAGGACACTTGATCCTGGGTCTGGCCAGCTTTTCCATAGCCTCGGTCAAGGCGTCGACATTACTTCTTGATCTGACGGGGGTGGTTGATTTGTCCCTCACGTTGAACCTCAGGTGTCGGTCGTCCTTGGTTCCGGACCTCGGCACGTCCCGTCGTTCCCTTCGTGCATCAAGGGTGTTCGATTGGAGCCAGGCGTCAACCTTCTGATGATGATCGGTTCCGTTATCACCGTGAAGGCTTTCCTGGTCATCCTGAATGGCCGCTAGGCTTACAGCCAACCGCTTCTTGATAAGGTCTGCCTCGATCTGAAGCTCCTTTCTTCGCAGGGCGGCTAGCTTTTCTTCAGCCTCCAGCTCCACCATCCGTGTCCTCGTGGCAGTGCTTGCGGTCGATCGTACCGATTGTGCGGGGGACCGGGGTCTGGCACCCCCCGCACCGTCATCGGCGGCCACGTTCGTTGGCCTTGGTTCGATCGCGACACCGCCTCGTGGGTTTGGTGACGCAGGTGGATCCAGCGATAGCCTTCGTCTTCGTTCTCGTTCGATGGCCTGAAGATCGGCTCCGGCTTCTCCCTGCAGCTCGCGTTCCAGTTCGCGACGTTCCGTGTCGCGACGCTCCTGGTCTGCGGCGTCTGCTTGGCTCCGGGTTACCACCATGGTAACGTCGTCGATTTTTCAATCCGTCGAATTTTCTGTTCTGATCCGGCTTCTGATCCGTGTTCTGATCCGTGTTCTGATCCGTGTTCTGATCCGCGTTCTGATCCGGCTTCTGAAGGACCAAACTGTTGTGGACTGTATTTGATGTGAATAAAACCTTCGATTTCTTCTTCACTTGTTATTATTTATTGAACTGTTCTAAACGAAGTCTTAACGCTGAATACAATTTTGAGGGCGGCCGCCGCTACTTTTATAGGCCGGGATCTAAAATGTTATACTGCTGATCCGATAGTGTGGGAGAGAGATGGGTGTATCTCGCTCACACACCATAACATTTTACTGCCGATTCGGTAGTGTGGGAGAGGGACGGGTGTATCGCGCCCTCCCGCTCGCACACTATAAATATACAAAAACGGCGGCGCCCGGCTGCCGTTGGCCTTCAGATACTGGTGCCGTCTTCCTCGACGTAGCGAAAGCTTTCGACAAAGTCTGGCACAACGGCTTGATCTACAAGCTATTCAAACTCGGAGTCCCAGACAGACTCGTGCTCATCATACGAGACTACCTACAAGGTCGCAGCTTTCGCTACACCGTGGAAGGCACTCTCTCTAGTCCTAGACCAGTCAGAGCAGGAGTCCCTCAAGGCTCCGTTCTCGGCCCCCTCCTGTTCACGCTGTACACCAGCGATATCCCCCGCACTCCTCAAGTGGAAATAGCCCTATACGCAGACGACACAGCCTTGTACACATCCAATCGGAATCCCGATCGGGTGGGTATAAGGCTGCAGGCTGCCCTTCACTCATTAGCCACTTGGTTCCGCAAGTGGCGGATCGAGGTAAACCCGTCGAAAAGTACAGCAGTGTACTTCTCACGGAGAAACCTCACTCCCAAACCGATCTCTCTATTTGGCCAGCCCATTCGCTGGGCCCCATCAGCCAAATATCTGGGTGTCATCCTCGATAGGCGTCTTTCCTTTAGGTTGCACATCACTAAGAGGTGCAACCAAGCAAAGTTCACCCTAGGACGATTGTCCTCACTTCTAGGCGCGAAAAGTAAAATGTCCCTTAAAAATAAGGTGACTCTTTACAAAGCGTGCATTCGCCCCATCATGACATACTCATCTGTAGTATTTGCCCACTCTCCTAAAGTTGGTGCCATTCAGGTTATTCAAAATCGCTTCTTGCGAAAAGCCTCAGGCTCGCCCTGGTACTTTCGCAATAAAGACCTACATCGCGATTTGAAATTAGAATCAATAGCCAGGTTCATGAAGCTCGCTTCCAAGCGGTTTTATGAACTTGCCCCTAATCATCCGAACCCTTTGGTACACACCATTCCGGTTTACCCGTTGGATCCGCCCGCCAACAAAATCCTCCGTCGACCGAGACACGTTCTCGGAGACCCGGATGACGAAATCACCTCTGCTAATGCGGAAGGTGAGTCATCTATATCAGACAGAGCAAACACTTCACAGAAACACCGACCTCGCCGGCGAGGTCGACGAGTCCCTTCAGTCGCCGCTTATACGAGGTACAGACATGTACCCGGGCGTTTCTCTCCTATCCCCATCCCGGCAACAGCCCAAGCCGAGGTTCGTACCTAAGTGGTGCCCTTGCGCTAGTTGCCTAAAAAACTTACTGGGCTGAGCGCCATCTGCGCTCGCCAAAAGTTCGGTTAAGCTGTCACGGCCTCAGAGGCCAACAGCGAGATTAGTCCATCCGAAAAAAAAAAAAAAAAACGCCCGGCTGCCGCGCTCAGTTCGGCGGCGGCGACCCTATCGTTCGTTTCTAATTTCTAAATTTACACAATGCATTTTCTATCCTAGATCTAGCTCGGCGTCCGCTACAATAACAAAAAAGTGGCACTCCGGAAGTGCCGACAGAAGTGAAAACTTGATCAATTACATGTGTATTTTTTGAATCGTCATGAACGGTGTCGGTAATGGTAACAGTCTCGCGAGTTCATGGTTTTTCCCATCTTAAAAAATGCTCAACGCACCTAAAGAAACTCCACTGCAAAACAAATTTGGATGTTGCATAATGATCATGATGGATGTCGCATAAACATGAAAATTTACTAAGTAAGTTATCTTATGCCCCTCTAAAAACTAAAAAAAAATCAAATTATGTACAGAGGTGTCGGTAACATTGTCGCGAGACCAATGGTTTTTTCCCATCTCAAAAATGCCCAACGCGCCTAAAGAAGTTTTCACTTCAATAAAGTTTTTTATGATTTATTATTTTCTAATGACTCTCCATTAGAAAATAATTAATCATAAACAACTTACAAAGATCTACCATTCAACGTCTGATTGTCCTCATAATTTCGATGACATCAATTACCAAGAAGATTAATGTGGGATGGTCGATGTAGGCCATCTAAATCGTCGATTAAGCAGCACGATTGCTTTGCAAACATTATTTATCGTATTTCACTGTATAGTATATAAGATAAGATAGACTTCGAGTTACTTTTTTTATTCCATTGCATTAGGTTCCTAAGAAATTACTAGATTAAATCACTCGAACTGAAATATTGAAAACTACATACATACATTTCTACATTTACTAAAAAGATTTAGCTTTTTTAGACAGTATTAAAGGAACAAGTCAATAATAATAAAAATGAAGTTACATTGACTTCTCTTTGCTCTGGCATGCTAAGGATCCAAACAAGATGCACACGCTAAGAGAAGTCCACGTGAGTATCAAACCAATCACGAAACTTATTTTTGTAAGTTTCTTCATAAATTAACACGGACAGTCGCATGGTTTATTTGAGGACAAGTTTCATGACTTTTGGTTTGAAAATGGAATACAACTAGGTACATATCTTCCTAAATAAATAAATTAATTAAAATTAATTAAAATAATTTAATATATAAAAATCTCGTGTCACGGTGTCGCACTCCTCCGAAACAGGTCGACCGATTTTCTAATATTTTTTTTTTATATTGTGAGAATAGGTTGTAAAGCATTTTTCACCCTCCTACCCCCACCCCCACCCCCTATTATAATTTAATTCTGGGGAAGGGAGGGGGGTGAAAGGAATAAGATCTGCACTGACGCCCCTCATTGAGGTGTAGTGTGCATTACCGCCCTTCTAACCTGACCCCAGCCATCCTAGTTCCTTGAAGTAACGGAGCAGGACTTTGTGTTGATGGATGTAGCTTTCCAAGATCCCCGTGGATGTTGTTGTGGTGTTAACGGATCCGCCCCCCATTTTTTAATCGCGCGAACAATATCCATATAATTTAACCGTCGTTCATTGACGAGAAATCATTTACATTAAGTGTCGCATCACTTTGACAAGAGTGTTTTATATAGTTTTTATAGTTCCCACGGGGACGATAAATTACAAGCGTGCGAATCCGCGGGCGGGTCAGCTAGTTATATTATATCAATGTATCTGTTACTGTTAAACTTCTACTGCGTTTTGTGCGCTACCCACATAATTGTTTATCCTAATTACACAAAAGTTAACCGGAACATAATGTTTTTTAGCATTGAGTTCACCTATGTAAATATTGATGTATTTATTGATGTATTGTGAATGTTCTATCGATCTGTTTATACTTAATTGAACTTAGTGCTCAAAATGAACAAACAAATAAAACATTAGTTATTGCAATCAAGTGCCCAGATCGACTTATGCTTTACATAGGGCGAAACACAGAGTGTTTCTATTCGCGGGCTCTGGGTCTCTTCTCTGATATAAATGTCAACACTTCCTAATTAACATCGATTAATAATAAAAACCTTTAGGTATAGTACGTGGCCTAGAAAAAGGACAGTCGCAAATTCTCGGCAGACTGTATTTTGGCATTGTTGTAGCGTCACTAATCACTCTGGCAGCGGTATTTAAATTAAAATTGGCATTCAGATTTTTTGTTTTGTCTACGTTATTGCTTTTGTTTTAGATACGGATGTCAAATTATCACTTATCTACGTTGAAACTCTATTAACCGCTGAAACCAGTACATAGGCACATATTTAAGTATGCGTAGCGATAGGTATAAATAGAAGCTAATTATTTGGAAACATCAAAATCGTGAGTTCCAAATCATAAAATAAGAAACAAATTTAAATTTTTGTTGCGGTAACGTACAGCAAAACCCAAAACTTCTCAAAAATAGATTAGAGCAATTGTATACCCAAAATTAACATACATGCATAGCATACATGACAAACGTGCTTTGCATTTAATCGATTATTCTGTATCGGATCACCCTTTCGCCCTTGAATCGATTTTCCGCGATACCCTTATGAAGTTATGACGTGTGTTAAATCGGCGATGCTTTTATTACCCTTGAAAGTACTTTATTTAGTATCAGTACCTATATACCGAATAATTATTAATACTAGTGGTTCGCCCCGAACTAAGATCTCGCGAGTCTCCCGTAAAAACAAAAATATATTATTCATAATCTTTGACTAACAAAATAGTACCACGAAATAAACAACCATAATACTTGACCTACAGTTTCATACAAATTACAGGTAACGGGAGTTCATATTAATTGGGTACTCTTTTTTGGAGTACAAAATATAGTTATTTTGGACTTTTGCCGATATTTGTGTCACTAAAGCTACACGAATACCCAATTTCAGCATTGTGGGGTCACTGGTGTACCCTGAGAATTTTCACAAAGTTTTGTTTTTATTATGGCTAATAACTCAAAAACTACAAGGATTAAACTAAAAATAAAAACAGAGTTGAAATGTACTAATGAAGACCTTTCATTTGACGTCCCATTTGACCTAATAGTCTCATTTTAATTGTTTTTTACCCTTCTTGAACCCTAATATCTCAACAACCCCCCCCCCCCCCCCAACATTTTTAGCTCATTTAGTCACACCAAAATTGTGCCATCACTATGTATACAAATTTCACGATGATTAACGCTTTGAAAGTTATCCTCGGACAAACAAACATACATACATACATACAACGCCAATTTGCCCAAGTTGATTTGAATATCTCGCTTCGCTCGATCAACTACGTACATATATGAACCTTGACATTCTATGATATCAACAGGCAAAATGCGTAACAATTTCATCATTTATCATTAGAAATATTAGGAGGAAACTTTTCAAAAACTACAAAATTATGAAATTTTACAACAAATTGTTAACCTACCACGTGTCTTAGCGCATCTTAACTTTGAGGCCTCAAAAAATGCCTACCTAGGGGACTCACAAGTAATAACGATTTAAAATTTGTAATTTAAAATTGAGTTAAAGAGAGTACATAATTGAATTGAGGAAACTTTGGCAAAATTCACTAAACAAACGTTGGAAGCATCAATTTATATGAAATTTATTTGACAGAATCCATTGTAACGCCAAAACAATTAGATTATTTTAGATTTTAGCTAAGATATTTTTACGATTATCTAAATCCGTGAACGAAATGAACAGTGAGAATCCTTCAGTGACGCGAAATGGTGAAAAAAAAAAATCCTTCATGTCGTGGTTTTTATGTAGCTTCATAAAATCCAGCCGCTAAATTTTATACAAATTATCACTAAATGTGATGCAACCTGTAGGTAATACCTACTCTTCGAAGTATATACGGCGGAGAACATAATTAATAGCATTAACGTGTTACATTTCAACGAGCACACACGTTCAGTGGCAAAAGTGAAAATGTGTAAAGCTAACTAGTGATCGTGATTGTTTGAGAGTGAAGTGAGCTAGTGATTGTTATTCATGAGCATTTTCCAAATATTTCTGCTGAAGTTGCAGGGAGATTTTCAAGAGTTATGGATGCTACGGTCACTCAAAGTAATATTCATATTTTTTGGTATAGAGTTACCCCACATAATAATATGTACCTACGGTCCATATCATGTACACTTATACTTTGACGACCTCCGTGGTGCAGTGGGCTAATAGCCGGCTGAGACGCAGGAGGTGGCGGGTTCGATTCCCGCCGCGGAACAAATGTTTGCATGATCTACATATATTTGTTTAGGGTCTGGTTGTTTTTCTATATATTAATGTATGTATTTACAAAAAAAAAGTATATAAGTATTCTATCAGTTATCTGGTTCCCATAGTACAAGCTCTGCTTAGTTTGGGGCTAGATAGCGCTGTGTGGAATGTCCAGCAATATTTATTTATTTATTTAATTTATTTATTATAGCAATTATCCAATTTTTTTATTTCTAAACTAATAGAAACAATATGTTGTATAGTTAAAAATGTTTGCTGATCTTATAATTTGTAGATGATGCAATTTATTAAACTAGGTACCGACATATTTGCAAACGAATCATGATATTATAATAGTGATGATTAGTAATCTCATTCGTATTTTTTTCTTATAATCTAGAAAGGTCTAGAAAGGACTAATTGATTAGATTTGGGTCATCATAAAATGACTAGACTATGATTAGTTCGATAACTTTAATAAAATACCTTTACGTAAAAAAAATACACAAGTATATTATTATACCGCCCTGGCTTCGCACGGATTTTTACCAAAATAAAATATAAACTCAGGAATAGTGTGGCTTTCTATCAGTAAAATAATTCTAAATCAAGTCAATAGTTCTGTATGTAATACCCATTAAATACAAATTTGTACCTACTGGTTATACATAAATAAATCAATATTGCTGGACATTTCACACAACGCTATCTAGCCCCAAACTAAGCAGAACTTGTACTATGGAAACCAGATAACTGATAGAATACGAGGCATGCCTTTTAAGTTTTGTCGTTTGAAGAAAAAAACACATCTAGAACCTTATAGTACTTTTTATTGTTTTTCAAAGTATTCACAACGTAGCTTAAAACACTTTTCCATTCGCTCAAACCAGTTATTATAACATTTATTCCACTCTAAAGTGGGGTGTTCAAAATGGCTGTCTTGAAAGCGTCGACTGCTTCTTCACCGGACTGGAACCTTTGACCACGAAGACTTTTCTTAATTTTGGGAAATGTAAAGAAATCGTTAGGGCTTAGGTCAGGACTGTATGGAGGATGGTCAAGAATTTCTACTTTTTCCTGCTTCAAATACTCAATCGTTTGACGAGCGCTGTGTGAGCTTGCGTTGTCGTGGTGCAGGATGATGCGTCGCTTTGAGTTAGATTTTCGAAGTTCGGCGATGACTTGTGGTAAACAAACTGTAGTATACCACTCTGCGTTAACTGTTCTACGATCTTCAAGTGCAATAGTCGCAACATGGCCGATTTTTCCAACGAACGTGGCCACCATCTTCTTTGAAGTGCTTCGAGAACGAACAACTTTAGTCGGCTTTGGCTCGTCTTGAAAGACCCAGATTGTAGATTGTTGTTTGGTATCAGGATCGTAGGCATAGATCCAAGATTCGTCACCACTTATGATGTCGTAGACGTGATTTGACTCCCCTCGGTTGAACCTTTGCAGAGTTTTCTTACACCATCTGACGCGGGCCGCCTTGTGATCGTCGGAAAGCAGATGCGGTATCCAACGGCAAACTAGCTTTCTCACACCAAGCGCTTCATGCAAGATCTTCTGAATGGTTGTCCCTGAGATGCCTAATAGAGCCTCTATCTCTCGATACGTCACATGACGATCTTCGAGAATTAGTTGTCTCACAGCAATGATGTTATCTTCAGTGAAGGCGGATTTTGGGCGTCCTTCGCGAAATCTGTCACTAACACTAGTATGTCCACGCTGGAATTCTAAATACCAGCGTTCGACAGTCCGCAGACATGGGGCTACATCACTGAACACAGATGTTAGCTCTTCTAAACACTGAAGCCGTGTCAGGCCTCTTCTAAAGTTGTAGAAAATTATTGCACGAACATTCTCCTTAGAAAGATTCATTTTCGTACGTGACCTGACAGATTCAAATCGAAACTGTGACTAAACAATAGCATTAATCCTAATACTTTCAACTGTTTTGAGATTCAAAATGTAAACACATTCGAATATAGAACAGTTCCAAATTCAAAATTGCCGGAAAATATGGAAACGACAGAACTTAAAAGGCATGCCTCGTACTTATATACATTTTTTTGTAAATACATACTTGTAATAGAGAGAAAAACATCCAGACCCGGAACAAATATCTGTAGATCATGCAAACATTTGTTCCGCGGCGGGAATCGAACCCGCTAGGTAACCCCTGCGTCTCAGCCGGCTATTCGCGACTGCGCCACGGAGATCGTAGTTCTATTAAAACAATGATTTACTTTTATCGTACCAAATACTTAAGCAGAATTTCTTTTTGTTCATACGAGTATGTTCTGATGTAAAATGACGTTAAAACTTTAAATGGATGATTGAAGCATTTTATGTATGCTATGTATATAACTTGTTATATACAATAAATGTTGTGCATAGACTTGTTTCTTGTGAAAAGGAGTTGCGGTAACTGGCAAGGACAGGGTACAATGGAAAGATTACAGGGAAATATTTATCTCGCAGTGGGACGAAATAGTTGGGTTTGTACTCCATAAGTCATAAATAATTGATGTCAAAAACACTACACACATAATGTTCCGATACAGGAGAAGAGAATACTTAAAATGCTTCAAAATGGCCATTTTTGTCTCTACCAGCAGAACCGTTATTCCTGTTGGAGTCCTGTTTTCAAGGAGTTATGAATTTTCCCGATATTTTAATAGTTATTCTGCTATTCGGGGCGGAGTCAAATCCAACAAATAAAAAACCATCAAAATCGTTTAAGCCGTTTTCGAGTTATAAGTGTTCGAACAAACTCGACATTGTTTTATATATTAAGGTTATTTTATTTTATTCAGCGGGGCAATGCAGTGTCTTGGGGACACTTCTGCCTGGTAGTGATCTGGAGCATTTTGTATATAGATCGTTTGCAACGGTCGTTATGTGATTCAACTGTTTCTTCTGTATTTTATTGTAAATAATTGTATATTCTTTCTGTTATAAAAGGCATTTTTATTTTTTAAATAGAACCTATAATTGTTGCAGGGAGCGCACGCGAAGGCGGATTGGTATGGCGTGGGTGCTCCGCCGGCTGCGACGCCGAGGACGGCGCAGCGGGAGCGCTCACCGATGGGAACGCCAACCCAGGAGACAAGGTGAGCTAATCTAAGACTTTGCCAAAAAGGACATTTACGTTATACATTAAGGGCACAACATTTTTTACTACCGGCTTTCTTTGATCGAATACGCCGCGTTACGTCGTCGTGTTGAACACGTTGTCTATAACCGTTTTTTTGCACCAAACCTCTACAATTATTTCTTTTACAAATCTGGCTCGTACTTCCAATTAGGTTAGCTAAAGGTTCGGTCTCATAGTAACAAATTTTAAGTATTTCATTCCCAACAAGAAACTAACAGTTTTTTATGCTGGCCAGCACTTCTTGTTTTTAGGTTCAAGCCTTAACGATGTTTTCTGGCATATTCTCCGCTAAAAGAAAAGAGGAAATAGGTTTTTGAAAAACTTACTTCATATTTCCCTTCTCCTTCAGGATGCACTCGCTCTTTTAGCCTGGTTAGCGCTTACCTTAATTTATTTTGCTATCCTTAGCGTTGCTAGAAAATGAGTAAGTTTCCTTAAATAACTTCCTATAAAGATGATAGAGGACTAGAAGTCGGTTATTTTTATGCACAGCCGCAAGTTATTTTGACTGAATTTTACCCTTCCAAAGATTTACCACCAAGGTGGATCTTTCTGTCTTCATTTCTTCGTATCTAAAAGTTTACTTATAGTGACACGGTTCATAAAAAACCGTATGATTCCAATATTTGCAGTGCAAAGATTGGCTTTGACGTAATGAAGCAGTGGGATGTGCAATCTTCGATGACCTACTCAAACTACTGATGAATTTAAAATTCTCTAAAAAAGCAACTCAACATTTCAAGTTACTACTCTAATATTAAAACGCGGTTTATGAAATCGAACAAAGTAGGTAATTTATTGACTTCAACATTTACTTGCAACTCGTTAAACCCTTTTATTCCAATAATTTTCCGCGCAAACAGCGGGCTTCAAATACGTGAAGAGCACTTGAAATGCTCGTGAACCACTTAGGGCGCAGTAAGTATAGAATAGGGATAACTAGTCGTACTCGAAGGCTTTAAACGTCGAGACTGTCTATCTACAAGGAAAATCTCATTGCAAACATTTTCCAGAAAACTTATCATCTTCAAAGGAATTTTTATATTATCAAGAGCTCTTGAGTTATATCTTACATTTTCTGCCTGAAATACAATTTGTATTGGAAGAATATTTTGTAATGTCAATGTTCAAACTACGAGTATATGTATTGGAATTATATACTGATTTATAAAGGCTAGTTTGTTTGAAAGGCAATTCTATTCGAATGATGAATGGAAAAAATACTTATATTTATTATTGATCGAGCGAAGCGATATCTCCAAATCAACTTGGGTAAATCGGCGTTGTATGTATGTATGTTTGTTTGTCCGAAGATAACTTTCGAAGCGTTTATCCGATCATCGTGAAATTTAGTATATAGGTAGGTAATGATAGCACAATTTTGGTGTGACTCAATGAGCTAAAAATTTTGGTTGTTGAGATATTGGGGTTCAAGAGGGGTAAAAAAAATGAAAATGAGACTATTGGGTCAAAAGAGAAAGTGAAAGGCTTTCATTAGTACATTTCGACCCCGTTTTTATTTTAGTAAAGTTTTTGTATTTTTTGAGTTATTAGCCATAATAAAATCTAAATTTTGACATAATTCACAGGGTACACCAGTGACCCCACAGTGCTGTGATTTGGTACGCTTGTAGCTTAAATGTCACAAATATAGGCAAAAGTCTGAAATCCAATAATAGAATAGCTGCAATTTGTACCCCAAAAAGTATAACCAATTAACATGAACTCCCGTTACCTGTAATTTGAATGAAACTGTAGGTCCAGTTGGTTGGTTATATATTTCGGGGCCCTATTTGGATAGTCAAAAATTACGAATAATATTTTTTTTGGTTTTATGGTAGACTCGCGAGATCTCAGTTCGGGGCAAACCACTAGTACTTTACAATTTACAAGTTACAATAAATGAGAAAATTATACAAATATAATATGTAAATAGAATGGGCGGATGTAAAGAAAGCGTGGTGTTCATTCGTGGTGTAAGTCCCGACCTAACATCTATCGACCTTCATGAAGGAAGATTTTGGCCGACGGGTGACGTATTTCGTCGTTTCCAAGGACAAATACCGAACACCGAGGACTCTAAAGTGTTTATGATATAAATATTCGTTTTTATTATTATATGTATTTTAGGCTATGGCTATGGCTATATCTTTACTGGCCGTAGAATAAGTTAATTAATATCATGTAACTATTTTATTGTTGCCTGAATTAAATTATTTATTTATTTATTACGTAAGAGGATGTTTTAACCCCCGACGCAAAAAGATGGGTATTATTATAAGTTTGACGCCTATAATAATAATGTAACGTTCATTTCATATCTATAAATACCTTAAAGACAAAAAAAAAAAATCTTAAAAACAACTCGTTTATTTATTTGGGGGATTTTGCTTCGTTCCCGCTTCTCTGTAGCGCCTGTCAACGATGGCGACTGGCCAGAAATCCAGATCCGGCGATTGCCTATGGTTTTTTTAATAGAAAGCTAAGCTTGGATGGTTCTTTGCTATGTCAGTTTTACGGGGGTTTTTAATGAAAAATACCTGTTCTCAAGACCCTTTATTAACTAATTGAATGTCTCTATGAACTATAGGCAGTCGACCTTAACATTTGATTTGGATCAGAAAATTCGGCTCTGAAAAGGAAAAGCGTGTCCCTAAGGAGTACAGTGGCAGAGTGGCTAAGGAGGCAGAGTGCAAAGAGTTGACGTGAATGGGAAGCGTTCTCCGGAGTCTCTGGTTAAAATGGGTGTACCACAGGGATCAATTCTGGGACCATTTTTGTTTTTAGTATATATTAATGATCTTCCCCATCTAGTACGGGACGATCATGAGGTTGTATTGTTTGCAGATGACACGTCACTTTTATTTAAATTAAAGCGACGACAAACCGATTTTGACGATGTAAACAATGCAATCTCTAAGGTGGTAAAATGGTTCAATGTAAACAATCTACTTCTAAATGAAAAGAAAACAAAATGTATTAGATTTATACTACCTAATGTTACACAAGTTAAAGCAGACATAAAAATCAAAGACGAGGAGTTGGCTCTTGTGGACACCACCGTATTCTTAGGTATAACCCTAGATAATAAGCTTCAATGGGGCCCTCACATTGATGGGTTGTCGAAGAGACTTAGTTCTGCGGCATACGCAGTCAAAAAGATCCGTCTTTTTACAGACGTAGACACAGCTAGACTAGTTTACTTCAGCTACTTCCACAGCATTATGTCATACGGTATACTGCTGTGGGGGAGTGCTGCAGATATAAACACCGTTTTTGTGCTGCAGAAGAGGGCTGTTCGTGCAATTTATAATATGGGCCCCAGAGAATCATTACGCAATAAGTTTAAAGAAATAGATATTATGACATTCCCTTGTCAATACATCTATGAAAATCTAATGTATGTTCACAAAAATATTAATTTGTTTAAGAAAAATAGCGATAATCATAATTTTAATACTAGAAATAAAGATAAACTCGCTGTTGCCACATGTAGACTCCATAAAGTTAGTAAATCGTTTAAAGGGCAAGGTGTGCGCTTTTATAACAAACTCCCAAGGGATGTACAAAAATTGACAATTAACAAATTTAAAAACGTAATTAAACAAAATCTTTATAAAAGAGCCTACTATAAAATATCGGATTATTTAGATGATAGAGAAGCTTGGGATTGAAACTGCCCCAACTCGTTCAAAATGTTACAATTTAGACGTAATTTCTTTTCTGTATTATGTACCTATTGTAAAAGGATCATTAAAAAAAAACAACCAGCCTGGTTTTCTTGCCTTTCTTTCCTGGCTTGGTCGCGAAGGAACAGGCAGTAAAATTGACGTTTCAAAGTGATCCTTGTGATTTTAATGAATAAAAATATTTGACTTTGACTTTGGTACCCTACATCCCCAAGGCGTTGCCCTAATACCTAATGACGAAACAAAACTACTTGACCTTTTTATTGGCCTTACGTCTCATTTCTTTTGAGGTAAGCCCTTCTTATCTTCATGCACCATGCTCACGCAAAAGCGTAGGCTCAAGGTCTAAGCCGTCTAAGCGTCTTCAAGTTTTTTTTGACAGTTCCGATCTAAGTAGTTGAGCTCTGCATGCTTTCCCTTTTATTTGTTGCACTTATTATGAGAAACTAAAAAATGTATGTTTATTAGTTTTCAATTTTTTATCCATACTAATATTACCTACTAGTGATTCGCCCCGAACTGAGACCTCGCGAGTCTCCGATTAAATAAAAAAAATATATTATTATTTGTAATCGTTGACTGTCAAAATAGTGATACGAAGTAGTTAACCAAATAACTTGACCTACAATCTCATTCAAATTACAGGTAACGGGAGTTCATGTAATTTGGTTAAGTTTTTTCGGGATACAAATTGCAGTTATTCTGGATTTCATACTTTTACCTATATTTGTGTCAGTTAAGCTACATGCATACCAAATTACAGCACTGTGGGATCACTGGTGTAGCCTGTGAATTTTGTCAAAGTTCCGTTTTTATTATGGCTAATAACTCAAAAACTATAAAAACTTTACTGAAAATAAAACCGGAGTCTAAATGTACCAATGAAGAATGAAGTCTAAATGTACCTTTCATTTGACGTCCTACTTGACTTAATAGTATCATTTTCATTTTTGTTTACCCCTCTTGAACCCCAATATCTCAACAACCCCCCAAGAGTTTTAGCTAATTTAGTCACACTAAAATTGTGCCATCATTACCTTCCTATGTATCAAATTTCACGATGATCGGATCAACGCTTCGAAAGTTATCCTCTGACAAACAAACATACATACATACAACGCCGATTTGCCTAAGTTGATTTAGAGAACTCGCTTAGGGCGATCAATAAATTCGAAAGTAGCTCTGTCTCTCTGTATGTATATCTGTCTGTTTGTTCTATTTTCACGACGAAACGTCTGGATCGATTTCGATTAAATTTGGTAATTAGATAGATTAAGACCGGAATATATATGTATGTCTCAAACATAGGCTTTTTACCCAGCATAAGGTAGATTTTATTGACAAACGACGCGTCCGAAGCCGTGGGCGTCTATTATCTAATATAAAATTCTTCTAGCTTTAAGTTAATTTTGTTGAAGTTGCAAGCTACCCTGACTCAAGTGTACTTCCACAGTTGGAGGGGTCGGGCGCAGCTCCGGACGACCCTGTTCACCTCAAGAGACGGGTGGGACTCTTCAGTGGGGTGGCTCTAATCGTTGGTACTATGATCGGTAAGCTTCCATATTTATCTAACAGTATAACGTGGCATGCATTTCTGTTTTGAGCAGATATATTTTTTTTTGTCCTAGCGATTTTTTTTATATTTTATTAATTATCGGCTAACGTTTGCCTATTATTGCCTAGAAGAAACCTATTCACTCGTGACTTGAAGATCCCTAGGTTGTAGTTATCAGGAAACACAGACTCAGGCAAGGCGTTCCACTCCTTGGCGGTGCGCATAATAAAGGTGGAAGAGTACCGCTTCAAAATGATTTAATTATCATCATTAGGTACAAATTCATATATGTATTAATATATATATATATATATCATACATTTGATGATTTACCCAAAGTAATAAAGAATACAGACATACAACTGTAGGCCAATTTCTCCTGTATTTTACACTAAGCAACGGTTGGTATCCGGTATTTGTAGTCGAGCCTTATTTCTATAGCTAGTGTAAAACTGAATATTAAAACTAAACTATGGACTTACACTTGTTAAATACCTACCTAATAATTATTTTATGGTTATGCTTCTAAGTTACGACATACCAAAATAACCAGTGTTTAAAAACATACAAATTTAATAACCACGTTCGCAGACTTTTTTCAAAATCTATATTTGCATCCGCAATGCAAAAGGGAATTTTCCTAAAAGTTAAGTTTCCTAGGAATATTTTCATGTAGCTATAATGGTATTAGTAGCTGCCCTTGGAGGATTATTTCAACATTCTCCCCTATACATATGGATTATAGAATAGTCTGTACTTTTATAGTAGCAAATAAATGCTTGTCCATGCCTATTTTTACCTGACTACGGCAAAGCTAAAGAAAGGGATATGTTTTTTGCAGTCTATGTATCTGGATTTACGTATGTTCCACCGCAGCGCCTAATTTACCGATTTTGAAGAATGAGGTGTCAATCGATTCGTTATTATGGTCCGGGTGACATAGGCTACCATAGACATTACCTATGTCGATGTTACGTAGCCGGGTTTAGTTTTTGAACTTATTGCTTGTAACTTGTATCTGAGATAGTAAGGACTAGCAGATTATGGGTTTCTAAGTGGTTTGTATATGTTTACCATTGAACTTGAAAACATGGACGTACATTACGTACAATCGTTAAACAAATCTGAATAGCTTTATTGTTCGATAAGAAAGAGTTCAAGAATTGTGTTAGGTAGTTAGGTTTGGTACCTATGTACATTTCAAACATTGTATCAGTATGAGTATTTTTATCGCATGCATGTACTTAACTGTTGCATTTTGTTTTCATTTTGTATTCTTGACTACCTAATCTATCAGCATCCAACCGCGGCTTCGCACGCGCCGTTTGTTAATAAAAAATAGTCTATGTCTTAATCCAGGTCATAATCTATCTAAATTATATTGAAATTGGTCTAGCTGTTTAGTAGTAAAAACGTAACAGCCAGAGAGATAGGGTTACTTTCATTTTGAGGAAACTTTCAGAGATTCGTTTTTATTGCCTTTATTTACATTCAGATGCTCATAAACCTTACAGCCTAAACCAAAACGATCTATGAGCTAGATTAGGTAGATAAAATTACGTATTACACAAAATAACATATACACATATTTGATCGAGCGAAGCGAGACTTGGGCAAATCGGCGTTGTATGTATGTATGTATGTTTGTTTGTCCGAGAATAACTTTCGAAGCGTTTATCCGATCACCGTGCAATTTGGTATACCTATAGGTAGGTAGTGATGGCACAATTTTGGTGTAACTCAATAAGCTAAAAATGTGGAGGGGTTGTTGAGATATTGGGGTTCGAGAGGGGTAAACAAAACCAAACTGGGACTATTCGGTCAAATGATACGTCTAATAAAAGGTCTTTGTGGGTACATTTCGACCTCGTTTTTATTTTTAGTTTAAACTTTGTAGTTTTTAAGTTATTAGCCATAATAAAAAGAAAACTTTGACAAAATTCACAGGGTACACCAGTGACCCCACAGTGCTGTGATTTGGTATGCGTATAGCATAAATGTCACAAATATAGGCAAAAGTCTGAAATCTAGAAAAATGGAATCTATACCCCAAAAAGAGTACCTAACCAACTAACATGAACTCCCGTTACCTGTAATTTGAATGAAACTGTAGGTTAAGTTATTTGGTTATTTATTTCGAGGCACTATTTTGAGGGTCAAAGATTACAAAATAATATTTTTTCGTTTTATTCGGAGACTCGTGTGATCTCAGTTCGGGGCGAACCACTGGTATATATATGTATACGATGACGGCGACCCTAGCTAATTAAGAAACACTAACCTAAAATTAATAAATTGACGATAAACAAAATTAACCATAAACTAGGACATTATATACATTTTTATAAAACTAATTAATACAAACATCATAAACCAACCCGAAATTATTTACATATTTTTAGGGTGAGCCCTAATATGGCTGGCAAGACCGAACTTAGCTTTAAAAATCCTATCGCACGAATGACAATATAGTTAGCCTGCATCATTATACGTGTAGGTTTAGAAGGGTTTAGGTCTCTCTTTACTCTTTACGTAACTGGCGCTTTACATCGAGTGTGTTGAGTCGGTTTTCTTCAAACGTTTTGATGTTATTATAAATGGTAGAGCGCCAGGACGACCTGTGTGAAGCGAGCTCCTCCCAATTTGCAGGGCCAATATCGCAGGCATTTAGATGTCTTTTGAACAGATATTAATGAAGGTCTGACCACTCGTGTGGAATATATCTCCTTCACGTGTCTGAGTAATTATTGTATTTAGTAATGTGAGTGTTAATTTCAAAATAATGTATGATTTAAATTTGAGCTGCATGTGTTGAATTTTGTACGCCATTACAATTATGACTTCACTAATATGAACCACATATACAACTTAAACAAAATACAGAACAACAGAATAAAGAGCATACACATAATTTTGACATTATTTCATGAACAGAAACTTCATCTTTACATAGTATAAAATGAAGTCGCTTCCGCTGTCTGTTTCCTTAGATCTTTTAAACTACTCAACGGATTTTAATGCAGTTTTCTGCAATAAATAGAGTGTTTTAAAAGGAAGGTTTATGTAGAGTACATACATAAACTCTGTTTGTTTGTTACATTTACACGACTAAACGGCTGAACGGAATTTGAATGAAATTTTGCAAGGAGATTATATCCTGAGAAAGGACATAGGCTACTTTTTAGCCAACTGCGCAAAATGAGGGTAATGTTTTATTGAAAAACCACCCATGTGAAGCCGCGGGCGGGTCAGCTAGTTCATAATAACATAAAATTCCATAATAAAAACTTTATGAGTTTTCGAGTGATTAATTAGGTTCTAAATATTTTGATAGATCGTCGCTACGCTTACAGGGTTTCATTGCGCTCTTGCCAAAATGTATTTAAAACTGTAAACAAAAGTAACATTGGTAAACAAATAATTTAGCTTGAAGGTAATTTATAATGAGCATTCAAGTTAGGCACCTTCTTTGAACTTCCTGGGACACTCAGCATTGCACTTAGTCTTTGGTTTGGCGCCCTACTCAGGGGGTTCAGCTAAGTAACTATGTAATACAACAGTAACTTTTTATCGATTCCATTAAGGTGTTATCACACGGGCGATTTGCGAGCGTTTTTCCAGCGAAGCTACGCGGACGCCGCGTTCGCTCTATAGATAAAATCGCGCGCCCCGCCACACTCCAGCAAGTCGAGGAAAAACGCCCGAGATCGCTACGCACCCGTAGCGAAGTCGTTGACTGATCCCCTCGCTGAAAACGCGGTCGCACATCGCCTGTGTGATAACGCTCTTACAAACAATATTGGTCTGATGAATTAAAATGTCCAATGGGAGCCCAATGATAGAGCACATATCTATTTTTTAGGGTTACGTACCCAGAGGGTAAATCGGCACCCTATTACTAAGGCTCTGCTGTCTGTCCGTCTGTCACCATACTGTATCTCATGAACCGTGATAGTTAGACAGTTGAAATTTTCAAAGTTGATGTATTTCTGTTGTCGCTATAACAACAAATACTAAAAACAGAATAAAATAAATATTTAAGGGGGGCTCCCATACAACAAACGTGATTTTATTTGCCGTTTTTTATAGATAATGGTGCGTAACCCTTCGTGCGCGAGTCCGATTCTCACTTGGCCGGTTTTTTCTTGTCCTAGCAATAAAAAATACTCAGATATAAAACGTTTTACTTGCATTTAATCTAAAATGCACGCCTATTTAACGAATGGTAGAGGAACACAAAGATCTGCTTACAAAGCTATTGATGAAACATGATGGTTCACTTTACAGCCCCTGAAATCTCCGCAAAGATACTTTTACTTTGAGATCTTTATCTTCGGCAGGCTTAGCTTGACAGTTCAGCCTTCTCATCCAAGAATAAACAAAACCGGTTATTTATTAGGGTTGTCAAAACTGTATTATTGAGACAAATGTATCGGAGAACACGTCAAAACGGATGCCACGAAACTGTACTATGAGAAAGTAGAGAGAGATGAATCCGAATCAAGCGAATGTTCCTAGGACGGGGCACATAGCTCGAAGAAATGAAAGCGCAGCGTAGGATGCCCCCCCCCCCCCCCCCCCCCCCCCCGGTATGTTCAGCAGTAGACGTCGTATGGCTGATATGATGATAATGATGTATTCGACCGAATTTTTAAATATACTCTGTTGTTACTTTGTATTCCTGTGATCTCCACATGGTTAGCAAGACGTTCCTTCCCAAAACCATGAACAAATAAACACATGATCAAACCCAATGTACAAACGTAGTTAACTCACAAGATATTACAATCTTATACCATGCATATCACATGACCAGTATTGCGTCATTGAAACTCCGAAATACACTACTTGTATCATAAAAAAGTTTACTTAGGCATTCAATCAAAAGTAATAATAGATGCGATGCAAACATAGGCTGTTTGATAATATACGGACAAAAATAAAGGGGTTATTTTGATGAGCATAATAAATAAATTTGTGAAATATTTACCATAGAAATATGAAAATTATTTTGGCATGTAAAAACAAACACTTTATTAAACTTATGATGTGTTATTGCATAATGGTTGCCACCTAATACTGTATTGGTGACATCTCGAGATATCTCTTGTTGTCCCTTTCTAACCCAAAACCCGCAGCCATTTCCGAAAGAGATATCAAATCGGCCTTTATTTTTGGATGTCGATTGCAAGAGTAGGCAGTAAGTTTTATATCGAATTAATCACCTATACTTAGTCGATTTTCTTTAAAACTTGATAATATAACTAGTATTTTTTTTTCAAGATGTCTTTTTTATGTTTCGAGAAACCGTCACTTGAGTCGGTATATTACCAAACAGCCTGTATAACGGCTTGCTGTATAAACGAAATTCTTTGAATATGACTACCTTCGATTTCTGATGTAAGTGTCTGTAATCCTGATCTTATATTGCAAAATACTTTTTTATAATCATTTCATTAGTCACGTATTTGCATTTGGAACCATTTTCCTATCTTGTGCGGTCAAAATTAAACTGGATACTAATGTTTCCGTTTCTGCCGATAGTCTATGAAATGGCAAAAATAAGTGCATAGAATAAATAAATAAATATTGCTTGACATTTAACATAGCGCTATTTAGCCCCAAACTAAGCAGAGCTTGTACTATGGGAACCAGATAACTGATAGAATACTTATATACTTTTTGTTTTGTAAATACATACCTACTTATAATATATAGAAATACATCCAGACCCAGAACAAATATCTGTAGATCATGCAAACATTTGTTCCGCAGCGGGAATCGAACCCGCTACCTCCTGCATCTCAGCCGGCTATTCGGCCACTGCACCACGGTCGTCGTAAACACATAAACATTACATCTACAATGCATTCTATCGTGTTTTAGCAAAGAAATTGCTTTCATTTCATTTCAATTCCACTTTCAAGGTGGAAGGATGGAAGATTGGAGGACTAGGAAGACCTGGAGGTCTAAAGTGGTCACTTTAGTGAGGTGGTATCATAAGTTAATAATGTCAGCATCATCCACTGCTGAACATAGACCTCAAAAAGAAGGATGCAAAACTTAAAAAAAATGTTTTCAGTACTCTATGTAGGTAGGCTTTCTTTAGTTGTTGGTAATTAGACAGGACAATTTTAGTTAAGATAATCATGCTATTTATCAACATCACAATAGTAAAAATACATTCTAGCGACAAAAGCGTGTCCTGAAATGCTGTTTAACCATTATATATGTAAATCCACCGTAGTAAACACTGCAGATGGGATTATCAATCATAAATCTGGTTATCAGTTGGATACGTTTTGAAAGTGTTATTACAAGTAAACTGTTTGTTTCAGGATCTGGAATATTCGTCTCGCCCTCTGGGCTGCTGGAGCGCACGGGCTCAGTGGGCATAAGCTTCATCATTTGGATGGCATGTGGCCTGCTCTCGTTGCTTGGTAAGTTTGAGGTCATTTTACCCGTGTTTTTCCATTATCGACTGCAAAGTCTACACAGTAGAATTCAAATTAAAAGACTCTTATTGTCAATTGTTCAGTAAAGTCCATAGTCTAGTGAGAGGCGCGAGCGTTACTCAATTGCCCAATAAAATCAATAGCATCAATGAATTTTATTCTTATGAAGTGTTCATTGTTGCCCGTTCAGTATGTGGATAATGAACGGGTGTAATTTAGTGCTTTTGTTTCAGAATATCTAAAGAGCTTTGTTGATGTCTATCGCGAACTCGCGAACAACAGAAAGTACTATGTTGTATCTAAAAGAAACTAATTTTATTTAGTAAAATGTTTTTAACGCCTAATCAATGGTTTGTTGGACAGGAGCGCTCGCATACGCCGAGCTGGGAACTATGAACACGTCTTCAGGGGCTGAGTACGCCTACTTTATGGACGCGTTTGGGGGACCGCCCGCATTTCTCTTTTCATGGGTAAAGTATCTTACAATACAAATAACCCTTCTTCGGCAAACAGGTATAAACCACGCAGAACATGCGTGACCTTATTCACCAAAATTCCAATATCAAAGTGTGTGTTAAAAGGCACATATAATACTGCTTCAAAGAAAACCCAAGTGGGTTACGCGGTATTTAATAGCAGAATTCTATTTTTGCCGCCGTAGGCTCCGACTAACCACAACTAGGTCTTAGATGTTGCGTTACCTCAGATATTTGTTTCAACAATAGATTTAATATAACTCATCATTATCTCAGCCCAGAATCACTCACTGCTGGGTAAAGTCCTCCCTTGTTTTCTACCAGCTTCCATAGTGTACGAACCGCCATTTTTATTTTTTTCAAATTCACGTCGCACAATGAAACTTATATATTTGGATTGGGGACAAAATTAAATCTATGGTATGATGGCGTATCGAGGACTATGCCAGCCTCCAAACAAAGATGGAGTTTCCTATTTCTTTCTTAGCTCATAGTTTTTTAAATTTTTTGAGCGTCTTTGCAAAACAAATCATGGAATTGAAATGTAGAGCTAGAGCATCTAAATCACAATTGCTATAGGTAACTTAGATACTATCTTTAGGTCTTCAAAGATTAACTCATAATGTTTCTTTTAGGTATCGACATTGGTGCTGAAACCGTCACAAATGGCCATAATTTGTTTGAGCTTCGCAAAATATGCGGTGGAACCGTTTGTATCGGAGTGCGAGCCGCCTCACTCGCTGGTCAAACTTGTGGCGGTCATATCTATTGGTAAGTCAATACTACAGTATTCAAACTGTTTTTTTATTGAGGACAAAATTCAGCTCACACGCGTGGTTTGACAATAAAAACATTACCCTTCAGTGGATTTGGGTCCAGCCGTTAACTCGTGAAAAAGTATCAAACAGACAAGAGTTACTTTCGAATTTATAATATTAATATGGAAACAATTTGTTTGTACAGAGTCTAGGACCCGTATTCTTAAAACGTGCTCAGCAATCTAGATTCAAGTGTTGATTTTTAGAATTTCCAATGAAAAAATTGTCAACAATCTATTTTTTTATACGAGGCATGCCTTTTAAGTTCTGTCGTTTCAATATTTTCCGGCAATTTTGATATTGGAACTGTTCTATATTCGAATGTGTTTACATTTTGAATCTCAAAACAGTTGAAAGTATTAGGATTAATGCTATTGTTTAGTCACAGTTTCGATTTGAATCTGTCAGGTCACGTACGAAAATGAATTTTTCTAAGGAAAATGTTCGTGCAATAATTTTCTACAACTTTAGAAGAGGCCTGACACGGCTTCAGTGTTTAGAAGAGCTAACATCTGTGTTCAGTGATGTAGCCCCATGTCTGCGGACTGTCGAACGCTGGTATTTAGAATTCCAGCGTGGACATACTAGTGTTAGTGACAGATTTCGCGAAGGACGCCCAAAATCCGCCTTCACTGAAGATAACATCATTGCTGTGAGACAACTAATTCTCGAAGATCGTCATGTGACGTATCGAGAGATAGAGGCTCTATTAGGCATCTCAGGGACAACCATTCAGAAGATCTTGCATGAAGCGCTTGGTGTGAGAAAGCTAGTTTGCCGTTGGATACCGCATCTGCTTTCCGACGATCACAAGGCGGCCCGCGTCAGATGGTGTAAGAAAACTCTGCAAAGGTTCAACCGAGGGGAGTCAAATCACGTCTACGACATCATAAGTGGTGACGAATCTTGGATCTATGCCTACGATCCTGATACCAAACAACAATCTACAATCTGGGTCTTTCAAGACGAGCCAAAGCCGACTAAAGTTGTTCGTTCTCGAAGCACTTCAAAGAAGATGGTGGCCACGTTCGTTGGAAAAACCGGCCATGTTGCGACTATTGCACTTGAAGATCGTAGAACGGTTAACGCAGAGTGGTATACTACAGTTTGTTTACCACAAGTCATCGCCGAACTTCGAAAATCTAACTCAAAGCGACGCATCATCCTGCACCACGACAACGCAAGCTCACACAGCGCTCGTCAAACGATTGAGTATTTGAAGCAGGAAAAAGTAGAAATTCTTGACCATCCTCCATACAGTCCTGACCTAAGCCCTAACGATTTCTTTACATTTCCTAAAATTAAGAAAAGTCTTCGTGGTCAAAGGTTCCAGTCCGGTGAAGAAGCAGTCGACGCTTTCAAGACAGCCATTTTGAACACCCCAATTTAGAGTGGAATAAATGTTATAATAACTGGTTTGAGCGAATGGAAAAGTGTTTTAAGCTACGTTGTGAATACTTTGAAAAACAATAAAAAGTACTATAAGGTTCTAGATGTGTTTTTTTCTTCAAACGACAAAACTTAAAAGGCATGCCTCGTACGACCTGGAAGAGCCTATGGTCCACCTATCTATGCTTGTCTCGATTCAGTTTCTTATATCTAGTTCTGGCATTGGGTTACGGGTGCTCTGTTTTATATTGTGCACGCAGTCATTTCTACAGAATGTAGCGGTATTTATTGCAAGATTTCTGAGATTGCAATGCATATTGTGTGCTTGCAGTTAAGCTGTCTACACATGTGCAACAAAATATGCATTACAACATTAATTACAGTTCTTATCGTACTCCCGAACACGTAAAAAATTGATGATTTGATTTTTTGATACGTAATTTCTGATGTCAGGGTTGAAATTATCAACTCATTAAAAGCTAGCGCTGATATCAGCTAACACACTTTCAATTTCCTCGCGGGTTTTAGAATTTTTATATTCGAGAAAGATCCTCGAAAAGGCAACCTTCATTTTATGCATCCACAAAGCTTTAAATATATTCAATAAGCTTTCCCTTTCACTCAGGCTATTCTATTTGTCGTATTAGAACTTTTCTACTTTTCAACAGATTGTTTTGTATTTTCTATACAAATATTTACACAACTAATAAGCGCTTCAAGACGTTTTGGTATTCATTAGACTATTTCTGAGCCCCACAAGCGGCCACTGAATCAAACAATTTAATTTAACTCGCCCGGCGACCGAGCAAGAGTATAATTAGGCGCCTACTTAAAGATTTCACTATCGCATCTCAATTATTGAAATAATTCTGAAAGGTAGAGGTCAATTTGAAGTCATAAAGTGTATGTGTTTTATTAGCATTTGTGTTCAGAACAAAAAGAAACTTATAGTTTTTTGCAATGTATGTAAAATGGCTATGCCTACATTTTTGCCACTCTTCACGATTTAGTATTTATTTATTTCAATGCAACACACACACATTACAATCGTTACTTTACTATATCTGTTACATAATTATTATATTATGAGGATATAGGAACATTTCTGTTAGAGGTAACTATAATATAGGCTACCTATTATTAAGTTACATTTAAATAGAAATTGTGGTACTGTCATTATTTATTTAAACTAACTTATCTTCAAAAAAATCATTTAAATTATTCATTTGTTATTCAGTAACTTTCTAAGCTTCATACTAAATGTTTGATCTTGTTGATTTAACGCCGAAAGTAGAACGGATGCTTTTGCCCTGGAATCGGATGATATCGATATTATTGAAATAATGTACCTATCTAGGAACTCTATTTTTGTAGAACACAGTGGTATAAAGCCTGCCAAAACAATCAATTCAGTTTTTAAATCTGCACTTGCCGTTCTCGGTCTCGTTATTATGTAACAAGCCACTATTTTGTAAGCTCATCCCCAGGGTATTAAAACTTTTCTGTTCAAGCAACTTTGTCTTTGCTGTATAGGATTATCTCGTGGTCGCTTTTAACACAATTTTATTTTCCTGTGAATTAAACTTCGCCATCGGTCGCACACTGTGTTGTTAACTCTTCATAAATAGCCGACCAGGTGTCCCAAAATAATATCACTTATCCTTGGATATCGAAGGCGCAATAATTAAATTCAAATGATTCTTCTTGTTTCAGTGATGATATTGGCGGTTAACTGCTACAGTGTGAATCTGGCAACTAATGTGCAAAACATCTTCACGGCAGCTAAGCTGGTGGCAATTGCCATCATCGTGTGTGGAGGAGCATATAAATTGATACAAGGTAATGCACGACGAGAAATCTACCTACTACACTTGAATTTATTCATCGTCATTCCTCATAGCATTTAAATTAAGAATTATGAAATATTAATCTGGAATCTTCAAATAAATTACAACTTTTTTCATAGGGTTGATATGGTTAGATTTTTTTGTTTGAATCAAAATTAGTGATCGGATATTCGGATGCATATTTACCTAAAGTTGATTTTTGGCTAACAAATTATGGAAGCGGCTTCTAAGAATATTTTTATTAAAAATAAAATCCCGGGATACCGGGATTGGATGCATATTAATTTAACGTTAAATATTAAACAGGAACAATTTGCCATCTCACTCGCACATTTACAAAATGCTTATATTCCCTGAGGTTTAATAGGCCCGATCTGATACTTGTTACAAGGTTGTTTTCGCTTCACCTAAAATTACTGACAGTAAAAGTAGGGAAAAGCAACCATATTACGTTGTAACAAGGCATTATGTGCCAAAGTGTGCGTTTTTCATAGAATGTGAATTTTTTTAGACTATATGAGGGATGAATGATATACCATAAAAACCTATGCAGCTTTAAGGGATATTTAGGTTTAGTAGATAAATAAATAAATAAAAAATAACACACGATAAATTTGTTAATCACGGAATTTTTACGATAAAAAAGGGCTATCCGTACTAGCTAACTTTGAAGTTTAGGTAAATATGCATCCGAATATCCGATCACTAGTCATAATTCATTGATGTTTGTTATCAGGGGTTTTTCACTGTTAACTAAAAGCTCAGAGCCATTTCTAACATAATCACGTCATGAAAGTTCATAATCATAATGGGATGTAAATATAGCAACTGACGGGTGATGTGTCGTATGGTGCAGGTAATACGCGACATTTACAGGAGCCTAACTTCGCCTCAAGTACGGCGACACTGGGCAACATAGCCACTGCGTTCTACACGGGCCTTTGGGCCTACGACGGTTGGAATAATCTAAACTATGTCACTGAGGAAATTAAGAATCCATCCAAGTAAGTAAACTGTATCCTCTTCAATTAATTTACTTGACTAACATGAATCAAACTTTTGCGATAACTGTACATAATTATTAATTAAAACGGGTATTTATCACGTATGTACCTTTTTAATTTGTTATCCCGACGTTTCGGCTGTGTTGCAACAGGCGTGGTCACGGGTTGACTGGAGTACTTGGATCGCTGCATTGCTTGAATACTGCTATCGCCAGGTAAACAAGTCAGCGATAGCAGAGCATCAGGTAGAATCGGGACCGAATCATTGCATTGAACTTCATGATCCTAAGGTTCTTTTTAGTAAACGCCATTATTACAAGTTCGTTAAGCGATTGAAAACAAGAAATTTAAAAATGTATATTTGTAAGATGGCTATAGACTCTCAGCGTCCTGGAACCCGGTGATTGCTAGGTGTGCGCGTCGTGATCGGTCGCCTCAGTGCGTAGATACGGTTAGTGTAGTGTGTCGTAATATGAACGAGGACATTTCTGATTCTGAAGTCCAAGTGAACCTAGTTGCTGCAGCTGCCATCACTTCTCTACGGTAGCTCCAAGTACTCAAGTCAACCCGTGACCACTGTTGCAACACAGCTGAAACGTCGGGATAACAAATTAAAAAGGTACATATGCGATAAATACCCGTTTTAATCAATAATTAACATGAATCATTAGCTGAACTATACATTTTCCCTTTTCTTTTTTACTAAACATTTTCCCTTTTATTTCTTTTGACTTAGTTTCACTGTGTCAGCTGAATTATACATTCCTTCCTTTACTTAAAAACTAATTGAATCTGAATCTTCTTCAATCCCTATTTTAAAAGTTCAGATACTACTTTTCCTAACTTTACTATCTATACTTAAGTTATTCCGTCATAATCCATTTCTTCCTTCTTAAAGACGGAAGTTGTTCTTTATTCAAGAGTAACTTTATTGTAAGATCAAACGATACATTAATCCTTTACATATCAAATACAATCATTTACGAGTATCTACTTTGGCTAATTTATCAAAGACGATTTATATCTGAACTAAGGACATTGACTGAGACACTTCCTTTATTACCTTTACACCTATTTGAGTATTGAAGAAAAATTAATTGTCTGTGATGTCAAAGTCTAAATACCGAATTCTTGGCAACACGCCACAGAGTGTGAATTCAACGCAATTATGTTTGTTACATCAATTCAAACACGAAGCAGGATTAGTAATGATGCCACCCAGTCACCTTTACAAATCTAGATTATCTTTAAAGCGAGAATAAACTGGGCTGAGGATGCTCTTCATCATGAGACTACATAGTGTGCAGAGCTATATCACTGTATGAATAGTTTTGCCTGAAAGTTTTTCACATAAAAATTTGATGCTTCGATCCTATATAAAAATATTTCAAAGTTACCTACTTCTTTATTAAAAATACTGCAGTTATCACGTACAGTATCTTCGGTATTACGACAATCACGAAACTTTTCCAAGTAAAAAGTAATACTTGTCTGTATTTCCAATTTCCCTAAAGAAAGTCATAGATGCTACCTTTTGCACTCGTGCTCAGTTCTAACCATCTGTTGGTATTTTAGGAACCTGCCACTAAGTATAGTTATCGGAATACCGCTGGTGACGCTATGTTACGCGCTGGTAAACGTCTCATACCTGGCTGTAATGTCGGTCAGTGAGATGGCTGACAGTGAAGCCGTGGCGGTGACCTTCGGTAACCGACTGTTGGGGCCGTTGGCGTGGCTGATGCCGCTTGCTGTGACCATCTCTACCTTCGGATCGGCTAATGGAACGCTGTTTGTAGCGGGAAGGTAACTATATTATATTTTCACAAAGTGATGCTGTGGATGTAACGTTTAGGAAACGATTTGACCGACCTTGAAGAACCGCTTCTGGGTTGGAAGTATCGACAATCATACCGATGACTTAGCGACCAAAAATTAAGCGTTAACAATGTCGAGACTTGCACCCCTGCATTCGCTAGAAGTCGCTAAAAGTGACGGTACCGGTTTTCGAATTAATAAAATAAATAAATATTGCAGGACATTTCACACAGCGCTATCTAGCCCCAAACTAAGCAAACTTACTATGGGAACCAGATAACTGATAGAATACTTATATACTTTTTTTTTGTAAATACATACTTATAATACATAGAAAAACATCCAGACCCGAAACAAATATCTGTAGATCATGCAAACATTTGTTCCGCGGCGGGAAACAAACCCGCTACCTCCTGCGTCTCAGCTGGCTATTCGCCCACTGCGCCACGGAGGTCGTCAATCTTATAAGAATTATATCTATTGTCACATACATTTTGATGCATGCTCCACCAAAAAGATTACACTTGGTTCGAATTCTTGTATTTTTCGATTTAAATTTAAATTTGTAGTCTCTTCAAGCTTTCGCATAGGCTTTGCTTAAGCCATCAAGATAAATACCTACGTTGTAAAACATTTAAAGAGTGGTCTCCTAAAACAACCCCTCATTGTCATGTTTGTTCCCGCAGGTTGTGTTTCGCGGCATCGCGTGAGGGCCACCTACTGGATATTCTGTCGTACGTCCATGTTCGTCGCTTCACTCCTGCCCCTGGACTGATATTCCACGTAAGTGTTCGTCATCAGAAGACGTCAGAAGACGTTCACTATTCAATATATGCCTTTAACATAAAATTACCCGACAAATAATCCGGGAAAATTTCAAACTCAAACCTAAAACTCAAAATTCATGTATTCATTATAATTACAAGGATCACTTTGAAACGTAAATTTTACAAAGCGACAGAGCCAAGATATAATCAGGCAAGAAACAAGACTGGTTAATCGTTATAACTCTATATACTGACTTTCTGCCGACAACACCATTAGTCTATTGCGTATAGGGCCGTTATTGATGCATTATCGAGTCAATCAAGCACCTACGTAAATTTATAAATAGCGATCAGAAGCGTATTTAGAAAATAAATAAACTCTCACCAACTTTGTCCTTAGAAGGCTTAGTATGACCGTTCTATGTCTTCTCATCCAAGAATAGACAAATCCGGTTATTTATATTAGAATAGACTAGAATAGAATAGGATAATCATTTATTTGGTACACACAATATGACAAATGATAATTATGTTAAGCTCGTAACTTAACTTACAATTAAGCTCGTGGCCAACTCTTGTGTCAGAGTTTTTGGACAGCCTGAAGGGACATGGCTAGAGGATTACTAGCCGGAAATGATATCTTGATGATGACAGAAGCAGTTGAAAATTACATTAGCGGTCACTCAAGTTCAGTACTGGTGACCTCACCAAGGTGACCCGCTTAAGGCATTTTCCACGCTTGACTTTGCATAGCCTAATTGATTCCCTAGGAATTACTTAGCACAACGAGCACTTCAGTAATCTATAAAAGTTTGTGACGTTTTTGCAGTCTCTGATAGCAGTGGCGATGGTACTGTACGGGACGATAGACTCTCTGATCGACTTCTTCTCGTTCACCGCGTGGATATTCTACGGCGGCGCGATGCTCGCTCTCATCGTCATGAGACGCACTAAGCCCCATGCACCTCGACCTTATAAGGTTTGTATAACACATTCATACTTTACCACTTTCTGATAGACGATAGAATCTTTGATTGACACACAATCAGTGTTTGGGTCCATTTAATTATTGTAATTTTTTTTATGGAAATAATTAGGCTAGCGGCTACATATAATCAGAAGTTTGTTTGGCCATTTCGAATACGGCAAATCCACACAAAATCAAGGACCTTATCACACACGTACATTAGTTTCCGTTAGAATTTTTTTCGTGAAACCTGGTATAGCATCTTTCTTAAAAATTCCGGAGATTAGGTTTTTTTTATACTACATGGAGATGGAACAAGCTTATGGCCCATCTGATGTTAAGTGGTAATCATCGCCTGCAACAGAGAATTGCCTTGTAGGTCACGCACGTTTTAAATGTGCCCTACTATGCACTGCCCTGCGTCCATCAGCTTGGGGCATACAGATATGTGCCTGTAATTTCACCGCAAACCACACCCTTCAAACCGAAACACAGCAATGCTGCTTGGCGGCAGAAATAGGTATGGTTGTAGTACTTCCCCGGGCGAGCCCTTTCACAAGGAATTCTACTTTTCTTGATCTTATTTTGTTAGCACGAGTAAGGAGTGGAACTCACTTCCGCGTACATATGTTTTCCGGAGCAGTATAATCTCGGAGTTTTCAAGTCCAGGGGACCAACTTCAATCTCCTATAGCAATATTAAAATAATATTACACTGACATGTAGTACCACGACCCTCAATTATTAAGCTTACTTTATTATTGCGAAGCAGTTTTGGTGACGTCACCATAAACCGTTCACTCAAAACGTTGCACATTAGAGCCCAAATAAAGAGTAAAATTGTCCTAAAAAGTAAGTGAATCGTGTTTCTTTTCGCAATGTTTTATACTGAACGTGGTGTAATCGTAACAGTAATGTTTAAAAGTTTTGTGGTTCAAATCGAAGTAATGTTGCTACAAGCTTGAAACAAACCGCTCCTGAAACATGATGGTTTTCTAAAAGATTGTGGTTGGCGCCCGGAGTGAATAAGTTTTTTCTAGACAAGCGTGCTTCATCTTCGATCACACCATCACTTACCATCAGGTGAGGGAGTGGTCAAGCGCTTGACTATCATCAATAAAAAAGGTACTTATTAAGTTTTCGTTTCAGGTGCCAATAATAATTCCGTACATCGTGCTGTTCGTGTCCACGTACCTAGTGGTGGCGCCGATAGTCGACAAGCCGCAGTGGGAGTATCTGTACGCAGGCGCGTTCATCTGCGCCGGGATGCTTGTCTACCTGCCGTTCGTCAAGTGGGGGTACTCTCTGCCGTTTATGGGTAAGAACTTGTACTATTATTTTACCTTCACTCTTGATTAACCCTACAGTGGTCGCGTACTAAAACCTGACCTGATTGGTCGCGTGGAGTACTATTGTATACCATTTATAAATTCAAATAAAAATATAATTGAGCTTCAACTATGTTTAATTCTTATTGTAATAGTGTTATTAAGTATTGTTGTATTAAAAGCAATCAATAAAAACGAATCACAACCTCTGAATATAAAAAAAATCTACAAAACAAATAAAAACCTCTAAAATGGCACAAAAAATCAAAAATACTAATTAATGTTTTCCAAACAAGACAGACAAACAACCTTCGAATGATCGCCACAAATAAACTTTATGCACGTGTTGCATAGTTTTCGAGTGCTTTTATTGCGGCTTCTTCCGCAGTCGTGGCAGCGATCTATGGATCGAGTTGGTGTCTGTGCTGACGTTGTCGCTGTGGTTTCTGGATAATTACAAGAAAATCTCGCGCGCAGCACTGAGTGCGTTTGTCAATTATTTAACTTAAAGTACCTAGAAGCACTCGTAATTTACGTTAGCGGTTTTTGAGAATTTTACAATTCCGTAAGTGTGGATTACATAGGTAATCCACGCGACCACTCTAGGGTTAAGATGCAGAACAGAATATACTTAAGGCGAGTAAGAGGCGAAAAAAGGTGCCTCTTTAATGTATTTGCACACATTAAATACAGGTGTATATGTATATGGTAATATACGGACGATATTCAAGTGACGGTTTCTCAAAACATAAAAAAAGACTTCTCGAGAAAAAAACTAACAGTTACATTATCAAATTTTAAAGAAAATCTACTAAGTTTCAGTGATTAATTCGTTATCAAACTTACTGCCTAGTCTTGCAATCGACATCCAAAAATAAAGGCCGATTTGATATCTCTTTCGGAAATGGTTGCGGGTTTTGGGTTAGAAAGGGACAACAAGAGATATCTCGAGACGTCACCAATACAGTATCTGTGGTTAGATGACAAGCATTATGCAATAGCACAACATAAGTTTAATAAAGTGTTTGTTTTTACGTGCCAAAATAAATTTAACATTTCACAAATTTATTTATTATGCTCAACAAAATAACCCCTTTCATTATTGTGCGTATATACCTAGTCAGGTCATAAATTCTGTCACATGTTTAATATAAAATAATTGAAACAAGTTTATTCATTATGTAACCATTTATATACCAAAATGAACTTAACAAAACATAGATTCTTATGACACTAAAGTTTATTCAAAATGACCTCCGTGATTTTGAATACAGGCCTTCAATCTGCGCGGCCAGTCGTCTATCGCAGCACGAACGAGGTCCATGTCAATATCGGCGGCTACCTTAATCAAGGATGTCTTGAGTGACTCCAAATTGGGATGAGGCTTTGAGCACGCCTTTTCCTCCAAGTGTTGCCATATCTTGTAATCTAACGGATTCAAATCTGGACTGGAGGAGGGCCAGTCTTCGTGCCGGATGAAGTCGATTTCACGCGCCGCCAGCCAGTCTTGTGTGCTCTTCGCTCTATGAGCTGGCGCCGAATCTTGTTGGAATACCCAGTGCCTGTTATTGAACATGGTATGAGAAACAGGTTCCACAAGGTTCGTCAGGACTGTATTTTGATACACAACTGCATTCGTTTTTACACCTTTCTCACAAAAATGTACCTCTGTTAAGCCCCAATAAGAAACTCCCGACCATACCATGAGCGAGGATGGAAAATGACCTCGTTGGACGCGCGGAATACGGTTGCTCGCTTCTTCAATACTGTGTGCGTACACCTTATCATTTTGTTTGTTGTAGCTCTCTTCCACGGTAAAAATTTTTTCATCCGAAAAAAGAATTTCCCGATATTTTTTTCCCACGTACCGCTTCAACAAAGTGCGGCATCTCTTCAGTCTCAGGTCCATTAGACGAGCATTCAAACGATGTCCTGTTTTTCTTCGATATGCCCGAAGCCCTAAGTCTTCATTTAACACCCTTTTCACCGTGGTTCTGCTTAACCCCATCTGAAGGGCCAACAGTTTCTGCTTACGTTTGGGATTTCTTTGAATTCGCGCCTTCACAGCTTTTATCACTGCTGGAGTCCTAACAGACCGAGGGCGACCACTTCTTGACCTGTCATCTACACTAGAGTCTTCATTGTATCGTTTGATGGTGCGATAAACGAATCTTTTGGTTATATTCAAATTTTTCAGTATGTCAAAAATTTGAATTGGCGCGTAACCGCAACGATGCAACGCAATAACTGCAACACGGTCTTCTTTAAGCGTCCACTCCATACGAGGCATGCCTTTTAAGTTCTGTCGTTTCCATATTTTCCGGCAATTTTGAATTTGGAACTGTTCTATATTCGAATGTGTTTACATTTTGAATATTTGAATTATTAGGATTAATGCTATTGTTTAGTCACAGTTTCGATTTGAATCTGTCAGGTCACGTACGAAAATGAATCTTTCTGAGGAAAATGTTCGTGCAATAATTTTCTACAACTTTAGAAGAGGCCTGACACGGCTTCAGTGTTTAGAAGAGCTAATATCTGTGTTCAGTGATGTAGCCCCATGTCTGCGGACTGTCGAACGCTGGTATTTAGAATTCCAGCGTGGACATACTAGTGTTAGTGACAGATTTCGCGAAGGACGCCCAAAATCCGCCTTCACTGAAGATAACATCATTGCTGTGAGACAACTAATTCTCGAAGATCGTCATGTGACGTATCGAGAGATAGAGGCTCTATTAGGCATCTCAGGGACAACCATTCAGAAGATCTTGCATGAAGCGCTTGGTGTGAGAAAGCTAGTTTGCCGTTGGATACCGCATCTGCTTTCCGACGATCACAAGGCGGCCCGCGTCAGATGGTGTAAGAAAACTCTGCAAAGGTTCAACCGAGGGGAGTCAAATCACGTCTACGACATCATAAGTGGTGACGAATCTTGGATCTATGCCTACGATCCTGATTCCAAACAACAATCTACAATCTGGGTCTTTCAAGACGAGCCAAAGCCGACTAAAGTTGTTCGTTCTCGAAGCACTTCAAAGAAGATGGTGGCCACGTTCGTTGGAAAAACCGGCCATGTTGCGACTATTGCACTTGAAGATCGTAGAACGGTTAACGCAGAGTGGTATACTACAGTTTGTTTACCACAAGTCATCGCCGAACTTCGAAAATCTAACTCAAAGCGACGCATCATCCTGCACCACGACAACGCAAGCTCACACAGCGCTCGTCAAACGATTGAGTATTTGAAGCAGGAAAAAGTAGAAATTCTTGACCATCCTCCATACAGTCCTGACCTAAGCCCTAACGATTTCTTTACATTTCCTAAAATTAAGAAAAGTCTTCGTGGTCAAAGGTTCCAGTCCGGTGAAGAAGCAGTCGACGCTTTCAAGTCAGCCATTTTGAACACCCCCACTTTAGAGTGGAATAAATGTTATAATAACTGGTTTGAGCGAATGGAAAAGTGTATTAAGCTACGCGGTGAATACTTTGAAAAACAATAAAAAGTACTATAAGGTTCTAGTTGTGTTTTTTTCTTCAAACGACAAAACTTAAAAGGCATGCCTCGTATTTAAAAATGAGTAAAATTCTAAAAAGTATACATTTTTATTTTCATGAACAATTCGAAATTCGAATTCTATAAACTTTTTTGTGGCTAGCATTCTAAAAGAAAAGTTTTTACTGTGTGACAATACTATGACCTGACTAGGTATTATACCCACAAAAATTAAAGAGTTTATTATGCCTTTATTTTTTGATGCCGATTGCAAGTTTTATATCGAATTAATGACCTAAACTTAGTCGATTTTTAAAAAAAATTTGATAATATAACTAGTAGTTTTTTTTTCGAGAAGTCTTTTTTTATGTTTTGAGAAACCGTCACTTGAATATCGTCGTATATTATATTACCAAAAACCCTGTATTATCAAACACCCTACAGAAGAGTTGCGGCAATAAACATACAGAGAAGGCGGGCGGGACGCAACTACGCCATGTCCGTCTGTGTTACTTGCACAATGCTCCTACTTGCGTCCGTTGAGGATTAATATAACCAATTTCAGATAACAGAAAAAACAAACTACAGAATTGATTTTGATGGAATTTCTATGGACCAATCTGAAAGTACTTATATGCTCTAAAATAAAAAAATATTTTTTAAAAAAATGTTGTTAAATCAAAGAGTTCTGAGGGAAATACATAAAAAAAATACTACCGAATTGAGAACCTCCGCCTTTTTCGGGAAAAAATTCGATAAAAATTAAAAAAAATTACACATATTTTTGTTTCAGATAAAATAACTGTGTTTCTACAAATGGCACTGGAGGTGGTGCCCACTACGACGACATTTGAGTACTAAAAGGGTGTTAGTCTGTGCTAGACAATAAAGAAGCATTGTGACAAAATTAATTATGAATCGTTAATTTTTAACATATCCGAGTATTATTTACGTACTTGGTTTTTGATAAATACCTATTGTTCATTACTTTTAAGGTCGATTTCGCTATTAGTATGTTAAAAGGGTTAAATCCAAGTGAGTTAAGTATCTATTGCACACGATTGAAGATTTTAAAACGAAGGCAGTGAAATTAACAATTGAACTTTATAAGACCTATATTTTTTGACTGAATTACTAACGTACTTAAATTGGGAAAGATTTTAACGTGTATTTGTATAATTCAAAAATGTCTTGAATAATGATTTATTGGATGTTTTATAATATTTTAATTGCCATAGAATGCGGACTATGGTTGTAATTCGTAATAAAGCCTTGTAGTAAGCTCGAATGGCGTGCTTAGCCTAATCAATGGCAATATTTTGGTAGTAAATTAGTTAATAGTTATTTCATCGTACATTTCGTTAGTTTGCACGAATCATTCCTTGTGGGGTAATAGTTTTGCGACATTAACTCTTTATAACCACTTGTAGCGGTAGCAATCTAGATAATAACGGTTCTGCAGTTTTATCATGTAGTTGACCGTATCAAGGTAAAATCGATTTAAAAGGGTCGATGCGAGGTTAGGGCCGACGATCTGAAACTGACTATCACTCATTAGCAATTTCAAGATAATTCATAACAACTCATAATCAAAATAATGGGCCTTACCTTAAAAAAGTAAAACAATTTAAAAAAAATCCGTATCAATTATTGCTAAGGAATTTTTTAAACAGATGTTTAACTTTTTTTGTAATGCTCAATTTGTTTAAGTACTCACCTACATGTAATGTAAATCCAGTCTTCGATGGTCTTCAAAGAAATATACCGGAGGGCCAATTTTCTTAATACAATTTAAAAAACATAATTAATAAGATTGGATTATGAATTGAGTATATTTTGGCATTCTGCTCCATTATTAGCTTGATATAAATAAAGTGTATAATCGCATATCACTCAACTCATACCATTGTATTGTCAGATACATTAATACCGTTTAGGATATTTAACATAACGAGACCAGATCGATACTCAAATTTTACTATTTTAAGTTACGGGAATTGGCTCCCAGATCGTTCACAGAAAGCCTGAGTGCCGTGTTTCAGCGGAAACCGAGCTATTATTGCTCATTCTACTTCTATTTATAAATTACCTACGTATTTCACTTTAGATATCGTCAATAGAGCATTATTATTATTCCATCACACGCAGACTAGGCGTGTTACAAAAAACGGACGGCACGTACGTCTTAATATATATGAGTCTGACCTTGTAACCAAAAAAAAAGTTAAACACATGTTTAAAAAATTCCTTTTTTGCTCTGGATTTTTTTAAACAGTGTTTAACTATTAAGACCCGTATTATTTAGATATTGCTATCGCCTATTTTGAGGCTGATTTCGTTAAAACTTGCAACCCTATTCGTGTCACTATGAGTGATTGTGCTAAACTCATAGTATCTTAGCTCGTTATTCATTTTAGACAACCTTAGTATATGACTATGTGTAGAAACTTTGTTTTATTTTCAAAAAATGATTTTTGTATTATATTATTATAGATTGCCAGGGGATAGCAATAGGATCGACTAGAGATCCTAAGTCATCGACGACTTGTACTTACAGCGTAGCACTTAGAAAACTAATACAAGTTGCAAGAAAATATAGTATAAATTGTGTTTTAAAGTTTAGATTCTGCTATTGTGAGACTATATATGAGAGAAAATACTGATCGTTTCGAATTAACTGTACAAGAAAATTATAATCAACAAGTGATGACGAAAATCCCCTTTTTAAAGACTAAAGTGTGTTAATTAACAAGTAGTTATTGGAATTTCATTGATGGTCGAGTTCTGTGATCGGTGAAATTTGGTCCTATCATTCCTTGCCGGGGCAGGGCGACGCCGTCGATGTTGTTCAAATATTTTTTACTCATTGTATTTGCTCGAATTGTTTTTTATTACATTTTTAGGTGAAGTGTAGTGAAGCCCAAATAAAAATGTTAGGATTAAAATATCAATATTTTTGCATATTGTAATGCAAATATTAAAATTGTTAAAGTGAATTATTATGAATGTAATCACGGGCACACAGTAACCTAACGATGTGATATTGTTACGGTTCAAATCTAATGGTTTTATTTTTGTGCATAATATGTGTCAAAAATACATACAATATTAAAATAATCTATGTGTGTACACTTAATCTCTGAAAGAGACAGAATTATTTATTGTTATATCTAATATTATACTACCATTGAAATAAATTTTAAATAAAGACATATAAAACCATGAAACAACGATGTTTCATTTCCTGCGGTTAACTTAATACTTACACACTAAGGATATTTAAAATGAAACAGAAAATCAGTTCAACAATGTAATTTATTGTTGTCAATACAAAGATCACAGATCTTTGAACGGTTCAATACCATTTAAAACATTTTGGCGTTTTGATCCATAAAAATAATCATTAAAAAGGATGTCACATAAATAAATAATAAATATTTCTGGACATTTCACACAGCGCTATCTAGCCCCAAACTAAGCAGAGCTTTTACTATGGGAACCAGATAACTTATAGAATACTTATATACTTTTTTTTTTGTAAATACATACTTATAATATATAGAAAAACAGCCAGACACGGAACAAATATCTGTAGATCATGCAAACATTTGTTCCGCGGCGGGAATTGAACCCGCTACCTCCTGCGTCTCAGCCGGCTATATGCCCACTGCGCCACGGAGGCAGTCTAACATAAACGCCTATACATACCTACAATAGTATTTTTCAAACTTTCGCGATCACTGTACATAATTACTGATTAAAACGGGTATTTATCGCGTATGTACCTTTTTTTCAGTCGACCCGTGACCACGGCGGTTGTAACACAGCCGAACCGTCGGAATAACAAATAAAAAGGTACACACGCAATAAATACCCATTTTAATCAATAATTATTATTATAGATAAATCGGTGTACACTCCAGCCGATATAACTAAGACCCCCCCCCCCCCCTGAAGTTAGCCCCAAAGTAGATAGCGATTGAATTACAATTGCTAACGTAAATATTGGCCGTTCTGTTAGTACTTATGGTTGTTTAAATAACCATAGACTTTTCGGATCGCAGACATAATAATTTCCAAAATGAACAATGGGTAATAGTCATCATTGCTGCCAAAATGGCCTGCATCGATTTAGCTAATTGCATACATACACGCGCGTTTGCAATAATCAAATTTCTCCTGACCATTTACCACCCGTAAACCATGAAGCATAGTGAGATTCACACCGAACGCGGTTACCGCAGCTGCCAAGTTTTGTATGAATATGTGAAATTTTTTCATACCACGCCCGTTCCGAACTTTGCGCGCCGCACCACCCGCCGCCGACCCGCTGCAGTTTCCAACTGCAGCGTTCCGTGGTTTAAACTTGTAAATGTACATGACAACAGACGGGAACTCTTATAACTAGTGACACAACCAGGATTCGAGCAGAACGGTCAAATGACGCGATAACCATGAATCAATGAAAACATTAGAAACTAATATAAAAATTCACAAAGCAACAAGTACAATGGGCGGTCTTATCGGTTAGAAACGATTTCTTCCAGGCGGCATTTGGATGGAGAGGCTGTAATATTACGATCTTGATTGGTTTGTTAATTTTTGAGTCACTAATAATTGGTGCTTCTTCACAATAACAAATCAATCAAATAATCTAAAACACATATTCGAGAACTGAATACAATATACAATATTATCTACAACACATATTGCACTAACACAACACATTAGCTTTTAAACTATTCCATAAATAAAGTTATACATTATGTTTGCTTCCACCAAATAATGCTTGGATTAAGTTTTCCAATTCCGGCGTTACATTTATACTTCTATGTACCAAACTGTAACATTTATATTATAAACAACAGTGTATTATCTTTTTTACTTAATACGAGATTTATTACGTACCGTTTTATCGGTGTTTGGACCGACAATGTTTCGGTTCGATTCGTGACGGATTCGTCTACTCGCGCGCAGAGGGCTCTGCGGCGCGTAGTGAGAGGCGAGACGTTATTCGGAGCGGATAGCACAAAACGGTACGTGATAAATCCCGTATTTATAATAATAAGTGTATTATAATTTTAAAGATGCATCTCCGCGTAACATAGCTTATCCATATATTATTATTTGGTGAAGTTTATATACAGGCAATTTGAAATTAAATATATTCCTACACAAACTGATATCGTTCTTTGAAAAACTGAGCCTCTCATCATGTGCTTGTATATTTTGTGAAATAAAGTACATTCACAATTGCTTTATTTAATCGATGAATGCAGTATGCGAATTTGTAGGTCAAACCTAGGCGTAATCGATGCTGTAGGATTTTTATATTGTGCTTCAGTTTATTGGGTTAGCGTAACAAGTGGCCTTTGTTCATTTACAGTATGTTGGGCAGGTGTTTGGCCACAACAATAGCATTAGGTGAGGCGGTTATTAGATCCTCCATCGTGCACCATATTTCACGTTACATAAAGAAAGCAGAGACATTGCCCTTTCTTTTAATGTTATTTGGCGACCAGTCAAGGAATTGTTCCTGTGACTATCGCTCTGAGACAATCCGAACACAGAATTTCTTGGAAGCAGTCAGCTTGTCAAACCTTTACTAAAGTTCGTATTATTAATTGCTGAAGGTCGTTTCGAATACGACCTTCAGCAAATTAAGAATACGAAGATCAACCGTTTTTTTAGCTTTTGCAGCTTTTGTATCAAATCACTAACAGGTTGTGATGGCCCTATTGTGATTGCCACTTTGTATGATCCGCCCATAGTTCATGGGGGCGTTCATAGATTACCACTAATCCGTACAGCTGTTAGAAATAGAAGGATACTCTTAGGGGTAATAGCTTGTTAAGTCGACAGTGTCGAGTTAGGGCTCTTAAGATCTGCCTTACTATTCATTAGAAATACGATACTGTATCATTTAAAGACTTATAAACATTTTTATGAAATACCAAGGCATATTTTGCCTCATTTTATAATAAAACGATGAACACCAAAACAGTTTAGCCAAAATGTTAATAAATGGTATTCAATGACTTAGAATAGCGTTTTCTTTTGCAAGGCAACTGTTACGGCAGGGATTGACCGCGGCTAAAATATAAGTTCTATGCTAAAGTTAATGTCGTAACAGCTTATCAAAGCGTCACATTAGATGCGTTATTTTAAAATTATTGTCATTTTATTAAAAGAAACTGAAAGCAGTTAATCGTAATTTAATTGTGTACAACTTGGATTCTCAATGAATACCGTCTTTTATAAGGATAAAAGAGTGCGATGGAAAATGCTGTGATGTGACAGTTTGTGTAGTAAACACAGCATTTGGACGGAATAGGCCGTTCAAAGACCTTTAAAAATATTTAATGTAATAGAGATTTACAGTTTCGTTACCACACTAAGCGATCTAGAGACCGTCTAATCTAAAACTGAACGATCTACCGTATTTACTTGAAGCTGTCGCACAGCAAATAATTTCAAAATGAGTTTTGTGAATACAGTCATTCAAAGTCAAATATTTTTATTCATTAAAATCACAAGGATCACTTTGAAACGTCAATTTTACTGGCTGTTCTTTCGCGACCAAGCCAGGAAAGAAAGGCAAGAAACAAAGCTGGTTGTTTTTTTTAATGATCCTTTTAGAATACATAACCATACTGAAAATAAATTACGTCTAAATTGTAACATTTTGAACGAGTTGAATTTCAATCCCTAGCTTCTCTATCATCTAAATAATCCGATATTTTATTGTAGGCTTTTTTACAAAGATTATGTTTAATTACGTTTTTAAATTTGTTTATTTTTGTAATTTGGGAGTTTGTTATAAAACGTTCACCTTGCCCTTTTAAACGATTTACTAACTTTATGGAGTCTACAAGTGGCAACAGAGAGTTAATCTTTATTTCTAGTATTAAAATTATAATTATCGCTATTTTTCTTAAACAAATTAGTATTTTTCTGAACATACATCAGATTTTCATAGATTAAAGAACATTTCGGTAATTCGCTTTGACGTAATTTTGTATTCGGGCCTTCAGTTTTAGGTTAAACGGTCTCTAATAAGATCTTGTGGTAACACTCCAGAAACTTTACAGTAGAAATAGTACAAGATCAGAAGAAAATAGTGCGATGAACAGCTCGAACATTTTTCTTCCAACGAAATGGCTGATAAAATGTTTCACTGCTGTGGAGTCTTAGTAAACTTAGATGAAATGTTTATGTAATTTTAGATCTTTTGTCATTTTTGATGATATAAATCTCAGACGCCACACGGCTATGCATTCCAGTATAAGCTGACTTCTCATTGTACGGAACCCCTACACTATGCGAGGTCAGCTTATACTGGAAAAGTATATCCATGTACAGTAAATTTACAAAGTAAAATATGCAGGGGTATTACTCTGCCGACTTATGTGAATAGCCTTGGTAAGGTATTTGTGAATAAAATTGATATAGGTTATAATCACAAATGCTCAACAAAGATTCAGTACCGCTCTTGGACAATCCCTGCCTCTATTTACAAATGGTTCAATAAACTATAGAATAACAAATCTATTTTCTATTTACAACAGCCTTAAAACCGAAGATGTGGCTTATTCTTCATCATATGTCTGAAACAAAGTCATAAATTCAATGTATAACCTGGTTAATTAAAGAAATTAATCTAAAATGGCGCCCAAAATAATAACATCTCACTCGCACATCATTGCATGCAACAAGGTGCGAGTGAGATGTTATTATTTTGGGCGCCATAACTGGTATAACTAGTTTCAGCGCCATTTTAGATTCTTTAATATGAAGGGTTTTTTAATTTTTTATGAAACATAGGTTTTCAAGGATGTTACAATAATGTTATATATGCATTGAGATCTACTCAACGTGTACAATTTTTTTAAGATATGAATATACAATAGTAGATAATAAATAATATTTAATTGAAACAGTCTCAGAAATGAATACTTGAGCTGAGAATCAAACTTAACTAGCTGAAAGTTTATTGTAGTATACAATGTATTACCTGTATCATACCGTAATGTAGTACCTGTTTATAGTTTCCGCCACTTTGTACAACAAATTATAGTATTTAGGTAAGACACTTTCTTCCAGAAAATAATAAAAAAAAAATTTAAAAGAGAGAAAGAGTCTATCATATATTTATCCATTTTATTTACTTTTCCAATATTTTGTAAATATGTTACAACAATCGTGCTCGAAATATTCGGAGCTACCGTCGAGAAGCGATGGCAGTAGCCCGTAAAGATAGATAGCTCTTTCTTGTTGATTGAGTGAAGCGAGATCTCCAAATCAACTTGACCAAATCGGCGTTGTATGTATGTATGTTTGTTTGTCCGAGGATAACTTTCTAAACGTTGATCCGATCATCGTGAAATTTTATATATAGGTAGGTAGTTAGTGTTGGCACAATTCTGGTGTGTTCAATGCGCTAAAAATCTTGGGGGGTTGTTGAGATATTGGGGTTCCTCTGGCAACCTCTGGATGGACAAAAATAGATGTAAAGTCTCGTCTTGTATGTTGTAGCACGGTAGGCGAAGATTCAAGAGGTGCAGGTTCAATTCGCGTCGCAAGACAAATGTTTGCATAGCCTGCAATAATTTGTTCCGGGTCTGGGTCTGTGGTACTATTGTGCATTGTGTTCGTGGTTTCTGGTACCCGAGTCACAGACAGACAATCCTAATGTGCAGTCTTGTACTGTATAAAGTTTAGTAAACAAACATTTGTGATTCGGGAACGATCACGTCAGAATGGATCGCACTCTCATTTATCAAGATTTTTTTTTCCAAAGTTTTTCTGCGATCAGTTTTACAACTATGAGCAAATTGTTTCTGGATTTTGGGTTTCGGGCAGAGTGCACTCCTATATCTCTTCATTGTTTTCAGTCGCTTCTTATATGAAGCCTTTGTGAGTTGTTGTGCCAGCTTATTTGGGTGTATTTTCAGCTTTTTCTGGTAGATTTGAGCATTAACTCTGATCTCATCAGAGACCGTGTTGATTCGAAATATGTCATGCAGCTAAGTGCTAATAAAGATTTAAGAAAAAAACAGAAACGTAGCCGTTTATAGGACGGTACGTGATCATAATGTTAACTAGCTTACAGACACTAATTTTTATCTAAATAAAATATTGTCTACTAGCTGACCCATCCGCGGCTTTTCACGCGTAGTGTAACAGTAAAAACATTACACTCCTTCTGACCAGTCGAGTAAAAAGTAGCCTATGTCCCAATCCCAGTCATAGTCTGTCTGTCTGTATACCAAATTTTATCGAAATCGAAATGACCCCCTCATCCAAATAAATTTTACCTGTTTATAATATTAGTGTAGATGTAACGATTAGATGTATAGCATACAACTTGTTTTATTATGTACGACATTAATTTAAAACACACATACGGTATCGTATTAACTGATTTTAGAAGTGGGTTTAATACAGTGGGTAGCTTGAATATTTATCCAGTAATCGATACATTTCCAATAAACAATAACGTAAATCAGCGGCGCCTTTACGACGATGCCGCTTAGTCAGTATAACAGGTACCTACTTACATGATGAATTAATATGTCTTGTTTACCTATTTCATACATGCTGTTTCGTTGATATTTTATGAATTGAGATTAAGTTTGTTTGTAAATTGTAAATGTTTCATGGTAATAAATTTGAAAAAAAAATAATTTTACAACAATACCTACTAGCCATTAGCCCTACCCGTGTTTTTATTTAATGTCGTATATAACAATACACGTATTATAAGTATATAGTGTATAGGTGTGTCATACTTGTCTAAAGTTTCCCAGAAGCCTAGTAGCACGGCGCGGTCTAAATGCCGCTTGGTGCGACTGAGGTTGAGCACGGTCACCGCCCAGCGCGCCACGTTCGCGTCCAGTTTCAACTCGTCGAACTTCAGGTGGAAAGCGCACACTGCAAAATAAAGTATCAATAAACCTGATTTTCTAGTATCCACATATTATAAATTTAGTACAAACATCGAGTAAATTAGAAAGCACAGAGGCAAACCAGACGGCCAGAGACCCCGTGGCAGGACGCAGGCGAATGGATGGCATAGAGCAAGACATAAAAGCTAATGTAGTTTTTTATTGTTTTAAGGGTTCCGTACCTCAAAAGGTAAAAAAAGAAACCCTTATAAGATCACTCTTTTGTCCATCTGTCTGTCCATCTGTAACCACCGATTTTCTCAGGAAAGGATAATTTATAAAAAAAAAGCATTTTTGCCACTTACTATTATCAAATATCTGGACAGGATTACCGTCCCAAGGCCAGCCTTTGAACTGCCAAGCGGGCCCCTGCACGAACACCGCTACTACTCGGTCCCATTCCGCCGCGGACAGTCGGCTGGGGTTATCCACGACGCGGTAAGGTACCTGCGGAAAACCATCTTTAAGTATACTCAAATAGAGTTCTGGTTAAAAGAACTTTTTAGCAATTCAACATACATGACTCATGAAAATCGGACAGAAAACGGTCACTCTCGTTGTTTCGGTATAATTGTCGACGCAGGGGTGTGGTAGTAATGGATAGAACATATGTACTAATATAATAATAATTTGAAAGTAAATCTGTCTTTCTCTGTTTGTTACAGTCTATATCTCTTTAAAAATGGTTTCGTAATGGCCTATGCACACGGCGTATTTTAAACGTACAAACTTTGTACGCGCGTTTTAAACACGTCGTATGCATCATAGGCCTTAAGACGTGTGTTTGACGTTGGCTTCCTACGGTCTGTGGTATTGCAGACGGACGAAGACAAGCCCGCACCGACTCACTGTGGGAAGGGTGCCGTCCCTGGTATCACAGACACGTCTGTAGCGGTTTGTCAGATTTGTCGCGAGTCGCTAATTTCAAAGGTGCAATGGCGTGCTCGTGCGTGGCACGTTCTAATTTATCTTTCACTTGGCATGTTGGAATGGACAGACGCACGGTGGGAAGAGCCTCGTTGCGGTGCGTGGCTGTCTGTGGCCGTCGGCTGTGCGTAGTATCGTGCGTAAGACCACAAACCGTGTAAACCTCTATTACACCGACTAGGCGTAAAGTATGCTTACGGTAATTGTTGTAGCGTTGTTGGGAACAGAATCTGGGGCTAGCCCTTTCCGCCTCTGCAGTAGAACTTCGTTCTCTCGCGCGACACCTTCCGCTTTCTTTTGCTCTACAGAGAAGAATCTGGAAAGAGATATTAAAAATATTAAAATTGTACAAAGAACACCACAAGTCCATGGCCCACCTAATGTGAAGCGGTTACCAATGTTTACAACAATTGCATTACCTCAAGGGTTACGTCCAACTAAAGGGCCTACTGACTGATTAACAGTCCGCTGGCAGATCTAGTGTCAGTCAATTGCACTACACATTCGCAGTTCACCTTAAAAATTTTAAGTTCGTTCTATGTAGGTCTTGGCTATAGATGTAAAACAACCAATTTAAAACGTTTTATACAAAATGTTGCCGTTTTAAACCCCAAATAAATCGTTTTAAACGGTTGAAAACTCGCCTACTAAAATAAAAGAACTGTTTTTTACACTTCATTATTGGTCATTTTTGGTCACCTGACGTGATGTTTCGTTTTAATTAGTTTGTTTATAGAAAATCAATAGAATAACAATAAAGACGTTTGATTTAATGTCCCATTTGACCTAATATTCTCATTTTCATTTTTTTTACCCCTCTTGAATCCCAATATCTCTAACATCCCTAACATTTTTAGCTCATTTAGTCACACCAAAATTGTGCCATCACTAACCTATGTATCAAATTTCACGATGATCGGAATAAGCAGCGGCACGTAAATCTGGCGCTGAGCGATACGCGGAGGGGATAGCTGCGCATGGGTACTGTCACGCACGCAATACAATTATAACTTTAATTAATTATTAGCTAAATAACGTTACTGACATTATTTTAATGTAATATCAAATAGTAAGTCTAGCGCTCCCCCCTCGCGCATGCAAATAATATTACCTATACTTTAATAAATAGTTTATCTCCAATTCCAATGTCCAAAGATTTATAGCAGTTACCTAAGACATAATTAACATGATGTGTTGAATTTAATTTAGCCAACAAATTCAAATAACAGCAATAACAATACAAATAAGAACGCGACTGTACACTGGAAGTGCGCGGGGCATCATATCAGTGCGGGGAACGGAATGCGACTGGAGAGCCAATCGGCGCTACGCACGCCCGCCCTTCATCCCGCTACTCCCTCAGGTACCTCAATTTTAACTTCTGTGCAATAACGGTCAACGCTAGTTTCGTGCCGGTACTTATACCTACATTATCTATTACACGAAAACTTAAGTATGTAGGTATACCTACCTATACTTATTTATTATATTATATTACACACACTAGATTAGAAGACATCATTAACACAATGCTGTCCGTTTTACATGCGTATGAAAGAGATAGTCAATGTGTTTCCGCCATATTTAAACTTGCCGCTTAAAGGCTATTTTATCCTTCAATTCGGTCTATGGATATTGAATTCCTTTCTCCCTCCAATCCCTTGTCAGCGTCTGCCAGCAACATGGGCGGAAAGTCGTAAAATAGCCAATACAAAAGGCATCCGCCACTGAGATCACATTGAGCCAGCGTTGTGAGAGGACATAAAATACAAAATATTTGCAATTGCTTAACTGTTGGTGTTTTAAGGCTACAAAGGTGCTGTCGATTGTGACAACGGACAGTGAAGTTCAAAACGAGGTGTGATTGTGGTGTTAAAGTGGCTGGCCGGCCAAGTCGAAGAAACCGCGTGGTACGAAGTCTTGAAGACTTCGGCGTCTGGATTGGACCGTCAGAAAGTACTCCTACATCACCGCAATATTGGAAAAAGGTAGGACGCTGCCCACATATTTTCAACTCCTACAACATCCTTGTTTTCCTTCCTTTGTCCGGGTTATCCATAACCAACCTTTCAGATAAAACACTTCCATAAAGTCGAAACGCAGACTCGCATAACCTCGGTGTCCGAGTCACCGCTCCAAGCCTTTAGAGGTCTGGACGGGCTGAAAATTAATTTAACAGCCATGCCTTTTATGGTCAATTCCCGCTAAGATGCATTAGCGCTAAGTTGTTTTTTTTAAGCTCCTTGGCGCTAACATTTAATGGTCCTTCGATAACGGATGCTATTGATCCATATACGAGGCATGCCTTTTAAGTTTTGTCGTTTGAAGAAAAAAACACAACTAGAACCTTATAGTACTTTTTATTGTTTTTCAAAGTATTCACCGCGTAGCTTAATACACTTTTCCATTCGCTCAAACCAGTTATTATAACATTTATTCCACTCTAAAGTGGGGGTGTTCAAAATGGCTGACTTGAAAGCGTCGACTGCTTCTTCACCGGACTGGAACCTTTGACCACGAAGACTTTTCTTAATTTTAGGAAATGTAAAGAAATCGTTAGGGCTTAGGTCAGGACTGTATGGAGGATGGTCAAGAATTTCTACTTTTTCCTGCTTCAAATACTCAATCGTTTGACGAGCGCTGTGTGAGCTTGCGTTGTCGTGGTGCAGGATGATGCGTCGCTTTGAGTTAGATTTTCGAAGTTCGGCGATGACTTGTGGTAAACAAACTGTAGTATACCACTCTGCGTTAACCGTTCTACGATCTTCAAGTGCAATAGTCGCAACATGGCCGGTTTTTCCAACGAACGTGGCCACCATCTTCTTTGAAGTGCTTCGAGAACGAACAACTTTAGTCGGCTTTGGCTCGTCTTGAAAGACCCAGATTGTAGATTGTTGTTTGGAATCAGGATCGTAGGCATAGATCCAAGATTCGTCACCACTTATGATGTCGTAGACGTGATTTGACTCCCCTCGGTTGAACCTTTGCAGAGTTTTCTTACACCATCTGACGCGGGCCGCCTTGTGATCGTCGGAAAGCAGATGCGGTATCCAACGGCAAACTAGCTTTCTCACACCAAGCGCTTCATGCAAGATCTTCTGAATGGTTGTCCCTGAGATGCCTAATAGAGCCTCTATCTCTCGATACGTCACATGACGATCTTCGAGAATTAGTTGTCTCACAGCAATGATGTTATCTTCAGTGAAGGCGGATTTTGGGCGTCCTTCGCGAAATCTGTCACTAACACTAGTATGTCCAAGCTGGAATTCTAAATACCAGCGTTCGACAGTCCGCAGACATGGGGCTACATCACTGAACACAGATGTTAGCTCTTCTAAACACTGAAGCCGTGTCAGGCCTCTTCTAAAGTTGTAGAAAATTATTGCACGAACATTTTCCTTAGAAAGATTCATTTTCGTACGTGACCTGACAGATTCAAATCGAAACTGTGACTAAACAATAGCATTAATCCTAATACTTTCAACTGTTTTGAGATTCAAAATGTAAACACATTCGAATATAGAACAGTTCCAAATTCAAAATTGCCGGAAAATATGGAAACGACAGAACTTAAAAGGCATGCCTCGTATTGTCTTTTCACCCTGTTATCAATTTGATCTCCATTTTAAATCCCTAGGGATTTCCCACCCGCTTACCGCTATCTTGGCTGAATTCGTTCAGTTCAACAACCCCGCATAATATTTCCAAACTGCCTATAAAGGATTGCCTTTTAGTATTCATATTTAAACACGCACGTAGACCGATAGGCCTCCTTATAAAGGAAGTTTAAAAATAACGCATTCTTGTTGTAAGCATTTGGGCTCTAAAATTTACAACGTCATTCGTCGACCCATTTTTTGTCGCTTTACGCACAAGTACTTTATCCTCTGTGTACAGCCCGTGAGTATAACTTTGGCTTGTAAATGTCACTACAGTCAGAGCTCAGAGATTCATTATCACGAGTGAATATAGCTTTTACTTTTACGATATAAACTTCTTGTATTAGTGAGTTTACGTAAAAGTTAATTATGCCGCGTGCCGTGGCTGATGAAAAGGCTGGTTCTTCGAAAGAAGAAGGTAAGATGAACTCAGAGTTACATCTCATAGAAGCAAAGAGAAACACGCTTTTTTAATATTTGCAAATTGTGTATGAAAGCTCAAAAAAGGCTCAAACTGATAAGGATGAATTAGAAAACTTTTTATGTTCTGTCGCGACTATTGATGAGATTCGGACTGAATTTAGGGATCTTGTCAACGAATACAATAACCTCCTTTTGAGAGTAAATCCCGCCGCAACGCCAAATTTTCAGGCTTTAATTTCCTTCGATGATCTTTACTGTCGTATAAAACGTGTCATAAAGCTGGTTGAGCCTCCACCTTCGAGGGTGAACGCTGATGCTGTTGATCATGCAGATCAGAAAGTCATTAGGACTAAAAGGCCGACATTGGCGCCAATTGAAATTGTATCATTTGATGGTGACATTAGAAATTGGCCATTATTTTATGAGAGCTATAAGTCCACAATACATGAAAATTCATCATTGACAGACGCTGAAAGGTTATATTATTTAATAGGGAATCTGTCCACTAAAGCACAAGCGGTATATTCAGGCATCACGCCATGCCCTGAAAACTATCAAATAATTATGAAATGTCTTGTTGATAGGTACCAAGATAAACGTGTTCTTGCATCTACATATCTAGATCAGATGATGAATCTGAAGACAAACGGGCCCGCTTCTTCGTCAAGCTTTCAATTGTTTATGGATCAGTATGTCACAGCTGCAAATGCAATTAAAAATCTTGATATTGCTGATTTAACCGATTTTTTATTCTTGCATATAGCACTAAAGAAATTAGACGGAGAAACTATTCGTGCTTTTGAGTCACAATACCGTGATGTCCAGTTACCGACCTTTGTTCAGCTGACTGAGTTTGTTAGGAGTCAACATAGAATTTACCAAAATACACAGCCTAGCACAGCCAGTAGCGCCAGTAAATATTCTAATAAATCCCGCAATCATGTACCAAACCCGCAAAGTTATGTAGCTATCACAGCTGCGAACAAAAAATGTCTATGTGACAATTTTGTACATGATCACTTTTTTAAGTGTCCTAAATTTAATAGCATGACGCCGTCTGCCCGCTACAAGTGTGTGAAAGAAAATGGTGCTTGTATTAATTGTTTAAGTGTTAAACATAAATCTCGCAATTGTAATTCAAATCTCAAATGCCGCACTTGCCAACAGAATCATCACACCTTATTGCATTTCAATAAGGCTGATAATCAACCCGCACCGATATCTCACAATAGTGGATCGGTTTCCGCGACGAGTTTCGAACCCGCGACATCCAGCATGCGTACTCCGCTGCCGCCGTCGTGTAGTGCGGTGCCGGTGCCCGCTACGCCTTCGGTGACAAGCGAGCCGAAAGTAGCATCATTACATACGTCCATTGCTGCGCCGTTACAGCCAGACGCATGCACCAATGGCCGTATCGCGCAATGTATTCAACCCAGAACGATATTGTTATCGACCGCTGAAGTTCTTATGTACGATGGACAAGGAAAAAGGCACTTAGTAAAATGTTTGCTAGACAGCGGGTCGCAATCCGATTTTATAAGTTCTGAATGCTGCGCGCGTTTGGGTTTGAACTGCAATAAAAATACTCAAATGATTGTTCGAGGTTTCGGTGGTGCTGAAAAAACAATTAAAGGTTCCACGAGCTTCAGAATATTTTCCCGCTTTAATAAAGACATTCATTACGATGTGACAGGACTTGTAGTCGATCGCATCACGGATGACCTGCCCACAGTTCCCGTGGACGAGACTGCGTTTACTCACATCAAGTCTTTACCGGTTGCGGACAGTACGTTCGCCACCCCCTCCGCTGTGGATGTTCTGCTTGGAGCATCTATATCTCCGCACTTGTTGATGCCTGGCATGGTACATAGCAACGTGCATGGAATTCCGCCCGCTATAGAAACGGTTTTAGGGTATATTATAATGGGTTCTGCGCCCGCGCTTCTTCCTTATAAATCGACTTCCGCTTATTGCGCTATCGTCCAAGACTCATTGGACCATCTTCTCAAAAGATTTTGGGAACTTGAGGAGGTTTCTGCTACGCCCGCCCACAATCAAGACGAGCTTGAATGTGAGACTCATTTCCGCGCCACCACGACGCGTGACGCTAGTGGTAGGTACACCGTTGCGCTCCCTTTTCGTGATGATGTTCATAAATTAGGAGATTCATTCTCCACCGCTCATAGACGCTTTCTTTGTCTAGAAAGGAAGTTAGAGAAGTCTAGTTTTCTACGCACTGCATACGACGACATTATTCGCGAATACGTTGATAAAGGTTATGTAACTGAAATAGGACCTATTGATAAAGATATTTCTGCCGCATCCTATTTCATTCCGCACCATTGTGTACAGCGCTTAGATACTAGGGGTGATCCAAAAGTAGTGATAATCAGTTATTTCTAGTGCACACATAAATACAAAAAAATATCAGTCACTTGCTCAGTTACCCACTAGTGCAGGAAAAAAAAATAATATAAATAGGCCACGATTCCCGGGAGCTACATTCATTTGAATACGGACTGTCAAGGAGTGAACATAAAAATGGAAAAACACGAAATCAGAGCTGTCATTAAATACCTCTGCTTGAAAAAAATGTGTACCAAAGACATACACAGCGACTTGGTGGAAACATTAAGGGACTCTTCTCCTCCATATTCCACAGTTACACGCTGGGCTAAGAAGTTTAAGCTGGGAAGAACATCGACAGAAGACGAACACCGCGAAAGACGCCCATCGACGTCCCTCACTGAAGAAAATGTGAAAAAAGTTAAAGAAGTTGTATTGGAAGATCGAAGAGTGACTATCAGGCATGTAGCTGAGGTCACAGGGATCTCATATGGCAGCATTCAAAGAATCCTTGCGAACGGATTGCATATGAGAAAGGTCTCCGCGCGTTGGGTACCGAAAATGTTAAACGACGAGCAAAAGAAGAAACGAGTCGACATGTCAAGAGCAAATCTCGAAAAGTTTCAGGCAGACAAAGATAATTTTTTGTCACGTTTTGTGACCATGGACGAGACCTGGATCCACCATTTTGATCCTGAAACAAAACAACAATCGATGACATGGAAACGATCCGATGAACCGACGCCGAAGAAATTCAAAGTGTCAAGCTCAGCAGGGAAGGTTATGGCGTCTGTTTTTTGGGACGCTAAAGGAATAATCATGGTGGACTACTTGGAAAAGGGGGCCACTATTACAGGCTCCTACTATGCAGAACAAATAAAAAGATTGCGGGAGGCTATTAAGGAGAAAAGGCGAGGCAAACTGCGGGCTGGAGTGCTGTTCCATCAAGACAACGCACCGGTTCGGCTGCCATTCAGGAAGCGGGCTTCGAGCTGGTGGAACACCCCCCCTATTCACCAGATCTAGCCCCCAGTGACTTCTATCTCTTTCCACGACTCAAGGAACACCTCCGAGGCAAGAAATTTGACGATGATAGCGACGTGATGGCCGCGGTTGAGGACTTTTTTGAGAGTCAAGATAAAGATTTTTTTCTAAGGGAATTTTAGGTTTAGAAAAGAGATGGACTAAATGTATAGACTTGCTAGGAGACTATGTTGAGAAATAAATTAATTTTTTTATTTTAATCATTGTGTTTATTATTGATTATCATTACTTTTGGATCACCCCTCGTAAGACCTCGACCAAGGTCCGCATGGTTTTAGATGCCAGTTGTAAAACTAGCACAGGATTGTCTTTGAATGATGTTCTTCATTCTGGCCCTAATTTACAGGGAGATTTGAATAATATTCTAATGAACTTTCGGCTATTTAAAATCGCTGTATCTGCCGATTGTCGGCAGATGTTTCTTCAACTGGGAATGAACGAACTTGACCGCAAATATCAAAGATTTCTTTTTAGATTTCGCCCAAACGAAAAATTATCAGTTTTTGAACTGAATCGTGTCGCCTTCGGCATTAAGTCTTCCGTCTTTCACGCAATCAGAGTGGTCCATCAGCTGATCGCTGATGAGGGGCATAAATTCCCTACCGCAGCTGCTATAGCATATACTTCGACGTACATGGATGACGTCTGCTATAGCATTATGGCAGACGATTCTTCTCAGAATTACGACACCGTTGCAATCGCCGCTTGTACCGAACTTATTAAATTATTTAAGTGCGGTCAATTGGACCTCGTAAAATGGACGAGCAATTCGGACACTGTCCTTCGCGCTATTCCAGCTTCGCATCGAGCTTCGTCAGATCTCGAGATCGATAAAGACGTACCTCATAAAATTCTAGGTACGCACTGGGATAGGTCTGAAGATGTTTTTAAGTTCAAGGTCTCTGAACCCGAGGCAGGCTGCACCAAGCGCAGTATCTTATAGGTCGTCGCACGCTTATGGGATAATCTGGGACTAGTGGCTCCCGTTATACTATATGCCAAGCTCCTTATTCAGGAGTTATGGACATTAAAGTGTGACTGGGATGAGAGTCCCCCGCAACGTATCGCGAACCTGTGGAAACAGTTCTGTAGCGAACTTCCCGCTCTCAATGAGGTACGCATTCCGCGGCATCTCGGAGTAGTGCAGGGTTGTGTAGCTAATCTCCTTGGGTTTGCTGATGCGAGTGAGCGTGCTTACGGCGGCGTCGTATACTTACAGGTCAGCAGTCACGGAAATACGACTGTTAGACTGGTGTGTTCGAAGTCAAAGGTCTCACCGCTTAAGACTTTATCAATCGCCCGCTTAGAGTTGTGTGCTGCAGTTTTATTGTCTAAGCTGATGTGCAAGGTTCTTGATAATTTTGAGCCGAAGTATAAATTGTCAAATTACTATGAGTCAATTACTATGACTCAAAAATAGTACTTTGCTGGATCAATTCATCCCCGCACCGTTGGCAAACTTTCGTGGCAAATCGCGTTACGAAAGTTGTTGACAACATCCCTGCTAACTGTTTCCATCATGTAGCAGGTGTCGAAAATCCCGCTGATTGTCTGTCACGTGGCTTATCGCCGAGCTGTTGACGGTGCTAACGCAAATCGAGGCACTTATAAACTCGCGTCCTCTTACCGCTATGAGCAGCGACCCCGCCGAGCCGACCGCTCTAACTCCGGCTCATTTCTTAAATACCGCGCCGCTCCGGTCTCTTCCGGCTCCGCTTGTGGAAAACGTTAGTCTGCTCGAAAGACATTCGCTTTTAGATAAGATGGTGCAATCCTTCTGGCAGCGGTGGCGTGTCGATTACTTGCATCAATTGCAATCCCGAGCCAAATGGAATACACCATCTACACCGATCCCACTAGGAAGCGTAGTGGTCATAATAGTGGATAACGCCCCAGTGTTTTCATGGCCTTTGGGGGTAGTAGAAGCTGTTCATACCTCGAAGGATGGCACAACGCGCTCTCTTACTGTAAGAACAAGTAGAGGTAAGCTGGTTCGTCCAGTTGTCCGTGTGTGCCTTTTACCGAGTCAATAAGAAATTATATTCTTATCTTAGGTTAGTTCTAGCTATAAATTAGGAAGTTAACTTCGAGTTAGTTTTACTTGTATATACATATGTACATGCTCTGACTCTACATAGAGCAGACTATCGCTCATATTTTTCTTTTCCTTTTGTTTTTTCCGCAAATCTTTAAATTTGTTAAAGGCAACCCTTTAAGGTCGGGAGGAATGTTTCCGCCATATTTAAACTTGCCGCTTAAAGGCTATTTTATCCTTCAATTCGGTCTATGGATATTGAATTCCTTTCTCCCTCCAATCCCTTGTCAGCGTCTGCCAGCAACATGGGCGAGTCGTAAAATAGCCAATACAAAAGGCATCCGCCACTGAGATCACATTGAGCCAGCGTTGTGAGAGGACATAAAATACAAAATATTTGCAATTGCTTAACTGTTGGTGTTTTAAGGCTACAAAGGTGCTGTCGATTGTGACAACGGACAGTGAAGTTCAAAACGAGGTGTGATTGTGGTGTTAAAGTGGCTGGCCGGCCAAGTCGAAGAAACCGCGTGGTACGAAGTCTTGAAGACTTCGGCGTCTGGATTGGACCGTCAGAAAGTGCTCCTACATCACCGCAATATTGGAAAAAGGTAGGACGCTGCCCACATATTTTCAACTCCTACAACATCCTTGTTTTCCTTCCTTTGTCCGGGTTATCCATAACCAACCTTTCAGATAAAACACTTCCATAAAGCCGAAACGCAGACTCGCATAACCTCGGTGTCCGAGTCACCGCTCCAAGCCTTTAGAGGTCTGGACGGGCTGAAAATTAATTTAACAGCCATGCCTTTTATGGTCAATTCCCGCTAAGATGCATAAGCGCCAAGTTGTTTTTTTTTAAGCTCCTTGGCGCTAACACAATGTAAGTTTGGTTTTAAACCGAATCTAATTGATTATTTATATCGTTAGGTATACCGTTAAGTATATCACACGTTTAAAAAATCTTTATACAATTTATAGGTACTCCGTTATATCCCTACCTCGGTAAAATCAAGTAAATGTAGTTATAATTAAGAAAATATAGTCATCAACACCAACCGTTTTAAATCGAAAAAAATGGTTTATTTGGGTTTTAAACGGATTGGTTTAATTGGTTTTAAACCGGCCTTACATCTATAGTATTGGCTCTTAAGGCATGGCTCGCGGCATTGCATTGCGCCTGTCATCCTGAGTCATAAATATGCTCTTAAATAGGTTTAAAGACCATCTTGGCTTTTAGGGCGTCGATCTCGTCTGTCACTCAGCAATAAGCTTCTTGTGTATAAGGCCATCAACCCATCTCAACTTATGGAAATACAACTCTGGGGGTCTACAAGCAACTCCAACACCAAGATCCTCCAGATATTTCAAAATATTGCACTAAGAACTATATCAAACGCACATTGGTTTCTGAGAAACACAGAAATACATGAGTACCTTGAAATGCCGACTTTTAAGGAGGAAGTTAGCAAGAACTGTACAAGATACAAGGAAAGACTCAACAAACTACCATGAACAATAATGCAAGGTTGAGAGGACACTCACTGAAGCTGCAACGCGGGCCAAGTACCAGCAAACCAAGGGAGCACATATTGCCCAATCGCGTAGTGGACACTTGGAATCGGTTACCAGAGTCAGTGATTAGTGCCCCCTCAGTGAACGCTTTCAAAAACAGACTGGACAAATATTTAAAGCGCACTGACAATAAATAAGATATACACGCATCAGCTCTAAGAGCTGCCTGTGTATTACAAATAATAATAAACATACGAATAAACTGGCTAAAAAACCTTTTGAATACGCTCGAAAATGTAACACGCCTAAAAAGATGGCATATACTGGAATTGGACCAGATGAACTAAGTAGATCTCTATAAACAAAACGGTGGTGTTTATTGGAACTGCACCCACATAAAATCAACCATCTAATTATGGCAGATAAAAAGAAAGGAAAAAGAAAATGGGTTCAAAGTATTCTTACTTGAAGTCCTGCAGCATATCCTTAACGTTATACATTGTGATGAGCGAAGTGGCGGCGGCCGGTATGATGATGATGGGGGTCCTAGAAGGGCGCTTGCCGCCGCCGCCGCCACCGGGCGGAGGCCTCGCCGCGGCCACGGGCAGCAGCTCGCGACGCCCCGCGCCGCCGGATGATGGGGGACCGTTTTCTGTTAACACAATCATTATATTAATACGTGAACAGAAAACTTTGTACCCCTTTTTAAGCATATTGCACGCACGAGGTGTGTGAGATTCGGCATAGTTAAAGTTCATATGGAGAAGGAGAGCAGAAAGTTAAAATTAGGCTAAAAAAAAACTTCGGCTACTGTGCGGGCAACTAGCTTCTCCAATACTCATGTAATTTAAAATGTATAAAGATAACATAAACATAATTTTATCGTCACATCGCGAGACTTCAAAAAGTCTATTTTAAAATTACTAGCATAACATACAAACAAACAGACAGAAGTACAGAGCCTCATGTTTATAATATTAGTAAGAATGTGCATATTTTGTACTTTCTATATGATTAGAAAATATAATTTAGTTAGTGATGTAAATAAAAATATACAGCTCAGAAAGCTAGATGTGCTGGGTTACAGCTAAGCTACAAAACTATGTGCCTATTTCCACTAAAGCTAGGTCGTCACTGTAGAGTATTGATGATTCAAGCAATAAATAAATAAATAAAAGGCATTTATTTACACACACCTATTATGCTAACAGAAGTAGATAGATACAATAAGTACTAAATAAAGCTAGCTAAGTATAACCGTAGGCCTAATTCTAAGAAACATTTGTACATTATCGTAGGTAGCACTAATAACCCAGATACGCAACGATAAGAAACGCTATGTTAGCGCCTGGTTAAGCCTCCATCTTATAATTGATTGGATTCAGAAACAAATGGTACTTCGATGTTGGTAATACTCGTTTACATCCGCTCAACCCTGCAACCCAACGACGCTCTATACAAGGCGACCCTGCCAGGATGGACCCTGCAAACGCTTCTCTCGGCATACCCCAGCTTCGACGTCCATCTGCAGGCACCTATTGACTATTGCCCATCTGTATGTGGGCATACGACTGAAGAGTCCCTTCAGCCTGGCAGTCTAGTCGCCAACATCTACGATGTCGGTGTTCGCACACGTAAATAAATACCATTCATTTATAAAATACTAGCTTCCGCCCGCGGCTTAGCACGCGTGTTTTGTAATAAAAAGTAGCCTATGTGTTAATCCAGGTTATAATCTACGTACATACCAAATTTCATTAAAATCCATTCAGTAGTTTTTGCGAGAAAGAGTAACAAGCATCCACACATACACCTATACAAACTTTCGCGTTTATAATATTAGTGGGATAATAGAATCATTTACTATAGTAGAAAAAGCACATTAATAAAATACATTACATTACATTGCAAGGTACAAAATTAAGCACTATTTTTTTTCTCATGTCCTTTTTTGTGCACATACTCACTATAATCAACTATCTCTGTATCAAAGTAGAAAATTAATAAAGTACTAATATCGCTATTCAAAAATAGGGGTGGTGGTAGAAGGGTGATAATTTATGGTTATATGTATTTCTTATTGTCGAATCATAAAATAATAAAAAATGTCCAAAAATTAAATAAAAATTTGGGGTGGACCACATAGGGGTATGAAAAATAGTTTACGTCCTATTCTCAGACCTACCCATACACAAAAAATTTCATAAGAATCGGGAAAGCAGTTTCAGAGCAGTTTTGTTACAAACACTGTGACACGAGAATTTTATATAATAAAGACAGAAAAACATCCAGAACAAATAATCTGTAGATCATGCAAACATTTGTTCCGTGGCGGGAATCGAACCCGCTACCTCCTGCGTCTCAGCCATTCGCCTACAGCGCCACGGAGGTCGTCGAAAATAGATAACACAATTTAAATCTGAATATGACTGTCGAAGCGATTATAGTAGTATAAGATATTCCACTCGAGAATAGGTATAGTGAATATGTTACGTTGCATTTGTCTAGGGTGGGTCGGCGTCTGCGGAGCGCGCGCCGCGACCGGCACGCTCGGCCCTTCCGTCACCGACTTGAGCGTCATTCCGTGATATGTTCCCATAGTGTCGATTTTGAATCCTTCCGTTTCTGCAATGAAAAATATATGCATGAAAAGATTATATAAACTGGACTGTAAAAATAGACAAAAATGGTTTTGGAATGTGTAAGTTATTTTATTATGACACCCTTGACCTAGTAACCCCATTCTAACCCCCCCCGAGATGAAAACATTTTTGAATTTATTTACTTTTCAAATTTCACAGCTTCAGCCAGGAAAAGGTCGCACCATAAGGGTTCCTTTTTTATTATTTTTACCCAGAACCCTAAAAATAAGAGGGTATTATTACCTTCTTTCTGCCTGATAAATCGTTCCTGATCGTATCTGTTGTACTGCGTCTGCTGTTGCGGCAGGGCGGTGGGCTGCGGCATCACTACCGGTTGGGGTCGCGGCAGCCCCGGTCTGCCTTCCTCTCGCGCTCTAATACTGCCTAATAGTGCTGATATGCTTTTAGCAAACATCTGAAAAATATTTATAATTAAATATTATACACCAACGGGGTTTATGGACACAATTTAAAGAGAATGTTTCTGACTGCTGATTACTTAGATGAAATATTAGAGAAACGCAGACCCAAAACCAATATCTGTACATCTAACACCTCCTGTGTCTCAGCCGACTATTCACCCACTGTGCCACTGAGGTAATCGAGGCTCAATAATTGACAAGTGAGTTTAAAAGATGCTTTAATGTTTACACTCACTTTTCCATTACTCAGTAATACTGTAGTCCGAGTCCTCCACTGTCTTTCCCGGCTGATAATATCCTTTGTAAGATCAACATCATAATCCAGGATAGCCCTTAAGTCTGAACCCACAACTCCCAATGTGTCTGCATAGTCGTTACTTTTGATTGTTGTCCTCTTTTTGGCTAAACGTTTAGCTTTGATTGCAGCAATCTTCTCCACTGACATAGCCTCTGATAGAGACCTAGAAATTAATTATAATTATAGTAAGTTTGTATGAGCTAGTAATCAACTCTAGTGATGGAGTATTAAGGCTGTCTGATGGAGTAATAAGGCTGTCTGAAGGACTCCAACAGCCTTATACTTTGGTAACAAGAAATATTCTATCATGATCTTTGAAGTACTAATCTAGAAATACAAGAGATTTTTTTCATCATTTTTTCATCATTTTAATTCAAAAGAAAACTAAATAATAATTTAACATGAGTTTATTTCCTAGATAACAAATCAAATATTTGATTTAATTATCTAATTTTAATTACTTAGAGCAACGTTCGAGAAACTCACTGTTGGATTGCCATTATGCTACATCTTCAGTTCCAGTTCTTTACTCCCAGGTTTGGATCATTTTACCTAGGTTAACGATAAACTGTATAATTAGAAGTAATTATGTATATTAAAATATATTACTTAATGTTATCAACTGTGACAGACGCCTCCTTAGGTGCATCAAGACGAGCAGCCAGCTGTTCCCTAACTTTCTGTACATGTGTTTCTTCGATCCTTGGCTTCTTTGCCGCTGATTCACCAAAATCATGGTCATGTGTGCGTTTTACCTGTTGAATTGCAATATTTTATGAAAGACAATTATTAAAGGATGTAAGTAATCCATATGTGTGATTGTTTATATTTATAAACTTACCTGTGTTGGTATTTCCAAAGGGGCGCTTTTGTCTATAGATGCACAAGTAGCTGTTTCTCCATTCAAATATGCCAATATTTCTTTACGATCTGGACGACGGACAGCTGGTATATTGGCAGCCTAAAAAACCCAGAATTAGAGATCTTCAACAATTCACCCACAATATTTACAGAACCAACTTTGATACATACCGCTGCCTGCCTAACATATACAGGATGTGTCAGCTGTACATGCTTGAGTATAAATAGAAGGCATTCCAGTGTATAGTATTCTTTAATACTGCCTTCTTTACCAGATCTGAAATGTAAGTCTGTTTCAGAAATAGCTCTATAAATGTAATTCCACAAATAGGACAGTGATTGTTCTACTTACCCATACATAAGATAGTTAGTTTTAACATTTTTAGGCCAAGAAAACTCTCCGAATATAATTTGGCTGTCACGTTCGATGATTTCTTTTTTGTTTACGTTGTATTGGCGAAGTAAACTCAGTGGATCCGCCATGATTACTTCGTGCTAGCGTTCTCTTCTAGAACAGCTAGGTGATAATTTTCTTCACTGAGAACTATACCACGCAACAGTTTATTGATTGAAACAAATAGGCTGAAATTAAAGTAACAAATTAATCTGCTAGTCAAAGCAAGGACACAAACATGCCTATTTTTAAAAAATCTTGAAAATACTCACCGTCAAATCAACACCGTGTCAATTCGAATCGAATGACAAACGAACAATTGAATGAATGAAACTATTAACAAATCTCATATTCAATCTTTCAATGTCAAAATTGACAAATCATAACAGTCCCGGTGCTTCCACTTTTTTTATATTTTTCCCTATTTTTAGTCGATCAGGCACCACAACCAAGCAAAAAGTAGGTATTAGCGTGATCCTTGACAGTTTTATTATTTTAATGTTCGCTATGTCCTCTATAGATACAGGGTGTCGGGTTTCATGTGTTCCAACCAAAAACCATTAATTTTTTTTTTATTGTTTATTAATTAAATGATTTACTCGTTGGTCTTCACACTAGGCCAAGCCTGTGAAATTAATGGAGGGACGCATGGGCTACACGAATCACCTTCACGTAAGTTCTACGATTTTTCATAGTTCAGGAGTTAGGGATATTTTTGTGTCCTGATTTAGATAATTATTTTCTAAATTTACGTAGAATTATGAAGCCATTGGAATAAATAAACGAAAATTTCAAAACAGCAGCCAATGCACTGTCAATGTTTTTGAAAATTAGAACAAAAAAATTAAATACTATTATCTTTTATGGAAAAAGTCTTCAAATTTTGTATGTATGTTGTTACTTTATTACTCTATAAAGTTTACAGATACTATTTACGTAATAGACAAAGATTGTGGATACTTATTAAATTAAAGAGTTTGTATTTTATTCCTAATGGGATAAATTAGATCCTTAAAAAACTTTTAATCGCTAATTTATATTATTACCTGGTAGCCAAATGAACTGATAATTGATTGGGATTATAATTCACACTCGTGAGATCTCAATTTAGAGCAAATCACTAGTAAATGAGTGGTGTACCAGACCGTCTTAGGGGTGCTATAGCAATCCGGTATGTTGTTCGGGAGCACTGACTGAAGGCGGCCAAATCAATATGCTTGAAGCTCCTAAGATGTTGTTCGGACTTGAAAGTAAAAGTAAGCTTGAGATCTTAAGGTTTTATAATAAATGTTCCAGATTTCTTATTTCATAGTTTTTCCTTGTTTAATTGTGGTCTTGTGTTCCACTACAAGACTCTTTTAGTAGTCCAAATCGGTCCCAAGCTAATCACAGAACATGGTTTGTATTTGTTATCTAGCTCGCCGGAGCCAGAATGACTCACGGTCAAGTTTCGACTTGTCGGAGAATGTCTGTTTCTGTCTTTTTCCTACCTATACTGCTCTGTGATTGGCCACGGGTGAACAAAGTGAAACACGCCTACTCTAATTTATAATTGTGTTATTATTAACCGTGGCTAATTTTTTATATTCTTATTTTATTCCGAAAACCAACATTACTTATATCTAACAAGAAAAAACTTTAAACACTTCTTACCATTTACATGTTTTCGCATATACTAATATTGTTTTTCTAGTTAAGTAAATTTTATTATTTTCAAAATAAAATAAAGTAAAAAATAATATAGGTATTAGTAAAAATATGAAAGTTTCATGAACATTCAAAAAAATATAAATAGCAATAATAAATTTTAATTACTCTTAAACTTATTTCTATCTTAAATATTCTTAAATCTAATTTGAACATTTTACACTTGTAGGTACTGTACTTAAATATTTGTCGCCAAAAACAATCTATTACTTTGGATCGACGACGTCGCTAACAATTAGTGTAATGTAGATATTGTGCGGGTTTCCTCACCGATTCGAGCAAAGTACATTATGTACAAGGGCATATTATTAATTTTTAAATACAAAAAGTTAACCTGGCATAAAAAATACGAGCCTTACAGTAGTCGCATATGATGGTGTAACATTATTTTTATTGTACACTATGTAAACAATAAATAACAAACAAAATAGAAAACACAAAGCAAATCTTAATCTTATCTACCGAATTCATCATTCTGAAGTTGGTCATTGAACACTCGATAATGGCTCCGTAAATGCAATTAACCATAAGTTAATTTAAAAATAGAATGAGGCTCATTGTATTCTTATTATGCTATGATGAAATGCAACCTCCATGACAAATCATTATTTCTAATAAATGAAAGAGGCCATAATTATAGTCTCGTAGTGAAAAACATCTGACCACCGCGCGCGCTCATTGGTCAAATCAAATAGTGCGCGCTCATTCGTCAAACCGCTTCCCCGGTTTCCTGATACACATTTCCGTCCCTTTTGCCAAAATCACTCCCACAAACCTAGCGGGAAGATGTTACACTTTAAAACGTTACAGAAAACAAAAGACACAAAACTCATATGTTTTTTAATTACATAATATTTTTAAATTCTCACGGAACGTAGTAATGTTTGGCAACATATTAATTCACAGAGTGTCTTCCCTCATAAAGTTGAGCTCATAGACATATATTCTACCGACAGACAAGAACATTCTTGAAAAAAGTTTATTCAAATGCTGCTGAGTTAGAAATAAAGTTCGCTGCAGCGCTAAAACATTATTTATGTGATCTAACCATACTATTAAAACATGCAGCGCTAGATCGCTTATAGAGTTTAGTTTTCTCGCGACCAAGACGTTGTAAGCGCCATGAAATTCATGACGCTTACGCGTTCCGTTCAACATAGTGTAACAACCTGGCGTCTCTATACCTCAGACGTGACACAGCTTTTGTACCTACAAAACTTCATTAGAATTCATACGCTATTTCAAAATGTTTTGAAGTTTGAATAGTTAAATAATTGAAAATATGGTAAGGTAGGTAAGAAAATTAATTGTTACACGTTTATTTATGCTCAAGTACGTTAACAATAGTTTGAAATCAAACTGACGCCTGATGATTCACTGACATTTCTTGATGTATTTTTGCAGTATCCAATTACGTACGTCGTCATATTTTCTGACCTTTGACAAATATTATATACTAAAAAGAAAGAAAATAAATAAACATTCAAAAATATCAAACTGGCTAGAAAACATTTACTTAAACAAATTAAAACACTTTTTAAAAACACTACGTCAAGTCCATGTTCAGTCACATATTTTTACCTACAACCGGTTTGGTAATGAAATATCTGCATATTTTAGATGGCGTGGCATTATAATTTTTTTTTCTATTGTGTTTTGTTTCTATATTATTACCTATTTATTAACTTGAACAACCATTAATTTTACTTACTTGACTACTGAATTGTTATTTATGTCCCAGATTCATATTTTGATTCGAATTCTCATATTAGTAGTGCTGCTCTGTACGCGTCCAATCTGCGTGAATGTCGAAGCTGCACTGAAGTAAGGTGTACGGATTGCAGTACAGTTCAGTGGAACAGAGTGAGTGTTCGGATAGCGATATCTAGTGCGTAGTACATATTTATCGATATTATTTATCGATATATTATCGATGGTTAAGCTTAAATATTTGAGACCGGCTGTATAGAATCGATTCGACAATACCTGTCATTTGCCTTGAAATAAACCAACAGCCTTGTAGGAAGAAACACTTCATTAAATATAAATAAAATGGATGTGTGTAACCATAATCTGTATAATCTGTTTTCAGTCTCTTTGTTTGTTCGTTCATTTATGTTTCAAAAAACTATCGCAACTTTTGGCATACAACAAGATTTTCAAACAAACAGCATTTATAGGCTGTTTTAACCTTTGAGTATCATAATAATTTGATAGTTTCAATTTAAAACTTATTTTGAGTTAATGATGTTCAATTTGCAGACATTTAAATAGAAAAATGTTATCCTTTTGTTTTTAGTTCATTCCCAACGTTTTGATGATACTCTGAAACATAATAAGATGAGGTTTTGTGAAATCCAAAAGATGGCGCTTCTGACAAAATAATTAATTTAGTTCCCAAAACCAAACATGGCTGCCGGTCCGGTCGGGTTTATTGATATATTTTGAGATTGTTGTTTGTTGTGAAATCTTTGACCTTTTTTGACTTTTCTGGTATAGTTTACATGTGATAATGTCATAGTGATTCCAGCTTCAACTATAATGACTTCAACTCCAAAGACTGAGAAATGTGGGCAAGGTAAGAATGCGTAATGCGGACAGGCTTCAAGTCCTACTTATTTTGTTAAGCTTATTTTTTTGCCTATTTATTTCTAAAACTATACGTACATAGTTGAATATTGCAGGCTGAATTTTCTGCATATTTATTTTCTTATCTAGATAACTCATAAAGTATTTAGCGACTAACTGTTTCATACTGCCACATAAAAAAATAATTCAGCCTACTAACTATCTATAGCTCATGGAGCCGTGTCCAACCAATCTCTCCTACATATCGCTTCACTAAGCAGTGCCTATTTTTATCAATTAAAGTAAAGCTTAAAGAGAAGAGCCTACCTACCCTACCTAATTTGTTTACTACAGAATTACAAAATAAATCTTTCTTTGACTATGTATGTACCTACCTAATGTAATATGTGAGTTAAATAAATTTTTTTGAGATATCTAGGCTGGCAATTTGAAGTCTGTGAGTAATCTTGATTAAAGTCTAATCTTGAGTATTTTTTTTTCTAACTTATAGTTATAACTGGACTAGGCGCAAACTGTGGGATTATTGACCAAGTTTCACGACTACGGCAAGATGTCAAAATCAATATGTATTTCCTCCTCAATTTCTAATCAAGAGGGATTACTGATAATATCTTATAAAAAGTTCATGTACAAATTAAGATAAGTAAAATTCATACACAATATCCCCAGATTTAGGAGAAAATGGATCATTGTTTTTGACATCTCTTCATTTTTAAAGTTGTACCTTATAAAGGGCTGTGCCTAGTTTGCTGGATTGAAAGCAAGAGATGAACTAGTTTAAGGTATTTATATGGTGTCAGGTTAATTTTAACTTCTTCTGAATCAAAGATTCTCTTTAAAATTGCTATTATAAATGAATAGAAATTAGCCACTTAATTGCGCCGTCAGTGGCTTGGTTTAGCCTGTCCTTCGTGTTAGTGCATAAAGGACAGTTGAGCATGTGAGGCATATTTTGGATGGGTTTCCTGCAGTCGCAGCTAAACCAACTTAGCTAATCACTATTCTAGAGCTGTAAGAGTGCTGAAATATTACACTAAGGTGTGGATTAGAGCAACATTTTATGTAGAGTAGTAGAGTATTGTTTATGGGAGTATACATACCTAAACAAGATATAGTATACTTATACAGGAGTGAAAGAAGGAAGGCGGCCTTTGCCTTGCAACGGGAAGTTACAGGCTTCTAATCCATACTAATGTTGTAAATTCGGAAGTAATTGTCTCTGCCTTTTATAACAAAAATAAATCCGTCAAATAAAAACAAAACTTAACCGTTTTCACTACTAAACAGCTGGACTTGACGGATTTAGATGAAATTTGGTATACACATAGATTATAACCGGGATTGGAACATATGCTACTTTTTACCCGACTGTGCAGAAGGAGGGTAATGTTTTTATTCACAAGCTACTCTTGCAAAGGCTGGGTGGGTCAGCTAGTAATAAATAATAATAGTATACAAAGTGCTTCAGAACAATGTATAGTTAGTACTTATGTCGGCTGTTTTTGGTGAAAATTCAGTTAATACATTTTTAGGTCCATTCTCAGTCTTTCAATCTTGAAGGTTTGAGTTAAGTCTTTTATGGTAGGCACAAAGTCTGAGAAAAACCTTGAACCTATATTCTTAAAGATATCCGATTGGGGTAAAGCCGAATTTGGTAACGATTACGACACGAGACGTTCCGCAGTACGCCACCGGTAACTACAGGGTAGACATACTTACCTCGCACTTGGCGAAACTATAAAAAAATCACCCTCGACGTTCATATTTGGAAGGTACCCTAAAAAAATAATAATAATTAGTTTTTATTAAGTATAACTTACTAGCTGACCAATCCGCAGCGTCACACGCGTAGTTTTTCAATAAGACATTACCCTCCGGCGCAGTTGGGTAAAAAGTAGCCTATGTCTTCCAGGGATAGTGTGGCTTCCCAACGGTGAAATACTTTTTTAAATCGGTCCATTAGTTTCGGAGCCTATTCAATGCAAACAAACAAACAAACAATCAAATCTTTCCTCTTTTTAATATTAGTAACTTACTAGGGGACACTAAAACGTATCATATTCGTTCATAATTTCAGCTTTATAGCAGTAATAGTATAGGCATAATAAATAATTTTCATTAAATTTTAGTCTACGAATAAAACGACTATTATCTGGTCGGACTTGGCGAATTAGATTCCTTAAACTGGGTTAAAATTGACGTGTTAAATTTTAAGCACACATTTAAAAGGCAAACATAATCAAAGAGGTACAAGACAAGCAGTATGAATTTAAACACCTTAAAAACAACACAAAAGTTATATTATAGGTAAATGAGCGCTACTCTGATCCAAGAAAGCTTTCGTAATGATTTCCTACTTCACTCAAATTGACCGTGAAGTGAAATTTAACCATTCAAACGAATCATCAAAGGAAATATCTATTATTTTTAGCCAGCTGTAGCACTTTCCATTGATTTTATTGTAAGTACTAAGTACGCAAAGAGTACTACGAACCCTATTTGGAATTCGTAACGGGACCGCACGCTCTCAATAGGGTTATTTGAATTAAACATTCCTTTAGCGGAGTAAGATCGTAATGTGCGCGCCGTTCATTCGCGTCATCCGATTTATTATTAATATTCCAGTGGATTCAGCATGTACAAGGCCCTCCGCCAAGTAACTTCCTTATCTCCTATTAAAATAGAAGTTTCCTGGAGCTTGAGGTGAATCATTAAATTTTTCGTTATAAAATGTAAACACATTTTAAAGTTAAAAGAGGTGTTCGAATATAAATTCTTCCTTCCTGCGTTTTTAGGACTTCAAAAGGAAAAGGAACCCTTATAGGATCACTTCGTTGTCCGTCTGTCTGACTGTCAAGACCCTTTTTATCAGGAACGCGTGGAGGTATCAAGTTGGTATAAATACCAAATCTTAGGTCTACTGTCCCTAGGAGCTGTACAAAAATCAAGCTTTTAAGTCAACGAATACAAAAAATACGGTCATTTTTGCCGCATATTTTGACACTCTCAAATAAATCAAAATCTATTGTGTAATCATACTTCCTGTTGAACTAGAATCAAGAAATAAAATAAAAAATTACGAAACTCGAGTGCAAGTCTGATTCGCACTTGTCTGGTTTTTTATCCGAAACACTATAAAGATCATAGTCCTAGACTCGAGGACCTAGAGTGAACAGGTTATTTATAGGCAAGCGTGCTTTATGTTCGACCCACACCATCTCCTACCATCAGGTGAGTTAGTTTTTAAGCGCTTGAGTATTCCCCAAAAAGAAACAATCAAACCGTCGCCATGTTTTATTATTCCGTAGACGATCCATATTGCATCATGTTAAAGAAAGAGCATACGAAGTACCGTATACCATGTTTTACTTTTTTATTATCGAGTTATCCGAGCTCATTTTGTTGCTAATACTGACTAGACGCAGTCACGGAGGCTGCCGGAACGTGATCGCGGTCGTCCAATCTCCCCGAGTTCTATGAATTCCGCTGCAGAAACTGTTATTTTCCCTAATTAGAAGTATATTCTCTTTAGCTGAAAATTCTCGGTTGTTTACCGACAGTTTATAGGTACTTCTATTTCATCTCCGACAACGATCGGCGGAACTGAGGCTGTAACGGGACCATGGCCGGGACTGCGGCGTGTTTGAACGCCGAGAGCATGGGTGCTTGTTCCATTAGCTTTTAGTGTACCTTCTAAACATTCAGCATATCTTTCAGTAAGATAGAAACAAACATGGCCCGTGGCTTCGCTAATAATGTTATATATGCCTAATATGTATTTCAGATTATCATGATTAAAACAGATTTATGGCAAACTTACCTCAATCCGAAGTATAACGCCGTGAATGAGTTTTTAACAAACATTTATCCAAACTTGGATAAATGTTTATAATTCTTTAATGTTATTTTATGTTATTTAATGTTGATAACTTTGACGACCTCCGTGGCGCAGTGGGCGTATAGCCGGCTGAGATGCAGGAGGTAGCGGGTTCGATTCCCGCCACGGAACAAATTTTTGCATGATCTACAGATATTTGTTCCGTGTCTGGGTGTTTTTCTATGTATTATAAGTATGTATTTACAAAAAAAAAGTATATAAGTATTCTATCAGTTATCTGGTTCCCATACAAGCTCTGCTTAGTTTGGGGCTAGTTAGCGCTGTGTGAAATGTCCAGCAATATTTATTTATTTAACTTCGGCTATAATATTATAAGTAGATTAAGCTTAGGGTAAATAAGATTCTGAACAGTCACTTGATCTTTGATTTTTCATACAAGAATCCCATAGGAAAAAGCACTTTCTGTATTTCCAGAATTTTCAAATTTTCCGAGTAGTTCTTCAAAAATTTCTTTCATACAAAGCTCCTGACATTTACGAACACAACAAAAAAAAAACCTAAATCGGTCGAGCCGTGATCAAGTGGTGATACATACATGCGGCAATTGATTTTTTTATATGAATATAGTTTGTTTCATCGAACGTAGAGTTTAAAAGTTAACGGCTACAGTTTATCATCAAATAGCATCTGAGATTATGTCCTCGATAAAGCTTAGATAATTCACTTACGCAATTCTCTTGCGAAATTATATGTTAATGTGATAACGCCCAAAGCTTGTAAGTAATGGCAATTTATTTTCTTCACATCCATCACCGTTGTAACATTAAAATTTGCCAATATGTTTGCCTGATGTATGAAAATGTATTTCTTTACTAGGTTTATTGATGTAATTCTACAGTTATTTGAGCTATTTCGTAATGCTTTTCTGAATATAGACCCGTTATGCAGAGTCCATTTGCACTTGCCACATGTTACCGCGATTACAGAGCTATTCCCATAACGTAACATCTATGCAAATGTTTGTTTGAGTATGCCAATTCAATTCTCTTCAGTGATGGAATTTGTTATGTCGCGAGGCTCGATTGCCTTGAGTAGATAAGTAGCATCTATCTGACCATAATTTTGTTTGTGGTTCATCTTGACTTGTAATGTGACGAAAGTGAAAGGATCGCATAATGAGTCCTTAGATTTTGGACATGGTATCTGGCGAACTTGCAAGCCTCTATGATACATTGGTCATATCAATTACAGCTTTGCGTGACTACGGAAGGTCGATGTTTCCGAAGTTTTCAAAGCTGACCTTATGTATAGATGCTGTTAGGAGAATGATGATGAATTAACACAATCATTGTATTAAAGAATATTGGTTCTCATGAATATGCATGTCCATATACGGGTAATTTTGAATCACCGTTAGTCAAATGGTCCGACAGTATCGGTACCTTACATGCTGTTGGTCAACGTTTCCGATAGGAAATTGTGTGCTCTATCAATCCCGTACCAAGGCACTCGACCATTCATCATTTTATTTACGAATTTATTAATAATGCATGTAATCCCAACTTCTATATAATATATAGTACCTGGATACCAGGATTTCCAAATAATCAGCACGTAGGCAGTAGACGTGAGAATCTCGCGTGCGTTACGCCGATTTTATTCAATTATACCAATTGACAAATTGCTATTGAAAGGTTTTCGACCTTCAGCTAATGTAACATGCACAGGTTTAGGAGGTGGAATAATTTGCATGAGAACTATCTGTTAAACCGCTATGGATATAATTATTTCAAATTTCGAGGATAATTGTATATGGGTTCAAGTGTACGTGACACTACCAATCTGCTGCTCGAAGTAAAGTTTTAGAAAAAATCGACTTTTAAATTATAAACGCGTGGGTCAACCAAGTGTATAATAAATAAACATATTGTAGAGCATCGAATTCATGTCGAAGAGTTGCAGACTTTATCTCCATTCAATCCATCTTAACAACGGTTTTTGGTTTTGCTACAAAAGTCGTGATGAGCTGCTCTGTCACCGCAATGTTGAATAAAGTCTACCATCACGTTGTGGTGAGCTAAAAGTGGTTTTCGTAATGGTCTGATCATAAAAATCTAGACAAGTTCATGTCAGACATTAAGCAAGGGCTTGAGCCGTAAAGAGTTTCGCAACCACCAGAAATTATCTTAGTTTTCGTGATAAGTTATCATTATTGGTTGTTGCTGGATGAGACTTAATACGTGGAATGGGGATGTCTTACAAGCAAACCTTAACATACTTTAAACTAGGTAAATGAACATAGAAATCGAGAACACGAATATGTAATTACTTTCGGCAGAGATCGGAATACAAAACATACGTACCTACTTACTTATGAGTGATGTACATACTGATGAATTACATCACTACAGAATAGAGTCAGTAGTAAATTACACCATTTAAAGTAATTTCTCACAATGATATCGTACTTAAATTCATTCCATAAAAATATAATACAGTCAAGCAAAAAATAGGGTATTCGAATAGAGGATGCGGCGTCTTACATTACCGAGTGTAATGATCGGCCAATCCACCTAGAAGTGTACGGTCCCGTTAGACTAGGTATCACGATCGCGGCTAGTTTATTGGAAAGTGAGCTGCCTGGTGCAGACCGTAGCCGGTGGCCGAGCATGTACTCGGAAAACTGCTCTAATCAGACAACTTTCCAGATCGAGTTCCCGATTAATTACATTAATTTTTTTTGACTGAAATTAATTGCGTAAACGCTAGAAATCAAGTCAAATAATCAAGATCCTTTCACTAAGACACCGTTTAATAATATGTTCGAACAGACATCATATTCACAAGTGGGTTAATTTCTTGAATCCATTGGATGTGACATACTGGCATTCAAATTAATAAGTTGTCTTGGTTAGAGTGCTGCATGAACATGACATGGCAATTAAATGTTATTCACTGAAGACCGTTAACAGATTTCATTGCACGTAGACCTGGCTATGGTCAAGTGACACAGATTTTAGCATCATTTACCTTCGCGCATTGCATGCTTCGTGCGTGCAGTGATAATTTTGTCTCTGTCTCGATCTAAATTTCGTTTTGCAGCTAAATTCTTTCGTGTAATTTGCTCAATGCACACATCCATCAGATTATTGTTAGGTGTGATCATGATGTAACATGATAGTCGAATTAGTTGGCATTTCCTCTGTTTTGTTTATTACGTAGGTAGTAGTTGCGAGTACGTTTCGGTGTCCTAAATGACAGGTGGCGTGTGTCGTTGACGTATCATGTGTTGTTTCCTAGATATGGGTTGTGGCCGATAGACAACGCATTCTCATTCAACCTACCAATATTTTCGAATCCAATTGTCGTGCCTGGTTAAGATGTGGATCTGTTGTTACTCTATGACTAAATAACTTACTATTATAACACATTGGGTGTTTAAGAGATGTATTTAGATAATTTCCTAAACTACCTGTAACCGGCCAGGCACCACAACCATACAAAAATGTATTGGCTTGATCCTTGACAGGTTAACATATCTACTTGCCAGATGTGTATGGATATTGCCAAGGAAGATATTACCGGTGTTAGGTAATAATCGTACACAAGCGTCGAATCAGTCACTTGTTAGCGCAGGTGTGCTCCGCAGACGCCGAGATGCGCGGCGGAGGCAGCACTTTCACTCTCGTCGGTTTGACATGGGCGCTGGCGACCGCGGCTCCGCAGTGGTGCCGCGCCGTCCCTCGCTGCCGCTGGCTGCACCGCCCGGCTCTCGAGACCAACCTCCGCGGCTGATCGACACCCTGTGTCAATACAATACTATGCTCCGCTGCGCATGAGCTCGCGCGTTTTTTGCTCTGCTGAATAAAGTGAATCGTGAAAAAATCCAACTATTATAGCAGTTGTCCATTTTATTAAAATTTGTATCTGTTTTATACATTGGTAACTTCCTATAGAAACTTTGGTGTTGTGGAATACGTAATCGAATTTTACAACCAGTTATATCTTGAAGTAGTGTCAAAAATCGGTAGTCACAGAGAAAGTCGTAAATTCCGAAGTCCAAGTTTCCCCCTAGTGTAAATGTTTATCGAGACGCCTTGATTTCGTAACTTTCTTGAAAACATTCGTGACTTACTGCCTATTTTATTATGCATTTGTCAGTGAACTTTGATTAATTACTGTAGTGTTCTTCTAAGTGTTGGATCTGCTAGTGTACTGATTTTGAATGATACCGAGTGCTGTTGACTTTCTGGGTGTATTACAAGACTACAGATAAAATGTTTTATTTGTAGAAGCTCGTATAATTTTAGACTGTATTTGCTTGGATTAGTAGTGTCAAGGTTACCAGAGCAGACTGGACATCAGTCGATGTGGAGCATACACACGTGATGCTCACATGACGTCCCCAACCAAAACGTCAAGCGCGAGCGTTCACTGTAAATAAATAGTGATCTAATTGTATCTTACGTGTACTGACTTGCTATTTTTGATATTGACCTTAGTCTTAAATGTGTTGCTGATCAATCAAGAAGTAACATTCACTACGAAATAAGAATTGATTAAAGTAAAAAGTGCTGTGGTGAAACGCAAAAACAAGTTGCAGCTGTGCCAACTTTCAACGTTTTCTAAAGGGCCTCCTTTCCACGATGGCAATAGCCGTCTTGTGCAGTGATCTCCGGTTTCTATGGAAATATCAGTAGCCCGCGTGACCCAGCTTTATATTCATTTTTTAAGATGCTAAATTAATTGTTTCTGATTACTTAGTAAATATTATAACGGAATTGGAAGTGGAAAACATAAATTATGCCTCATTACGACGAGAGCTTTATTTATGACGATAATCAAAATCAAAGAAAGAATAAGAGGAGTTATCACGTTTATAAAAATGGCCTGAATCCACGATGCTTGATTGAAAAGACGGAGGTATTACATGATATTGAAGAAAAAGGAAAAACGGCACTAAAACGAAATATCAGAAATATCAAAGAGCGTGGTAATCGCTTTAAACCTGGTCCGCAGAATGGTTCCCAGATACTGTATGCTTCAAAATACAAAACACCGGATATAATCGTGGACCACTGTCCTCGAATGAGTGTGTTTGATCCAAACAAATATTATGATCTTAGGAACGAACAGATTTTACCCTTGACTCCATGTAAAAGTCTTGATAATTTAACATTGAAGAATGGGAAGAAAAAAGAATCTCTTCGAAATAAAATGAGGAATGGTGCCAGCCTTCAAAATTTGCTCGATGAAGGAACTTTGAAATATTACGTTTCACCATTAGAGGATCGCTCGTTCGCTGATAGAGATGATGTGAAAAACTCATACTCTGTGGCGGAAGCGCGATGCCGGCCGATGCAGCGGCGTGGCTCTCAGAGTACGCCCGCCCCAGGAGTTGGAGTCTACAGACAAATAAGCAACGAGGGGATCTGCATAAACACTAATACTGGTATGATCATATTATTATTACCCTTGTGCTAAAGTTACAGGAGGTATGGAAATTGTTTCCTTTTAATTTACTTTACCATGAAAGTTAATCATCATGGCAAAATAGGGATCGGCATAGGTCCGAAAAATTGTAAACATTTTTATTTATTTGTAGCCTTTACTGTCTCACTGCCGGGCAAAGGCCTCCCTTGCGTCCTTCGAATTATTTCTGTCCCTTGCTGCAGTGAGCCATTCTGGAAGGTGCACATCCAAGTCATCCCGACATCCCCGTGGTGATCTGTCGCTTGGGCGTGTTGAGTTAGGGACCCACTCAGTAGTTGTCTTAGCCCACAGATCCTCAGACATACGGCAGGCGACGTGGTGTCCGGCCCAATCCCACTTGAGTTGGGGCGATTAATTATGAGTTACTTATATTTACTATCAAATTAGATTCTATTTCTATGTATGGTTAATGTAATATGATAGCCAGTTTCATTGTCATGTCGCAAAATTGAAAGTTGAATGTAACGAGATCCCTATGTCCCATTTCCACAAAGCGAAACGGAAGAGTCGTTGCACTTGAAGCTTTCGATTTTCCTTCCTTGTGCACGTCTTAGCATTTTGTAGTGGATCTAATGAATTGCTTGATATTGTATAACAACACGTAAGAGGCGCGGGAACAGAACACCAATTGTAGCTATTGTTGTTATAATGTTAAGGCCGATAGCAAAAAACTAGCTCGTAGGCCTCGGCTTTGTTTTGAATAGATAGTGAAGCGATTTAATCATGTTATTTCTATGCGTCTATATTTCCGAAAGTAATTTGGTAGAGCATCTACTATTATGAATTAATTAAATGCAGATAAACACGCGTGGTGACAACTTTCGTTTTCCAAACATGTCAGTAGGTTTAAAAGTAGAGATAGAACATTGATCTCTATTTGCATATTGATTAGATAAACTTTCGTTTTTTCTTCCAATATCATCTTCATATTTTGCTCAGCGTGTTCCGGATTCGGTCTGGTTCACATTAAATCCATTTATTCGTTGTTTATAACAACTCAAGTGTTCTTTCATGAAACCAAGCAATTGTTCTTATCGCGTATAGTTATTTATAATAGTTTCATGGTATACAGGGACTATTGGACAGGACATGTAAGCGCTGGGGCTGCATGCTAAGCAGTTTTTGATATAGTGTGTGTGTTTATGACAAGTCCGTTTGTGTATGTGTACGTATGACGCACTCGCTTGAGAAGCGAGCATGGCCCTCAGTTAGGCGTCCGTCTGTCGCGGTGCGGTGCACGGAGGTTCAGTCGCCAGTCGTCATCGCGACTTTGGGCGCGTCCCCCTGTCGCCTCAGTTTATATTTATAAACTCGCGCGTCATCAACTGCATCATACTGATAAACTAAAAGAAATCCACTATCTTCCAGTGTCTGGAGTGTCTGGTATACACTGCCAGTATCTTTACTCTTCAATTTTCAATACAATGGATGGATTTGTTGATATGTTGTAGTCACCGAGAACTTCCAATTTTGGTGTTTCTAAGTGCGAATTAGTTGCCTTGCGTCATTGTCTGGTAGGTATGTATATGTTATATCACTTTAGTTATAGATCAAAGCAGTTAGAACCCATTGTTGCTGTTCTTTTAAGCTTTCATAAAGTACTTACTTATCTAGGCCTGATTGTTTTCTCTAACTCTCCCTCTATCTCACTTATCCCAAATCGAGCTTTTAGCGACGAGGATGCACGTTGTAAACACAATTACCCACTTGTCTTCCTCAATTAAGAAGGAAAATAATAACCTATCTAAAAATTACTGTCATTAGATTGAAATACCTACATTTGCTACCAGCTTTTAAGTACCTACCAGCGGTAGGTACGTGTACATAAAGGATCTGTGTAAACAACTCTAAGGTTCATCTTTAATAGAGACAAGGTAATATTACTTAACAATAATAAGATCTCCAGTTCCTTTTATAAAGATCGTGATACGACGTACATAATGGGTTATGGGCACAAGGTTAATCTGCGAAACATACGGTAATTAAAACTTATGCAGAATAATATTTAAGACTTATTTAACATATTCTGCATAAGTCAGGCACTGGTAGACAACAGTAGTTTTTTGAGGTACATTCATACATTTCTGTGTGCCAAAGAATAATTATTTCACAACTAAAATCTGCTACCAGTACCACTGTACCTTGAAATACTTATTTGCCATTTACGGAAATGCCCATTCCAAATCAATATAGGAAGCTGATAGATCGCATAGTTTACACTTTTCTTCTCTGTTTGGTTCAAAATTATATTAGTCATATATATTTTATGGTGAATCATTATTTAGGCCGTTCGTCGCAGCTACTACGCCCCATATTTTGTTTATCGTCACCATATATGTACGCACAGCAAAGCCATACGTTACTCTGAAGATCTTAGCTGAGAGTAGTTATATTGTTACAAACTATAATGTTACGTTACGTTACTATAATGTTACGTTACGTTACGTTACTATAATCCGACGCCAGACGAAAGTCCAAGACGCCCTCGAAAGAAAAGTCCTCGAGCTCCTAGGGGTCTCGCTCACGCCTACTCTCAACTTTAGCTCATACATCGAGCCTAAAGCTAAAACAGCTGCCATGAAGCTGGGCATCCTCAACAAGGTCAGGAGATACTTCACACCAGGACAGCTTCTTAGTCTTTACAAAGCTCAAGTCCGGTCCGGTATTGAGTACTGCTGTCACCTTTGGCATGGTTTGGCCAAATACCAGCTCGCTACCTTAGACTCCATAGAACGTAGGGCTTTTAGGCTTATAGGTGAGCAATATATGGCGGAGACTAAGACCCAAAGTCTCAAACACCGCCGTAAAGTTGCAAGCCTATCGATCTTTTACAAAATACATTTTGGGGAATGTGCCCAGGAACTATACGATCTGATCCCGCCATCTCCCTTCCATCAAAGGACAAGCAGGCGCACGGCTCAGTACCATCCGTACCTAGTCAATATACGAGGCATGCCTTTTAAGTTTTGTCGTTTGAAGAAAAAAACACAACTAGAACCTTATAGTACTTTTTATTGTTTTTCAAAGTATTCACCGCGTAGCTTAATACACTTTTCCATTCGCTCAAACCAGTTATTATAACATTTATTCCACTCTAAAGTGGGGGTGTTCAAAATGGCTGACTTGAAAGCGTCGACTGCTTCTTCACCGGACTGGAACCTTTGACCACGAAGACTTTTCTTAATTTTAGGAAATGTAAAGAAATCGTTAGGGCTTAGGTCAGGACTGTATGGAGGATGGTCAAGAATTTCTACTTTTTCCTGCTTCAAATACTCAATCGTTTGACGAGCGCTGTGTGAGCTTGCGTTGTCGTGGTGCAGGATGATGCGTCGCTTTGAGTTAGATTTTCGAAGTTCGGCGATGACTTGTGGTAAACAAACTGTAGTATACCACTCTGCGTTAACCGTTCTACGATCTTCAAGTGCAATAGTCGCAACATGGCCGGTTTTTCCAACGAACGTGGCCACCATCTTCTTTGAAGTGCTTCGAGAACGAACAACTTTAGTCGGCTTTGGCTCGTCTTGAAAGACCCAGATTGTAGATTGTTGTTTGGAATCAGGATCGTAGGCATAGATCCAAGATTCGTCACCACTTATGATGTCGTAGACGTGATTTGACTCCCCTCGGTTGAACCTTTGCAGAGTTTTCTTACACCATCTGACGCGGGCCGCCTTGTGATCGTCGGAAAGCAGATGCGGTATCCAACGGCAAACTAGCTTTCTCACACCAAGCGCTTCATGCAAGATCTTCTGAATGGTTGTCCCTGAGATGCCTAATAGAGCCTCTATCTCTCGATACGTCACATGACGATCTTCGAGAATTAGTTGTCTCACAGCAATGATGTTATCTTCAGTGAAGGCGGATTTTGGGCGTCCTTCGCGAAATCTGTCACTAACACTAGTATGTCCACGCTGGAATTCTAAATACCAGCGTTCGACAGTCCGCAGACATGGGGCTACATCACTGAACACAGATGTTAGCTCTTCTAAACACTGAAGCCGTGTCAGGCCTCTTCTAAAGTTGTAGAAAATTATTGCACGAACATTTTCCTTAGAAAGATTCATTTTCGTACGTGACCTGACAGATTCAAATCGAAACTGTGACTAAACAATAGCATTAATCCTAATACTTTCAACTGTTTTGAGATTCAAAATGTAAACACATTCGAATATAGAACAGTTCCAAATTCAAAATTGCCGGAAAATATGGAAACGACAGAACTTAAAAGGCATGCCTCGTACCACCCATTCGCACACACCGTTTTGGTTCTACGTTCTTGATGCGTACAGCTAAGGTATGGAACACTTTGCCGTCGTCTGTTTTTCCTAAAGAATACAATCCGGGCCTCTTTAAGGTAAGAGTAAATAGGTTTCTTCTAGATCTTCGTGCTTCATCTTAGACCACATCATCACTTACCATCAGGTGAGATTGTGGTCAAACAAAGTTCTAACCGATGTAAAAAAAAAAACGTCGGAACAAGGGTGGTGGAACTCAAGTGGAACTAGCAGGGGACTTGGCTAGGTGATGGCAGCTGGAGTAAATCTTTGACCGAGTGGTGCCCAAGAGCAGACCTAAGAAGTCCAGGACGTCCGGCGGCGCAGTGGGTCGACGACATAAATAAAGTCACGGGCAACTCCTGGATGTGCACGGCACAGGACCGGGAAGGGTGGCGTTTACAAAGGGAGGCCTACACCCAGCAGTGGGTACTTATGGGCTGTGGATGATGATAAGGTTACGTAATAATTATTTATTCAGTGCCGTTAACAGAGGCGTGCAGAGCCACTCATTACACTCATTACATCAGTAGCACTTGACAACATTAATGGTATTAAATTGTGTTTTAATCTCCCTATACGTCGTTTTATTTCGGTGTCTGTCTGTGTCTGTGGTCTATTTAATAATATCCTCAATGCGGGACTAATGCTAGATTTAATCCTTGATTAGTACGTTTTTATAATGGTTTTCTGAACTAATAGGTCTTAACATGAATAGGGTTGATATCATTACATCAGTAGGTACTATGATAACATGATTTTCGCCTTTGTTTTGTTAACTTTACTTAATATGTATTTATAAGTATAATATCTTTATCGGTAACACTTACCTCATTGGGAAATCCGAAATGCTATCAATATGGTTGTACAAATATGGACGACCTCCGTGGCGCAGTGGGCGAACAGCCGGCTGAGACGCAGGAGGTAGCGGGTTCGATTCCCGCTGCGGAACAAATGTTTACATGATCTACATATATTTGTTTCGGGTCTGGATGTTTTTCTATATATTATAAGTATGCATTTACAAATAAAAAGGGAAAATAAGTATTCTATCCGTTATCTGGTTCCCATAGTACAAGTTCTGCTTAGTTTGGGGCTAGATAGCGCTGTGTTAAATGTCTAGTCATATTTATTTATTTATTTATATGGGCGTTTGGAATATTTGTAAATCCTAATTATTAAATATTAATAGGTACTTTACTTAACAAATGACTTTATGATCTCATAATTAGGGTGCATTAATGTATATTTGTAAGATATACTACATACTATATGCAAAATGCTTTTCTATTGAAAATATTATTTAATGATTCCCATAAATATTCCCTTAATGTTTCTAAAGTTTAATCACTACGCTTAGAAGTTGTCATTTAAATAAATAAATAGGGCTGGACATTTCACACAGCGCTATCTAGCCCCAAACTAAGCAGAGCTTGTACTATGGGAACCAGATAACTGATAGAATACTTATATACTTCTTTTTTTTTGTAAATATGTAGATACTTATAATATACATATAGAAAAACATCCAGACCCAGAACAAATATCTGTAAATCATACAAACATTTGTTCCGCGGTGGGAATCGAACCCGCTACCTCCTGCGTCTCAGCCGGCTATTCACCCACGGCGCCACAGAGATCGTCAGTTTATAACAAGATTCGCCCTCATTCGCTTATAGAAATAGTAACAACATCATCAGCGTCAGTTCTTAATAGAAAGATGTAATCTATGTAAACTGTGCACTGTACAAAATTCTTACAGCTACCTTTTTCCCTGATTGGTACTACTTGATGCTGGTTTTTCCTGTTTTCAATGTGTTATTGTTTGTTGCAGAGAACGATTCAAGCGAGAGTGGGTCGGGGCACCGCGGTTCGCTGCGCGGCGCCAACAAGCTGGCGCGGCGCGCGCGCTCCTTCAAGGACGATCTGCTCGAGCGCATCTCCAACATGCGCTCACCGGCGCAGCAGCACCATCCTCCCCATCTGTCATCCGCACTTAGGTACATACATAATGTTATCGGCAATCTGTGTTATCCGGCATCCTTCAGAATAGTTATGGACTCTATAGAATACAATATAACTTTATAACTATCATGGTTATGAACACTATTTGCACCAAAAACGGTAAAACTCACAAGTCATTGTAAATATCTCGTGTTTAGTGCAAATAGTCTATAGAATACAGTTTGTTAATCAGTTCTCCACCTGAGGATAGATGGTATAGATAAGTGCTGCGGCCTTTAATCCATCTGGAGTTGCCAACGTACCACTTATATAATGAATTTGCGCAGGGACAGTTGTTTGTATGTATGACACCTAACTCTGCAGTACAGCCTGTACAGTACAGGCTTTCTTTTCTGTATACATTATTTCTCTTGTAACAACAACGTTATCTAGTAAGTTGTGTGCATTGCGATCAAATCTTCAACGGAGTATATTGTTTCTTATCTACATTGATAAATTTACATACATAGTTCCCCTATCTAAACTGTCAACAGCTAAGAAATTGTCGTTTATTTTAACAGTTTTATCTCGGCTGCCGGTGCTTCGACAATGCTTTTGTGTTGTTCGAATTTAATTTAATTTTTTGAACTGGTCACGTAGGATTATATCAGTTTACGGTGTTGCAACCTCGTTTGAGGAATGCAGAATAAAAAGTGAATTAAAAAACAAAGTGTGTTTATGTCGTTAACGTGGACATTGCACTAAATTGTTCTGATTATGAGTCATCATCGCGACCTGATACTGTCGCGTTCATTAGCACGCTGTCCGCTTAAATCTCATTAGTATAGTGCGTGCAATGTTAAGTGATTACATTTTAATGTCTGCGCGGGACTGTCACCGTGACTGAATTGCTTTTTATTTATTGTGCCGCCGCTAAATACTTTTTAGTGCCCCGAGTCGGCTTGTTCGAAAGTAGCCGACTGTGAAACCGTCTAGGCTAGTCAGTTTGAGTGTTCACTACGGTGCCGGCGTAGTACTAGTGGATTTAAAGTATTTGTTCTAAATGGCGAACACGGTGAGACTGCGATCGCCCGTCGGCGATTGGTTCAACAAACGCACAAACAAACTGCACAGGAGATTTGCTAACAATGGGAAACGGTACGAATTGATTAAATGTTACGTGCTGTATGAACAATGCTTACCGGATGCTAAAGTGCAACGCCCGAGGTCACAATTTTTTTGATAAAATCTCTGTGAAACATTATAGCACATCAGATCTGTTCTGTCGCAGGAATTTTAGAGAAACCTTCATTTTTGCGCACTTGTTTAGCAGTTGCGCAAGGCCGTTTGTCTTTATTATGTCTGTGTGTACCTATATTTTGCATAAAAAAAATTTTGCCAAACCGGTTCACCATCTGACTGAATTGTTGATGGCTTCAAATCGAGTATCGGAACAGGTTTGTAATTCGTGTCAGAATACTCGAATTAGCGTTGTTATCTGTAAAATAGATATGATAATGTTTTGAATGGTTTAAATCAATCATGTATTTGTTTGTAAGGCGATCAAGGGCCTTTTACAACTTCATGCCTGCCTTTGTATTGGAAGCGCGGTGTGGGCTTGCATGCAAAACAACTTCTTTTGTTTACTGTGATATTTTTATTTGCAAGTTATCACAAATAAAGGGTTTTTTATAGAAGAGACACCATAAGCTATAATATGCTTAAGTTGACCTAAAGTAAAGCCATGAAATATGATAAAGTTTTAAAATTGACCATATTAATTTCTTGTTCTTGATAAACACTTTCATTCTTCTACTTCCTGCCCTTTTCCCATATTTCGCGGGGTCGGCACAACATGTATTCTTCCTCAACATTTTTCTATCAGCCGTCATCTCCGTTGTCACTTCCTTCCTACCCATATCATTCTTCACACAGTCCATCCTTCTCTTCTTCGGCCTTCCTCTACTCTATATCCATCCACACTCATATCTAACACTCTTTTAGTCACAAGAGTCTCTTCCCTAAGCATGACATGCCCATAGCACGCTAGCCTCTTTCTCCTCAATTTTTCTATCACTATAATTTTAAACTTCCTCTAATATACTCATTCGCATTTCCGCCGCGTGCACTCTTCTTTCATACATCCCTTTCGTGGCCCAACACTTAGAACCCATACATTACGCCAGGTCTAATGATCGTCTTGTAAATGTTCTCCTTAAGTTTAAGGGGCATTCGAGGATCGCACGTTGGTCCTGTAACATGTCGCCATTTCATCCATCCCGCATTTATTATATTTTTAAACTCCCGGTCTATGTCGCCCTCATTTTGGATCAATGACCCAAGGTACCGAAAGTCGGAGCAAACTGGTAGAGACAACATCCAAAGCAATATTGGCAAAACTGGCGTGACCACCAAAGTCACAAAACAAATGCTCTGTTTTTATTCTGCTGATCTTTTCCATTCATTCGATTTTGCCAGCCTGCTCTGGACCTCGAGTGCATTTTCACCGACAAGAACAATGTCGTTGGCGAACAGCATGCATCAGGGTGCTTCCTCTTGTATGTCTGATGTCAAGGCACATTGAAATTGTCAGTTACTCCAGCCTCGGACCGAACGTTTGTGCTGGCTCTTCCATACATAGCTTCAATGAGCTGTTAATACTTTCCAGGCACTCCTTTCTCTTTCATAGCCCACCACAGAACTTTTCGGGGTACCCTTATCGTACACCTTCTCCAGATCAACGAACACCATGTCCAAGTTCTTGTGATAAACACTTTCATAATTGTTGTCAAAAGGTTTCCTTATTTTACATTTATTCCAAAAAAATTGTTGATGCGTTCTTATGACGTATTAAGCCCTTATTGGGGACGTGTGATTCTATTTTCCCTTTATCCTAATACGTAGGTACAATGTACAATACATTAAACGCACAATAGGAAACACACTCGGTATTTTATTGACACAGCAAATATCTAAGCTATTACGGTATATTAGGTACCTACAGGGGAACTAACCGATGATTAAATAAATGCACGTAGTTAGTTAGTCAACGAGGGACGTTGCTGAGGTTTGTTGAATTGCGATTGAAGTGATTCAGTTCCAATCGAGCTTGGAGTTCCAATCGAGCACAAGCAGTTTTGAGGACAGTGTGTAATTTATTCCCTGTTAAATTAAACGTACAGGAAAATCAATGGTGTTATTCTTTAAATAGTAGAATTCGCAGTCAAAATGCCGAAACATTTGGTATTAACTGGAGCAGTCAGTTTAACCAGGGAGTGTCCGCAGAAAATATATGATCACTTCAAACATTTGCACTTGATGCCAACTAGGTTCGTACTAATGTAAGATGTGTATATTGTAATGTTAATAACAGGTTGTAATATGGCTTTCTGTTGTTTCAGATCACATTCCCCTCTTAGTCCGAAACTTCGGAATATGGGGAATAAGCCTAACGCAAATGAAGATGGAGAAATCACACCTGCCAAAGAATTGGAAAGACTTGTCAAAGAGGTCAGTACTAATTCTAAAGGGATTTGTAATTTTTTGTATGGAGGTTGGCATAGTGACTATGCCAAAAAATTCACAAAAACCAATTCGTTTCCTGATAAAACGTCGAGCTCGTTATTTTAACTGTTGGAGAAGGCATGTTGTGTGTCATATTCTTTATAGCATTGTGTGCATCATGACTTTTGACTGTATTAGGTCAAGGTCCTATTTGTGATGATTGAATTGTATAAAACCGGTGACGGTACACGTTGCTTACTGAATTGTTATTCATCTTTGCAGGTAACATTCGGATTAAAACATTTTTCTGATGTCATTACCAAAAGAAAACTGGAAATGCTCCCCGACAATGGCACCATTGTTTTCGAATCCATTGCAAATATACATAAAGGTAAATACTATTCCATCCTAAATTTTTAAACGTACACCATTTACCGTTATTCGTAATTGAGCTACTTATATCGCGGATAAAAATGCCTGAATTAATAAACGGTAGTGCATACAGATTCAGTTCTATATATCACAGAATATATAGGGCGATTTCAAACCAAAGTACACGTGTATGACGAACTATGAAACTATGAGGTTAATCGTCGTTCACAAATCTATTATTTTTCGATTAACCAGCAGTTATTCCGGCTGACTGGACGATGACTTGTTGATTTCACAATAAGGCCACTACTAATGGAAGTTTTTGACACTTAGCACACTTATTCTGTTCTCTCTTACAGCAATAAAACCATATTGTAGTCGGTCACCGCAGCTGACCGGCGCCGTCAAGCGACTTTGCGCCGCCTTAGCAAAATTGATACGTCTTTGCGACGAGATCACTGCTGTTAGTTTGCGAGCTGATGCTGGGAACGAGGAGCTGGATACTTCAATAGCGGCTTTGTCTCCGGATCATGTTAGTTCGGTGGTCAAGGGAGTGACGCTGGCGGTGGAAGAAGTAGCGTCTTTGGCGCAGCAGCATATGACGCGACCAGCGTTGTCGCCGCGACCCGCCCTCGTCTCACCAAGAGCGTCTACACAGAGAAACTCTTTGCCTGGTGAGTTATCTTCTAGTCTCTTCACTGTGATACACAAAGGTCCGTATGACAAAGCAGAACTCAAAACTAAATGAAACTCAGAAATTTGACAGATTTTTCATTGAAACCTGTCAAAAAGTTCTAGAAGAAACTTCTAAAATGCAGGCCTAGAGTTCCAGGTATACGTATATATATATATAAGGACAAGTATATATATATATATATAAGAACAAGTATATATATAAGGACAAACTTGTTTTCACAGTCGTGTTGGGTATTCATCGAGGAAGGAAATCTTACATGTCCAAATAATGAACACGGCCTTAATTAGGACTGAAACATTGCAATAAAAAGGAAGTTACAATTAAAAGTGACAAGTGTTTAGAAATCCTAATTAACCTGTCTAATATATCAAGTGTAAGCTCGCGTTAGCAACTACACGACACATGTAACGATTGCGCAAGCAGATACTATCTGCAGTGTCTTGTCCCATAATGATGTGTGGCTAATCTGTTGTTATTGCATTTGTGTTGCGATATAAGCGTTGCTAATGCAGTACGTTTTGGACATTACATGTTTTGAAATGTTTGGAAGACTTTTGCTAAAGTTTTATTGAAATTGGCCACTTTAGAAAACGCATTAACGCTGATTGAAATGTTTAAGTGCTAACAAGATTCAGAGTAATTTGACGAAAATCACAGCGAATTTTGTACGACTTTCAAACAAATGGCACTCCAATGCATATTACTCTATAGTAGTTTTCGACAACAACTATTTTACTAAAATTACTCATTATGATTTTCAGATATCCCACTTACTCCCAAAGAGCTGTCGATACTCACGGGCGAGCCAGGCAACGAGTCGGCTGGTGTGCGCGCATCCCACTCTACCGAATCTGTACTGGACGCACCCGAATCTCCGCCGCCAAAACCTGCTAGACCCTGCCGGTAATTAGATACACAATACACTACACAAAGCAGAAATACCACTCTCTTTTATTGACTACTCGTCCCACATACTTTTTACAAACCAGTAATATATAATATGCCATCCGCAAATTCCCAGCTCCGTTTATCCGAAATATACGAGCATAAATGGCAAAATGTTGAATCGATTTGTAGAAACAGTTGAAATTCTTCGTAATGTCTTTACTGCTTCGAATGTATACTGTGCTAGATAGAACCGGTATTGTCTCGCGATTGCATCTTGCTTTATATGGGAATGTATATTCTCATCGATACTGGACACTCCCTTCATTTAATAAACCTAAAAGGAATAGAATAGAAAATACTTTCTTGTTTGTTTTTTACGCCATTTACCATAGAACAGCTGAAAAGTAATAGCTACTCAGAGATAAGATCGGGATAGAAGGTCTTATCGCTCAGTAGCGATAACTACCATTAAATTTTTGGATGCTATGGACTATAATATTTACCTATGTGTTTCACTTGCTTGAACTACAATTACGTATTCAAACTGTTAAACATCTGATTAAGCTGAAGCGTTGTTTATGAAGGTTTATTTTACACAGATAACGTGATCAGTATCTACTTATATTCAAATTAGTTTTGGTTTTAAACTTATGTAAAGTTAATCTGAATAGTGTACCGCGGAAGTCATTATTACATGCCGAATTTATAAAAAAAACAATATGACCTAAACATTGATTCTTAATTTTATGCCACATTAAAAGTAAAAGTTTATATTCAAATTTAAGAAGGTCAAACAGGAATCGAGGCTGTTTGGCTTTTAGTATTAGAACTCACGTGTTTCTGTGAAAGCTGTATTCTATGTGCGGTACATTACCGTATTCATTACTAGAGGTAATTTTGTGAAATACGACAATATTAAGCACGAAGTTACGGCCTAAAGAGCTCTTAATATGTAATACATCACACGTTAGAAAGTGATTATTTAAGTTGCTAAGCGCTACTCTCAAAATAGTGGTTTATGCTACATAATGAGTACAGTTTTTTTCAAATTATGCTCATCAATAAATAAGTTAATAGTTTGTTGGAAACTCTGGTTTGAAGTTTTTAGGCCGCTTGAAGACTTCCGACATTGTTTCGACATACGACACATCTTAACGTGTTCTACGAGCTCGGAAGCGCTTAGTTGCCAATACCACCAACAGTGACTTATCGAATTAGTAACGCGAAATGTCACTTAAACTTAGCTGATCAAGGCTCAATTGGAGCTTAAATGCAATTGTGTAATATCACTCTTTGTTTTCCTACATCTTTCATTAAAGTTTTTATCGAGATATTCATCGTTTCCTATGTAAATACTTACTTTTGGAGGAAAACTCTTTTGTTCTCCAAGTATTCCTTTATTCGAAATTCTCAAACATTATTTCTATTAATTTCTATATCGTTGGAAAGAGCAGAATTTTCTATAATGGGCATAAATGATAAATATCAGAATATCACGATGAAAACTAAATGAAAGATGAAGAAAACAAAGAGTGATATCATTAATATATTAATACGTGTAAGGCATTCCATGTTGCCTTTTTGGACCCCCTATAATATAAACAAATAAGAAAGTTCGTGATGAGCAACGCTACGCGGGGCATAAAAGCGAAAATATCTAATAAACCTGTTGGTGATATCACTCCAAATATTAAAGGTTATGCTAAGGCATTAAGGCTGTAGAAAATTTCTTATAGAAACCTACACCTCGTAATTTATCCGGTATATCTAAACGGCAAGCCATTTAAAGTGCATACACTCGAACAACTTTCGCTTAAGCAGGAAATCCATCCTACCGCGACTAAAAGCCCATAACGTTTTATCTAACTGGCTATATGAAATGTTAAATATTGCTAAATTACCAAAGGCAATATCCATTTCCAACTTTCTACCCGCAACAGGTTGCAAACACTGCATAGTTTAAATAAAACGTGTATAGAAGCGAAACTTATAGATTGATGGAAATGCTACTCCTATCAACATTATTAAGGCACAGCTTTTTTGTAATTTTTATATATTTCTGCATTAGGTTCTGGTATTATATGAAAAAAAAATCTTTTCAGTAAATATCGCTATTTATCTAACTAAAGAACATACGAAGAGATATATCACTAAAACCGGGATACCCATACGAATATTATACATTCAAAAGTAACTGTGTCTCTCTGACTGTCTCTTACGTTTTCACGACTAAACGGCTGGGCCGATTTCGATCAACTTTGGTATATCGATAGATTTTGGCCTGGATTGAGACGTAGCTTACTTTTATTGATAAACCACGCGTGCGAAGCCGCGGGCGGAAGCTAGTTCCAACCGCGATTTAGTAGCGGAACCATGATTTGTTAGTATTTGAGTGTCCTATTCAAAATTATCCCGTTTTTAGTATTAATAATATTCACGACCATGCTTATTTCAAAAGTGAAAGAACACGCTGATCAAAACAATACTAATTGATTTCATGGTATCAGCCAGTATTGGTTAAAATTGCATGAGCACTGGAAATTATCCCAAGAGTTTCACTTCTAAACACCATTATTTTATTTATTAAGTAAGTGTTTGCTCAGACGGGCAACAACCATACTATAGCGATAAAAATGTGGCCGGGCAGTAGCTAGTTAGAATGGGAACCATGAAGTGCGTGAATTAGCGTTGTGGCGGCGATGTCGTCGGTATTGACCACACGTTCGCGACACGGTTGAACGCGATTAAAAAATGTGGTACGTCTGAATGGTACTCTACGTTTTCATATGATTTTGTGTCCACATTTTTGTCGCTGTGGTGTGGTGGACGGCCGTCTGAACGGACGCTTATTAAGTAAGAGTGCAATGTGTTGCAGGAAAATCGAGTTGGCCCCGCCGCTGCCGCCGAAGCGCAAGTCCGCTAACGACAACTTATTAGGCTTGTCTATAGACAGGTTGGTAATCAATTCAGCTTCAATAGTATCCAACTAATGCTAACTTGATTATACAGCAATCTTTATTGAATCGTCTTTATATTTAGTAGAATAAAAAAAAAAGAACTAAGGATAAATTAAAAATTTAAAAAACCCATCGACACGTAAAAACCCGTGACAAATCTCCATTTTACAGCTAAGATCCCTTCATCAAAAAAGAAAAGTTTTGATAGTCTTAGGCTGATCTGATCATCAAAGCTAAGAACCAACTCGGTTAAACTAGGCTTCTGTGAATAAAACCGCATCCGAATCGGTCCATCCATACTACGATGCCATAGACATATACAGACAGACAGATATAGGCGTCAAACTTGTGTATAACACCTCTCTTTTTGCATCGGAGTTTAAAAATACAGAAGGTGTCGAAAAAGAGTTTGGCTCAGCATGGAACAAATTTTTCCCCAGTTTTCAGAAATTTCACCTATTGTATTGGACATCATGTTATAGTTATAATATTAATAGAATGGGTATTTAATCAATAAAATATGAAGAAAAAAGAGGATGAATATATTGTTTGAGGCTCACTACTTTATCCATCCATGATGGGACATCCTCAAATCTCTTACATACACGGACTGGGAACAGTCAGAGGTGATTAGTCGTAATCTGAATTATCTCACTAATTTTGACCCTAACATGGCAGAGCCCGGTAGAGCACAAATGGTTAGTGCATCGTTGTATCAAGAGAAAGGTTGCGGGTTCAAGTCAGGTATAGGCTTGAACATTTTTGAGAAAAATCTTGAAATTTTCCGTAAGTGTTCGGATAACACTTTAAAAATAAAAATACTAGTCAGAGACGAGTCCAAACATTACGTTTGATACATGCCAGCTTTTTTCTTAGATATTAAATACATACATACATACTGTCACGCCTTTAGTCATGCCACACCCGGAGGGGTAGGCAGAGACCACGGATCTCCACTTGCTACGACCCTGACATACTTATTTTGCCTCATTCACTCTTCATCACATTCTTCATACATGCTCGTCGGATAAGGGTATTCTTAACCTGGCCTATCACTAAGATGTCTTCAGCTCATTTAGGATATGTTGTAGATAAGTTGTGCTATTTCGTTAAGTACAGAAAAAAAAAATGTTGAATGCAACTATTAAAGTATTAGCGTATCTAGTTTTGTGGTGAATCATAATGTAACATACAAAGCTACTGATAAGCAATAGCCTAAATATCAAACATGAATCATAGCCATGTATCAACAAAGTGCAAGACCGGTGAAGTGAGACTCGTTCTCCGAGGGTTACAAACCTCAATATTGGGTTTTTCTAGGTGCGCTCATAACAATTTGGTTCTGGCATTTGGACTGAGGCCGTATGGCCTGCCTTGTATACAGGGTGTTTGGTAATATACTGGCGATATTCAAGTGACGGCTTCTCAATACAAAAAAAGACTTCTAAAAAAAAACGAATAGTTATATTATCAAATTTTAAAGAAAATTGACTAAGTTTAGGTGATTAATTCGATATAAATATAAATAATAAATATAATAGATATTGCTGGACATTTCACACAGCGCTATCTAGCCCCAAATTAAGCATAGCTTGTACTATGGGAACCAGATAACTGATAGAATACTTATATACATTTTTTTTGTAAATACATACTTATAATATATAGAGAAACAACCAGACCCGGAACAAATATCTGTAGATCATGCAAACATTTGTTCCGCGGCGGGAATCGAACCCGCTACCTCCTGCGTCTCAGCCAGCTATTCGCTCACTGCACCACGGAGGTCGTCAAATATATAGATATATATAGATATAAAACTTACTGCCTACTTTTGCAATCGACATCCAAAAATTAAGTATGATTTGATATCTTTTTCGGAAAGGGCTGCGGTTTTTGGGTTAGAAAAGAAAGAGGACAACAAGAGATATCTCGAGACGTCACCAATACAGTGTCTGTGGTTAGATAGCAAGCATTATGCAATAGCACAACATAAGTTGAATAAAGTGTTTGTTTTTACGTCCCAAATAAATTTCATATTTCGATGGTAACCATCACAAATTTATTTATTATGCTTATCAAAATAACTCCTTTCATTTTTGTGCGTATATTATCAAACACCCTATATTGATTGTATGATAAAAAAAAAATTATTGCACAAAATTAACATATATATATATACATACGCGAACTTAATGATAACAAGAATTCTCTTTAAGTCAACCTTTGCGTAATGTGGAAAATATCCATATTACGCAAATGTATAACCGTGACAGCTTTTTTAAAAACAGCTTTACTGGATAGGCAATTTTATTTTCTTAACCTGTTCTGTAATATATACTTCGTAAAAATGTTCTAATACATTATGTTGTTCTTTTGTTCGTTTCAGACTGTCTCTGCAGTCACACAGCAGTGGATCCCTGGACTCGATGCTGAATGTGTCCAATGATGAAGATCGCAACTCTAACTTGCACGATTCAAATCACGATCACGTGTTCACAACTCCGCCAAATTCTGATATACTCGGTAAGAATCGTAAACTTAAGGCCATAGTACACCATACCGACTCAATACTAGGGGGCCAATTCACGTAATGGGGGCCAATTCACGTAATGGGGGCCAATTCACGTAATACAATTTTAAAAACATAACGATAGTTGACCCAAACGAAATTGGATTATGAATTGAATATATTTTGGCATGCTGCTCCAATGATATAACAATATTAGCTTGATATAAATAAAGTCTATTATTGCATGCCGGTCAACTCTTACCATTGTATTGTTATTTACGTGAATACGGTTTAGGACATTTAACATCAGAAGAAGAACATAATGAGACTATATCGATACTAGAATTTTATTATTTTATGTTACGGGAATTGGCCCCCTGTTCAACGTCAACTTTCGATTCAGACATCGTACGTCTGAATCGAATCAGACGTCGATTCAGACGTACGATAGCAACGCGCGGTCCTTTCATCGTATACAATTTACTTTGCGTCATACGATAGAAGGTTCATATTTCAATACGTTACTTTGAGTCGACTCGGTGTTGAATCGTTAGGACCAGTTTTCATCAAAGCAGAGAGGAGAGATGTGTGAATTCAGCCAGTAGAATCACGTCAAAATCGCATTACGTCATCTACGAGGCGTTACTCATCTCCTCTGCGCTCCGCTTTGGTGGAAACTGGCCCATTTTGTGTGCTTTGCATAGTACTACTAAAGTACCATGCTGTTCGAATAAGAATTGATATTTGCATCGTTCTATGGCTAATAAATTGGCTGTAAAAGGGGGCACAGTCGAGCTGTGGGCGTAAAAGGTATAAAAGGATGTGTAAGTTATTTACATCGAACAGATGAAAATATCTTGTGGAAACTGGCTTGTCCTAAAATTTGAATGTAAAGTACTTGCCAGCTGGACTTGACACTGCAGTGTGTATTCCGACTTTATTATAAATGAATTTCTGTGTTTTGTTTGGACATATTTGCCCAATATGGTTTATGTTAGTGCTTTTACCCGTTTTCGTTCGCGTACTTGAATTAAAAGTAGCCTAATATCATAAGAGGGTTTCCGTGTTGCTAATAACTCACACGAACCTCGGAATAGTTACACCGTGTTTTGTCTCTCTCGATCTGATTTGAAAGTTCCCAATGCAAAATACAAAATACGCTGTGTAAAGGTTGCTGTTGGGGTCGAACCTAGGCAAATGTCCGAGACCAAGAGAGACCCGCAGAGACCGTCTCGTTGTCTTCTGGTCTCGCGTTGCGATTGAGACTGCAACGCGTTGCGGCCTGAGGATGAATTCCGAAAAGGAGGCACCATAAAGGCTGGGAACGTAGAGCCGACTGCAAGCAAACAAAGAATGCTTCCGGCAAAAAACAGAAAAACAACAAACACCTTGTTAAAGATGAAACGCGAAAATCTAAGGATCATGATGGGAGTCATTACGAGACACTGCGAACTCCTTCGAAAGGAACTGGTTCGATACTGTGGAGCACGTGATTCTTCTCTGCACTGCCACAAACGATGCCAGACTGAGAACGGGTCTGCAAGGGGTCATCGAATCCTCATTCTCCACCAACACCGCTACTACATCAACATCCACAGGGACCCTGGAAAGCTTCTGCCACCAACCCAAAGTCCTACTCCGTTACTTCAAGGAGTTGGCTGGGGTTAGGTTAGAAGGGGCGTAATGTACAATACACCCTAATGCGGGACGTTAGTGCAGATCTCTTATTCCCCACACCCTAGAATTAGATACCGCTATGAAAGACTATAAGTCAAGTAGCGGTTTCTGTCTCTCGTCTCGATCTCCCGTTCCGTTCTCCCGTATCGGTCTCCCGTTGAACCTGTTTTAACGATGATGCTAGTTTATTAGTGGCACGGTTAATGTCTACTGCAGTAATCAGTCCTATTTCAGGTATTTGTAGCTGCAATAACGGCGAGCTTCGAGCATCTGTAGACTCTCATGAATCACACATGAACTCAACTCACATCAACACAAACTCCAATCATAATCGGTATGTACCTACACTATAAAGTATCATGTTTTGTTGTTTGCTTTTTATAAACGCTTTATTTTAGTTCTTTAAATCAGTTTTTAAAAATGAAACCTCTCTAAATTGCTACATTAAATAAACTAATATACTACAATTAATTAAACCAGTAAGATATAATGGCAAAATATTGATTTGTTGTATGTTGTATTAAGCTTGTTTTTTTACCTAAGATTTGTTTTTGCCTAAGATTTGTTGCCTTACTCTGTTTTCTAAGCTTTCGGAACTGTTTATTATTTAACGGCGATGTTCTCGGTAGCCGAAGCGAAGCTTTAGTTCGAATGTAGAGAAAAGATTTCGTGGCTACATAAAGCTGGGTTAAAGTCGGAGTATTCTTAGAATAACCGTTTTCAGCCTTAGTAATGGTGCATTTCTGGTGGTAAAAAATGATCGCCAAGATTAACTAAATTGCCGAGACGATTATCTGTTCTATGAAAGGGGGCATGCCCGTCGATAGACAGAAATTAAAGACCGCTATGTGCCATTTGCAAGAGTCAAAAATCTTCGTTTGCGGGGTATATCGAACTTTACTCTCGTGACTTTAGGGACTATTCCGAGCGACGCTACCGATTGCAACTGCCAACTGCAAGTGCCGTGGCTACACACAGTCGGCCGCAGCGGCACTACTGGTTTGTATTGTTTCTATGAGATTACTTCCGAGTGCCGCGGCAGCTGCACGCGCAGTCGGCAGTTGCAGTTGCCAGTGGCACTTGGATAGTATTTCACAGAAAAATACACGTCGCTGCGGCCGACTGTTTGCAGCCGCTGCACTTGCAGTTGGTAGTTGCCGTCGGCAGCGTCGCTCGAGATAGTACCTTTATTTGGTCTGTTTGCTTTGTTTAAGTTTCTCCAACGAGTCTGGGTTTGTGTCTGTGGGTCACTCAGAGATTTCCACAGAACACAGCTTCACATCTTCGTTTTCTTCTCACCACTATTCCAGCCATGCGGATAGGTAATTTGTTTTTTTTTTCTATGTTCTGTAATTTTTGTTTTGTGTTGTATATTGTTTTTTCATTACACTGATTTGCACTTTATTAACCTTTTAAATAATTCTCCGAATGATAACTTGATGTTGAATTTGTATCACTGATTTATTGTACTATGGATGTGACATTTTATCTTCTGAGAAAAAAGATCAAATTGCAACTGAAGGGTAGTTAGCTACAAAATGTTTGGAACATTGAATTTGACAGCACTTTTTTAACCATTCATTTTATAGCTATAGAAACTAAAAAAAAAATATTATCAAACCCCCGACTGTAGTATGTCAGATAAAGGGTGAATTTGTAAACAGTCGAAAAATTTTGAGCAATGGCTCTGTCCTTAGTCCAGAAATAATCTGGGTTTATTTCGATCCAATATAAAAGTGGGAAATGCACTGTCCCATACAAACCGCAACTGCCATAAAACGCCGGAATGTATCAGAATGTGGATTTTCAACTGAATTATTGGATTAATTTGGATTACAGTCAGAGCCGTTTCTCGGAATTTGTAGACTGTTTACAAATCCACCCTGTATAAAACATCTCAAAGCTTCATGTGTTGTTTTTGCAGTACTTTTAACAGTACAGACTGTGTGAGCGAAATCAGGTGCACAGTACAGAGTTTTGAGGGCCGCATGAATGTAACCAATATGAACAATGTAACAACGCACCTTTCAAAGTGAGTGTCTCTATCTGTTCGTCTTACTACTCTTTGTTCTATGTTGATTGTTCATCAAGTAAATTGTATGACTTGATGTGCTTTTAAACAAACATGTGATACATTTTTGATATTCTGAAACACCTAGCCTTCGAGCACTGTTGTTTGAATTGTCGCGTCGAATAAATATAGAATGATCTATAAATAGCACTGCATCTATCAAAAACTATCACGTGTCTTAGCTAATTGTATCGGATATCAGTTTGAATTTGCCTTGCGTGACTGCGATTGCTACTTTCGTAGATAATTGATCGAGGCGGGAGGAAATTGCTCTCGATACTGAGAAATTCGCGCATAAAACGTGAGACTAGGCAAATTCAAGCTGTTCATTGGTGTTTTAACTGTTGGTGAGTGATATTGACTAACATATTGTAGAAGCTAAACGCTATTTTAACCCATAAACAGTCGTAGATTGATTTTCGATATTACCCTCACTGCACAAACACGTCCTCACCTCGCAGAATGCATTTCGTTTAGCACGGTTTAAAACATTATATAGTTTGGTTTTTGGGCTTATTTATAAGAACTAGTCGAAAGTAAGTTTTCAGAATAGCATTTAACTAGTATTTGATGTCCTAAAAAGTAATGACATAGTTTTCAAAATCGTCTTTGATAGTGTCGTTCGAACCGGTTCAAAACGAACTTCATCTTCGACCACACCAACACTCACTATCAGGTAAGGTAGTGGTCAAACGCTTGACTATCCCAATAAAAAACATCCCAATAGTTTTATCGGTGGTAAACAGTACCACACCATAATTTCTTTACGACAATAAACCCAATGATACGTTATTCTTTGGTTACAAGATAGCATATCTCTAAGTCATCATAAAACAATCCCAAAATTATTTTCGGTGGTAAACAGCATCTCGAAATCGGCTGTTTTGTAACATTATTTACGTCGCACAGACTGGCAAGTATAACGTCAGACGAGAGTGAGACTCCGCCAGAACTACCGGCCAAGACGCGGCGCAACATTCGCGCGGACGTCCAACAAAACTTCCCCACTGTCGAAATCAGGTGAGCTATTGTACAGTGAGCGACGAAAGTGGATAAAAACGGATCAGTATAAACAAACCTTAAAATCATTAAAACGTTCACTGATGATTTGGGTTTATGGACACGCTGGGTTATCTTATCACGCAGTCAAATTGTAAAATGCGTTCTTTTACATAAAGGCCGTGTTGAGTTTTGTAAAACAGCAGTTTATATTCTATGGCTGCGACATTATTGTACCTTTAATTGCTATAAACATGGAAAATATATCGAATGCGTCCTTGTCAACAGGAAAATACCTAATTGACAGTACACAATTGAAAATAGATCAGAGATATGGATCTACAAACGTAAGATTTAATTTTTAAAATCTTTATTAGTATTATACTTTTGTCGCTGTCTGTACTTACGAAAGGGACCATAAAAACAGGTGAGTTATTTGAGGTTGCTACACACGACCTTGAGTAGGAAACTGCTACTGCGGTCTTATCTCTCACTTGTAATTGTAATTATACGCATTGTGCTATAAGTTGCATCAATTGAGGTACAAATGGGTTTTGTGTCTACTGAATTGTCTGTTTTAATTTGAGTTCATTCTCTATTGTTATCGATCTTAAGGTATCAGGAAATTTAGCGTTATAAATATAGTGTTGTGGGGTTAAAAGTGTATGCTGATGACATGAAGTGCTTGATGAATGATTATCAATATCTTTTAAGGTGACTTTATTCTAAGTAACTGTATCATTAATAATTGCAGCTTTTAATGGCAGACGCTGCCACCATCAGGTGGATCTGCAAGTTCGTCACTAAATAACACTAATCAATATGTAACTAATCGCTTTCTATTACGCTATGAAATGTGATGACTTATTCTAGTAGAAATGTCAATCGAAAACGAAATAAAAGCGACTTGAAAATGTATCGGAGACGATCATGACTACATTTTCTCAGATCTCCCGCCCTCTGATTACGTCACTCGCGATAAGTTTTGCAACAGGCGTAAATCTCGCAATCATTACAACTACCGTCGCAATTTAACGACCTTCGTGGCGCAGTGGGCGAATAGCCGGCTGAGATGCAGGAGGTAGCGGGTTCGATTCCCGCCGCGGAACAAATGTTTGCATGATCTACAGATATTTGTTCGGGGTCTGGATGTTTTTCTATATATTATAAGTATATATTTACAAAAAAAAGTATATAAGTATTCTATCAGTTATCTGGTTTCCATAGTACAAGCTCTGCTTAGTTTGGGGCTAGATAGCGTTGTGTGAAATGTCCAGTAATATTTATATTATTTTAGTCAAAATAAAAATGACGTTTGACTGCAATGATTATGAGATTTACACCTGTTGCGAACCTAAAAATAACAAGGGGGTCGTTTTCGTAGTGCATTTCTACTTGTATAAAGTTGATATTTATCTGATGAATGATGTATTCTCAGGCCGGCTCCCATCTGTACGCTTCACGGCGAGGCGCGGCCGCATACGCTCGCTGATCATCATCCGCCGCGGCCGCCGCCGTTGCCGCTAAAGAAGAAACACAGTCAGTATTTACATTATTTACTTACCTAATGGTATTGTGACTGCCGAATTGAAGACGAGCTATCATTGTAGTCAGAATTCCCACACATTACACAATACCATGCGCTGATACTCGCCCTTAAAAGAAATAAAGTCATACCAAGGGCAATGTGACATTGTGGAACCTTCGAGTTATATCTTCGATTCTGATAGAATCTTAAATTCTGAAATTTTCCTTTTTAGAACCCCGTTCAACCACCGCTTCCATTCGGTAGACGCATACATTTTAACATTAAAGGAACTTGGGATACTAAAATCAGTGGACATTTCATTGTTCTTTATCTACTTGACTATCAATTTCAAACCATCTGCACTAATTTGATATAAATGTACTCCATCTTGAATGTCTTGTGCATGGTATGGACTTCAATAAAAGTTACGGAAAGTGGACACCGATGCAGTTTTACGGATTTAGCACACTGAAGTGGCGGCATAATATATGGATGTTATGTGTTTCTATGCTATGGAAATGTATGTTATGGGGAACTTTTGCACTTCAATGTCATGTCTATTAAATTTCTGTGGTAATTTGGGAGGCTTGGTGCACAATACACATAACAAGAAGCAGTAATACTAGCGATAAATGTAAACTTTATACTCTGCCTGGCTGGATATATCCTCAGGTTCTGCGAGGGCGAAGCTGCATTTCTTTCTAGCGTTTTGACTGTTTGATTGTGTATTGTGCTTGGTATGAAGTGTTATATATTGTTGGGTTTAATGGCATGTTTGTCTGTTGTGCCGGTGCGGCGCGGCAGTGTTCCAAAGCGTCGCATACAGCGGTGAGTGGTTTGCATGAAGCGCTATTTAGCTGAAACACCGCTGAGTGACTTCAACACTTGTGTTTTAGTTTTATCTCAGGTCCACTCCAGAACAAGATTCGTTGGAGACTCATTCATTGCGTTTAGGCGTGCTTTAGCTGTCATCAGCATCACAGCTTTATCAGCATTCGTGTTTCGACGGATGATTATAGTGTCTGCCATGACAGGAAATCATTTTATCGTAATCTATTGTTGCTAAGAACATTTGCATGTTCTTGGCCGTGAAACGTAAGAACTTAACATCTGAGAGCGGAAACGCAATAAAAATATCGTTTTATTGTTACCTTATACGGTTTGCGCATCCTTGCTTCCACTCAAGCGTGAACATAAGTTCATTGTCAATGTCATGGTAGATACCGAGCTTGCTTATCTTCACGTGCCGAAACGAACACGCTCGTTCTTAAATAGGCTTACGGTGCTTACAATGCTTTTACACGAGCGATTATGTTGAGCAACAACAGTGGTATGATTCCACAGGCCCATAAGGCAATTTTCCATTTGAAATATGTTGCTCTAAAGTGGGAAGGGCAACTTATGAACCAGATCTACAATTGGGTCATATAAATTACTTAAAGCTCTACCGCAATTAACTCGGTATTAGCCCCAGATTACCCATTATTGTTTAATTTCTTTACCATTGTTGCTAGGCTATCAAATCTGAAAATTGCCCGTGTATCAGCATTATAAAATCTATCGATTAGCAACAGAAGCGAGGTACCGTGCTATTATTTGTCATTATCACTGATGATGGATGCTCTTAGCGCTTCATTACGATCACGTTTCCTTGCTGTTTCATGTTAATTCTCAGACGGCATACGCACACGTTTCGCCTTGCTATTAGTGTTTTATCATTTGACTAATCAATATTGGTGTGGTAAAATTTGATGAGCGTTGCAGATAAGCTTGTAAGTTTATTTTTCTTTGGAAATAATCTTTGAAGAAATCTACTTAAAGGTAAAAATAACTACATTTGACAGTTGTGGTCTTAAAAAAAATAAGGTAGATTTTAAAGAAAATATAAACTACGATTTTGGATTTCAAATTATGATATGGACAGTTTAAAAAGTAAATAACATTTATCAAAAATATTATAATAAGAGTTCTATGATTTAGCCACACGCTCTTTATCTTATAATTATTTTCTAAAGCTCTTATGCATTTTGAACACTCACAAATATTATAACACCAATTAACCCTATCTAATTTATACTCTTTTAAAAACATTATTGTATATAATTTCAGTAATGGCGTATATGGAAATGTTCGGTAACATCAGTCAAAACGCCGCTCCCCCGGATATGTTCCGACATTCCATCCACACCTCCAATTTGGCCAGGTAATAATTTTTATACTTCATTCATATGTGTGTCCCATACTGCGCTCACAGACTAAACTCATTAAATCCCACAAGTACGCCAAATTAAGATGGCTTTTGGCCTGAAACCACCACTGATTGGGCCCCTGATGGACCGTAACCACGTGGTCGACCCAGGCGGAGATGGCGCGACGAACTTGACGCCTTTTTGATATCCTAGCCAGCAAAATCTCAAAACCGCATAGAATGGAAAAACGGAAGTCCTTTGCCCAGCAGCGGAATCACACAGGCTAGTTAGATTTAGTTTTTTTTATCCATTTCTGTAACAAATAACATTCAACTCTATAAGGCGTGAAAGTGATGATCAAAAGTCACGAGTCAAAATTTGCGAAAGTTTTAACTCATAGTTCAGACAATAGAATACTTTAGCAGCATTAATTTAGAGTTTGATTTTTTATTTCTAGTGCTCTACATACAAACGCGGGAGCACTAACAGTTCAGCGGCAAGTGCAGAGACAGCTTGCTTCATCGGTCACCGTACATTTTGGACACCCGCCTCTAAGGTAATAAATTATTGAAAATACTTTTGATTCCTACGAATCTAATTTGCACAATTTTTACTTTATGTCAATGCATTTTTATTATCGTCTTTGTAACTTTTGTTTGCGACCTCAACTGGCAAGCATACATTTTTTTGCATAGTAAATTATGTGGATAGAACGTCTGGTAATTACTGCAATGGAGGTGTCAAATAAAAGTCACTGAGATTCGTAATATTCCCTGATATTTGTAGGTGACCCCCGTTTTTACACATTCAGTTTTTCTCGATGTTGAGTCTTATGAATTACAATTGCATAAAGTTTAAAAATAGCAACATATCTCTGTCTCGGTGTCCTTTTACAGCCAGCCTAGCCTGAGAAAAGTTTATCCTCCATGAAAGAAGTTTATATATCCTATCCTTCTTACCTAACGGTGGCTTTAGATGATACAAAATGTTACAATCTCTTATATAAAAAACAAAGTCGGGTCAGTTACACCATTTATAACTCAAGAACTGCTGAACCGATTCTATTGATTTTTGATTTGTTGGATTTGTCTCCGCCCCGAATAGCAGATTATTTATTAAATATTGGAAAAATTCACGCAAAAATAAATTAAGCAGAAAATTCATTTTCTCATACATAGGGAGACATTGGCAGCCCGCGTCATATGGATGTCAAGGCGGTACTAAGTTCGGTGGGTCAGCTAGTGTTTTATAAATGAGAAATAAAGATTCTTTAAACTGAACAGAAAGAAAAAGATGAAAGTAAAATCAAAATTTTCTATGGTGTTCATATTAGCCTGGCAGGTTTGATTTCGGCTGGCTTTACAAAAAAGTGTGCACGTTTTGCAAATATTCGTCCTGGATCTGAGTCTTACCACGAAACAAACAATTCCTGTTGGTCAAAAAACTGAATCCAGGCTAAATCAATATTACGTAATATTTACTTAAGCCAGGACTATGTATGTGATAATAAATAAATAATGCTGGACATTTCACACACCACTATCTAACCCCAAACTTGTATTATGGGAACCAGATAACTGATACAATACTTATATACTTTTCTATTGTAAATACTTACTTAATATATAGACAAACATCCAGACCCGAAACAAATATCTGTAGATCATACAAACATTTGTTCCACGACGGGGATCGAACCCGCAACCGCCTGCGTCTCAGGCGGCTCTTCACCCACGGCGCCACAGAGGTCATAATTATTACGAGGATCCTTCCCGTAACACAGTCTACAACTTCATCCAGAAGTAAAGGTTTTAGAACTGTTCTGTAATGTACGTTAAATAATAAACATATTTTTTTTTATTTTATTCATCGCAGAATCAACAGCACTTGATATCAATGTATACAAACTCTTATAGCTAATGCTTAATGCCAATAACAGATTCACATTTTATAAACCTTTAAGAAATTAGTCGCCTAAAGAAAAAGATCAAAAACACGATACAATATATTAATTAATTTTTAAGGAATTTAGTAGGTACGCATTTAAAGATTGAAAGGGAAGGAGGGATGCTGTGTAAATGTGTATATTTGAGGGGGTGAGGGAGGGAGTGTAGTGTTTTGTGTAGGTTCTTTGAGTTTCTGAATATTTTATGGAACGTGCTATATATGATTAAGAACAGATATAAATTGTTTCTTAAAAGATGCCTTGCTATTAGAGAAGATGTCTATATCCGAAAAAACCTTGTTGTAGCCATCTAGTGTGCGACAGATGACAGAGTTCTGGGCATAGTTGGTGTGACTGAAAGGAACATGAAAGAGGGTTGCATTTACCGCATAACTAATAAACTTGCTGTAACCTTGGAAAAGTTACGTGTTTTATCTTTTTCATTGACTGGCAATTTCAAATTCAATCGCAAGAGACAAGGACTTAGCTACTATTCCAAAGATAATGCGAGTTTATTAATATGTTAAGTTCTATTGAAATAAATATTATTCGTTTTAAAAACGGTGTGTCGTTATGAGGGAGATATTGTCCCAAAATAGTAAATTGTAGGTACTTGTGTAAATTATAAAGTATCGTAATATGTACGACGACCTCCGTGGTGCAGAGGGCGAATAGAATAGAATAATCATTTATTTGGTACACACAAAATGACACATGAAACAATTATAAGGAACCTACTGTTCCTTATAATTGTTTCATGTGTTCATACAATTATTACCGAATAGCCAGCTGAGACGCAGGAGGTAGCGGGTTCGATCCCCGCCGCGGAACAAATGTTTTCATGATCTACAGATATTTGTTCCGGGTCTGGTTGTTTCTCTATATATTATAGGTATGTATTTACAAAAAAAAATGTATGTAAGTATTTTGTCAGTTATCTGGTTCCCATAGTACTCTGCTTAGTTTGGGGCTAGATAGCGCTGTGTGATATGCCCAGCAATATTTATTATTATTTATATTTATGTATATTTTACGTGTGTATATGTACTTATTAGTTTTGTGTTTGTTAGTATTATTATTTTCATAGTTAGGTATTTCAATGTACCTAATTTTGTACCATTTTTTTTCTTTTTTATAATTTTCTTAATTAGACGTTGTTCGGTTTACAGTGGTTCAGAAGACAGCGTTAGCATGACGACATCGAGCGGTACTAGTCCCATACCGATAGAGCCGCCCGCGCTGCCGCCGAAGCTGAAGACTAAACAGCTCGTTGTGAACTCGAGCAATGAGCTCCTGCCGCCGCCCTCGCCGCGCCCATCCTCACACAATTCCCACAACAGTTCCACAGATGAAACTATCATGAACAATATTGTAAGTACACAACAATTATGGTTTTCAAGCTTTCGGCGATCATCATCATCATATAAGCCACATGACGTATGCTGAACATAGGTTTCCCCCATAGATTTCCTGAGCGAGTGATCTTGTGCCGCCTGGACCCAACGGCTCCCAGCAATCTAAAGGTTGCTGATAAATCAGGTCGTCTTTCGATCTAGTAGGATGCCGTCCTACGCTGCGCTTTCCAGTGCGAGGTCTCCACTCGAGAACCTTTCTGCCCTATGAGGGTAATGTTTTTATTGACTAACCACACGTCCTAAATCGCGGGCGTGTCAGCTAGTTATGTATATAACCTGGTTTATTAAAGAAACGAATGTAAAATGGCGTAATCATTACCTCTTAATTGCACACTATTCCATGCATTCGTTAGCAAGTGAGAGATAATGATACCATTTTACGTTCGTCGTTTGTCAATAAAAACATTACCCTTCTTTTGTGTAGTGGGGTAAAAAGTAGCCTATGTCCCGATCCCGGTCATAATATGTGTGTTTAACAAATTTCATCGAAATTGGTCCAGCCGTTTAGTCGCGAGAACGTAACAAACAGAGAGGCGTAGTTACTTTCGAATTTATAATATTAGTATGGATTACATTATTAAATGGATATTTTCAGCGCTTACCTTTTTATTTATCATCTCGACGTAACTAGATATTTATTTATTTTTCAGCATTCTGATGATTCATTTGTAAGTGTGACTACTCCGGGCAAATTCCCTCTAGAGGATGAGTTGGAGATGCTAGTCCAACAGCCACCTACACCGTCTCCAGTTCCATCTCAGGTACGATAGTCTATTTTGCCTGTGGCAGTACCACAACTCTGTACTGTTACAAAATGTTATTGCCAAGTCACTCGTTTTATTATATTCACCTAGACTTGGCTCTTTATTTTATCGCACTACTTTTTATGGCCCATTAATCTTAATCGAGACTTGGCATGCTTTTATAGAATGTTTTTGTTGGGATCGAGTTTACAATGACCAAATTTCAGAGCATGAGTCTTAAAAAATTTACATTACCGGGTTACATTTGTAATAACTGATTTATACGGGTATTTATCGCGTATGTATTTACTACTTATCTGTTTTTGTGCGCGGCGTGGCTGTGTCATGGACACGACCGTGTATTGGACGTGAATACGTATACGAAACATGTAAATATTTTCTATATAAAATTACTTATTTTTAAATATAACACGCTATTTTACGTATGTTATTACTAAATGGAAATCCTCCAGTCCTTCGGGTCATACTAAATGGAAATCTCGAAACGCAGCAAAATTACCTTAAAATGGCGGCGCTTCCTCCTCTACCGCGCGCGATGCGTCAAAGTCCTCACTTAGCGTAACAAATTCTTTGATCCTCTAGCTATCCAGTGGTGTAATTAAATTTTGGATGAATATAATATATATTATGTAGCTGCAACACCAAACTGTATCCCCCGATTTTGTTATCATTAGTTTTTAGAATTGCCTCCCACTATGGAAGCAATTTTAAGATAAATACCTGTTTAAATCAGTAACTATGTACAGTGATCGCGAAAGTTTAAAAAATAATTCATTTGTAATGTACAGAGAAGCGAAAGTAGCGCGGAACAGCCTCCAGCGACGACCACAGAGGAGGTTCCCCCAGCATCGGCTGACCCTGATGACATTATACTCCAAACTGACATCAGCCAATGGCTGGTCCTCAAAGGACCCAGTAAAGATGGGCCGGAGGTTCGAGGGGGGCACCCAGATGCTCTCATAGTACTCGCTACTAAAGCTACCAAAGGTAATTATCGTGTACTTTGTCATCTCATTAAACGTTTACTATTGGATGAGGAAAAACTCATACAGTAACATAATAAATAACCACTCGGGTCTATAAGGACTGATTCTAATCTCAAAACGGAAAGTCTCAAGTGCATTTTTGATTATTCCGCTTTATTGTTAGAATCAACTTTTTAACCGACAATATTTTTTTGGATGAGGGTATTATTAATCCGTAATGTCACAAGACTCCATACATAACGAAAAGGGCCAGGCATGTTTTGGGTCATTCATTACCCAATTCAACTCATCTAACATTAAATACACATCAATGTTGATATTGTCAATGTCTTGGAAGAAATGAATCATCGGAATGGGATTGCACAAATACCATAAACCAGAATTTGATATAATGATATTTCTCTATAATGCTGCTAACTTCTCTCATCTGTAATGCTTTCTTACAGAGACGGACGAGTGTAAGTTGATGGTTCTCGTTTGTTGGGGCTGAAAAATTCGCTGGTTTTGTTTTACTAATACTTTTTCGTTGCTTGGCTTGTTTTGCTTGTGTTATTGAATTCTTCTCTTACTTTTTTTCTCTGGCACGTGCAACTCTTTCCACTTTATAGCCATGATCGCATTGGAATGGAACGGATTGAGAGCAACATACAATTATATACCAAGTTTCAGCTTTGCTTAGCACTGTGGAACGATTTTTGAAGTTTTGTTGCAGAGTTGGGACTCTGCGAGCCAAATTAGTCTTCAAGAATGTGTTACCAGCTTATTTGGCTTGGTTGGGAAACTACTTACTATGAGTGCAGTTAAACTCAGTGAACCCATAAAGTAGAACAACGAAAATGTCTCAATTAATTACAGCATGCAACATAAAACGAAAACACTCGGATTGCTTGCTTCTTTTGTTTTAATCTAATACAGCACTCACAATCAAGTAGTTTGCCGATTCGGCTATCAAACTCTTAACACGTTTGTATATGATACAGATTTCGCGTACCAAGAAGCGTTCCTCGCTACATATAGAACATGGGTTTCGCCGAGTGGTCTGGTGGCTCGTCTAGTACGGCGCGCTAACCACTTCAAACCACGACCGCATGAGCTGAGATCGACCTTAAGCCTGCTGACGAGAGTCGTTAATGACTTGACGTAAGCTTTTTTTTATTCTACATGGAGATGTTAAGTGGTAACCATCGCCTGTAACAGAGAATTGCCTCGTAGGTCACACACGTTAGAAATGTGCCCTACGATGCATTTCCCTGCATCAACTTGAGGCATACAGTTGTAAAGCCTCATGTGCCTGTAAGTTCACCGCCAACCCATACCCTTCAAACTGAACCACAGCAATGCTGCTTGGCAGCAGAAATAGATATGGTAGTAGTACTTCCCCGGGTAAGCCCTTTCACAAGGAACTCTTCTACTCTTATATACCAGTATACCAAGAGACTTACTAATATTCCTACTATATTACTGGGTTCTCAAATACGTGGATTAATTTGAATTTTTGTGGCCTTTTGAAATTAGGGTGAGCTCAATAGTGTCGCTCAAAAGTGTGCATATACGGCACCGTATATACCCACTTTAAAGAATTCCCTTTTCTATACCAAATCACACTATTAAATTCGTTGAGTTATTAATTGATTACTTAAATGGGAGCAAGAAGACTGCCGGCCGCTTGTATAGACAGCGTCGCGAACTGGTCACCCCCCCGCTTTAAAGATCAAAAGTAAAAACTTGCAGAAGGATGATTTCCAAAAGGTTTTAATTACACGTCATGTGTTTAGATAAAATATATATAAACAAACTTTCTGGAAAACATCCTGTGTGGATGATGAAGGATGAGTGGATGATAATTCTCTTACCGTATTATATTATACCACTTTTATTTTCCAGCATGGGTGATCTGGATTGCCCGTTGATGCAGGAGATAATGGAGTTCATCTACTGGTTGGTTGACGCTGAGGAATTGCCTATTGCCAAAGCACTGAGACAAATTCTAGTCGATAAACAGAAGCAGTTGCATTTCCAACAGGTAATGTATGCTTGGACATCTTCTTGAAAGTTTGGCAGGATTTGGCACAGGACCGAGATAAGCAGAAAGAAAGGGCATTTGCCCAGCTGTGGGACAGTAAAGGATAGTAGAAAAAAATACTAAACACCCTACCCAAATTCCTTCCACGTTATTTGTAGCAGTTGGGCTGATTGGGGTCAGGTTAGAAGGAAGTTATGCCCAATTAACCTGCGCGACATCAGCACAAGCCCTAATCTCCTTGTGAACCTTTTTTCCCAGTAACCCCTTAAACCCTAACCCTTTAAAACCTAACTGGTTTGATTACACTTTTCACCACTCTGTGAAATAGAATTACAGAATTATGATTCGCCTGATGACAAACGAAAGCAATAGAATAAACTGAGCATAAAGCAGGGGCTGTTTATAAATAAATATTGTTGGACATTTCACACAGCGCTATCTAGCCCTAAACTAAGCAGAGCTTGTACTATAGGAACGAGATAACTGATAGAATACATATATACTTTTTTTTGTAAATGCATATTTAGAAAAACATCCAGACTGAAACAAATATTATGATCATGAGATCATGCAAACATTTGTTCCGCAGCGGGAATCGAACCCACTACTTCTTGAGTGATACTCGGCTATTCGCCCGCTGCGCCAAAGAGGTCGTCATGTGGTTTGTTTTATTGAATTACAATGTCATGATCACTTTTTGTCAAATTAGTTGAATTGTATAATATATGTAACATCCAGGCCAGCATGGCTATCCTCGAAAAGTTTATCTCTACGGAAGCATAGAGGAAATAACATTTTAGCGTAGAAATGTTTCTACATTCTAAGCTAAAATGTAATTTTTTCCATACAGATAAACTTTTCTAGGATGGTTATGCTAGCCTGGCTGAAAACTTAATAAATGAAACTTATAGATAGATAGATCGATCGCATCTTTATTGCACACCATCCCACTAATATTATAAACGCAAAAGTTACATACATGTATGGATGTTTGTTACACTTTCACGTAGAAACGTCGGCACCGATTTCGATGAAATTTGTTATGTACGTAGATCATAACCTGGATTAACACATATGATTTTTAATAATTAATACTTTTTATAGGCAAACCACGCGGGCGGAAGCTTGTTAAAATATAAACAAATAAATAAAACGAAAAAAATGCTATGTATATAAACTTAAGTAGATAAGACAACATCAGAAAATAAAAATCATAAATTCGAAAGTAGCTACATATGTCTCTTTCTCTTCAAGTAAAGAATCAACTCGTGTCTCAAAATTGAGTAAATATATGTGTTCCTAAAACTGTTGACAGATTGGTGTTCAAGAATCTCATTTATACCAGTTTGTCGCTGATTGTACAAATAGCTTTTTAAGAGTAAGCGTTCGAAACTTTAAAATGATTATCATTTTTCAACAGACAAACAACCGATACGAGTACGACAACCCATGCTACGGTTCGGTCTCGCTCCGTCGCGACACTCTCCTGGACTTCAAGGCAGGCGACCTCGCAGAACAGATGACGCTGTTAGACTCTGAACTCTTTATCCGAATCACCACCGCTGAAGTCCTGTCATGGCCGAGGGACCAATCAGAAGAGAGCAATCCCAATCTCACGAGATTCACTGAACACTTCAATAAGATGAGTTATTGGGCGCGCTCGCGGATATTAGAACAGGTATGTGTTGCGAATGTAATGAGATCTACGATAACTTCAGGGGTCATGGTGGTTTGGAACTATGAGTACCATAGCACCGCAGCACCCAGATCCGGATAATATTTGCAGTTCAGGTAAACATTTCATCCGCAGTCAGAATCTAACCCGCAACCTCTTGCGGATCGTATTGCCACAAAACTTTTGTGTGAGGGGTCAAATAAAAACGCTATATATCAATAGTTTTGTGAGCGTTTTCCTTGCAGCGTCCACAGCTCGAGTTCACGAAAACTATTAACGGTTGGCGTATTTGACAACTCGTACTAAAGGCTCAGGGCAAGATGGGAGAATAGCCTACTAGAAGTCTAAAGTAGGTACCCGTTTAAGCAATCTAAACACCAAGGTGCCGACCCGCCGATATAGCCTGGCGGCATTGTTGCACGTCGCCAATATGAATGTCTAAATAAAGCCGCCAACAAGAAGCCGTCGGGCTGTGTCGGCGGGTCAGCGGCTTTGGTGTGTAGACTGCTCTTGAATGTAAAAAACTCACCAAACTGCATGGAACTATACATTATTTTTGCTTACTGCGTTTGTTGCGTAGTGGTTCATATTGATAAGTATCTTAACCCCCTGAATTTTTAGGATTATAACCCGTATTTATATTTATATTGATTATATACTGCAATCTATAATTTTACTACTTGCCACGACCGAAACGATCCATGATAGTGAGTAATATGATTCCGACATAGAAGTGAACTAGACCGTGCAAAATTATGGGATATGGCGACAAGAGTTACATGATAGACTATTATTACTCGTTATTTGTAATCTGACGAAAATGCGACTATCTAGCGGAACAGATAATGTTACCATTCAATTGCGAAAACGACGTTTTGTTTCATTTTATCGACGCTATTTATCTGTAATTAATGTAATTTAATGTCTTTTGTAAACGTAATTAAAATAAATAGTCGAGTTTAATGAAGCCTTTCACTTGAGTTCTCTTTCTGTAGTTGTGTAAAAGTAATCACTATTAAAACTTTCGTAACTGTCAATTTTAATGTTATTCGAATCATCGTCTTAAACAAAGTTTTTTCCCCATATCTAGAGACAGAAAGATAAGTGCCTATTGGACACATTTTTAGGTACTAAACATTTGAATGAATGAATGATAATTCTTTATTATACCTTACAAGCTAAACACAACAGATATAAAATAAAAAATCGCTTAACAAAACGATCTCTTCCAGACAACCTTTAGATGGAGAGGATCATTGCTTAATGGAAATCTAATTTTAACTAATGGAAATTTGGCCAAATCTAAGCGACTAGATTTAATTAAATTTAATAAAATATCGGATTATTTGGATGATAAAGAAGCTTGGGATTGTAATTTCTCCAACTCGTTGAAAATGTTACAATTTAGACGTAATTTATTTTCTGTATTGTTTATGTATTCTAAAAGGATCATTAAAAAACAACCAGCCTTGTTTCTTGCCCTTCTTTTCTGGCTTGGTCGCGAAGGAACAGCCAGTAAAATTGACTTTTCAAAGTGATCCTTGTGATTTTAATGAATAAACGGAATTTGATTTTTGAACTATATTTTATACCTTCGGCATTTTATAATTTTATACCTACAATTTAAATTTACGTATTTGTATGATTTGACAACTCCTTAAATTTTATTTGGCCACTAAATACGTTCAGGTATCGTTGCGCAAGTCGTCCTAAGAATATGAAAATGTGAATCAAAGAAAGTTCAACTAGACTCACCCACATATTTATTGAATTATGTCGCTTTGTAACTATAAGGCATAAGTATCTTATGCCAGTTGGCATAAGTATTTTACGCCAGTTACCGTATTCCATTGCGTTTGTAGAATTATGACTTACTAACTTTTGCCCGCGAATTGAAATGCGTGATTTGTAAAAAAAGTAAAAAGTAGTGTCACAATCTAGGTTCTAATCTATCTATATACCAAATTTCACCTAACTCGACCTGCCGTTTAGTCGTGGATTATGTTTCTCAGTATAATTCATAACTTAGCAGCTACATATGTCTTATAAAAAAAGAAATTATTTGTTCTCTCTGTTTCTTATTACTTACTAGTTGACCCGCCGAACTTCGTACCGCCTTGACATTCATATGACGCGGGCTGACAATGTACGTCACCCCGGTAGAATTGTCAACCATGTAACAAACCAACAAATATTTTAATAGTTATTCTGTTATTCGGGACGGAGACAAATACAACAAATCAAAAACCATTAAAATCGGTCCAGCCGTTCTCGAGTTATAAGTGTTCGAACAAACCCGACTTTGTTTCATATATATTAAGATAGGAATATGTCTAGCCGAGGCATATTGTATGTACTGGATAAGCCATAGATTGTAAAGTGAGTTTGTAGGTTAGTGGATATTGTTACTAGTCGCCAACGCTCCGGGGTCGTAAAACGTATGACAAGCGATGATGTTGCTATCTCGCTCGCTCTTGCAGTCCTTACGGGAGCCGTTAGTGATGCGCCGAGTACCTATCGATAACACTTATTACCAGTGAATGTATTGAAACGGAAACAAACATGTTTATTGTTTGTCCCCGTATGCCACGAGTCTTGGCGTATACTAACCCTGGTATTAGAGTATTAGGCTGTCTTTCCACCAGATATATACGAGGTAGCTAAGTGGTGAGCAATGAAAACTCACTAATAGGAATGCTTCATTTGCCTCGCACAGCTCTGATGGAAAGCCACCCTTAGGCCGTCCAAAGGCTTTCTTTTGTAATATTATAAATTCGAAAGTAACTGTCTCTGTGTCTGTCACTTTTTCACGACTAAACGGCGGGGAAATGAAATTTGGTAGAGACCGTCTACTGTAAGGCTTATTTTGAATTGTCTTGATGTAGTGTTGACGCACAGTAATGATGTGGAGGGGCGTTCATATTTAGATTAGACGATGTCTTTAATAGATGATGGCTTTCTTTTTTACAGGAGGAAGCAAGAGAACGCGAGAAATATGCGAGTAAATTCTTGAAAGTGATGAAAGCTCTTCGCAAGATGAACAACTTCAACTCTTACCTCGCCTTGGTGTCCGCGCTGGACTCGCCTCCGGTGCGCCGCCTCGGCTGGCCGCGGTCCATCGTCGACACGCTGCATGACTACTGCACCATCATCGACTCCTCATCTTCCTTCAGAACCTATCGGCAGGCGCTGGCTGAGACGCAGCCGCCTTGCATTCCCTACATGTAAGAATCAATATTTTGAGCATTTTCCAGTTTTCTGAGTTTGACATGTAGGTACAATATGAGATTTTCTATTATTACTACTAATTTTTTTTCAGAGTTGTCAGAGTGTTCAGAGTTTGAGAGTACATGTCCACATACCTGAATAATTATTATTTATTAATCAATTACTCATTGCTCGCTAGATTATGTATTGCCTTCGCATACGAATATTAGTTGAATTAGTAATTCGACAAATATTTGAAAACAATTACTTCTGCGAATAAATAATTCATTCAACTAATCATGTCTGTTTATAGCTTCGATTCAACTTGCAAAGTAATACAATTTTCAGCTACTTATGTAGCTGGGATTTATATCCCAGCAAAAAAATTTAAATCTGTCAAGTTGCGATGATAATTAAGTTCCCATTACTGGTCGTGCTCATTTTGATAATTTTGATCAGCTCGCTGTTCCTATCACTACTAAAGATAAAAGCTCGTATTTTAACCTCGACTCAAAAAAGGGGTGTTGTAAGTATGTCTATGTGTCTGTGGCATCGTAGTTTCCAAACGGATGGACCAATTTGAATGCGGTTTTTTTAAATAGAAAGTTAATTTACAGGGGGTGGTTATTAGCTATGCCAGTTTTACGCGGTATTACGGGTTTGTTATGGGTAAGGGGATTTTTTAAATTTTATTTTTGAAAAACTTGTCGCTTGATATTTATAAAATTAGCAATAAAAATGTTCAGTGTCAACATTCAGTATGTAATTTTTTGTTTCCAGTGGTCTAGTCTTACAAGATCTGACATTTGTGCACATCGGCAACCCTGATTTATTGCAAGACGGTAGCATCAACTTCACCAAGAGATGGCAGCAGTATCACATTATGGAGAACATGAAGAGATTCCACAAAGAGTGCGTATGACTTTTATTTCATGTTTAAGATACAAGACACTTATTTGCATAAACAGTTTTACAATAAGGTCTTAAAAACTAGGTAATGACACTTTATACCTGTTTGTCCTTTACGAGCAAATTAAATGACTGATTACTGAAGACGCTTTTTTACAAACGTTTCTTCAATAAATTAAATCTATTTAAAATAACTAATACTAACTATGTGTATACACAATATTTGCAAATGAGAAATTCGTGACTTCTAGACAGAATGCGACTGCGGAGCTTCCATTCAGTCCATGTCCCAAATGCCATACTGTCTCCTGTCTCTGTGTCCTGCCTGCACAAGAGATGACCTCAACAAGGCCACACCCAACACTATAGATATGACAAAACACTATTCAACAAGTTTACGTTCAAAAACTGAAATCCGACATTTGTCTATTCTGTATAGGTACCTAGGCTATTCTTTACATAGGAAGTCAAAGCGCGTCAACTTGTAGTATTAAATGCTGTGTTCTAAGCCACTGAAACGTCGATTACTGTTAAAAACATCCTATAAGAAATTGTCGAAACATTTTGATTTGGCAGCAGACAGTACAAGTTCAAGAAGAACGAGCGTATCCAGGCAATGTTCAACGAGTTCGACGACGTGCTGAGCGAGGAGGCGATGTGGCAGGTCTCGGAGAGCATCAAGCCGCGCGGCGGCCGCGCCCGCGCCCCTGCCCCCGCATCCGCCGCCGCCGCCGCCGCCCCTGCCCCCGCCCCCGCCGCCGCGCAGACTGCCGCCTAGCGACGACCTCAACTAAAAGTAAGTAAGAGTAGTATATGTATTGCGGCGGTCGCACTGTTCGTCGAACGGTCGCAACGGCAGTTCGATTACTATACAGGTCAGCTTTACGACCACCTCATACACGGTCCGTGGAATGGTCTGTGCGATTATCGTGGGATGGTCGACAACACGCGAATGATACAAAATCCCATAAGGCTAGGGTCGTATGCCTGTTTGCCACCTTAGAACGATATCACACTGGCTATGAGCAAGCGTGTTTGCAGCGATCAGTCAACGTGCTCGCTACGTGTCAGGAGCGGGCTAGCAACGTGCACGTGGCGGTTTTTTTACAATACGACTCGCTGAAGTGTGGCGCGAGCGTGACTGTATCTATAGAGCGAACGCGGCGTGTCGCGAGCTCGCGGCAAACACGTTCACAAAGTGAACATGTACGCTCTCAAATCGCCAGTGTGATGACGCCCTAATTATATATAAGTATAAATAGAGGTCCAATTTTCACACATCTTTTCAACTGACCATACGTATCTCGTTTACAAAATGTTGGTTGGTCTGACTAGACTAGAGAGTGGAGGGCCTTTATGATCCATCCGTAGCTTACTTTGATCTGCTCGGTCAGTTAGTTTTAGACCTGATATATTTTATTTATTAATCCACAAAACAGATTACAATCCACGTAGCACTGATAACTAAACATAATTTGCTACATCGTCTGCCTATCTCGCTCTTGGACGGCAAACGTTTCTGTACGTTCATAGACATTCAAATATTCAATAGGTAGCTAAAATTTGTTAATCGACTAGCAATTTATATTGGGGTTTATCTATCTTTGCCTGAAGCGGGCTAGCGATAATAGCCCTCTTAACGTTGCGCTAAAGATAAATGAGGTATTTTGGTATTCGATTTGAATGGAATAATTGTTTCGACAAATATTCGATAACTTAACTTTTGGCGATTTATACTTAGTACTTTGAAACTCTAACAAGCAAAATTTTTGTTTCACTTTCAGACAAAAATCCAAAGAATAATCGGAATAAGCGAACGAAGAGATTGAACGTGAGTATGGAGAAGGAATTGTAAGTAAGATAAATTGTGATTTATCTGTCCTAAAAAGGCCTAATTAATACTAGTGTATTTATTGGTAATTGTGCGTTTTCATCTGTGATCGAACCGGGAGTGAATGTATTGTGTGGACAAGTCGAGCAAGCTCCGCATCACTCATGCGGAGTGCTCGCTTACGGTTTCAATGCTTTCCATGTTCAGCAATAATATACCTATAGTAATGTAGAAGCCAAATATTCTGTATCAGTATTGAAATCGAGTTACTGTCGTCTTTTACATATCAGCATGTGACTTGCATAGTGTTCTAAAGTAACGAGCGACGCCTTGAGTGCTAGTTTTATACTTGATTCTTCTCGTATTGCCGTTGATGTCATTATTGTTAAGTAAGCTTCGAAACTCAAAACTCGATACATCGAATTAGGAAGGAAATTTTTGAAATCTTAGAATTGGTAGTTACCATAAAGTTGATGACGTAAATTAGTCGATTGTTAAGCATTTTAAACGTATTCGATTATAATGCTCGTAACGTTATTTACTATTTTAGAGTGATTTATAAACGTACGCGTAAGTGCCTACTTATATAAAATGGGATAGTTTCTATAAATCAATTAAATATTGAGTGCACAGATAAATCAATGGAGTTCTTCCAAATAAACCCCAAGAGCAGCCTTAATTTTAAAAGAAAGTGATATTTTTATACAGAAGTTTTAACAAAAGTGAGTTACACATCTTATACATATCAATAAGTGTGTGCCAAATACCGTTTACAGAAATGTCCCATTTTGATATACGAAGAGCAAACTTACAAGTTAAGCATAAGTACAACGGTATGTATTTATTAGACAACACTTTCATCGTAGTGCGATGAGAGTTAAGCCACGGTAATGTTATCTATACAGTATTCTGTCTTCATATAAACGGCTCGAACGTGAGTCATACCTACGCTTCTCGTGTCGGTACCCACTCGGTACCCAACCAGTCGCGAATGCGCCGCAGCACGGGTAATGTCGTTGCCGCAGTGACGAACGGTATCATTTGTTTTGAAAGCAGTAAGCGTGCGATTTATGAATATTTATTGAAATAAGTACAAGTATTAACTTAATATGGCAAAGAGAACGAATATACTATTGTGCTGTTTTTGGTTGTTTTGTGTTGCGGATTTTTTATACTATTAAATTTAACAATAAAGCTTTCCGTATGTCTCAGTCGAGGTGCAAATATTTTTCAGTATCAAATTTATAAGGGTGGATTTTTTATTAAATCTTAAATAAAAAAAACTAGAAACTAGAAATTAAAAAAACACACGTACTTTTATTGAACACTTCCTATTTCATTCACAACGAATTTCATTTTTTTATATATAAAATATACAATCACAAAACTATAAAGAAATTCAAGTAGGTAGATGAAATTAAAATACTGCAGGCGGGCAGCCCTATCGCGTGTTTACGTACCACGCGGGTGTAGGTAATTCAAGGACAGGGCCGAGTCACAATACTGTATAGTTATCATTACCGTGGTTAAGCTCTTATTGCTTATATGCTCGCGCTATACCTAGTTCGTTCGACATTCTAATAAAGATAAGGCGGTTTATTCTTTAGAATCTGATTTGCATCTACAGATTCTTAGCGCGTTTGTTGTCTTGAAGCTTGAAATAGCCTTCATCAATACGATGTGTTTTGATTGAACAAACTGTTGTTACTGAGGTTGTTATTCACGGAATGAGTTGTGAAGTGGTGCGACTAGGTTCATTATTCTATTCCATTTCGTCTTCTGAGGGCTTAGCCAAGTTACAGTCGATTAGCGATGACGCTAGTCGATACGTCCGAAAATGTATGAGATTTGACACATGCTATAGAAATACCACGTGATACAGCGACAACAAATGTATGTAGAAATCGAATAGATTCACAGCGAAGGTAATTTGGCTACGGGCCCTGACGTCGTAAAACAACGTTGCTTTGCTGTTTTATAAATTCGGTTGAGTATATACAGATGTGTGGACTGCTCCTGAAACATTGAAGCCGACAGCAAAAGACGCAGTTATACGTTAAGCCACTGCAAATATTTTGCAGCATTTCGATAAATACAATTATGTGTGCTCTCAAACTTTTTAAGATTGAATGCATAATTTTATTTTTGATATTCTAAATCTATATTTTTCCTATGGGTTGCTACCTGCAAGGAAGCAAACGATTTATGAAGTACTTTTGAGATCTATACTTACCTTCAGTGTTTGCGTGATTTTACTCTAAGGTTTAGATTTTCATTGCGGGCTATCGAGCCGTAGCTAGGTATCGTATGAAATAAAATAAAATACATTCGGATAGCTTAATATGATAAATGAAGTCTTTAATAAATAATAATAGGAAAAGTAAACACCAATGAGCTAATAAAAATAAAATTTATACCGCAACTACCAGATGTACAAAAATATTCTCTAACTCGTGAATAAAATAATACTAATAAATATCATGAATGCGAATAAATTATATTTTTATTACTAAAACACATCCTAGTATAATCAGCATTTATTTGCCTTATTGACAGAGTATTCGATGAAATAGCAATACAATTTTGATTGTTCGTAGATTTGCCGCACTATTTGTGATATTCTCATGTACCGTGCCGCTTTCTACAGTCTTTTGACGTCCTCTATACGTAGGTAATTGTATTAGAAGAATGTTAGAATTAAGCGTAAATAAAACCCCATTTTATCTCGCTAAGGCCGGTTATACACTGTTATATCATACTAGAGTTCGATATTAAAAGCGGCATTATTACACGTACCATTAGTCATACGTAGAATAGTTTCGCAAGTGTTGTTATTATAACGATCATTTATAGATTAAACGATACTAAAAGCAATACAGTGTGTAATAGGGGCTTGAGAATATAATAATTGCATCGATCTGGTAGTTTGTGTGTTGTTCAAAAGGGGCATCTCCCACGCAATAAGTAACTAGACCAATATTTAGAACATTTTACAGTGGTTTACTAAAGCTGTGCTTATATTGTATTTTTATGTAAAAATTTTGATTGCTATAGATAAGTTGTAGGGTATGTTACCATTATTGTCTGGTATTATTATTATTTATTTAGTGGATTATGAATTTGTGTAACGGTTTGGTATGATTATTAACTAAAAATATATTAAAGACTGCCTAAATTAATTATTCTGTGTAATTGACATGTTAGTAAAATATTGTTTATTATATTATCTTCATAGCGGAAATAGTCCTCGGATTTCATTAGGTCACCACGTTGATTAATATTTATTACGTATATTATGCATTATGAATATTATGATAAATGATTAGTGTAAAACGTGAACAGCGTACATATTTTTTGTTGTATTAGCAAGTTCAGTATTATGTTAAAATGCCATAATGTATGAAATGGATAAAGTATATTTTTTGTTTATATTCTGTGTTTGTTTTACAATTGTATTAATTATTATTTTTAAGTAAAGATTTTATATTATTATTCATTACGTTTATTTTATTGTAAATTAAATTGATTTATTATACATGATTTGACATTATAATCTGAATTGCACGCTTGTACAGTTTACATTTTGTGTCGATTTCTTTTGTAATTATTTTGGAAATTAAATATAGCACGATATTTACAACAAATTTTGTTTTTATAAAGTGAGTTCTTCCCCTAATATTAGAGTTAATGATTACCTATCCAGATTGATGGTCATAATCAATATGACTACGGGGGATATACTACGTGTTTTGTTATGTACATCAATAAATAAAAACGCAGATAGGGCTAATGGCTAGTTTAAATTATATTATATTGTTGTAATTTTTTTTTTCAAATTCATTACTATAAAAAATTATGAATTTTCAAACAACGTTACGTTAGTATCAAGTACTAAAATACCAATAAAACAGCCTGTATAAAATAGGTAATATTAATTCATCATGTAAGTAGGTACCTGTTAAACAAATATGCGGCATCGTCGTAGAGGCCGCCGTTTCACGTTAAAAATTGTTCATCGGAAATGTATCGATTACTGGACAAATTTTCAAGCTACAATATTAAACCCGCCTCTAAAATCAGTTAATACAATTCCGAATGTGTGTTTTAAATTAATGTCGTACACAACAAAACTCGTAGTATAATGTCCTCGTAATCATACTCACATTTCTCCTCCTGTAGGACTAATGCCAGACCATATGAAAACAAAACTATAGCTGGACAGAAGTTAGGAACGGTACTTTATTAAATAGTAAGTTTTTTATAGTCAGTTTTATATTTTTTTATCAATGCAAAAGTTTGGATGTTTGTTTATTTATTTATTTGTTACTCAATCACGTCGTAACGACTGAACCCATTTCGATGAAATTTCGTATGTACGTAGATTATAATCTGGATTAACACAGGCTACTTTTTATCCCATAAATCAGGTCCCATGGGATTAAAATGGGGTGACAAGTCAAGTTGCAACAGCGAGTTTAACTTTATTTCTAGATCACCTACAAATTTAGTAGTTTAACGCGTACGAAGTCTCGGGAAACAGCTAGTAGTTTGATAAAATTTTCTTTCGTTAAGTGGCTTCGAATGGTCGAGTGATACTTATAGTTATTTCAAAAGGTGTCAATGACTGAAAACTGATAACCAAATTAGCTCCTGATGAGACTCAGCAGGGATCAAAGATAACTCAAAACACTTACTTTTAAGTACATAGTTATGTAGAAGGTGATACGTTGATTATGCCAAGTATCCCGTTGTGTTTCCACCTGCCCCTATAAATGCACGGTACGTCGTCGCGCAATTCAGTATGTGCGTATTTTAGTAGATGGTCGAAATAGTCCTGAAGAAAGCAAAGTAAAATGATTATTTTCTTATTATTAGCTGGTTTGGTTTTTGCTAATGCCGCGCCAATACAAGACGCAGAAGAGAACAAAAATGTATTTTACTTGTTCGGAACTGGAGGTAAGTAATTATTATTTTACTATATTTATTCTTGCCTTACCTCTCCCCTTCCACCACCGGACAAGAAGACGTACCGAGAAGTACCACCCATACATGGTCGGCATTCCACCTTGCCGTACCAAACGATTTGCTTCAACTTTTCTTGTTAGCACAAGGAGTGGAACTCACTTCCGGCTTATGTTTTTCCGAACCAGTATAATCTCGGAGTCTTCAAGTCCAGAGTGAATAAGTTCTTTCTAGGCAAGCGTGCTCCATCTTCTCCTTCGTCAAGCGTTTATATATATCGCATCACGCGTGAACGGATGGAACAATTTCGCTAATTCTTTTTATGTTGTGTTTATTATTGTGAAGGTTCTTACGAAAGAAAAAATTAAGGATGTTGAGCAGAACATTTTAAAAATTCAAGAAAATTAACGACGATATTAATTTTACATAACTGTCAGTTGTTTGACATAACTGTCAGTTGCTTGAAATAACTGTCAGCATGCAATTCGACTTTAAACGGTTACAATTTCCAGTGAATTTAGCAGACAGGTGTTTTTTCCCGTTGAAACATTGTTTGGATACATTACATTCCCTGCCAATTTTTGACATATCTAAGACAGGATAAAGTCCGTTGGGTCAGCTAGTCATCAATAAAAAAAACCGTTGACCTACATGTATTTGCGATTGTAATTTTATTCCGCTATGGTTGCCTGTATCTGCTTAGAATAGTAAGTAGCGAATTCACTTCAGATTTCTACCACATTGCATACATACATATAACAGTCGCGTCGCAGCGTACTTTACCAAAAGCCTGCCTGAACCGTTGAGGAAAAATTTATTTTAAAAACATTTCTTAACTAATTTCTTTGCCTGAATGTTCTTTTAACATAGTGTCTGGGGCAATTATAACATAGATTGCGCCCTCGTGTTCCAATATCCATGTGATAACGTGCATGAGCATTGAGCATGTCCAATGGTCATAAGATTGAATATTATTAATAGTTTTAATACCAGCTCTCGTGCCGTTAAGCGTGACCGTAATAAAATCAATTACAATAGACCTAAATCGTTGAAATTAATCGAAAAAGCAATTTATACATTAATATTATACTTAAAAAACTTTCGTGATTTATTTTAATAATTATTGTTCGAAAAACCGATAAAACGGTACGTGACAAATCACATATTTATAATAACAATTTAAACTTATTTCACCAGCTGCCGCCCGCGGCTTCGCTCGCGTGGTTTATCTATAAAACATTACCCTCCTTCAGTGTAGTAGGGTAAAAAGTATCCTATGTCCCAAATTTCATGTATCTAAATCGGTCCAGACGTGAAAACGTAACAAACAGACACTTTCGAATTTATAATACTAGCTTCCGCCCGCGGTTTCGCACGCGTGGTTTGTCAATAAAAAGTATCCCATGTGTTAATCCAGGTTATAATCAGCCGTTACGACGTGATTGAGTAACAAATAAATAAACAAACATCGAAACTATAGCTACTATACAGTGTGTCCCTGGATAAAGTGCAACCCCGAAAGGGGGTGAAACTAGATCAAAAATTATCGACAAAAAATAGAAAAAAAAAATTAAAAAAATTTTGTATATACTTTATTGATGAATTAAAATTTTTATTGCTCAATCAAATCAAATTTGATTTTTAATACTACCTGAGCAGCAAAAAAAAACGTGTCTCTACCTGAGTGGTGACGTAATCAGTGGTCAACTTTAAAAGCTCCTAGCCAGCACATTTTTTATGTTAGAACGTAGGTTTTTTTTTATTTAAAAGCTATTATGATAGACAATAATAAAAAGTCATAAAAATTTCTAGTATTATAGGCTTAATTTTAAGATTTTTGGAGTTTATTGGAAAAAAACAGCCTAAAATTAATTTTAATACAAAAATTAAACTTTAAGTCACGATGGCCACTCGTTTGTGAGTTATTTGTTATTTTATCGTCATCGTCACATATCTGACATGATTATGGTTTTTATTTTAACAAAATAGACCTACTACTTTGGAAGAAATAATTTTTTTATTAAATAGAGTAATTAGTGAGTAATAAAAATTTTAATACATCAATAAAGTATATACGAATTTTTTTTTAATTTTTTTTTCTATTTTTTTGTCGATAATTTTTGATCTAGTTTCACCCCCTTTCGGGGTTGCACTTTATCCAGGGACACACTGTATAGCATTTTTAATTCTAGTTTGATTAGTATGTTTTAAAAGAAAATAAAAAGAAAAAATACATCTTTTCATGAAAAAATAAGTACTACTCAATTGAAATTTTATAAGAAATATTGGAACAGCTCTACATTTATCTCTCTAAGACTTTTCTTTTAGAAACAGATCCAGGAGAATTCGGTGACTATTTTGAAGGTGACATGATTTTGGACGCGGAACAAAAACGAGCTGTCTCCAAAGCCATGGATGCTAGAAACGGATTACGGGGTGGAGCTAAACGGTGGCCGAACAAAACCGTGGTATACCACTTAAAAGAGGATGAATTTGGTAAAGCCGAACATTTTTCTTTGTACTTCTTTTTATGAAGCTATGCGCATGAAGGAATGTAAAATTGATTTAGAGAATGAGGGGCGAAACTAGCAACTATTTTTAACCAATTTCAAAAAAAGGAGGTTCTCAATTCGTCGGAATAATTTTTTTCTAATGTATGTTCCCCGATTACTCGAATACGTCTAGACCGATTCGAGAAATTATTTTTTTGATTAAATGGATATACTTCCCAGGTGGTCCTATTGGAACCAGGTCAGGATATGATAATCTTTATATATCTTTTTATATCTTTATATAGGATGTGAATCTTTAGTCCTTTCCAGGCTTAATTACGTGGATACAGACAGTCTATGGTCCTAGATTATTGGCTCGGACTGAGAAGTTAATTCAACGTGTACAGAATGCTTGTGCTAGGTTTTGTTTTTCAATCCCAGCTAGGGCACATGTAACACCTTTTATAAATAGAGCAAAACTTCTCAAGATGTCTTCCAGAAGACATCTCCATTTTGCTATCCTTCTATTTGGTGTCATCAAGAGTCGGAAACCAGAATATCTGTTTCACAAATTAACCTGGTTCCGCGATTATAATAAATATAGTACCAGAGCTACAGAGTCTCTTCTAGTGACGCCTGCACATAACACCGCAGCTTTTCGAGGCAGCTTTAGCTATTGCGCTACGAAGTGTTGGAACAACATCCCTCCACCTCTATGTAATGTTAGCACAGTTAATTTGTTTAGATTAAGACTCAAAGCTGATATTCTCTCATCGCAGCTAAATCAACCGTAGTGGCAGTAGCTGAAGCTCTCTCTCTCTCTTTTCAGTAAACCATGAATAAAATGTTTTCTTTCTTTCTTTCTTTCTATAATGGGATCCCAAAAAAATCAAGGGCAACCCTCAAATTTTATAAGGACGCATAATTGTTTTATGGTTTTACCTCAGAATTCCGTCATCTATTAACCAATTTAGAAAATTATTTTTTTATTTGAAAGGATATATTTTCATATTGAATTCATAGTTTGGTTAAGTTGGTTATATTTTTGTTAAAAAATTACTTGTCTACATATAAACAGGCCAAAAATGTGCTAAAACGTGACTTTATATTCGAATATAGAAATATTTTTTCATTGCCATAGATGAGGATCAAATAAAGATTATAGAAGACGCTATGGCAGACATCGCTATCAATAGTTGTATCACTTTCTCTGAACGAAAAGGAGACGAACAGGCTGTTATTATTCAGGTAATACCTGTTGATATTATAAAGTTTTTCTGATATTTTCCAGAAAGCTCTAGAATAGGTAATTAATGAACAGTCAAATGCATAGTCCAGATTAAGAGTCACCTTACATTCAGATCCCTTGTATTATGGTTATTAGGAACTATGAGAGAGCTACCTACCTACCACAACACAAAACCCGGAACAAATTACATTTGCAATTGAATTTGGACCCTTTGCGACGTAATGCCAGAACTAAACTCAAAGCTGATTCAAAACATATTTGACAGTTTTTTCAATGCAATCTGTCAACAAATTAAAGCTTGAGCTTTACGCTTGATCATAGTACTAGAATACGGGCTTCAGTCGTCTACTCTTGCGCCACGCCTCAGATGTCACCGAAGAATACATCTTAACCCTAAAGTTGGGGTGTAGACACCTTATAAATTGCTTTCATTATCCAGGGTTCAGGAAGAGGGTGTTTCTCCAACGTCGGTTACAGTACCGCAGACGAGGACGGGGAAGTGAGACAGGTCCTCAACCTAGCTAAAGGTTGTTTCAAACACGGGACCATTGTACACGAAATGCTGCACACTATAGGATTCTATCACATGCAGAGCACTTACGATAGAGATGAATATGTTGAGATCGTCTGGGAGAATATTATCTCTGGTTAGTGTACTGTTTAAAATTACATGAATAGGAATATTAGTATATACATAATAATAAAAATACAAAAGATACCGTTAAGCCATATAAAACCGTTGAAAACGATCTATAGAAGAATGGCGTAGGTAAATTTTTAAAATGTTAGAGTAGATAGTAGACTCACTTGGTAAAAATTTTTCTACGTTCGACGATGAAGCGTAATTTTCTTCCGTAGAAATAAACTTCTAGCATGCTATCCTGGCTGATCACCAGCAGGCGCGCTGGTGCGGTGATAGCTTTGGTGTTGCAAAAGTCCGTAGGCTATGGAAACCCATTATACAAGCATACGGCCGGTGGGCCGTATGTTTGTTTGCTACCTTAGAAGCATAAAAAAATGATTGTGAAATTTTAAAACACAAAGAGCCTTTTTGTTTGAATCTGGGAATAAGCAATTATGTCTGTCTCTTAGTAACACTTGCTCTTTCTTTGGTCATCTTACTAATCATAAATAATCTAAAGTCTAGATCAATTACCAACTAAGACAGCCTGGTGATTGATGGTTACCTAACTAACATTGTGAAACAATTTAATGAAATAATGTTACTAATCCGTAATCGTTTGGGCCAATTTACTTACCCAGTTATCATTACTCTTAAGTTTTCATATCGACGTCAAATTGATTACTGATTTCTGGTCCGTCTTTATTATTTATATTACTTTATTATTGCGAACAGCTTCCTCAAATATATTAAAATCATTACCTACTTGTTGTCACTTGTATTCTTATGTCATTTCTTTGTCTTTGGCCAGATTACTTTTAACAAGACATCTAAGACATCGATCTTTGAAAAACCTCCATACCTTTTGTAACCCATAACAATTAATAGCTAAAGGTACTTATTGTTCACATAGATCCTTTCGATCCAAATATTGTTTGGAAGAGATCACTTTTAGCGATTAAGCCACCCAGTGTAGTGAGTATTTTGTTAATATCTATCTATCAAGGTATAGACAACGTGGTTCACACAAATATGCGTTCCAGGTACCGAACACAATTTTGCAAAGTACAACAACGACACAGTGACTGATTTCGGAGTAGAATATGATTACGACAGCGTTATGCATTATCCTGAAAAGGCATTCTCCAAGAATGGAAATAAGACCATCGTTCCGCTAAAGGTATGTAATCTTAATTAACTGATGGTAGAGCACAATAGATACAAGGTGTATACTGTATTATCTCTAGATATTATAAAATTTAACCCGGCGCTAGGTGGAGCAATGACTTAAAAAAGCCGGTTGATGAGAAGAGCCGAAGACCAGGTTTAGGGCATATTGGGAGAGGTCTATGTCCAGCAGAGGACTAATGAGGGCTGATGATGGTGATTGTTAAAGTTATTCTAACTAATGAGTACATATCTGTTTTCGACAATCGTCTTTTTAGTGTCTGCATTACACTATTTTGTGCACCGCCCTAGTTCAAAAATCATATGATAATCTAGAACGCTAGGTCGATTTTATGTTATACTAGCGGACCCGCCCGCGGCTTCATGCGTGGTTTGTCCATAAAAATATTACCCTCCTTCTGCTGAGTTGAGTAAAAAGTAGCCTATGTTTCAATCCCGATCATATAAATCTATATACCAAATTTCATAGAAATCAGTCCAACCTGTCTTGAGTTATAAATGGTGTAACTAACCCGACTTTGTTTTATATATTTAAGATTATAATTTATCGTATGTAGCCACGTACGTCCTGACCCTCACACCATACGGGGAATACTATAAAGTTCATGCCCCGTCTGTTCTTCTGTCCCTTGTGCCCTGCCACGCAACAAAAGATGACCTCAACAAAGCCATGCCCAAAGCCATCGAAGTGACAAAATTCTACTCAAAACTAGTTTAGGTATCTTCTTCTTCTTAGCGTGTCAAGAGTTCTACATTTATATTTATAGTATGTTGGACAGGTGTTTGGCCACAACAATGGCATCAGGCGAGGTGGCCATTAGGCCCTCCATCTTGCAGGTGTTCCGGCATAAAGGGCACATTAGCAAGTGCTGCATTGACTGCGTGGGATCACCGCAGTCGCACTGCGTTAAGTTAGGGTCCCTGAATCCCCATATGCACATATTAAGTCTGCAGCGGCCAACCTGGGTGCGGAGCCTGTTTAAGGACTTCCAGACTGGCCACGGCAGATCATGCCCGGGTGGTAACTGTTCCTGTGGGGTGGTAAAATCAGGCGGTGGGGAATTTCTTTTTATCCACAGAGTGCGTCTAGTAGCAGCCGAGTCATCGCTCGTGGCCCTTGTGAAGCGTTGAAAGCTCTGTCGACTTTTAAGGCGGCCTTGTGGGATGTTATGGTCATATAAGGGGTGTCGATAATCATGCTCTTGTTTGTGCTTTTCAATAGAGCAAGCCACATCTCGTCGCACTCCAGGGGGTGATATGCCTGCCAAAGGGTATATCAGGTTTAGAGGGGTTGGCTTCAGACAGCCTGTTATTATCCTTATCTGTTAGTTTAGGTATCACGTGTAGGTATGAGGAACTACGTTACTATAGTACCACAATACTATGAACCAGCAACCTCTAGCATCTCAGTTGGCTCGTCTACTGCGCTACAGAGGTCGCCATATTATTTGCAAATTAAAAATCGTAGGAAATATACAGACTCTACCAATGAAAACGACAGTTCAGGCTCTTTAAGGTAAAAGTGACTAGGTATCTTCTAGATCTTTGTGCATTTAAGACCACATTGTCGCATGGTAAGATTGTGGTCAAATGAAGGTCTATTCGTGTTAAACTAGTGGTTCGCCCCGAACGGAGATCTCGCGAGTCTTCGATTAAAATAAAAAATATTATTTGTATACTTTGACTATCAAAACAATGCTACGAAAGAAATAACTAAATAACTGGACCTACAGTTTCATTCAAATTACAGGTAACGGGAGTTCATGTTATCTGGTTACGATTTTTTGGGGTACAAATTGCAGTTATTCTGGATTTCACTTTTGCCTATATTTGTGTCACTTAAACTACACGCATACCAAATTACAGCACTGTGGGGTCACTGGTGTACCCTGTGAGTGCTGTCGAAGTTTTGTTTTTATTATGTCTATAACTAAAAAACTACAAAAGGTAAACTAAAAATAAAAACAGGGTTGCAATGTGCTAATAAAGACCTTTTATTTGATGCTCCAATTGACCTTATAGTCTCATTTTTTTTAACCATTCAACAACCTACTCACATTTTTAGCTCATTTAGTCACACCAAAATTGTGCCATCATCATCTATATATATATATACCAAATTTCACGTTGATCAGATAAACGCTTCGAAAGTTATCCTCGGACAAACAAACATACATACATACAACGCCGATTTGCCCAAGTTGACTTAGAGATCTCGCTTCACTCGATCAATAAAAAGACTACCAATGAAGGAAGCTAGAGACTGTACATTTCCTACTAATGGTTTATGTTGTTATTTTTCCCCAGGAGGATGTGAAAATTGGCCAGAGAAAAGGCATGTCGGAAGGAGACATCTCGAAGCTAATCAAAATGTATTGTGAGGAATCAGAAACTCCAAGTTTATTTTTTAGAGAATGACTATTAATAATTTTACGCTAGTTGCTACATAAAGTTATATTCTTATTGGGAAATAAATAAAGTTCTAAGTTGTTTTTACGATTTTGAAAGACTCATAAAACAGACATTTTATGAAAGTAACTTGGTTTAGTAGCTAAGCTTTGCGCAATTAATATACTTATTAGATCTAATTAAACAGGATTGGAAATGCAAGACTTTCTGAACAAAACTTGTAATTTCAGTGCTCGCATTTTCCACCGTTGATATTCTAACTTAACAGGTTAATTATGTAGCTGTCAAATTATTAAAAGCCTTAAAAGTTTTAGCTATTGCCAAAAGATTCAAGAAGGAAGTATCTTGGTAAAGATAGATTCGAGTTTAGTAGAGCACCAGGCTTTAACCAAGGCTAGAATTCAAGAATTGTGCCGAAAATCCACTTGTTTTCATTAAACAATGCTACGGTTTTTGGAGCTGACAATGGCATTGAAGAATAGGAGCATTTCCAAACATTTGTATTGAATAAGATTGGTCAACTAATGAAACATTTGATCAGATGCTCGATCAACTGGAAATAATGCCTAACTGGATTGTAACGGTTAGGTATTTTTAAGGCTTAGGTAATTAGCAACCTTGAAAGGTTTATATTTGGCGGTTCGTTCCATTATTCAATATAAAATCAACCTACTTGACTACCCTACTTATGTAAATATAACATTAATACTACAAAACTTTACTTCACCTTGTATACTTTTTTTTTCAATAACCTATACTGTCCCACTGCTGGGCAAAGGTCTCCCCCATTTCCTTCCATTCCTTGCGTTCTCCAGAAATCTCCTGCCAGACAGAGTGGAACCCATCCAGATCGTCGCGCCAACGTTTTCGCGGTCTGCCTCGTTGCCGTCGTCCTGTAGGTTGCCAGTCGGTGGAGATCTTAGTCCACCTTTCAGGGTGCATTCGAGTGACATGACCCGCCCACTCCCATTTGAGTCTTGCAGCCTTGTATACTAATATACACAGCGCTATCTAGCCCCAAACTAAGCAGAGCTTGTACTATGGGAATCAAACAACTGATATAATACTTATATACATTTTTTTATAAATACATACTCATAATATATAGAGAAACAACCAGACCCGGAACAAATATCTGAAAATCATGCAAACATTTTGTTCCGCGGCGGGAATCGAACCCGCTACCTCCTGCGTCTCAGCCCGCTATTCGCCCACTGCACCACGGAGGTCGTCGTGGATAAATATAAAGTGGACTGACTTAAAACTCTCCTATTTCTTCATGAAACAGAAGTGAAAACGTGCGGAGGAGAGTTTGCAACTGTAGTAATTTCGACAGAAGCAATGACCATTGCTTTCTCGCCTATTGCACCTGCAGTATAATTGAGTTATTGAACTAGTACCAAAATAATAGAATAACTCGTCCGGCAAATTTAGCAACTAGCTCTTGCATGAGGTGGAAGCCGTTGTAGTGGTGCACTGTCTTTGCTGTCGCAAGTCGCAGTTGCGGCCTAACACCTTGTGAAATGGTCGTATCCGAAGCTATATTATACCTCGCCCCACCCTGGCTGGTTTTGTCCTACGCAAAAAATCAGACGCGAGAGTAAAAGCTATCGATTTCGTGCGAATTTACATAAAATTATAAACAATGTTTAAAATAATGTACCGTTGTTATGACACACTTTAAAAGGAAACGTGCGAGTTGAATAGTAAATAGACAACTCCATGCATTTATGGAGATTTTGTTCATAAAAGTAGGTTTTAGTTGAGATAACCATGAGGTTGTTGTGGATTGTGTTTGTTTGTGTGTTGAAGTGCTCGGCGATGACACGAAATGAATTGGAAGACTTCAGTGACTTCTTATTCCAGACTTCTCAGTTGGACCTAAATGTTAAGAGTGAGTATCTATCACGTAATTTTTATTCTCTTAAATAGAGATTAAATTAATGGACAGCATGTTGTATACCATTTTTATTAAAAACGGGATATTTACCGTGATTTGTGAGTTTTTAAATATCCCGATGGCGCAGCGCCGAAATATCGGGATACTCACAAATCCTATTAAAAATCTCGAGTGACATTAGTGATAACCAAGATAACTTCAAAAGCTATAGCATGATGTATGATTTATTGGGGCGGATGCTATCTCGAAACAACTTTTGTGCTTTCTTTCTTAGACCTAAATCAATAAACGTTAAAGGACTTTGAACATTGTGTAAAAGGCCACTTTTATGAAAATCGACTATAGCTAAGTAGACTTCAGCAGATTTTGTACATGACTGTTTTTGTAGAAGGTGGCAGACCGGAAGATGATCTTTTCGATGAAGATGAAGAAATATCAGACCACGCTTGGGAAGAAAGTGGAAAATTCGAGGGAGATCTGATCTTGAACGACCGACAAAGGCGCCTCATTGTTGAAAACGTAGAGGGGCTATCCAGAAACGGCCTCACAGATAGCACAAAGCGGTGGCCTGATAATGAACTTATCTACTTTATCCAGAGGGAACACTTCAGTAAGTAAATCTTTCTTGCATCTTCTTTTCGATTACTAGCTTATTTTCAAAAGCTATGTACCAAAATAAACAAATTCTTCCAGATAGTGATCAAGTGCAAGCGATTGAAAGAGGTATAGAAGATCTTGCCGGTGCTTCGTGCATCAAATTCCGACCCTACAAAAAAGGAGATCGAGATGCTGTGGTTATACAGGTACTAAAATTGAATTTGCTTAAAAGTATTAATTGAATGTATATGACATACTATATACTTTGTATGCAGTGCCAGTTATATATAAAGCAGCTTTTGAGATGGTATTTTGAATTAGCTTTGCATGTGCTCAACGAATTGGAGACAAATTTAGAGGGTCAATTTTGAATTACTCTTTTTAAAACCATTTCAATAATGGCCTATGCACATGGCGTATTTTAAACTTGCATACGACGAATACGCCGTTTGCATAGCCCCTAAAATCTGACCATGAAACATAGAAGCCTTTTTCCATTCGATAAAATGATTTTACTCTATCTCAAGTGTTTCTTTTCCAGGGCAGCAGAAGAGGTTGTTTCGCGCAAGTAGGCTACCAAGGAGGTTTTCAAGTGTTGAACCTCTCTGGCCGACATCCAGCAGGAAGGGGGTGCTTCCGCCATGGAACCGTGGTCCATGAACTATTGCACACACTCGGCTTCTACCACATGCAAAGCAGTCCCGATAGGGATGACTACATCAATGTTTTATGGGAGAATATTTTGCAACGTAAGTATTGTTTTATCTTGACTTGCAATACAACTGTTGCTAATTCATTGTTCTAACTCTGTCTGTACCCTTTTTGTGCCTAAACAATGTAGCTCGAACTAAAGCTGTCGTAAATTCTTAGTTTTAACTCTGTACAACTTTTTGTGACTGTACGATGCAGGCGTGAGAAAAGCGTTTCTCAGGGTTTGTAAAAATTGATATCTGGGATCTGTAACTTTCTATCGATAGAACATCGATGAACTTCAGCTGATTTTGTACCTCATTGTGTTTTAGAAGGTCGCATACCTGACTTTGATCTTTCGATTATGCATTAAAATTTTTTTAGCTAACTATAATTTGAATTATCTTTAGTGTCTTAGAACTCAACCATAAAACAATGTAGAAAGCCAACTGCTCCGTAAATAACAAACACTAACCATAACTAACCAGGATATTCTAAACAAAATCTGAAATTCTTTACAAACATGAATTTGATTATCAAATAGAAAAGCGTAAATGGCGACCGCGACGAACACAATCCGAATATAAATCAAAACTCACTACGCGTGTTGAATGTCAGAATCTTTAATATCTCACATGTCGTAACGCCCGAGCCCATAAGTCATTGTGTTTTTCTTCTTGTATGCCAAGAACAGAGTTTATTCCGGTATGTTAAGCCCAAGGAGCGGGGTTAGTCGCTTCCTGAGTTTTGGTGACTCTCACGCACGCGTCATTGACGGTAAGTGAGAGTTCGGCACATGCAGACCGGAATCCTTCATGTTTATTGCAGTATCACGGTTCTATCACTATTTATAGATTAATTTCATTGCTGTATTTAAATTCATTTATTGAACAAGTTGTAGGATACAAACAGAATTATAGATATAACGATGGGACCGCAAAAATTACAATAACTTGTCAAACAGTTCCTTTTCTGTGCACGTGCATCACTATAATCAACTAACTCTATGATTCATCAAAGGTTTGCTAGAAAAAACCTTTTACTAGAGTTAAGCTCAACTATGCACCTACATGTTCTTTTTGTAAGCTTTTTTGTCTATTTACTTATGTAGTTTGTAGGTACTACGAATAATATATAGCAGTCAGGAAGCCCGCCTCCTTATCACATGGTAAATACCTATCTAAGTACTTAATTTTTATAGGCGAGATTATAGTAAGACAAAAAATTGCAAAAGAAAAACAGTGAGCACGGATTGGATCCTTTTAACTTCCCCTGTGCCTTTGTTGAAAATATTTTTATCCCTCATTAGGGCAAAGAAAGTGTGGCCCTTAATCCGGCCCGGTGAACTTTAACTCGGAAGCACAAACCGGTTGTAATGAACTTTTTAACAGCTCACAACTTGATTTGTTTATTCGCAGCGGCTCGCCATAACTTTCGCAAATACAACTCATTCACCGTGTCGGACTTCGGCGTGGGCTATGATTATGACAGCGTCCTGCACTACAGCCGGCGAGCTTTCTCCTCCAATGGCAAGGACACTCTCGTGCCGAAGCAGGTAACCGGTTTTTAAACTCAGAGAGGACTTTTATTATGCACTATACCTACTTATAAACGCATTTCGAATCTATCTAGCTTAGACTACGTCAGTATCAGTATCCGATCCATTATCATTGAATAATAATGAATTACACTGAGCGTGCGCATGTGATTGTCTAGAGACCCGCCCAGCAGTGGTCTGTTATGAATTAATGCTTGACTGGCTTCAGTACAACTTCGAACCTAAATATTCAGATGTTCGAATTATAAAATACTAATATTTTTTTTATGTAAAATGTATTCGTAAAATAAGTACCTACTTATGTTCCAGCGTGGTTCTTCAATCGGCCAAAGAATTGGACTCTCCGATAAGGACACTCAAAAGCTTAACAAAATGTACTGCGACGCCGACTCAAACAACTTCGAAGCGGATGAGAGCTCACAGAAACCAAAAAACAAAAATAAGAAGAAAAAGCCGAAAAACCAACCCTTTGACGGCCACGGAATAGGATACCATCAAGGTAAAACAGTGGTAATCAAATTACCTTCTTCAGAAGACATTAAGTTGCCAGATGTTTCAACCATTGATTCATTTAATTATTTTAGTAACACGCCTCAAACCGTGCCGACGCCGCAAGCTGAAGTTAGCTTATACGGAGGTGTAACTTATCCGTACCACTCACCGGTACATAGCACAGAGTACAAAATAAAAAAAAAGAAACCTGATGATGAAGATATTGTTTTACTGAACATGGAAACCCCACAAGCTGACGAAGTCGCGTCGATCAACGAAAGAAATAAAGAGATAGCACATTGGGGATCACAATATTCAACTCCAGAACAATCGGAAGCCCCATCTGATCAAACTGACGAACTTTTAGCTGATGCCTATACAAAATTGGTAAAAAACGTCCAACAGAAAATGTACCCTGTAGGCAGAGACTTCGGTTTCAAAATCAATAAAGATTACAGCCAATTTTATCAGCCATCTCAATATAAAGGATCTGATTCAATAAGAGTTTCGGACGAAAGGATCGGATGTAAAAACAACGTTCCACCTCATATTCAAGCTAGAAAACCAATTAGAATAGCTGAAGATAGATATCACGAAAGAGAAAAAAGACCACACAGCAGTATGGAGTATGGAGGCAGAATGTCGCTTCTAATAAAAAAGCCCTACAGCTCCTATGAGCAAACAGAGACTCCGAAATATGCTACATTGGAATATCTTAAAGATAGACAAAACTATAGTCATTTATATGCACCGAGAACAGATAACGAACAAATGCAGCACGGACCTCATCCTTTATTCAGAGCTGAGTCACCACTCTCTGAAGATGCATGGTATAAAAAGGATCGTCATCATCCTGCTAAATTTAACCCACGTTCATACACAGATTACGTGATGGAACACAAAAGCAATGAGCCCGCACCACATTCTACTTCTAATGATTATGACGATAGTGCTGAGTCGCCACATAAGAGTCAGTCGTATACATCTGGCGAATATTATGATAACACAGAGTCGCCAGGAAAAGGTCAGGCATATAGTTCCAGCGAATACGCTGAGGATACAAAGCCGCGGAAAAGCCAGGCGTACTCTCTCTTCGGAGCTCCAGTTCCATTGAGTAGCAGTTGGTACACACCCAGCTATGGAAGCCCGGTAGAAGCTCTGCCTTATTCAGCGATCTCAGCATCTCATGAAGAAAGTTGATGTAATGATATGCCAACAATCAACAAGACTCATAGATAAAATAGTTTACTCTCTAGGTAAATAAATAGGTATTTTGCGATTTAAGTTGATTAACAATTGTTTATTCTAAACATTTTTGTTTTCTGTGAATGACAGTAATATTGAATTTTGTTTGTTTTAAGAGTAAGGAACTATTATATAATTAATAGAGGAAACGATTTGTTAACTGCTAATTACAGATTTATTGGTGTTTAAACATTCCAATTTGATAATCAATTTATGGAGCTAACTGTACCAAGTACCAATCAATATTATTTGTACCTATTTTAGTTTATTTTAATCGTTGATAAAGGTAGTGTAGGTTCTTAACTAATTAGTAAAGTAGGTAATACAATAATTATTTGTTACGTCTGTGTCTAATTTATCATCACCCACGGCAAAGGGATTTTCAGATCAACATTTAAATAAGTTAATTTTATCAATAATATAAATGCCTTCATAATACAGAATTTCGGAAACGGAACACTGAAATGAAATGTGGATTTCCAACAATACACACACTGGGAAACAATCACAATTTTAATGTCCTCTCTACCTCATTGGAAAGTACCTTCAAAATTGCCTCAACCCTGGAGCTATAGGTACTGGAGCACCTTGAAGCTTACTAACTGAACCCAATGCGAAAAGAATCATTAAAATCGGTTCATAAACAAATAAGTTATACCTGAGCATGATTAGATAAAAATAAAACCAGCCAAGTGCGAGTCGGACTCCCGCACGAAGGGTTCCGTATCATTAATCTCAAAGTATCATTATCTTTAAAAACGGCAAAAAATCATGTCTGCTGTATGGGAACTCCACTTAAATGTTTATTTTATTCTGTTTATAGTATTTGTTGTTATAGCGGCAACAGAAATACATCATCTGTGAAAATTTCAACTGTCTAACTATCACGGTTCATGAGATACAGCATGGTGACATACGGGCAGACAGACAGACAGTAGTAATACATAAAAAAACACGTTCTTTGTCGTCGTCATACTTTATAAACTGATTTGTCTAACAGGAATAATAAACGACGACCTAGTGCCTTTTTGCCGCTGGATGGCAGTAGGTTCTTAGGTTTTTTTTATAAAAAAGTAAGGTGCTTTATTTTCCAAGATTATGCAGTCAGCGTTTTACCACTCTATCCCAGCTGCTTACGGAAAAGGTTAAGGAAAATTATTCCTTTTGCATCAGAGGGCTTAACCAAGTTACATTCGATTAGCGATGACGCTAGTTGATAAGTCCGAAAATGTATGGGATTTGACACATGCTATAGAAATAACACGTGATATATCGACAACTAACCTATGTAGAAATCGAATCGATTCGAAGCGAATGTAACTTGGCTACGGGCCCAGTTTGAATAAAAAGTTTTGACCACGAGGAAGAACCCAAAAAAACCAACGAATTGAGATCCTCCTCTTCTTTTATGTCGGTTAAAAATTGTTCCGGCTGCCTTGATAGATGGCGCTGCTGTGTAGAGTAGGTAGATATGTCTTGCTTTATTAAATTGGCCAGCAGGTTCGTGTCCGATTACGCAATGTAGGGTTTTGGTAGCCCAAAAATGTTTCATCATTAGGATACTTCACAAGAGACCGCTTTATAATATAGGTATGTATAATATGATATGGCCGCCCATTATACATTACATTTAATTTATTTTTTATTTGCTGTAATGTACACTACCTTGCTAAGAGATGTTCATAAAAAAATAAGTTAACATTTTCATGAATAGAGCAGCGTCTGAAAAAAGGATTGCCAGAGGTCGAATCGAAAATCTTCTCAACAGCCAACCTGCCACGGGTGGCAGGTACTGTTTTGGCCACGTCCGTTAGACCGACCACCCCGTGACAAGTGACCCGCGCTTCGGAAGATTGCTTCGTATTTTAATACGGCTGTATAGTTCGTGCAATCCACGAAGACGCGCCCCACCAATTTTTGGTTGAGAGGATCGCGGGGTGCGGGGAGTTTGCTCCGAGCGTCAGTCGCGAACCGTCAGCGGTTCGATGCACACAAGTCCTATGTTGCGAAAATCCAGAATCGTCACGAAAGTTGCTCTACTTTATATTTTTTTAAAATGTCGAGAAAATCTCAGCGTAATGTACTTAAAAGCCAGGTATGTAAATGATTGTTCAGAAGTTTGTAGTTACTAAAACACATGAAATAAGCAAAGGAAAGTAATTTAATTTTGAAAATAGCAAATTTTACTAAAAGAAGTCTTCATTTCATCTTTAAAAATAAGTAAAACTATTTAATATTTTTTTTTATTTTAGGCAAGAGAAATTATTTCTAAAGTTTATGATTTTATGAAAAAAGAAGCAAGTAAAAATTATGCAGAAAAACTCACTGATGCGCGATGGAGAACCGCGCATGCTGTTGGAGTATCTGAAAGCACAGTGACTAGAATTCTACGCGAAAGAAAGGAATATACTAATACAATGAACCAAACTACATTACCTGCTATGGAATCGAATATAACTATGGAGACGGATGCGATAGTTCCTATAGTCTCAAGTGCGGAGCGTACAACAGAGCCGACTCGGACAGAACGGAAGCGGATATTGAGTCTGAAAATGAAGCGAGTACGTCGCATTCGAATTTAGTAGGCAGAAGTGCTTCTATTTTTACATCACCCATGAAGAAGAGAAGGGTAAGACCACGAAAAATTAATTCAGACGAATTTGATATTGGTGTAGTCCGAAGAACTATCCAAAACTATCATATAGATAGAACATCGTCAATTTCCAACATTATCACGACTTTATATTGTTTTGAAAGACCGTGTACAATTTGATGGATGTATAACAACACTAAGAACATTGTTACTTAAACTTGGTTATAAATGGAGAAAAACTGATAATAACAGGAAAGTTCTAACCGAAAAACATGATATTCAAATGTTAAGATTGAAATATTTAAAACAGGTAAAGTCTTTTCGTAATGCAGGTAGACCTATGGTCTACATAGATGAATTATATATTCATACCAACCACGTGCAAAAAATATCTTGGACCGAAAAAGGTTCTAAAACAGCAATAAAACAAAATTTAACAAAAGGAGTGCACATAATTATAATACATGGCGGAAGTGCAGTACAGTATAGAGCAGAGATCAAATCCGGAGACTACCACGATAACATGAACACCGAAAATTACTTAAAGTGGCTAAAGGAGAAGCTAATACCAAATCTCCCAAATGATGCCGTGTGATGGTAGTCTTGGATAATGCAGCCTATCACAATACTAGTTCGGAAAAAATACCAACATCCAACTCCAACAAATTAGACATGCAGACTTGGCTGAATACAAAAAATATCCATTTTGAACCAAGCTACAAAAAACCTGAACTTTATGACCTTATATTAAAAAACAAAGAAAACTTCCGCAAGTACAAAGTTGACGAATTATTGAAAGAACATGGATTCACAGTGCTTCGGCTGCCTCCTTATCATCCAGATTTAAACCCAATCGAAAACATTTGGGGTATTGTAAAAAACGACGTTGCTAGCCGCAATATCAATCAAAATTACACTTCGATTATGTCAATTTTAAATGAAGCGTTTGATCGAGTAAATAAAGATGTCTGGTTCAATACTTGTCAGCACGTGGAAAAAATAGAAGACGAATAGGTAGGTACTGTGATCTTGATTTTAGTTTTATTATAAATGTCGGTGATACATGTCTGATGTATCACCGAACTAGATATTTCTGAAACGAGTGATTGACGATTTTAATTTCTCAATAAAGTTCAATAAAACTTTTTCACGTATTTCATTTATGTCTATAACTACCCCCTATTATAAAAATGGTAATATTATCGTATATTAACTAATAATCACCTAAAATATCCACACCTAAAAATTAAAAAAACATAACCGTTTCCTTGCAGTCGGGTAAAAAAAATAATATTGAAGTAGAGCATCTTTCACTTTGACCATGACGCTCTCTCCTGATTAGTCCATTCATTGTAGTGTGCGTGTGCACTCATAGGTAATTAGTGTGTACCGATAACACTCAAACATTGACGGAAGCTTGCACACATATACTATAAACGGTTAGGAGGAATAGTGGGGCGCGTCTTCGTGGATTGCACGAACTATACCTATCTCTTTTTAACCGACTTCAAAAAAGGAGGAGGTTCTTAATTCGACTGTATTCTTTTTATGTTTGTTACCTCAGAACTTTCGACTGGGTGAACAGATTTTAATGATTATTTTTTTATTTGAAAGCTATTGCTTTCCGTATGGTCCCATTTCTATTTGGTCCAGTTCTGACAGTAGCATTCATAAGAAAACCATCTATGTCTTAAATTTGTTTAATTTTTATGTTATGTTATGTTTGTTAGCTCAGAACTCCGTCATATATCAACCGATTTGGAAAATTAGTTTTTATTTGAAAGGATATACTTTTAGTTTGATCCCATGGTAATTTCATCAAAATTGGTAGAATAGTTTGGTTTTTACTGTTATCTGAAGTCGGTTATTATATTTTTGTTAAAAAGTTACTTGTATTCTTTAGGATTTTTATTTGTAATAGACAAGGCTCGAATGAATGTAATGCTAAAAGTCCGATTCTCAGAAAATTTACCTAAAATGAAACGAACGAAACATAAAAATTGTTAAAGGCGGTATCAGACGGTTCACTTTTCGTTCATTTTTGTCTTTCATTCGGCATCTTTCACTCGAAATGATTTGTCTGAACCCTAAATGAAACAAGAGTGCCGAATGAATTCATTAATGAACCGATCCGACGATGTTAGATTTTATCATTCGGCATCTTTCACTCCAACTGCGAATGAACGAAAAATGAACGGTCTGCACACAGAGAGAACGTTCACTCGGATTCGGCCATTTTGTCTTGAGCTCGGTAGCAGACGCACGTCCAGTTGCGTCACGGAAAATTGGCGCCAAAATGGTGTTCAAGTGGAATGATCAAAGTACGCTGCTGTTTTTGGAACATTTTAAGAATTATCAATGTTTATGGAACCACAAACTTGACGAATACAAGGATAGAACTTTACGTACAAAGGCTATAAAATCCCTAATTAGTGATTTAAACCTCGAGGTTACTGAAGAAGACATCAAACATAAAATAAAAACTATACGGACCCGCTTTACAACTGAATTAACAAAAATAAAGCAGTCTACTAAAAGTGGTTGCTCTGCTGACGATATATATGTGCCTACACTGTACTGGTTTAAACATGCAGAATTTTTAAGCAGTGTTTGTATCCCACGGCAGAGTACATCAAATCTCGTAAGTATACTAATTTAGCTATTGTTTATTACTAGCTTTTATTTAGTTGCACCTGTCCCGGTGTCTGTTTGTACTGTGATTATCATTAACATACATACTATCTCGGTTTTTCGAAAGGGACAGCGCATGGGACACGAAATGGACTGATGCTGGTACGGGGGCACAGCACGGGACGATAAATATTAGGTATTCAATAAAAGCAACGTACCTAGATGGATAAAATATTTATGTTAGGTATTTACATTTACATATTCATCATATCATGTTCCATTGCCATGGCACAGTGCATGTAGTGACAAACTTTTCTGCATATGCATCACGCACGCGACGGGCGTTTTCACTATGATGCCTTGCAGTAGTTGGTAGAGAATCGCTTATTGCTAAAGATGATATTTGTCGCCATTCCCCTGGTACAGTGCTACCTCTGTTCCAATCTTCAGTTTCCAGTGACTGTTGTGTAACATAATGCTTTGTCGTTTTTCTCAGCCAATTATGTAATGCACATGTGGTTTTAACAAGTTGTTCAACTTTATCCACCGATAGTGGAATCGGTTTTTCAAAGATCCTGAATTTAGATACCAATATTCCGAAAGTATTTTCTACCACACGTCGAGCTCTAGAGAGCCGATAGTTGAATATTTTTTGTTTGACGCCAAACTCTCCTCTAGAGTTAAATGGTTTCAAAATATCTGTTCGTAAAGGAAATGCGTCATCTGCCACGATTACGCCTTCCTCTGGAAAATTCAGAAGATTTGACATCAATGCTTCATTTAATGTTGATTTTTGAAAGACTGATGCATCGTTTGCTCTTCCATTTGTTCCAACATCTATAAAGATGAAATTGTAATTCGCATCCACAAGTGCAAATAGATGAATACTTAAATTCTTTTTGTAGTCGAAATAGTCTGAGCCGGAGTTTCCTGGACATCTTATATTGATTAATTTTCCATCCATGGCCCCGCAACAGTTTGGAAAGTTCCATAGTTTATAGTAGTCTTCCATTATTTTAATCCATTCATCTCGAACTTCAGGAACCTGTAACAATAAATATATTTTAATTGCAGGATACATCAGTAAACACGCAGACTCAAAATGAAGAAACCACTGAATCTGAGCCGAAGAGTTCTCAAGCTGGTAGTGAGAAGCAGTCGACATCTAGTGCTGAGAATAGTAGAAATAGTGGTACAATATCGTCTACATCATTGCATTCTGGAAAACCAGTCAACCGCAAACGAAAGACAGACATTCCAATTGATATGGCAATTAAAGAACTAAAAGCTTTAAGCAAGGAAAACAAAGAGCAAGTTGAAGATGAGTTTGATTTGTTTTGTAAAAGTTTGGCAATACAGCTAAAGAAAATGCCCCTAAATAGGGCATTAATATGTCAGGAAAGGCTTCAATCCGTGATGACCCAGGAACGTCTTTCACAAATGACGTCTGTATCTGAATCGATTTACTCGAGCTCAAGTACAGGATCCTCATTAAATATCAGCCGGTCGCATCAATATGATACCTATCACTCGCCAACCCACCAAGTACACTCACCAACGGTCTCTGTACCTATGTCCTCACCACAAAATGATCAGTACTATCCCTCAGCAACCCAACAAGAAGTACATTCACACATTGTTCTTTCACCATCCACTCAAGAAAATATACTCATACAAGCTCTTAAAGAAATCGTTTGAATGTTAATTGTCAAACATGTGCATTTAATTAAAAAGTTTCAAAAATATTACCTACTTGTTTTTTAATCAATTCTAAATGTTACTGACCTTTATAAAGTTTCCAAGTGCTGTCCAAATAGCTTCACATACTTCTTTGAAAAAGTAGGATATTGAGTTTCGTGGTACTCTGTATAGAGCTTCTAAGGTTCCAAAAGAATCGCCAGTAGAAAGATATCTCAGTACAATTTGAAGTTTTGTTCGGTTAGGTATACTATCTCTCATTAAAGTATTTTGTTTCGTTATTGACGGAGCAATAAGCAGTAAAAGTTCTTCAAATTTAGATTCGTCCATTCGCAAATGATTGCGATACGATTCAGAATCTTCATCAGCTAGTTCTCTCAACAGTGTATTCGAAGCTCCAAACATATTTCTTCTTTCAATCCATGGCCGCACCCACCAACGTCGACGTTTTCTATGCTTCTTTTTTACTAACTTTTGGATTAAATGATCACAAATTAAACGGATTCCGAGACGCACGACTTCACCCGATGACATATTTAAAGTAAGTAACAGATGAACGTTCTTTTCTTTGTCATTCGCAGTAAGTCGTGTGAACATGGAATGAAAGAAAAATGAAGCATGCATTCGTGTGAATGTTCACTCGAGTGAACCGTCTGATACCGCCTTAATGGTGCGCGCCATTTTTTAGGTTTTTTTTGTTTACACAAATTATATTGATATGTCATGTCATCTCATCTCACTCTTTTGTCTGTCATTGTCAATGTCAAGCAAGTGATAACAAACAAAAAGAAAACACCATTTCATTTGTGTGTGAAATTGTTGATGTGGATACGAAGAAAACGATTTGTTTCTCGATTGCTTATTTTATTAGCTCAATTTTATCAGCGAATATCAGTGATAATACGACTGAAATGATATGCTAACACTTGTTATAATGTAGTAAACTAGGTCCTAAGGATTTTCTTACAATGTTCGTTCGGTATCGGTGACCACTATCGATTTGGATACAAGCAAATAAACACGGATATTTTTTGCTTTATTTTCATGGGTTGCGGAGTTTCCTGCGTACATCACGCAACGATGTCTTTGTTTGGAAGACACTCGGCTGATGAAACCGACACACGAGCTAAATTGGAAAGGAAACTGTACATCGCCAAAGAGTCTCCAGAACCAGACTTCGATTTGTCGGATTGTGAGCTAAAACAAGTACCCTCCGGTACGTACTCAATATGCAAAGTGTACAGAAAAGAATTATTGTATCTGCAAGACAATAAACTTCAATCTCTGGAAGGAGGGGGCCAGCTTTCAGATTTATACCTTATCAAAGTCCTCAATTTGAGTTCTAATAAGATATCCCAGCTACCTCATGATATAAGGTATTTGGTAAACCTGACTGAACTTCATATTCAAAACAATCTGATTAAAATCATTCCTGAAAGTATCCAATACATGGAAAGCTTACAAGTATTAGATGTGTCGTTGAATAAACTCCGATTACTTACTCCTTCACTAGGCAAGTTGAAAAATCTGAGAAATTTAAATATTTCTGATAATATAGAGCTAGAAGAACTTTGCTCAGAATTATGCCTTGCTACCAATATTGTGCAGATTGATTTGAATGGGAACCAATTTAAATTCCCTTCAGCAGAAATTTGTAGCAAGGGAACAGAAGCAATCATGAGATATTTGTGTAAATTCATGGGCATAGAATACTCTGCACCGGTTACCGTAGACTCCAATCCAGTCTCTGCTCAAACCCCAAGTTCAACTTTAAACCCTTTTGTAAGGAGCAATACAATGAGCTGGGAAGAACAAGAAGCTGCCGTGATGGAGCAAGAGAACAAACTGCACCAGGTAGCCAAGGAACAAAGGGAAAAGTTCTTGTCAAAAGTTATACAAGACCAGTTGGTACTGGATAATGAAATATTTAAAGTACAGGAGGCGAAAGAAGTGGAAAGACAAAAGTTAATCCTAGCCATCCAAGATGATGAAAATGAAATAGAATGTCTTGTTAAAAACTTCATTCAATCTGACTCTTTGGGACCAGAAGTGATTCAGCAGCAGTTAGCATATGAACAGGCAGAACATGACAGAATGTTGGAAATTGTTCGACAAAATTATGATAACCTCAGAAAGGTTGATGTCTTGAGAAGTATAGAGGCACTTATTGAGGAAGACTACACTATGCACAACTCCACAACACGTTATAGGGATCACCTGAATAATATGAGACAGAGTTTGCTCACACAAGATTTGGAAGGGGCAGAAAAGCTGGAAGAATTATTGAAAGCTAAGGACCAATCACGCACAGTGCTTGTAGAGCAGCTGCTAGATGATCAAGATGTACAAAAAGCACTGGTGGCTTCATTACTAGAGAGAGTTGACACTAGAAGCTGGAGCTTAAACCAAGAGATATCGTTGATATCTTCACATTTGGCTAAGCTTAGTGTTATCGAACAAGAAAAGAAAAAACTACATATAACTTATAACTACAATGAGTTGCTTCATCAAAGAGTTCAGTTAGTGAATTTATTAGATGATCTATTTATTCAACAAAATAAAAGAAGAATGCAACTTGTTGACACCCTCAAAGAAATGGAGACTGAATCAAGTAGATCTTCTGACTTTTGGCTGAAGAGTTATCAAAGGTTGATAGACACTGCCCCAAAGACTTTGCTAGATGTAGGCAATAGCCTAGACCCAGTATTTGCAAACTATCTATTACAAGAGGGAGTTATTCACTGTTTACCATTTTTGGTCAAATTCTTATTTTCTGATGATTCTTTGATGACTATCTCCCATGAAAAGCTAAAGGAAAACGGAGTGTCTCTGACTTCTGATAGAGAAGGAATAATGAGAGCTATAAAGTGCTATGTAGGAGCCAAGAGTCAGAACCATAATTATGAGGTGGCTACTTGTGCAGAGCCTAGTGCCCCCTCCAAAGAATTTGTAGATGAAGTAGAGGAACAAAATTATACAGGAGTAGTGAGTAATAATGAGACTGAAGTAGCTATAATGGAATCAGAATGCGTCATCTGCATGGATGCCAGATGTGAAGTGGTGTTTGTACCGTGCGGTCACATGTGTTGCTGTCAATCTTGCTCTACCAAAGATATGGATTGTTGTCCAATGTGCAGAAGCAAAATCGACAGAACAATAAAGGTCATTGTGGCATGACCTCATTTAACTGCAGTATGGAGGTAATTATACAATCACACATGATAAATCCCGTATTTATAATAATGATTGAAATAAATCACCAAAGTTTTCGAAGTATAATAATTATATAACCTATATATATTTACAATAAATATTTTATCATTATATTGATATCATCCATTTATATAAGTAAGCTATTGTTTCATTTCAGAAGGTGACAACAGAACAGGGGTGTGTGAATGGAAAGTAACGTCCACTTAAATTCCCTACAGTCCAGGAAACCATTTGTTAAACTATGAACTATGCTCTGAGTCATGTTGTAGACAATTAGTTGGTGGAGTGTTATGTGCAGGATAGTGCTATTGTGGGCGTTTGGCTCAATTGGTATAGCGGTACCTATAGTAACAATGTTTATTGAATATTACAGACTTATAGGTATCCATGTTCTGATGTTACTCGATATATTGTCTTAGCAGGCTTAGAATTATACTGTGATGCTGTTGACATTGCTAGTAACTGTATCATAATAATTATAAGATGTTTATTGAAAATTTAAATTTATAACTATGTGATAAAAGTCAAGTTTGATTTAATTAATACTGCCTGTAAGGATTTGGTTTATGGTGGATTGAATGGTGGGGCAATTTGTGAATTTTAAGTATTGCCAATATTTGCACAAGAAATTTTTTATGCCTCAATTGATCTTTTTGATATTTAGCACCAGAGCCATATGGAACAGGCGTGCACTGAGGTTTTGATCTTTTATGTACAAATTTTTGTCCCAATTGTGTGACTAAAAATATACTCCAAAAAGAAAAGCAATATATATTGAATAGACTTAGTTTAAAATTATATACATTAATGTAAGTAAAGCCTATTAAAAACTAGTCGGATATGGAATATGTAAGAAGTACCTATCGACATTTTTTGTTATATATGTGGCAGAAAATATTCACTTATTGAATAAGACATCATGAAACCTGCAAAATTGGTCAAAATAACTTGTTATGTAATACTTTTTTTTGATGGATTGAAGTCATATTAATTTGATGGTGCCTTGTAGATGTGATTTGTAATTATGATAACAGAATATGTGTATCACGTACACTACAGTTTTATGTACAGAGTGAGCTTTTTGAGGGACTAGAGACTCAAATCTGTTCTTATAAAATTTTTAAAATGCTCAGGGGATTTATGGGCACTAGAGTGAAAAAACTTAATTCCTGTCTAAAGTTTATTTTCCCATTAATTTAGATGCTGAACTGCTTGTTCCGAAAAAAACTCACTTGTTTTTTACACCTACATTGCATTTTGACTTGTTATTTGCATTTTGCTGAAAGCACAGAGAAATAAAAAAATAACTGGCGTTCCTCTGTGGCTTGCGCCTTATTGAGATTTTTTTTGTAAATACTTGTAGATTGGTTGCTGTTGATTGTATCAGGCAAAAAAGGCATCTTAATTATGATTTACATAAGTAGGTACGTACGAGTACCTACATAATTGTTTTAATGCTAGGTACATTGTTTATTTATTTATAATCCAGTGAGCTCACATTATCTATTTAAAGTATATCTACACTTTTACTCTATATCTGTCTTTTATTAGACCTACTGCACTCTGATGACTGCACTTTATAAAATAGTAGGTAGGATGAGTAGACTTCTACCACAAGTATATCGATTACCTATCCGATGTTTACGTCGGTACGCAAGCTTCTTTAAACAGTTAGTATCTAGGTCGAGACTACCTACCTTCGCTATTTAATAACTTTATAGTTTATTTGTTTCAATATCGAGTGATCGAACATGGCTTTCGCTTTATTAGGTCGTAAATCAAATCTGTGTGCCGAGTGCATTGCGAACATGCGACAGTATCGTGTTTGATAGGTAGGTAGGTACGGTACTCATAAAGCTATTTAAGCAATTGCTTAGGGCATCCAGTCTAGGGGGGCACCAGAGACGACCGAGAAAAAAAACTAGCACACGAAAGTTAAAGCTAAAAAGAAAGTTAAATGTGACGTACACATATGTTGGCTGTGTAAAATGTTCCCGAGGTGTGTTGAGGTCAGGTAGGCGGCCGGTCGTAAAAATATAGCATAATCTTAGGACAACATGTGAAATCATGTGCCGACTTCACCTAGCATGGGATAAGGGCAGGAGGAACAACACATAGGGTAGACCGAGGCGAATCGGATCAAATTAAGAAATAAAAATTCTCGCGTGTCAATCTGGAAGTAGTCACCGTCCAACGTTATACTCCTCAATCCGCACCTCTTTTCAGGTAAGTTAAGGAATGGATTTCGCTCGTACATCATCAGTTCATGCGCCGGTCGTCAATGACGCGGTCGCTCGTGTGTGTAGTAATTTTGGCGCAGAAGTAAGGTAGGAACTTTTGAATTTTAGTAGTCATTTTACTGAATTACGTATATAATATATTGTTGTTTATTACTAAATATGTATCTCTTTATGTAGTTTGACTTGCGTTTTAGTATAATTTTAATTATTATTCGAGTAAACTGTTTATTATGATCTTCTGTGATATGGGGCAAATCGGATAACGTTGCTCGGTGTGAATAGAATCACTACAAAATACATTTTTATTCCGTTTATTAATTACGTACTACACCTAATTAATGTTCTGTTGTTTTAGGAAGACCAAACAAGGGCAGTGGCTTCCTGAAACCATGATAGAAGCTGCCAATAAAGTCCTAACCAAAAAACTAACCGTGCTTCGGACGACCGAGGTCTACGGAGTTCACAAGTTTACAGAGGGGAGTGACACTATCAAGAAAGGGGTTTAATTAAACAATGAGGTGGACAACCGGCCATGGTTAATTTTTGTTTCTGAACGATTAATAAGGATTTAATGAATAATTTAAATTGAATAAAGAGTTTTCTGTTAGATATTTCCCATTTTGTATTTTTTTATTTTTAAAGAATAATGTTCAAGATTAATTTAAGTTTGACAATGCCAATTCGTTATCAAATATGTGTAGACTGTGATCATTTCAATAAATATGATATTTTATGCAAAACAATGCCTGTTTTTAATGCTTAAAAAAATTGATCCGATTCGCCTCGGTCTACATATTCTACCTACGATACGTATCAACATTTTTTTTTAAATTATATTTGTAGTTCGCATTAAGGATAGGGGGGCCCACAGAGGAAGATTGCTTAGGGCATCAAGTTACCTTAATCCGGCACTGTACGTATGCCTCAGACCACCCCGTATATTGGGCCTTTGTTACGCGCTACAGCCATAATAATAGAGTTTACACACACAGCAATTACGACGAAGCCTTTCATGTTAACCCTGATTCCATTTAGAAACATAAAGGCAATTTTCTAATAAAGGTAAAGATTCCGAAACAAGATATTTGTCGAGAAACAACCGTTGAATTGTAACATTAATTACGCGGGACAAAACATTTTACATACCTACCTAACTTATTCACAGCATAGAGTAGGTATAACGTAGATTTACCATTGCCTTTTACCATTGTAAGACGTAGATGAAGAGAACATGATTAGCTTTGTATGCCTACCTACCCACGAAAAGATACAAAGCTGGTTAAGTATTTGTGAAATGTACCAACTGAATTATCTTTGTGCATTAGTGTAGGAAGTGTAGATACATGGTAGATACCTACTATTTAAATAGAATTTTTGTATAAATTATTAGGTACTAGCTGACCCGGACGAGACTTCGCACGGGTGGTTTTCAATAAAACATTACTCTCATTTTGCGCAGTTTGTGTGTTTCAAACGAAAGTTATCGGTAGAGGGAGGGACCCACCATGGGCTACCCGAATCACCCCCATGTATGTTCTACCATTTTTTATAGTTCAGGAGCAAGAGATATTTGTGTATCCTGAATTCATTAATTTCCTAAGGGTACGTAGAATTTTGATTTTGGGGTTTTGGGAAGCCATTGGAATAACTTGTAGAAAATTTATTATTAATTAATTATTAAATTATTTATTATTATTATTATTTCTTTAAGTCACGAGCGAATAGGTTTCTTCTAGGTAAGCGTGTACCATCGTAGACTGCATCATCGCTTACCATCAGGCGAGATCGTGGTCAAACGCAAGCCTTAATGTATAAAAAAAAAATTCAAAATAAGCAGTGAATGCGTTTCAAGCAGTTTTTGAAAACAAGAACGAAAAAACCTCCTTCGCAGTTGGGTACTAAATATTTTATTATATTTTTGGATAATTTTTGGACATCCCGTCGGTCACTAAATTTTTGGGTACTAGCTTCCGCCCGCGGTTTCACACGTGTGGTTTGTCAATAAAAAGTAGCCTATGTGTTAATCCAGGTTATATAATCTACGTACATACATACCAAATTTCATCGAAATCGGTTCAGCCGTTACGACGTGATTGAGTAATCACGCCGTAATAATAATATTTGTGTGATTAGCGAGAATTACGAAAATTCAAGAAATACATGCCTTCTCCTTTTTATCAAACTACACAAGATGGTCTAGAAGTAGGGTTTTGTCCTTTAAACAGCTGATACCTTTACAATATTTCAATAAAACAGGACTTGAAGAGTTGCTTCAATGAAAAAAAATATTTCGAAAAGTCTCTATAGTTCCAACTTTATTCATGTGTTTCCACTTTATTACAATGACCCTTTTGCGGGGACCATTTTCTTATCATACATACCTATTCCGAAGCACTCTGAAGAGTTTATTCCCAAAAAACTTAGATATTTTTAAATGCTGCGGAACCTTTGGTTTCGCGCCAATATTTTCTATTTGCAGTGCTTTCGTCGTGAAGAGGTCTGGGGGTGGTGCTTTTAGAATAACTGTAGAGTCAACAACGAAAGGTAGAATAAATAAAATAGGGCATTTTTATTCAGAGCATGTCTAGGTGTGGATGTCTACGAATAAGTGCGAGTTTTTGTCATAGTACATACCTACTATGTTAGTAGATAGGCACAATGCATCTAAGTCTACCTTCGCTTCGATCAAGAAGATCACGTACCCATGTTCTAAAGTAAGCTTTTCCACTTGATTTTCAAGTCGTTTTGGGATGTACGTTTGTCATACTTACATAGTACTTAATATAATTATTTATGAAATGATTCTGTAAATAAGTTAAATCCCTTATTGCATGTGGCACATTTGGGAAGCCAATCACTCCTCCAGGGATGTTAGCATCAGAAATATTTCAATTCGAGGAAATTGAATTACAGAGCTTACGTATCAATAGCAGTAATGAAACTGAAACCGGAAAAGCGCTCCGCTCGCAAAATATTGTTAGCATTATGAGATGTGCTGCGACCTGGCTTCTCTAGGTAGGTAATTATCTGACTAGACTGGCTGGTAGGGAGGTATGTAATTTCAGACGTGGGGCACGATCCCATTGGGGCCTCAAAATGCCGACCTCGGCGTTTACACCGAAAAAGAGGTGCTCAAATTTAAATGTTATATATTTTAATAAGAATTGTGAAAATTATACTAAATTGAAATGTAAATGCGAGATCTGGTAAGATTTCTAAATATTTTCTAGTTTAGGATGACGGTTCAAAGTCTACTTCCAAATTGCAAATAAATGTTTCATCAGCATCTTTGTATACTGTTATTGAAATCAGTGGGCATAAGTTTTGTTGCCCACCAAGTTTTAAGTATTATTACTTAAGCAGTATTTGTTTAAAAACAACAATCTAACTCCAATCCATCAAATATCTTCCTCGCCAATTAAGTGCTTTATAGGGGAATTTCCAACTCATGAATATGAAAGAGCCTCACCCCTAACCTAACCCCCTCACGGATATTTCGATAGAGTCAACAGCGTCTTATCAAGGCCTTTGGACACGATATATTACCCTAAGCTCGCCGACAAATGACGATGAATTTGAATTTTCAGGAAAAATGCTGGCAGAGCGGTTATTTTTTGTGATGTGGATTTGGATAGTTACTTCTGTGAAAATACTTGTGGGTACGTTTTATTAATGTTTCTAAAAAGTAATAGTTACAGATATTTTCAGAATTAACTAAGTTTTTCAGTAGTTTAGGAATAAAAAGAAGGGTCCTTACGAGCAGATTACAAATTCTATTCTCATTTTGATAACTTATTTACAGTAGGTACTTATTTAGTACTGGCTAATTACGGACAGACCGTTTGAATACGTTTGGGCTCAGGCTGAGAGGATTATGTCTCTCCATGTAACGTCGATTTGCATGCAGATGAGGCTTGCTAATGCCTGCCCATGAAATAAAGAAAACAAGCGGTAATGCCTTCAGTTCTATGACAAAAGTTCATGTACCTACTTGGATACTATTTGGCAGTTTCGTTTTAAATTTCATGGTCTGGGTTTTTCCCATGCCCTCCTACTTCTATGCAGACTCTACGCGACATCTACGAAAGGTCTACGCTGAATCCAAGTGGCGTCTACGTAGACTCTACGCAGTGGGCGTCTACGCTAATTCTACGCGGGTACACAGTATTAAAGCTTCGAACAAAGTTTAGCTGAAAGTATGTTCTTATCTTACCTTTTCATAAGAAAACAGTTCTGATTAAGTAATATCTAAAACCTTACCCTACCAACCACATTTCCCTCTCCCTCTCCTTCCCTCAGTAGGTATCTAATTTAGAGACATAATTTTCCTTTTCTGTCCAATAGAATTAAGTATGCTTGCTATTTCCATTTTCTAAAAGAATCAGGTCAGCCAAGGCGATAATCTAGTTTCCACCGAAGTCGACACAGATCCTTTTTAGTGGCGCTTAATCAAAAGACGGAAAATAAAATCGTATTTTCTGATCGAAATACTGAATGGAAAGGTTCAGCAGATATTTTATCGAGTGAAAGTTTCTGGGTGGCGCAGAATGAGAATGCGGAATGAAACCCTTATCACAAACTCGATTGCTGCAAATTAATACCTATCAAGGTATTCTTCGTTCTTTCGTTCGTCGGGCACTGGTGTTTTTATGGTCACCCTAAGGGCCTGAACTATTACAAGCAACTTTGACTAAGTACAATCAACTGTAACATAACTTGTAGATCATCGTCATCGACACAGTACCTACGTCCACTGCGGAATATCAATAGATTTCCAGATCTTGTGTGGTCTGCATCCAACGGCTTTTAGTTACCTTTGTTAGGTAGTTTTTCCATCAAGTGAATTGCCGTCCTACGATTTGCTTTCCAAAGCGTGGTCTCCATTCTGCAACTTTCATGTTATTACAGAATAGTTGAACTACGAGTATTTGCAAAATCTGTGAATAAAGACTGGAAAAGGTAATGGCTGCCATTTAGTAAAGAGGATTTAATCGCAGCAGTGGTATAAGGTTAAAAAAGTTACTTATCATCCTGCACACTGCTATGATCGTTAGATAATTATTTTATCAACACACTTGCTCGTAAAGTGAGCCTTATTACATCATTCTTAGGGCCATAAACCGAACTATACCACACACGTGCATAACAATATTACGCACTAGTGCATAATAGAATTATCCCTACAAAGTTAAGTTAGCACCTAACTGCAAATTATATGCGAGTAAACAGAGCATTTTAATTTAACCGGGTAATACAGTTTTGTAATAACAAAGAGGTTTTATGCCGCTGAAATTCCATTTACATTTTTGAAATAAATAAATGTATCCCTAATTACGACGAAAAAACATTTATTATTATCAAATTATTTATAATTCACAATAATTTTTTATAAAATATTTGAATTTTATCACTAAAATTATAATTTTGAAGTAGGCTGTATGGCTATATGTAACCTTACATTTGGCGCGTGCAACAATATCGTTATGAATATTGTACATTAACCATGTACACCATGTATTAATAATTTTATGCTTATCGATTTATGCGATATATGTTTGTTTTTTCCTCGCAAGTCTGTTGAAAAAGTGCGTATGAAACTAGTGAGCAACTTGCTCACTAGACACTCGGCTGATTTACGCCCTCGGCTACGGCTCGGGCTGCAACCCACAGCCTCGTGTATAATGAGCAACTTAGCTCACTTGTATCATAATATACTAATTTTAACTTTTTACACTGTTGCATTATATGAATAGTTTGAAGGTCAATAAAATTATATCCTGACCTATCCTCACCGTCACACCAGTGTGACAGAGCAGTGTTCAACTTGAACGGACGTGGTTCAATCTGCTTTTCTAGGCTATGTCACTGATTTTAATCTTGAGGGTAGTCACGTTTACTCTTACATTCAAAGTAAAGCAATAAACAGCACAAGTGCCAAGAAATTAATGTAATATGGCGAAATTCCAGGCGTCTCCTCAATGATCATAAAAAGCTCCACTCATTCCGGTGCTGTACTGTAGTGTACGTAATTTACTTTTGTCAGACGGGATATTCAAATATCATTTGATCTCCTTATGTACCTTATGTATATGTACATTATGTATCCTTAGCTTGCATTGGATGAGGAAGTAATATTTTTTCTGATTTGAATTGTTAGCATAGTCACAGAATAAATAAGATTATGTAGTTAGTAATTTTTTTAACAAAATGAACCATAAATAAATAAAATAAATATTGCTCGACATTTCACACAGCGCTATCTAGCCCCATACTAAGCAGAGCTTGTACTATAGGAACCAGATAACTGATAGAATACTTATATACATTTTTTTTGACAATACATTCTTATAATATATAGAGAAACAACCAGACCCGGAACAAATATCTGTAGATCATGCAAACATTTGTTCCGCGACGGGAATTGAACCCGCTACCTCCTGCGTCTCAGCCGACTATTCGCCCACTGCACCACGGAGGTCGTAAATGTTTTTAAATTCCATTTTATAGAACAAAATATTTGTGAGCACGAAATGACAAGGATGTGAGCTCTAGGCTAGAGATGCCCCTAATAGGTTTAAACGAATGGTCAGACGAGTGACGGTCTGCCTCGAGCGTATTGTGATATCAAAATGTAAATAGGTTCTGCGCCCAACTCTATCTACACATCCATAACATTATTATAGCTTGGTAGGCGTAAGCAATATGTTATAATGCCTACTTACCGTTATGTTTATCCATAAGTACTTTCCTTGTATTTCAGTTGGTACCTACAGCTGTAGTCAAAATTGTAGCCCATAAAGTTTACTGCGAAATTTACTACACTATAACGCCGTGAGCGCGCTATAATATAATAATACATCTACTCGTACTATTAAGTTTATAGGTTAGTACGAGTATATCGCAAATCTGCGAATAGTTGAGCGGAGGCGCGAACTGAACTGGAAACTATCGGTTCTCGTTATCCCAATCGAGTAATCCTTAACTAATTGGATGGATTATCCACATTTACTAGTGAAATAGAAACCTGAATCTATGTTTCTAAGTGGGTTCAGACTTCATCATAGTGATAAGATTGTTCGAATTGCCGAATTAGTTCAGAGACACTTACAACACTTACTCAAGTAGTTTTTATATGCAAAGAAGTTTTGTAGTTTTTTAGTGTATCAGTAAACTACTTAACAACATATATCGATATCGGTGTGTAATAAAAGCAATTTAAACACGATTGTCTCCACAAGTACACGTTTCACATAGCGGTATGCTCAGGATATTAACTTTAACCAACCAAGCAAGCAATAACGGGTAACATTAGCAAAAATTACTCGAGCAAACTCTTACGGTGTCTCAATTATATACCAAATACAAATTCCTTTCTGAAGTGAACCCAAACGTCTAACTTTACACCGCAATACTGGCTCCACCAATTATAGTTGACACAACAAACTGCCAAACCACTGTTTAATTTGTGTCAAAATAGGTAATTTACCGAGGTGAAATGTTCTCAGTTTGTGTAAAATGCGTAAACTAGAATCTAACCTCAAAAAGGTGCAAGATCAAGTGCCCCAAAGTTGTATCGCAGCCGACCCAGTAAAGTGGTTGTTAACAGAACAATAAATAAACTCGCTCGGACCTACTTTTGGAAACAAATGGCTAAGGGTCACTGAACATTTATGCGGTGGTTCATGAGCTATTTGTAAAATACTCTTTATGAACTGAAAAAATCCTACTTGGTTTGCTTCCAGCTCCACGATAAGATGACTTACCTCCCCCCCCACAGTTGCAAAGAGTTTAAAGTTCAATTCAATAATAACCAATTAGCAAAGACTAAGATAACAATGACAATTATTATCTATGCCATTTCAATCTGCTATGATGATAGCATACATAATAGTCATGTGTGCTGTTGTGTGGAAGATGAATTAATCAATGAAAATTCTTTATTCTTCCTTACAAGCTAGATACAATATAATTAGAAACCATTAAATATATGATAAGCGGCATTATCGCTAAAAATAACGATGTTTTTCAGACAACAGATAAGGAGCAGTATTTGTAAATAGAAAATCTCTGCTACTTACAAAATCTCGTAGACGTTCGTAGAGGGTCTACGGAAGAGCTGTTTTTTAGTGTTCGTTCAAAAGAAATAGGATACACATTGTTTAAATACTATTAACATTTTAAATTGAAGCAGAGAACCCCTTGATTAATTTTTAATTCAAGATTAATTCCGGGCTTAAATTTAAAGATTCCCTGCTGGCTCCAGACAAATGCACTTATCAAACTTTGATGATATTTCAAGGAGAGTCAAAAGACCGAATATTCTCCCCAACGTTGTTTCACAAGAGATTTTAGAGATGTTGGTATTAATTGATATCAATTAGGGTGGCTGGTTGCCGGCGGGTGGCCGCGGGCATTACAATGGCCTATCTCGGAAATGCCTGGGAGAAACGTTTCTAACGAACTGTTTACACTATATTACAGATACAGAGGACGTAGATTAGACACACAATTCTACGAAGCTGTGACATTTTATGAATGCTGTTAACTCATTAATTAGAAAGGGAAATGATTATTAACATGCAAAACGTGTTTACGGTAGTGCTCTGCATTCCATTAGGTTATTTCATATAAAAAATATAAAAAGACAAAACTAGAGACTTAATACACTGCTTGGGTGGGTGTGACCTATCTACATACATACATTACATAGTCGATAGTTGTTTTTATATCTAATGGAATTATCTATACTCCTTTGGTTTTATACCAACTGTTGTCCGTGGAAACAAATAAATGTATTTTCTTTCATTATTTTTCTAAGTAGTCATGAAATATCAACTTTGGAAGTATTATATTCCTACAAATGCAAGTTACCAATTTAACTAATGATTTCAGGAGTTTTTGTAATAAATAAATAAGAATAAATAAATATTGCTGGATATTTCACGCAGCGCTATCTAGCCCCAAACTAAGCAGAGCTTGTACTATGGGAACCAGATAACTGATAGATAGATAGATAGATAATTTCTTTATTGCACACCATTTAAATACAAACATTTATAAGAAAATACACTTAAATAATAGGTACAATGGGCGGCCTTATCGCTAAAAGCGATCTCTTCCAGGCAACCTTTGGATAGAGTACTTATATAATTTTTTTTGTAAATACATACATATAATATATAGATAAACAACCAGACCCGGAACAAATAACTGTAGATCATGTTTGTTCATCATTTGTTCCGCGGCAGGAATCAAACCCACTACCTCCTGCGTCTCAGCCGGCTATTCGCCCACTACACCACGGACGTTGTAAAAGAGTCTTTCCACCACTGACACGTAGACCTCATCAGCTGCTTTTCAGATAGAAGCATGATAGATTGTCTATTTTCAAACACCCTGTATTCACAATCATCATCATCATATCAGCCCTAAGATGTCCACTGCTAAACCTAGATAGGCCTTCTCCATAGATTTCTAAAGCGACCGATCTTTATCGCGTCGTCTTTCCATCGAGTTGGGGCGGCCCCCAACTCCTACGCTGCGATCAGCGTTGGATGCACAACATCCAACATTATGCTTAGCTGAACGCCATTTTGGTACGCAGACACATGGGTCGAACTGTCTTAATGGATTCAACTGTTCCTTAATATTGTTTCATGTGTCATTTTGTGTGTGCCAAATAAATGATTATTCTATTCTATTCTATTGTTACGCCGAGGCTGTTAAACAATGAATAATAATCGAACCTTCTCGAACGCTTTTGTCTTGCTGTGTTATTGTGGCTATTGTTTGTGGTTTCGCAGAATGGGGAGTGGCCATTGTGTCGAGGGACCGACCCTTTCCTGGAAGGATCGACATCGTTCTCGAACAATCGAAATGTGTGCGATATAAATAGGCCGGAGAGATGGCCGGACATTCAGTCTGAGTCAGTCTCGAGTCAGTTAGTGAGTGAGTCTCAGCGAGGCCCTGGAGGACTGACGTGGAGCAGGGTCTCGCGTGAACAGTAGTTGCTCGCGAGTCAGTCTGGATTAAGCTATACGTGCGATCATTTCGGTGACTTTAAGTGGTGCAACAGTGGTGTGAATTAGCGTGTTGTGATTACGTGTGACCAAGTTCGTGTATTCATCGTTTAGTGCTGAATAAAAGTGCTATTTTGGTTAAATCGATTCCCATTATTTTATCCCGAACCCTCAGCTCGTAACAATTTGGTGTCAGAAGTGGGATAAAATAATGCCGGTTCTACCAAAGGATAACGTGGACGGTGTCAGGACGAGAGGTCAACGACAACAGGAAATGGATGAAAGGCGGTTTGGAGATTCTCCGGTTCAAGAAGCTCGGCAGAGTCGTCAGCCGAAGGAGATGGAATCAGCCGCCACCGAATCATTTGGAGCATCATCATCATCATCATCCGTGGGGCAAGCTCCTGTGACAGGCGATCTTGCTGCTATTATGGCCATGCTTTGTCGTCAACAAGAAGAGCAGCGACGTTGGCAGGAATAACAGCGACGTCAGGAAGAAGAGCAGGCTCGGTTGCAGGAAGAACAGCGACGTCAGGATAAGGAAGAGCAGCGTCGTCAGCAAGAAGAGCAGGCTCGGTTGCAGGCAGAACAGTGACGTCAGGATAAGGAAGAGCAGCGTCGTCAGCAAGAAGAGCAGGCTTGGTTGCAGGAGGAAGAACGCCGTCAGCATAAAGAAAAGAAGCGTCAGCAGGAAGATCAGGCTCGGTTGCAGAAGGAACAGCGACGTGAACAGGTGGAGCAGACTCGGTTGCAAGAGGAACAGCGACGTCAGGATAAAGAAGAGCAGCGTCGTCAACAGGAAGATCAGCGACGTTGGCCATAAGAGCGTGCTCGACTGATGAGGGAATCGTTCGGTTTATCGGGAAAGGAATTCCAGGAAGTGAAAGAACAGATAGAAATCATGAGAGCCGTGTTTTGGAGGCTGGAATTGGGATCGCTGATGAGAAAGGGACTCTGGGTGTCCTGAAGTATTGGAGACGGCTCCTCTAGTTGCTACATCTTCAGCGCGAGGTGCGCCTAAAATTGTTCGTATTGATCGGCTGCCGCGATATGGGGCTAAGAATGCTCGGGACGAGCATGTTTTAGGAGGGGGCAGTGTTACGCCGAGGCTGTTAAACAATGAGTAATAATCGAACCTTCTCGAACGCTTTTGTCTTGCTGTGTTATTGTGGCTATTGTTTGTGGTTTCGCAGAATGGGGAGTGGCCATTGTGTCGAGGGACCGACCCTTTCCTGGAAGGATCGACATCGTTCTCGAACAATCGAAATGTGTGCGATATAAATAGGCCGGAGAGATGGCCGGACATTCAGTCTGAGTCAGTCTCGAGTCAGTTAGTGAGTGAGTCTCAGCGAGGCCCTGGAGGACTGACGTGGAGCAGGGTCTCGCGTGAACAGTAGTTGCTCGCGAGTCAGTCTGGATTAAGCTATACGTGCGATCACTTCGGTGACTTTAAGTGGTGCAACAGTGGTGTGAATTAGCGTGTTGTGATTACGTGTGACCAAGTTCGTGTATTCATCGTTTAGTGCTGAATAAAAGTGCTATTTTGGTTAAATCGATTCCCATTATTTTATCCCGAACCCTCAGCTCGTAACACTATTAATGTCTATTCTATTCAATTTCCAGTGCCCAAATGGCCGTCAGTTCTTCGAGCTATGTGCCCCGCCCATTGCCACTTTCTATCCTCTTGGCTGTGTCAATGACCTTGTATGATGTAGATAGTAATTCGACCGAAAGATTAATAAAGTTAAAATTACAAGAAATGGGGTAAGTACAGGTCATGATTGTACATAAAAATATAGTTTCAAAGATAATTAATTAGAACAGATAACGTATAGAAGATTACCTACATAAGATACTTGTCTACCTCCAACATCATAACAATCTCTTTTACCATCACAACATACGTCGTTACTGGATGAAAAGGATAGAACAAAATAAGTATTTTTAACTCTTTTAGGCGACTCTAACTTATCCCGGCGACGACAGACCATAACGAGCCATTAGAGTACAGAACCGTTACAGACGTAACTTTTAACTAGCTACGGACAAGAAAAATAAAATATCTAGCCTCTGTTGAAGTATCGCCAGAATTGTCAGATATTATAATATAAATAATGCTGAACATTTCACACAGCGCTATCTAGCTAACTAATCAAAGCTTGCACGATAGAACCAAACAACTAATACTTATATACTTTTTTTTTGTAAATACTTATATGATATAAAGAAACACCCAATACAGAAACAAATATTTGTAGATCATGCAAACATTTGTTCTGTGGCGGGAATCGAACCCGCAATATTATATGTATCACTCAGCTGGTTATTCGCCCACTGTACAATAGAATAGAGAGGTTCTTGAAATGAGTATATTTTGACAGTAAATATTTTGTTAAAAAGAATGAATGAATTAAAAAAAAAACAAGAACAAATCTACATGAGATTACAAAGCAAAAGGTTTATGAGTATAAAACTCAACATAGATGGTACTAGCTGACCAATCCGCAGCTTCGCACGCGTAGTTTTTCAATAAAACATTACCCTCCTGTGCAGTTAGATAAAAAATAGCTTATGTTACTCAGGGATCATGTAGCATTCTAATGGTGAAATAATTTTTGAAATCGGATAGATTTTGAGTTTATTCGTTACAAACATACAAAAATAGAAATCTTTCTTCTTTATAATATTAATTTAGATATATTATATAGGTACCGTGTATGTTGGGTGCTTAGACAGTAAACTTGTAACTAGCAGTAATGTTTTATTTGAAGATAAATATTGATCATTTACTTACAAGATAAAACAAATCACAATATGGTAATCAATTTATGTCGCTGAATGCACCTTTTGTTTGTTGAAGGTAGTTTATATCTGTTTTTCCATTATGCAGTTGCCTTATACTACTGTTAGACAATATATTTATTTATTTTCTGTATGTAAGTGAATCATGTTGTATTCATAACAAAGATAATATGACATGACAACCAAAAGCACTAATTGAAATTTGTTTAAATATCACACCATACATATGTATCAGGAAACTTACTTCTCCTATCTAGTAAGGTATTTTTGTGTATTTCTTACTTTTACTTAGTATTCCTTGTAAATCTAGGTACAATGTTAGGTGGTAGGAGTTTTATATAAGCGCTAGATTTGGCCTTGCGGCGTACAAGTATTTTATAATTAATAATAAACTTAACATGCAAATACAAAAACATTAAAAATTACAAAATTACTTAAATTCAGAAAAACAAAATGTTAAGAAATGATAATTAAGATAATAATATGTCTAAAATAGTACCTAATTATGATTTAAATTAGGATTCATGTAAATTTAATGTGAAAATTATATCATATTTTGGTCACCTAAACACTAATTAATATTATAATATGCTTTCTTAACTAATATGCCATTAAGTTTATTCTTGATTAAGTATCATTAAGTGTGAAATTTGACAATCTGCGAACAGCTATAAGTATCTTATTGCAAATAATAGGTGCCATACAGAACACGCTATTACGTAGTAGCTGTGTCCGACAGGACACATTTCGCAAGTTGCCCTCTAGGCGGCTTCCCACTGCAAACGCCTCAAAAAGTATTTTTTGTGCTTTAAAATGTTCTTTGCACGAGTCCCTCTTTTTCAGATAACAAATAGCTCTCACACAGCAGAATGAAATGTCAAAGTGACGCGACACTTCATGTAACTGACTTCACGTCAATGAGCGACGGTTAAATTATATGGAACTTTCAACCCCTATTTCACCCCGTTCAAGATTATTTTTTGAAACAAAATATAGTCCTGCCCATCTATCTTCTTGCCAAATTTCATTACGATCCGTTCAGCCCTTTAGTCGCGAAAAGGTAACAAACAAACAAACAGAGTTACTTTCGCATTTATAATATAAGTAATAAAGTATAAATAAATCCATTTACATGTATATATTTTTTGACATTTACACATAATGTAATTAAAATTGTTACAAGCAATTTTATAAATTAATAAATATTCTTAGATAAGTATAATAAAATGTGTGAGTCAATAGTATTAGTATGTGATACTTTTGTACCTACTTCATTTAATTAGTGTAAGTTTTAATTTTTTTTTACATGTATGAATTTTATTGATTTTCCACAATCTCATTTGGTGGTAAGCGATGTCGCGGTCTTTGTTAACGCAGGATGATCCAGAAGACTTTTCTAGAAGATTCACTCTTACCTTACAAAGGCCCTTTACACTTCAGACGGCGCCATCTATTACGCTAGTTGGAACTACTTTTTTCTTTTTAAATCGAGAATGAAAAGCCCTCATTATATACCTAATATTTATGTATTTAAGGCTAAGTAATTTTTCTTTTTCTATTATTAAGTTTATTCTTTTTACACCTCGCCCAATATTCCATTAAGTGATGATCCTCTCCATCCAAAGGTTGTCTGGAAGAGATCGCTTTGTTAAGCGATAAGACAGCCCATTATGCTTACTATTATTTATTTTATTTTTTATTTTGTATATCTGTTGTGTCTAGCTTGTAAGGAATAAAAAAGAATTTTCATTCATTCATTCATTCAAAGGCTCGGTTTGTAGTCTGTAGGAAAACATGGACGACATAATTAATTTAATTAGTGTAATGAGAGGTTTTCACGGCTATGTCCATTCAACTGCTAATAGTTGGCGTTGCTCTCTCATAAGCTGATTAATAAAGGAAAGTGAAATGTCAATTTATTCAATGTCATTTGACAAATTCATGTCAATTGTCAACATTATTTTTCGAGGAATGTGATTTAAACAAAATATAATTTCTGTTTGTTTATCTGATGCATGAAATTGTATTAGCCAAATTTAATATTGGATCTATGAGATTGAGGCATATAAACCATTATTTTTGACGACTTATCTCTAAAAGCACCACATATTGCGCTAGTTATTTTTTTTTTAATTAAAATTTTAAAGCCCGGTCGACTTGCGCAACGATGCCTAAGCGTATTTAGTGGCTTAATATGGTTTAAGGAGTTGTCAAATCATACAAATACCTCAATTTAAACATGTTTAGTTGCTAAATACGTTTAGGGATCGTTGAGCAAGCCGGTCTAAAAGTTGTATCCCAATAAATAGACACATTGATTCGACTTTATCTTCTTTGTAAAAGATTACGGTTAGTCTACTAACCGTTTCTGGAAACGGCTTCAAATTGCACGTGTAACAGCGATGTCCAACACAGATTTTCCGGTCGCCTCTTTTCTTTCTAAATCCTTTCAATGCCTTTCAACAAAATTAACACTAAAGAGCATCTTAAGTATTTTACTTTGATGAATTAGATCACAGATTTCACGATGATGATTCAAATTTAAATTCGTTTATTACACTTGAATTATCACATTACAGTATTAGTTTTATTTATAATAGAGACATAATACTATAAAATTAAATCTTGAGACATAATAAGAATTTAAATTATCTACAAATATATATTATCACACTAAAAAATATAAATATAAATGTGAAAGTTTGGATGTTTGTTTGTTTGTTACTCAATCACGTCGCAATGGCTAAACCGATTTCGATGAAATTTGGTGTGTTGATAGATTATGACCTAGATTAAAAAATAGGCTACTTTTTGTTGACAAACAACCCGTGCGAAGCTGCTGGCGGAAGCTAGTATATTATAAGCAAACAATTTATTATTAATAACTATTAATTATAGCAAAATATGTATAATATGCAGGTTGTTTATCAAATAGTATATTATTGATTTCTACTTTTTTACCTAACTAAGCCAGGCTTGCACATCGATCCCTAAACGTATTTAGCGACTAAACACGCTCTTTTATTTTCACGTATTTGTATGATTTGATAACTCTCTGAATCATATTTACAAAATACGTTTAAGCATCGTTCTGCAAGTCGCTCTGAATGTTCGATTTGAATTAGATAGTGTTTAGGTAAAAGTCAGACGGTAATCATAAGTTAGTACATATAGAAATACAAAAGAAACAGTGAACCTCGTAATGGGGGAAAAGGGCAGGCAGAAGAAGAAAAGAAACAGTGAACGTTGAAATAAATTAATAATAATAATAGTTTTCATAGAGATCAATACTTTCTGCTACACCCTAGACCAGGGTTTCCCAACCTTTTTTGCCTGGCGACCCCCGCATTATAAGAAAAATGTTCATGCCCCTTGTATTTTTTCCCATTGCTTCAATAAAAAACACATCATTTATTTTCACTACATTTATTTCTCACGAAAATTGAATCACATCTTTGGTGTTACCTACTTACTGTATGTTCTGTATCTGTAACCCCCGAGCACGCGCGGATGGAGTGAGAGCACGCCTTGTTTGTAAATAGTACAATGTGTGATCGAACAAATAGTGGTATAGTATTTAGTTCGCCCGGTGACGCGATTTAATCTGTGTGGTACTGTTTAATCATGAACATTAATTAGTAGATTAAAATGTCTGAACATATTATGCCCCCCTTAGGATCTCTCTACGCCCCCCCTCCCCCAGGGGAGCACGCCCTACCGGTTGGGAAATCTTGCCCTAGTCAACTAGACTTGCCCTCTAGGGGTTTTTAGGTGTATTTATTTTAGTGACGCCTTACGAGTATTAGACCATTTTTATTTTAATTTTTCTAAGAGTTTTTCTGTTAGTCAGTAGCCAGTAGCATCCAGAGGAGAGTCTGAAAGAGATCACTTTTAGCAATAAGTGTGACTGTTTTATTGACGTTTTAGTCTAGCTTTGTAGTTATATTGTTTCAGTGTGGTAATTCAATGAAGAGTTATATATCTTGAACAGCTCCGTGGCTCAGTGGGCGAATACCCGCTTAAGACACAGTTGGAGGTTGCGGCTTCGATTCCCGCAGCGGAACAAATGTTTGCATGATCTACAGATATTTGTTCGGGTCTACGTGTTTCTCTTTATATTATATAAGTATGTATTAACTAAATAAATGTATACAAGTAATCTGTCAGTTAACTGGTTCCCATAGTAAAAGCTTTGCTTAGTTTGGGGCAAGATAGCGCTGTGTGAAATGTTCAGAATTAACTTTTTATTATTTTTGGGCTATAAAGAGGTTAAATACACATAATTATTAATATAGTTTATAATAATTATATGTATTTAACTTCTTTATATGTATATATATAGAAAAAGTTTCCCACCATTAGCACTTTTATGACTATCTTTCGCCAAAGCTTTCCAGTTCCAAGATTAACTTTAATGACGCCAAAGTCCTACGCGAGTCGTCAGGTATTTTCTTATATATTCTTTTATGGGTGAATTTCATACATTTTATTATTTTCCCTTACTGCCAGTCATTTAATATTCTGAGAGAGCGGATTGTTTTGGTCACCACATATTATTAATGTGTGATCCGTGACTGTCCCAAAAAACATGGTCACATAGGAAATGTAGATATTTACCTATACAAGTGCTCTGGGTTGTTGATACATAGTTTTTACGACACCGATTTCTTTTAAATTTTAACGTAAGGCAAATAGGTCAATCTACTCTAAATATATATAGGTCAAAAATAGGTCAAAAATGAGACGGCTTCACTTTTTGGCGCGTGAGCTGGCAAAAACGCAAGGTTATGCCTTTTGCTGGACTTCGAATGGGCGAGTTTACGTGCGAAAATCAGAAGGGCAGCCCTTCATATGCATAAAATCGGAAAGCCACGTCGATGAACTTAAAAATAACAAGTGACTTACAATTATATTATTTTGTTTGTTCCTAGCAATAGTTACCTATTCGGTTCTAAGCGATGTAATACTTTTACTTATACTATTTAACTTATAATACTAATATTTAACCTCCCTCCAAGTTACATTAAACTAAACAATCACGTCTTTTTTTCGCCAATACACATCATTCTTTACACGCCTTGTCAATGCAATGTACGTATGTCTGCTGAAACTGTTTCCCCTGGTAATGCAATTATGAGTATTTTGCTAATCAACCATACACACCAATATTCGATTGTCACAACTATACCCTCTTTTATAGAAAAAAATCAAGAACAACCATTTTACTCGCACTGTCAAAATATGTCTATGCAAAACGCTGCGAGGCTAGCGACTAATTTTGGTTTTAAGAAACATTTTAGCTTTGTATTGTATTCACAATTCTGTAAATATAAGTTCAGTAAATATGTAGTATATGGAGTACTCATATTTCACCACCTTTCAGCGGTATGTATAAAAATATATCTTCCTAAGAATATAGTGGGTAAGGTAAATGAAAGGGTGCATATCTTGCATAAAGTCCATTTACTTAAGTTCTTATGTGTGGGTATAGGGTGCGTACCTATAGCGGTCTTATACTATGAAACCTGGCCTAACACGGAATATTATCTACTTTTATCATTACAAAAAATATCAAGAGTGACCTTATATTTTGAAAATAGTAACCTACCTAGAACATACTGCGACTCATTTGTTTTTCTAAATAAATCATTATGGATTGTATTAATATAACTCAGGATCTGGATGACATTTGTATAGTACCAAGCTTTCAACTAGAATCGCCTCACCAATGCCTGCAGTGCCTGGGTGATGTAACAAAACAGTTAACTGTTGTTTCACAGAATATTAGAAGTGTAAATAAAAATCTTGATGATTTTATGATATTTGTTTCAAGACTAAATTTCATTCCCGATCTGATAATTTTAACGGAATGTCGACTAGATATTACTTTTACTTCTATCAACTTGAAAAACTATACTAATGTCACCTGTCTAAATATTATTTGAACCAGAACGATGGCATCGTGGTGTTTTATAGACAAGGTTTACTTGTAAATATATCCGAGCCGCCGTTTCATCAGGCTAACTGTCTTGTTATTGACGTCGAAAATACGTTCACAATAATGGCTCTCTATAGATCTCCTTCGTACCGTGATGTGAGTGTTTTTCTTGATTCACTAGAAAAAATAGTGGCGACATGCAAGAGAGAATGTTGTATAATCACCGGGGATATCAACATCGATATCAAAACAGGTACCACGCATCCTCGTGCAGATGACTACCTGAACCTACTCTCCCACTACGGCTTTATTCCGGGACATACCTACCCGACTCGCGGCCCCAACTGCTTAGATCACTTTTTTATTAAATCCAGACTGGAAAGCAGAGCTATTGTTTGTAGGGCTGGCATAACGGACCACGACACCGTGCTCTTTTCGATTGACAAACTACAACAAACTACACCACGTCATAAGCTTGTTTCAAATATCAATTATGATAAACTTATAATAGACCTGTTGGAAGTGGACTGGAAATATCTATATGGACTTACTGATATAAATATGGCCAGTAATGTTTTCACTAAACGAGTAAACTCACTTGTTTTGAAAAACACTAGAGTATCTAAACGTAAGCAGCGCTTTAAATGTATATTACCTTGGATGTCTATTGGTCTCCTCAAATGTGTAGAGAAACGCGACATGATGCACCTAAAAGTGAAAAAAATCCTAACAACACTGAATTACTAGAAAATTATAAAAACTACCGTAATACTTGCAATAATGCCATCCAAAATATTAAAAATAACTATGATCGTAATGAACTTGTTGACAGTTTAGGTTAGTAATAGACAGTTTAGTGATAGTAAGCGAACCTGGAAATCACTCAAACGAATCTGTGGAATTAATTCAAGAAATACCTCTAATTCTGCACTAACTAAAACTGGAACCAGCCCACTACAATCCCTTAATACAGCTAATCAATACTTTTGCACAATAGGAAAAAACCTAGCGAATGAGATTCTTCATACAATAGAAACAACAGAATCTCTTTTGGCATACAATCTAAAAAATAATTCATCTAAAATCGAAGCTGGCAATTCATTATTTCTTACTCCCACTAATGAAATAGAGATAATTAAAATAATTAGTTCCCTAAAACCCAAATCATCCGTAGGCCATGACAACATTAGCAACCTTATCTTGAGAAAAGCTAAGCATAGCTTGGCTAGTCCCATCGCTTTCCTGTGTAACCTTAGCCTAGAAAGTGGCATTGTTCCTGACAGCTTTAAGCTAGCTAATGTAACTCCTATATTTAAGGACGGCGACCCCTCTATTGCATCAAACTATAGACCAATATCTCTCCTCAGCTGTCTATCCAAGATACTGGAAAAGGTAGTAAATTTCCGACTTCTAAACTACCTCGAAACACATAACCTTTTATCTTCGCAACAGTTTGGTTTTCGTTCAAACCGATCAACTGAGGATGCTGTCATACTACTTTGTGATCTCGTGGCTGGCAAGCTCGACGAAGGCCTCAATTGCACAGGTATCTTCCTATCTTCCTCGACCTTGCCAAAGCCTTTGATACGGTCTCACGGCAGATCCTAATTAGGAAACTAGAATTCATGGGCATACGAGGGGTTCCATTGGACTGGTTCACCTCCTATCTTAGTGGTAGGAAACAGAGAGTCCGCGTTGGTGAAATCCATAGCGATTACTTAAATGTGAACTTTGGGGTGCCCCAGGGTAGTGTTTTGGGTCCAACGTTGTTCTTGGTTTACATAAACGACCTCTGCTTCCTTAACATTGCCCAGGGTCAAATTTTCACATTCGCGGACGACACTGCTCTTATCTTTTATGGTGATAGCTGGGAGTCCGTTGAATCACACTGTCAAAAAGGAATGGACAAAGTTGGGTTATGGCTACAAGAAAACCTTCTAACTCTGAATGCCACTAAAACAAAAACCATATCCTTCAGAATTTCGAAGCTTTCAGAACCTCTTAACCCACATCGTATTGTAGTCCATAAGTGTAAATAACGAGACACTGCTAAATGTGACTGTCCCGTGTTAGTTCTCTTAAATACCTCGGTGTCATTCTTGATGAACATCTTACTTGGGGGAACCAGATAGATGCGCTCACAAGCAGAGTCAGGAAACTAATGTTCATTTTTAAAAGACTTAGATCGGTGGCTAGCGAAGAGGTAATTAGACTCGTCTACACAAGTCTCTGTCAGTCCATAGTTAATTACTGTATTGCTGCTTGGGGAGGGGCTTGTAAGACTCGCATGCTTACATTGGAACGTGCTCAGAGATCGGTTCTAAAAGTTGCTTACAAGAAATCGTTTTACTATACAACAAATGAATTATACAAGGAATATAGCCATCTTACAATAAGACAGTTATTTATTACCTCCGTCATCTTGAGACATCACAAAATTGCACCAACCAAAGTTATCATTTCTTATCGCCACATCCGGTGGAAACCCCCTATTAGACGCACCCAATTCTTCTGTAGATTTTTTTCTTGGTTAGGGCCCTTCTTATATTCCAAAATAAATAAAATACTGAACTATCCATTGACAAGGCGGGGATGTAAGATAATTCTACGAAAGTGGCTTCTTGAAAAGGACTATACTGAGACTGAGACAATGCTTCAGTATGACAGATAGAACAACAGTAGGATAACCAACCGCACATACATAATACTTATAGCACTAACCATAATAGATAAACACACATTATATACATACATAGATATACCAAAACAAATTTAACACTATAAACGTAATTAGATTACAATTAACTTTACTTTAAATTAACACATGATATTCTTTTAAGTAGATACATCATTTTAAATTTAAATTCACGTGCCGAACACTGCACTACCATGATTAACCTTTTTTGTATTTGATCTCCACAATACAGGGAATCCTAGTGTGGAGGTCAAAGTTAATGCATAACATTGTTAAATAATTATTACTTAAGCTGATTTATATAATTTCCTAATGATTAAGCATACATCAAAATTATAATTATAATATGTAAACTAGCACCTATATTTAAAATTGTTTATGACATATTTTTTGTGGTTCCAATAAAAGTTTATTATTATTATTCACAGATATTTATTTTAAAACTCGTTTATAAAAAATACATTTTTCACTACAAAGTATCTTACAAAAAACAAACATTATAGTAAAAAATATATTTATAAAAACGGTAAACCACCGACCGCGAAGCAAGGCCCAAGCGATCGGTGGCTAGGGTTGCAGAGAGAGGAACCTCCTGACTATGCGTGCCGAGTCCAGGAGTACCGCCTTCTGTATCTGACCCTTGATCCAATTTCCTAGCGAGAGCCTCTTAAGGTATTGGTCGAGGCTCTTCGCTATCAGTCCGTTGACCGACACAACTATCGGAACGATAATTGTATTATTTTATTTATTATTATTATTATTACTCTCTAGGTAAAGGTAATCATGTTACTTTAGCAGAGTTGTTATTGTGAAACATATTGTAATCCTCTTAATATAGATAACTTAACAAATAAAATAGAGATTAACTGATATTATGCAATATGAAACACCATAGAGTAGTCTCATTGCATATTGACTTATAGACCCCCCAGGCCATTTTTAGGGTTTCATACCTCAAAAGGTAAAAAAAGGACCCTTATAAGATCACTTTCTTTTCCGTCTGTCCTTCTGTCCGTCTGTCACCACCGATTTTCTCAAAACCGGGTGGACCTAGCAAGTTAAAATTTATACTAGATACTAAGGTCTATAGTCCCTATTAGGTGTATAAAAATCAAGGTCCTGAGTCAACACGATAAAAAGATATGAGCAAATTTAGATTTTCGTTAAAAATTTACCTTAACTTTCAACTTGTTTTATTTTTCGGAATTTTCACTTTACTTGTGCTGCTTGCTATCTTGCTTTTAACCAAAATTGACAGTTTTAGGTCAACCGGAAGTACCCTATAGGTTTTGGGTCGAAAACCTATATGGTAGTTCCCGTTGACCTAGAATCACGAAATTTGGCAAATAGCTAGGTCTTTAGATTAGATTAGATTAGATTAGATAATACTTTATTGCACACCACGAAACAAATACATATAAAAAAAAACAACTACGTAAATCTATGGATACAATTGGCGGTCTTATCGCTAATTAGCGATCTCTACCAGACAACCTTTGGATTTTTTTCTTTACAACATCAATAAAGAAAAAAATTGCAAACAATAAAAAAAGTTGAAAATGAAAGGGTGTCCCCATACATAAATACATAGTTGACGCCAATTAAGATAGTCCTCTGAGTTGTATGGGCGAGGACAATGGGTAGATACGGAACTCTCAGATTAGATATTTATCTAGATGGATAATTCTTTATTGTTACACCAAATTACAATAACTTATCCTAGAAAACTTAAAAACTAATACGTGATGGTACAATAGGCGGCCTTATCACTTAAAGCGATCTCTTCCAGGCTACCTTTGGATCGAATGGATTGACAAAACGTGAGAGGAGGCGGTGTTACAATAAATACCCTATTTAAGTAGGATAAGAAATAAATAAATAGGTACCTAGACCTAAAATATACATAAATATACTTACATAAATAAATATAAAATACATATATACTTTAAAAAGTATATATATATTTTTTTAGTATAAATTATAGGCTAGCGTTTGACCACTATCTCGCCTGATGGCTTGATATGTATCGAAAGGAAATACAAAGTTTACTCTAAAGAAGCTGCTAAGTATTGTTTGTAGATCTCATTTAAAAAAATAGGTAAGGATTTAGCATGTCTAATGGAAACAGGCAAGCCATTTAAGTAAATGTATAAGGTTTTACAATTGAGACAAGTGGTGCAATCGGTCGGCGAGGCGTTCTGCGTGGAGCTCTAAAGTGAAACCTTTGTAGTAGTTGAGGGGAATCTGTTTGCGAATAAAACTTTATACAGAAATGTGAGATCTAGTTGCGTTCTACGTTTTTCCACAGATGATATTTTAAAATGCTTTAGCCTCTGCATAGGATACATTTTTTTGCAATATTTGCAGCGTAGGCAAGATGCCACAGAAAACGTTTTTGTATCCACTCAATCCTCAGTATGTTGCATAGTGGGGTGTCCACACAACACAACAGTGTGTTTCGGACCCAAGTATTATATAATAATATTTAGGTATGAGGTTTTCTAAAAAGTTTACTGTTTCTTATGACGAATCCTAACATTTTAGATAATGTCTAAATATGGCACAGAAACGTGGTCTCTCACTATTAGGCCTCATAAGATAGAGAGAGCTATGCCTGTAATTTCTCTACGTGATCGAATCAGAAATGAGAGATTTGTAGACAAACCAAAGACGACCTCCGTGACGCAGTGGGTGAATGGCCGACTGAGACGCAGGAGGTTGCGGGTTCAATTCCCAATGTTGGAACAAATGTTTGCATTATCTGCAGATATTTTTAATAATAATAAATAAATAAATATTGCTAGACATTTCACACAGCGCTATCTAGCCCCAAACTAAGCACAGCTTGTACTATGGGAACCAGATAACTGATAGAATACTTTTGGAAATACATACTTATAATATATAGATAAACAACCATACCCGAAACAAATATCTGTAGAACATGCAAACATTTGTTCCACGGCGGGAATTGAACCCGCTACCTCCTGCGTCTCAGCCAGCTATTCGCCCACTGCACCACGGAGGTCGTCAAATTTGTTCCGGATCTTATTGTTTCTCTAAAAATTTTGAATTTGTATTTACAAAAAAAATAACTGTGTAATTATTCTATCCGTTATATGTTTCTCATTGTACAAGGTTGGCTTAGTTTGGAGCTAGATGACGCTGTGTGAAATGTCTAGCATTATTTATTTATTTATTATGACACAGCCTAGAAGATCAGCTAAAGTGATTGTGGGCGAGGCACACAGTTCGAAAAACTGACGGTCGTTGAAGCAGAAAGGTTCTCGATTGGACAATATGCACTGGAAAGCGCAGTGTAGGACGCCCCCTCAGTGGATGAAAAGACAACCTGATAAAAGTTGCTGGGAGCCGTTGGGTACACAATATCGGTCGCTCTGGAAATCTATGGGGAAGCCTATATTCAGCAGTGGACGTCCAGTGGCTAATACGATGATGATGATGCTAAAATTTAGGTTTATATTCCAATAACGGCAAACTCAAAAAGCTACGCTAAATTACCCAGTAACCTGATTGAAATCCATCCATATTCCTCTCAGTTCAATTCCAATCTTTGTTCAGAAGCAATAAAGCGGGGTCGAAGCGGACAGTTAAATAAATTAAAGCACATTAGAATTCCACCCAATCGCAGTTTCCGAGTTGCAGTTATAAAGGAGCTAATCTAATCCTGTTTCCAATAGTCGATTTCGTCGCACGCTCGCTCTTGAACCGGATAGTCAAAGAGATACTGAGGGTTGTCTTTAATTATATAATTTTAAGGTTCTCATAGGGTCCCCAGGCCAGGCTTTTTAGGGCTATTCCTCAACTTGTTACAGAACTCTCTTACTTATCGATTCTGCACTTTATCTCAGACAGAAGATGGTGGATCTTTAAAATAATCTCTTGATTATTCTATTCTTTATGATCATCTCCATCCAAAGGTTGTCTTTGTCAAAAGTTTATAATTATAATACCTGTGTGCATTTAGTGTTTGTTGTATAATTTACTTATCATCATGCTTACGATGAGCTTCCTAAAGGGAGCGTGGAGAGATAGCAAGAGGCCAAATGCGCATTTTTAAATAGAAAATCAATTTAACATCGAATTTCCTGCAACAATAATTGTTTATTATGTATGAAAATTCTTTAACTTGATTGATAAATTCAAAACAAAGTTTAGGGAAATTATTAATTAAATAAATAAATATTGCTGGACATTTCACATAGCGCTATATAGCCTCAAACTAAGCAGAGCTTGAACTATGGGAACCAGATAACTGATAGAATACTTATATCCCACTATCCTACTACTATTATAAACGCGAAAGTTTGTATGGATGTACATATGTCTGGATGTTTGTTACTCTTTCACACAAAAACTAATCAATGGATTTTACTGAAATTTGATATGTATGTATATAGATTATAACCTGGATCAACACATATTCTACTTTTTATTGACAAACCACGCATGCGAAGCCGTGGGCGGAAGTTAGTACTTAATATTTTGTAATTTTTTTTAATAATTCGGCAAAACGTTACATACTAATAGTAATATATAAAGCACTGCAAAATCTTAAGGGTTTGTCTCGGTGATTAAAGACACTCGAGCCTCTACACATTATTTAAATACATAAAACACCCGTCACCTTTACCTAAACATAATTTTATCACACACACACACAACCGACCTACCCTCCTAATTACATCCTTATAATATGTAGAAAACTATTCAGTCAGAATAATTTAATTCATTCAATCATTTTATTTAGGTATGCCAGCTCTTGGCCTAGTAAGCTTTTCTTTCGGTTAAGCTATTAATTTCACTTCAAAACGTCCATTGCACAAATACTCCTACCGAGCTCTGGCATTATTTTTAGTTCGTACTCCGAAGCTGCTCAATCAGAAAAGTGTACCTTCCTCCATTTCCAGAGAATCCGGCAAACGTAACTGATAAATCTAGAGCATGTGTGTTTTATTTTTGTGTGTTTTGCACTGTAGCTACATCTGTCTGGTATCTACTGGGGACTGATGTTTATCTGAACCTACCTACTCGGATTCACGTTTTTTAGTTTCAGTTTACTATCGCATTACGATCTATAGAGAAAGCATCACCTAAGCAGCATCTAGATTAGACAGAAACTTGATTTGGCTAGATGTAATTATGAGAACTGGCCACAATTTTTGTTTCTACGTATACTTATTCTTGTTTTATGTTGTTAATATTTCTCCGTTTTTATATATATGAGAACATATTTATTGACCAGATTTTTGAAAAACTATCGTACATAGTTTTCAGCTTTATAAGTTGCCGCGTTGCTATGAAGTTATTGGTACAAGAGCATGGATTATCTGCAATGAATTTCCGCAATAATCTCAAGGGAGCATTCAATATTCATTTGTTTAAGTAAGCACCAGCATTATGGTGTCAGCAGGCTTATCTTACGTTAAGGATTATTCAGATATAGACGATACTGCATACCGCTGTTTGCGGCATAAATATTCTTAGTTACTTATATCCAGAGGCGGTATATCGATATTCTGTACCCCCATGAAGGATTCTCACGACCGGCCGTCTCGAATCAAGACTTCTTTATTTAAAACTAGCTGTTGCTCGCGACTTCGTATACGTTACATTACTAAATGTGCTGGTAGCCTAGAAATAGAGCTAAACTCGCTGTTGCAACTTGACTTGACACCCTATTTTTATCCCATGGAACCTGATTTATGGGATAAAAAGTAGCCTATATGTTAGTCCAGGCTATAATCTACGTGCATACTAAATTTCATCGAAGTCGGTTCAGCCGTTACGACGTTATTGAGTAACAAACAGACAAATAAATAAACATCCAAACTTTCGCATTTATAATATTAGTGTGAATGACGTTGCATTGTGATAAACTTAAAAAGAAAGTCAAATACATTTTGACATTGTAATTGACAAAAAAACCAAAATAAAAAATTAAATCTTGCTGGACATTTCACACAGCGCTATCTAGCCCTAAACTAAGCAGATCTTGTACAAAGAAATTATAATCTCAGGAATCACTGTCCCTAACAAACTCACCGCCGAAAAGCGGCGAGCGATACCTTGCATTTGTGTGAGTGCCGAAAATGCCTAACATTATTAATACCAAAAGTTAAATAGTCTAAACTCGACTTTATTCCGCAGATTAAAAGTTTCATTTCAAGCATTCGCATTTTGGAGATATGACGTTATGAAATGAAGCAGCTGTTAAGTCGTAAAAATTTATTGCCTTCTTTTGTCCTTTAAAAAACTGTTGACTTTAACGGTATGGCAATAAGGTCGGATTCAAAATGTGCTGTTCGAAGATCGTAAAATTACTCCGTTCGGAACAGAAGTGTGGAGTAGGAACGTACACAATATTTTTTTGTTGAGAAATGAAATTTCGAATCTATTACGTAGGGATAAATCATTTGTTAACCAAATTCAAAAGTCGGATTTTTTAATAATCGGATAGTTTGATAAAATCTTTCATTTTACAGGCTCCTATTCAGTTTAATGTGCCTCGTTGTCTTGTCTATCGTTTATAGGTAATAAAATATTGCGATATTAGACCTGCCCGGTTTCTGATTTGAGTTGAAATTTTGCATGCATATGCGACATGAAGCTGATCTCATGATGCAGTAAGATGGTGCATCATCAGATGCTTAAACTAAACTACACAACAACATCGACTTTAGGTTCATTTGATCTGTCTTAACTAGTATTCGGATCCTAAATGATATCCAGGTCAGGGTTTAATGACGGAGCCAGGCTATGGGACCTCTGTAATAAAATGACATAGTTACATCGAGTGTGGGCTCGTTCGATTAGTGTTAAAGAGTATTCTTTACCTAGATGATATCCAGGGTCTGATGATGGAGCCAGAAGATGGCTATGGGAACTGTGATTAAACGATGCCACCTCATCGAGTTTTTGGGCTCGATTAATTTGTCTTGCCGACTACTCGGGTCCTAGATGAATTCTCTTCTCTACAATAATAAAATCGTAAATCTCCCTTCAATGTATGAGACCGAGGTCAATGATGCAAAAAGGAGGGTCATAACATTTTCATCCTCGCGTACGAAGTTACCGGGCAACCTCTAGTTTTGAATAAAATCGAATTTTGTATTGTATACAATATTGCAGAACCATGTTTAGTACTAGAACTTTAACAGTATAGGCAGAAATCAGCAAAAAGTAAATATTGCAAGAAGTAGGACAAAGATATAGAGTGCTGTAAGCCTAGCTAAGAGTTTCAATTTCTCTTTTGCTGTTAATTGTGTATTTTGTAACAGATAACGAGCAGTTGACATTAGGCTATTGTACTTCAGATAAAGGGGCTTGGTGGCGCTGGTGGTAAAAATGCCTGTATTTTTAGTACCGAAAATTTATCTCGTTGCCCACAATTTAACGGTAGGGTAGGCTACCGCGTGTTTTTTTAATGAATTTGATAAAAATAAAACACGAGATTTGTTTGTTTCATGAAGGTAGTTTTAGAATTGGCCGCATCTGATTAGTATATAATGCTTACTAATAAAATTGTTTTTTAAACTTGTTAAAATGTTTTTAGTATGCGACTCCATTCATTCGAAATTTAATGTAGTCCGGTTCATTGGTCTTCGGTCACGTACAGATAAATGAACGATGCAACGCGAGGGAAAGGGACAGTAGCGTAGCGTAGTCGTGTGTCTGTAGTTACAAATATTTCCGTAAAATATTGTTTTAAAGCATATTATAGACTAATTCAAAATCAAATTCATCAAATTATCAAACTTTAAGGTAATACTCACCGGAAATACGAAATTCCATCTTTTTTTAATGTAGTTAAAGTGTTGTTTTTGCAACTTTTGACGGAGCACTTGGGCATGTTGTCACTTCGACGGCAAGCACGCGACTAAGAGCCGAGAGTGCTTAAGCGGCGTTTAAGCACTCTCCAGCGTGGACATCCTTGACGGGCCGATCGTATATCTAGTATTTTATTGATCGTTGATCTTGTATTACAATGGGAACCAGATAACTGATAGAATACTTAGACTTTTTTTTGTAAATACATACTTATAATATTATATAGAAAAACCCCCCGACCCAGAACAACAGAATCTGTTGGTCATGCAAACATTTGTTTCGCAGCGGGAATCAAACCTCCTGCGTCTCAGTCAACTATTCGCCCACTGCGCCACGGAGGTCGTCAATATACAATAAGTACTAACCATTTTTTAAATTCAATCTAAGTTTAATCTATCGTGCCAGTTGGAACCATTTTTTGGATTCCGTTCCTCAAAAGGAAAACAGGAACCCATAAAGGATCACTTCTTTTTCATCTGCATCTTTGCCATCTGTTTGTTTGTCTGTCTGTTAAGACCCTTTTTATCTACTTGAAATACACAGATTACGGTCCTTTGGAGCTGTAAATAAACCAAGGTTCTAAGTTAACACAATCAAAAATACGGCCATTTATGCAGCCACTAAGCTGATATAAAATCAGACATTCTACGAGACTAGACATTGTCAGCCAAAACGAGCGGTACGATCGAAAGTTGAATTTGATTATCTACTGAATTTCTGGTTTCGCGTTGCTAGCCACTGCGCTGATAAAAAATCACTGTGGATGCTTGGTATCTGTTTCGTATCCCACAGTGATAGTAAATATACCTGAATAGGGCTTTACATTGAATATCTGTGGGAAAGTAGAACGTGAACCTATCGGATGGCGGAAGTCAGCGATTTGCAATATTTTACGTGATCCTCTAACATTGTTACTTGGTCGGCTGTGGTATTCTCTTCTTTAGGGTTTTTTTTAACTCGTGTTTATTTGTTACCTTGCGTAGGTTTTAAGACATTATCACACTGGCAAGTCACGAGCGTTTTCCAGCTAAATTATTTGTGAACGCCGCGAGAGTGGGGAAAGTAAAAAAAGAAACCAAAAAGTTAAAAAGAAAGTTTAAAAAATAAATACGAAAGTTTGACACACGTTAACGCGACAAAATGTAAACTTTTCATGTCAGGTCATTTACAATGGTATAATTTTGTTTGAGTGACAGCCAACGTCATAGGTCTAACGGAAAAGTCTCAATTTTGAGAAGGTACAGCAAACGTCACATGTGCCAAAACTGTCAGAAATTTTCAAAAGTGGCTTAAATGTCAAAATTGATAGGACTAACAGAATTAGATGAATTATAAAATAAGCTGGATATTTAACACAGCGCTATCTAGCTCCAAACTAAGCAAAACGTACCTACTATTGGAATCAGTTAAATAATAGAATACTTGTATACATTATATACACATATATAGGTACCTACCTACATACATTTACAATTGACATTTTGTAATTTTATTATGCCCCTTTTGAAAGTTGAGACTTTTCTGTCACTCTGAAAATGTTATTTGTATTTTTATAAATCAAGAATAACATCTCGTTATTTGTAAGAATAAACCTTTTTGTTTTGGCTTTATGTAGAAAAACTTCTGACTGAGACAAGATGATAAAGGTAAGTACAAAACCGTTCCCAAACGGTTACGAATTGAAAACGTCCAGTGGTTAGATGAATGGGGCGTTCTTGGCAGCCCTTTCTATCGACCCGCGGCGCTAATTAAGAAGTTTTCCTTCGATCGACATAAATTTTATTACATCAAGGCCTGTCCTGAAAACTTCCAACAAAATGAAATTAGTCAAACGGATTCCAAATTTTTAGGTTAAGGGTGTTAATAGACGTCATATTGGCAAATGGACCGCATAATTTATTCTAACAAGTTGACTAGTGTCCGCACCGCAGTAGTCCAACTTAGACATAGATTAATAATTTATTTGCTGCATTAGTTATGAATTAATGAATAAATATGCTTTATTGCACATAACAAAAGAAACAATCATAAATAAATAAAACCGGCCAAATGCGAGTCGGACTCGCGCACGAAGGGTTCCGTACCATTATCTGTAAAAACGGCAAACAAAATTCTTTTGTATGGGAGCCCCACTTAAATATTAATTTTATTCTGTTTTTAGTATTTGTTGTTATAGCGGCAACAGAAACACATCATCTGTGAAAATTTCAACTATCACGGTTCATGAGCTACAGCCTGGTAACAGACGGACAGACAGACAGACAGACAGACGGACAGATAGACAGACAGACGGACAGACAGACAGCGGAGTCTTATTAATAGGGTCCCGTTTTACCCTTTGGGTACAGAACCTAAAAAAGATAGTCACAAGTAAAATCGTTATTGCTAAGAAGCGATTTCTTCCAGACAACCATTGGATGGATAGGATTAAACGTGGAAAGACCACGAATTTGAACTTGTTAACTTCATACTTGCGGTCCATCTGAATTAACCAATGAAGTCCGTCTGCTCACATCCGACTGTTTAAAGAAAGTCTTTCGAACTCGTAATAGCTACGATGCTTTGTGATTAAACATTGTTAAAGTTAGTAATTACAGCGTTTTCTTCCTACTGGGGGTGTCGTTACTCGCAGCCTTCAAACGTCAGACTATTTTGAAATTATTTTTCTTCTGAATGTTTCTGTTCTTCCGTAGTTACGTAGACAACGTAGACATACTTTGACTGCCTCCGTGACGCAGTGGGCGTATAGCCGGCTGAGACGCAGGAGGTAGCGGGTTCGATTCCCGCCGCGGAACAAATGTTTGCATGATCTACAGATATTTGCTCCGTGTCTGGGTGTTTTTCTATATATTTTAAGTATGTATTTACAAAAAAAAAGTATATAAGTATTCTATCAGTTATCTGGTTCCTATAGTACAAGCTCTGCTTAGTTTGTGGCTAGATAGCTCTGTGTGAAATGTCCAGCGACATTTATTTATTTATTTACACTTTTCTAGTGTGTTCGTGCTAGTCCAGCAAAGATTACTTTTCTGAAGAATTGAAAATTTATAAAGCGGTTTAAATGAATGTTTTTACACTTTTGCGGTCGATATATAAAAAGTTTTTAATGACGTGTTTCAAAATATTTTTTCCTTAAAAAGCCAGAGAAAAGATGTCAACAAAAATAAAATATCATAAAAAATCATACTCACTTATTAGGTACAAGCTCTGCTTAGTTTGAGACTAGATAATGCTGTGTGAAAGGTCCAGCAATATTATTATTATTTTATTAATCTTACATTTGTTGCACGCCTCAAAATCTAGCGTTTTTAACCAAGCGTTCTCGTAAGTAAGGTACCTACATATTTCTAAGCACACAGTGCCCTGTATACTTAAGGATACATTATGAAAACAATTTAAACTCTCATCTCATCGATAGAGTACATGCAGCATTCCCCCTGCGCATATTCGAGTAAGGCGCATGGACGTAATAAAATATGGACTTTGTACCAACAACAAACTTCAAAATGTCGAGCCGATTCGCGCGTAAATACGTAACACATGTCCAACACGCGCCGATTGGCACCGTTGATTGCGCGGTGTGATGGAACATTATTTAAGGTATTTTTTGGTTGTTTACGGTGTCGATAGAAGGTACACTTTGTACACCACATTCCTACAAGCTGGCGCTTATCGTTGAAAGAGATTTCTTTCAGACAAACTTTGGATGGTCTGTAATTTACAATACTCAGTCGACCCTCGTATCAGTGTTACATAAGTCATAAGCATTTAATGGTAAGGATGTTTTCATGATTTTTAAAATCATCACAAAAAATTCAAGCCTAGACGGGACTTGAACCCGCAACCTTCCTCTTGATACGACGACGGACTTCCAACTGTGCTATCAGGCAATTCACGTCGGGGTCGAAATTAGTGAGATGATTCAAATTACGACTAAAATCGCGACATCTCTTGTCAATGTTCTAAACTGCGACGTTTGGCATTGAGCAGGTCAATAAAAACTGTATAAGTTTTCCTGTAGATGGAGCAACTTCGCTTTAGTCGTAATTTGAATCATCTCACTAATTTCATCCATGATGTAAATTGCCTGGTAGCACAGTTGGAAGTGCGTCCTCGTATCAAAAGAAAGGTTGCAGGTTCAAGTTCCGTCTAGGCTTGAAATTTTTGTGATGATTAAACCTTGGATTTTTCCGTATGTGTTCGGATAACACTATAAAATAAAAATGCATGTTTTCATGTCATATACGAGTACATTTTATATCTTTTCGGATAAATTATTTAGAAAATCAGTTTAAAATAACGTTCCAATATGATCTACAAAATTTCATTGAATATCTTTTCAATAGGGCGTCGGGCTTTTTTTACGTCCCTGGTAGGGGGTATATTATTGCAATATGTTGTTCATCCTATAACTCCACAAAGCGTTTCGCTCTCGTATATAAACGTTGATCTCTGCACATTTATTATTCAGCTGCTCATTTGTAATATCCGGCCCACAGATTATACAACATTTTGACTTGCTACTAGAGTATAATGCGAGGTGATTGATAGAGTGGCTCTAGGAAGTTGTTCATTTATCATCGTCATATTTTGCTGTTTCGTTGAAAAATACGTGCCAAACTGCAAAATTTTGCAATAAATAGGGGTAAAGTCTGCTCACACTAAGTCTGCATACCTGTACAAGTTGCTTCAAAAAAATGTAGGTACTCTCACGTTCTTTTTAATCCAGGCCATCCAAATGTTGCCTGGAAGAGATCGATTTAACACTCTACCACCGCGTCTTTAAGTTTTCTAGGTTATGTTGTTGTAATTTGGTGTCACAATAAAGAGTTATCTATCTATCTATGTTGACCTGAAGGGGCTTATAATCCTAACTTACACGAACAATGTTTTATGACTTTTCGAATTTTCCAATTTTTCATTCAAGAACGAAACTGATCATCTTTCTTGATTTTGAAGAACGTATCCCTGTTATCCATCACAATAATCTGTATTTATCTCAATCCAATATAGAAGTTGTAAATCCACCGTTCCATTCAAACCGCATTGCAAGGCAAGGGATAAATGCGTAATTTCGCGCCGCCCGCTCTAGCAAATACAAATGTTCTGTTTTGTTTGCCAGTACCACCTGTCTCTATCAGACTACTCCAACTAGTTGGGATATATGGTTTTTTTCTTTACTTTTTCATACTAGTAGGGATGGATGAGATTCTTAAACCACCTATCTCTACCGCGTAGTGATGTGGTGAAATTTGCCCAGATATTGTTCGGAACATTTTTACATGCTAGTGTGAAATTACGCTAGTGAAAGCATGCCAACCATCTTTATCAACCGCCATATGAGTTGGCTGGTAAACACATTGATAAATTTCAAGTGAAATAAAAATAAGTTTTTTATTGAAAATTTACTTTTTAAAACAAGCTTTTATAAAATTCATAATCGGAATTGCAAGCAGATTCAAATGAGCCCAAACATTAGCAGCCAACTATAATCCATTCAGAAGTTCCGTTGTATAGCATCCGTCTCCGTCATGAGACCACCTCCATGGTACCATATTATTCCATTGTCACTGAAGTTACTTAAGTATTCCAAATTTCAGCTCAATCAGTTGAGGGGAACAGGTTTAAAATTCAGTTGCAAGACAAACATACATACATTGCAAGTTAATAAAAAGCTTGTAAAAAATGAATGTTGCTGTCACGGGACGTCCGGCAGATGTGAAACATACATTGATGGTTACAGAAAGAACTTATCATTAAAGAAAACCGTTTATAATCATCTTATCTTACCATCTACAACCTAGGGATCTTCATGTCACGAGTGAATATGTTTCTTATAGGCAAGCGTGTACTATCGTAGACTGCATCATCGCTTACCATCAGGCGAGATAGTGGTCAAACGCTAGCCTATAATTTATAAAAAAAAAAAATCTTCTATAAAAATCAATTGCTGTTCGTTTTCTCTTGTTAAAACTCAAAAACGGCTTGACTGATTGAAAAAATACGTTTTTGAAAAATAACCTCGAAATTTAAATAACTAGTCATAATTCCGCAACGGAAAGGGTTATACGAGTTGTGTTGTCGTCGTGTGGATATTGAGAAAAAAAAATAAGTTGTTAAAGTGAAAAGTTGTGCCAGCGTTTTCACGGAAAAATAAATACGGTAGTGTATCGATATCCACGCGGATGTTGTTTATAAAGACAGATACTGGAATTTACCTAAAGGACATCATCTTTTTTGGTTCAAATATGAAAGTGCCGGCCAATAAAAAAATATGCTGTATTCCGTTAGAACTTGTCCCCCTGAGTATTTATTATTATGACACCAAAGCTGTAGGGTCATTGTCCTTGGTTTTATTGGAGTTCAAAAATTCAACATCTTCATACATTTTCAGTGAATTTAATAAACAAAAACAAATGATTTGTTCTACCATATTTTTATTTTGAATATCGTTTAGTAAGATATGTTCTTGACCTATTTTGGACATGTTGATGTTGTTTTGTGTTTTTGAGGATTATAAATAAAATATATACAGGGGTTATTTTGTTTAATTAAATACTATAAAATCATCGTCGTCTGGTACAACAATAATGTTCTCCAATCCATAAGCTGGAGGGGTTATTGCTGGCAAATGTCGTGCATGGTTCACGTACCATATAATGCACTTAATATGGGAGCAGCATCCAATCAACAAGGTATAGTAGACAAATCATTTGTTTTTGTTAGTTAAATTCACTGAAAATGTATGAAGATGTAGAATTTTTGAACTCCAATAAAACCAAGGACAATGACCCTACAGCTTTGATGTCATAATAATAAATACTCAGGGGGACAAGTTCTAAGGGAATACAGCATATTTTTTTATTGGCCGGCACTTTCATATTTGGACCAAAAATGTATGAAATCCCGATGATGTCCTTTGGCCTTCACAGCTTGTATGTTTCCAGAAACAACTTTACAATACTTTAAATAGCCCCATAGTTTACTTAAGCATGTACTAACATACCTATAGTTAAGTAAACGTAAGTAGATGAAAGCATGGAGTTCACTCGAGTCGACGCGCTGCGTTGTCGCGGGCGCTCGTCTGCACTCGGCTTTATGATTAAGGGACGTTCTTTACGGACACACGGATTAAAAAGATCTAAAATATTAAGATTTTTAAAACCATCTCAAAAAATTTCAAGCTTGACCGGACTTGAACTCGCAACTTTCCTCTTGATCGGCCACACACGATTTTCCATAAGTGTGAGATAACAATATAAAAATGAAATAGTATCTAAAATATTGTGATTAATAGGCTGTTACCTAAATGAGACATGGTCAGGTCAACTTCTAGATCCAGTGGTGTAATAACTTTGACGTCTATGCCTGCCTGTGATAATTAAAATGAAAACCAACCTTGCTCTTTCCTGATTTTATCCGCACTTTGCGCGGAGGAGGGTAAAATTGACGTTTTGAAATGATCGTTGTAATTTTAATAAATTAATATTGAATTTGAATTCGTGTGACAGGCCGTGGCATTGTAGGTAGCTCCCGCAGTACGTTTTTTAGTTTGAAAGCGGACTTTTGCGAGGGGGTTTCTAATATTTGGCATGTTTCTTGAAAATGATGCAAAAAGTTAAAAAAACTTGTTATTTGACTTATATTTGTATAGCCATAGGTTGTGTTTTCTATATTTTCCTGATTTTTAGTATAGAGAAATAAATAAAGATAACATTACTTGCAGTTGTTATTTCATAGGGAGTTTTGAGTAACGCTGTTTTGATTCCCTCTAGGGGTAATATACGCACAAAAATAAAAGGGGTGAATTAGATGAACATAATAAATAAATTTGTGAAATGTTTACCACAGAAATGTGAAATTTATTTTGTCATATAAAACAAACACTTAATTAAACTCATGTTGTGCTATTGCATAATGCTTGCCCTCTAACCACAGATACTGTATTGGTGGCGTCTCGACATATCTCTTGTGTCTCTTTCTAACCCAACACCCATAGCCATTTCCGAAAGAGATATATAATCGGCCTTTATTTTTAGATGTCAATTGTAAGAGTAGGCAGTAAGTTTTATATCGAATTGATCACATAAACTTAGACGATTTTATTTACAATTTGATAATATAACTAGTAGTTTTTTTTCGAGATGTCTTTTTTTATGTTCTGATAAACCGTCACTTGAATATCGTCGGTATACGAGGCATGCCTTTTAAGTTCTGTCGTTTCCATATTTTCCGGCAATTTTGAATTTGGAACTGTTCTATATTCGAATGTGTTTACATTTTGAATCTCAAAACAGTTGAAAGTATTAGGATTAATGCTATTGTTTAGTCACAGTTTCGATTTGAATCTGTCAGGTCACGTACGAAAATGAATCTTTCTAAGGAAAATGTTCGTGCAATAATTTTCTACAACTTTAGAAGAGGCCTGACACGGCTTCAGTGTTTAGAAGAGCTAACATCTGTGTTCAGTGATGTAGCCCCATGTCTGCGGACTGTCGAACGCTGGTATTTAGAATTCCAGCGTGGACATACTAGTGTTAGTGACAGATTTCGCGAAGGACGCCCAAAATCCGCCTTCACTGAAGATAACATCATTGCTGTGAGACAACTAATTCTCGAAGATCGTCATGTGACGTATCGAGAGATAGAGGCTCTATTAGGCATCTCAGGGACAACCATTCAGAAGATCTTGCATGAAGCGCTTGGTGTGAGAAAGCTAGTTTGCCGTTGGATACCGCATCTGCTTTCCGACGATCACAAGGCGGCCCGCGTCAGATGGTGTAAGAAAACTCTGCAAAGGTTCAACCGAGGGGAGTCAAATCACGTCTACGACATCATAAGTGGTGACGAATCTTGGATCTATGCCTACGATCCTGATTCCAAACAACAATCTACAATCTGGGTCTTTCAAGACGAGCCAAAGCCGACTAAAGTTGTTCGTTCTCGAAGCACTTCAAAGAAGATGGTGGCCACGTTCGTTGGAAAAACCGGCCATGTTGCGACTATTGCACTTGAAGATCGTAGAACGGTTAACGCAGAGTGGTATACTACAGTTTGTTTACCACAAGTCATCGCCGAACTTCGAAAATCTAACTCAAAGCGACGCATCATCCTGCACCACGACAACGCAAGCTCACACAGCGCTCGTCAAACGATTGAGTATTTGAAGCAGGAAAAAGTAGAAATTCTTGACCATCCTCCATACAGTCCTGACCTAAGCCCTAACGATTTCTTTACATTTCCTAAAATTAAGAAAAGTCTTCGTGGTCAAAGGTTCCAGTCCGGTGAAGAAGCAGTCGACGCTTTCAAGTCAGCCATTTTGAACACCCCCACTTTAGAGTGGAATAAATGTTATAATAACTGGTTTGAGCGAATGGAAAAGTGTATTAAGCTACGCGGTGAATACTTTGAAAAACAATAAAAAGTACTATAAGGTTCTAGTTGTGTTTTTTTCTTCAAACGACAAAACTTAAAAGGCATGCCTCGTATTACCAAACACCCTGTATAAGTAGCTGGTCTGCGAACTTCTTTGGCCTTGGACTGAAGTGCCTGGACGCGGACTTTTGTCACATATTATGCTACGGAAATTCACACCTGTAACCGCATAAAAAATGATTGTTGGACCCGCATATAATGCTGCTCTATATTTCCGATTGTATGTAGTTTCTCCAGATAGTCGGCAGTCAACTACGACACTCATGGAAAGTTCCGTGTACTCCAAGCCGTTGCGACGTATTTCTCGGTCCGAGCTGTTCAGCATCTCGAGCCCTTCGCAGACAGCCACTTCTTTTGTTTGCAGTGAACGAAAGCTTTTCGAGCGATTTATTGCGGAAGTTTGGGGAAATGCAGTTTTACGATTTTCGCTCGGAAAATAGAATAAAATTAAAACTTTTGTCGGAAAATTTACTAGATTTATCCAGTTGATAACGTAATTGAGTGTACGATTACAAATAAACAATATTTATTTACTTGATACCTTCTAATATCTAAGTCTTGAAGTAACTAGAATTGTAGAAGGTATATTCAGCTATTTCTATTATTTTGTAAAAAAAAATTCAACTTTTTTAAATATCTCAAAGTATTTTAGAAAATTATTTATAACATTTTTTGACGTTTCAAAGTGATCCTTGTGATTTTAATGAATAAAAATATTAGAATTTGAAAAATTTGAAGTTGAAATGTTTAACTAGGCACTTAAACTTAAATTAACTAAATCATACACGAGCACCCCAGCCAGGTAAAAATTGGCACGGTAAAATTGGAGAGTCGCCAATTTTTTTAAATAAACCGTCATCTTTCGCGACAAGATTCGTATGATATTAAATTTTACCTGAGAGTGATATATGAAGCGCGGGGAGTATTGGGGGAGCAGCAATTTCCTCTACGGAAGTGACGTCGAGCAACATGGCATCGTCGCCTCACTCTTGTCTTGGATATAAATATCGTGTAATGGTTTGCTGTTTTTGCAACCACCATATTTTCGTTGATGGGCTTTTGAGGACGCCTGACTTGAAAAATGATCTATATAGGTCTTACATCATATATAGACTGGACATACTTATCAAATCCTATATACTTAGCTTAGGTGTTTACAATGATACTCCCATCAAAACTCCAACTAGGTGATAAAAATAAAAATAGCGAGATCAGAAGGAAAACCCAAATAGTTGATGCTACAGAACTTGCGTGCAAGCTCAAGTGGAGATGGGCTGGCCATTTAGCATGAACTGCCGATGGAAGATGGAGTGAAAAAATACTGCATTGGTGCCCTCGAGGTGCAACCCGCCCCCGAGGAAGACCGAGGCGAAGATGGCGCGACGACATCGTGGGAGTAGTGGGTGCGACATGGACCCGATTAGCCCAACAAAGAGGGGATTGGAAACGGTTGGAGGAGGCTTTTGCCCACAAATGGGCAAACCCATAAACATAATATAGTAAAAAAAATCTCTATGCATATAACATATAATATAAATAAACATATTAATATTTTTTTGGGAAATAAAAAGTCTTAATAATAATAATTATTATTATTACTACATATAATCTGCGCCTATGGGTTTACTTTTACTACCTTTGGGATGGTTCGGCCAAATACCAGCTCGCTACCTTAGACTCGATAAAACGTAGGGCTTTTAGGCTTATAGGCGAGCAATATATGGCGGAGACTGAGACCCAAAGTCTCGAACACCGCCGTAAAATTGCAAGCCTATCGATCTTTTATAGAATATATTTTCGGGAATGTGTCCAGGAACTATAAGATCTGATCCCACCATCTCCCTTCCATCAAAGGACAAGCAGGCGCACGGCTCAATACCATCCGCACCTAGTCCATATACCACCCATTCGCACACACCGTTTTGGTTCTACGTTCTTGATGCATACAGCTAAGGTATGGAACACTTTGGAATACAATCCGGGCCTCTTTAAGGTAAGAGTGAATAGGTTTCTTCTAGATCTTCGTGCTTCATATTAGACCACATCATCACTTTCCATCAGGTGAGATTGCGGTCAAACGAAGTTCTATCCAATTTAAAAAAAAGAAAAAAAAACTACGTTGTTCTAACAAACACATAATATGAAAAACTGTTTACCCAAACCATCGATCTCCATAATCTAATTCAGATTCTATTTATAAACCAGGAAAATGTGTAGCGATACACCCACACATTACTCCAGTCTTAAGCGTGTAAGCATGAGGTCACATCTTTTTGTCATTAGGATTACAAAGGCCGATGGCATTGTGTGAGAGACTTGACACACAATTAATGTATCGCGAATTCGCAAAGTAATAATGAAGCATGACTTTTACGATGGGCAGGGATGCGGGGATATAGGGAAAAGGTTTCGTTTGGGTTGGACAGTGTAATTATAGTGATATTGAGTTTCTTTTTCGGCGTTCTTCCGTTTGTACGCCCTAAATTTTAGATAGCGGTTCATAATTTGACAAGTCTTATCTGACTTTTGTAGAGTTAATTAGTTAGATAACATGCTATAATCCAACAATGAAAGCCATTCCGTGACTAGCCTGACCACACAAACAAAAGAAAACACAAGGCAAATCTAATTTACTGTGTTGGCTGTTGGGTTTCTGAACTGATTCTTGCTGTGCAAGTTATTTAATATTCCGTGAGTTCTCTTCTCCTTGTCACTTCAATCTTAGTAGTTCACTGGCTTTACAAGTTCCTTGCGACGTCGTTCGCACTGCCTCCACTCCGAGGCAACGCGACGCGGTGTGCAACTTAAATCCTTGCCAAATTCCTTATAATATTCAGACACTCGCCGATGTCCCAAGATTTATTTACATTTTATTTTTCACAATTTGCATGCAAGTTGAAATTGTTTCGCCTGGGGAAGAATAAAGCAGCAGTTTTGTCGAACGTTTCTGTAAAACTTTTGTAAAGAAAAAAGCATTTTCGCGATTTATTTGCTCTACCACTTGGCTCGTGAAAACTAGTGAAAACTGAAAAGTTTGTTGAAGCAAACCAAGTCTTTCATATGATGGTTTCAGTCTAATAATGTGATTATGACGCTAGGAATTGGAGCGGCGAGTGCGGCCTACAATTTGCACGATATGAATTACTTAGCGGCGTACGCAAAGGGATCACTGGCTCAGTGATGTTGATTGAAACAATGCCCACATAGCTGCATTTCTGGTTATGAAGTGATGAATAAAGTGGTATTTTCTGTTATAACATACACAATACTATAAATACTAATGTGAGTTTATTTGTTTGTTATGCTTTGACGTCGTAACGGTTGAACTGATTGATGAAATTTGGTAGGTATACAGTGTGTTTTTAGGGTTCCGTACCTCAAAAGGTAAAAAAAGGAATCCTGTCCGTCTGTCCCTGTGTCACCACTGATTTTCTCAGGAACGGGTGGATCTAGCAAGTTGAAATTTATACTAGTTACTGAGGTCTATAGTCCCTATTAGATGTATAAAAATCAAGATCCTGAGTTAACACGATAATAAGATATGGCAAATTTAGATTTTCGCGAAAACTTGCAAGTACCAAAATTTACCTTAATTATCAACTTTTTTATTTTTCGGAATTTTCCCTTTACTTGTGCTGGACCTGGCTTTTAACCAAAATTAACAATTCTAGGTCAACCGAAAGTACGCTATAGGTTTTGGGTCGAAAACCTATATAGTAGTTCCCGTTGACCTAGAATCACGAAATTTGGCAAAAAGTAAGGTCTTACAGCACAAATAAAGAAAATGTCCAAAAATAAAATTAAAATTAAAGGGTGTCCCCATACATACCTAGTTGACGCCAATTAAGATAGTCCTCTGAGTTGTATAGGTGCTCATACAATTTATTATTGATAATGGTACGGAACCCTTCGTGCGCGAGTCCGACTCGCACTTGGCAGGTTTTTTTAACTGGGACAGTATGGGCGAAATCTGAATACATACATTTTATTACAATTATTTAGAAGTGCGAAGCCGCGGATGGAAGCTAGTTCACAAATAAGCAAACTAAAAGAGAAGTCTTATTTTATTAAAATATTTTTACTGAAGCAAGTGAAAATTTCAAATAGGTGCTAAAAATCTGAGTGAGAGTTGCTGGCACAACAGCGAGATGCAATATCGCAAGGAAAAAACATTTTACTGAAAATGTTACGAAACGAAAACTTTGAAAAGTTGAACTCCAATTTAGGTTCTTTCAAACTTTTAACTTCAGGCGCCTTACAATGTTGCCCGTTAGGGGAAATAGGGTATGGAGATTAGGAGGAAATATCTAAGGCGTTTGATTATATCGGTTTGTATGCTATCATATAATTATTTATAACACATTTGCTCGTAAAGGGTCTCTTATTTCACCAATTTCAATATCGTAATGTATGTCATTGCGTACTTGTGCGTTATTGTAATATAAAACACACGAGTTTCTTTTTAATAAGGTAAAACGTACGGTTTATCAAGATGCTCCGTCTAAAACGAACGGTACATTTTTAAATCTTAGCAAAGAGTTTTTATGTAAGAAAAGTGGTCAACATTTTATGAATAAAATTAACTTACTTTATTTCCTCGCAAATACGAGTATGTTATAAAACGTCGTATGACATACGTGCGCTTTAATAATTACAGGCTCTGCTTTCTTGTAGCAATATCGCCTCGGCTGTAATTTTCAACTTACCGCACTTATATCATAATGTACTATTACAAGACTATAAAATACAGAAGAAAGAGTTGAATCATCTAAAGACCGTTGCAAACGATCTTATAGTATTTTAGAAAATAAAAACAAAAAAAAAAAAGAACTATAGGGCTATAAATACAAATCGTATGTTTATTTATGCAATAACTTAGCACTTACGTACAACTGTTTTTTAAGTTCTGGCAAAATAAATTATTCTTATTCTTATTCTTAAATATAAATAGTATTAATAATAGTATAAATCTTTTTATTCATAAAATATCTTCTACATTTTTCATTTATTGAAGTGAAAACTTCTTTAGTCGCGTTGTGAATTTTTTGAGATGGGAAACAACCATTGATCTCGCGACAGTGTTACCGTTACCGACACCTCTGTATATAAAGTGAAAACTTCTTTAGGCGCGTTGTGCATTTTTTCAGATAGGTAAAAACCATTGAACTCGCGACACTGTTACTGTTACCGACACCTCTGTGTATAAAATCTAATATTTTTAGTCTATTTTATAAGTATTATAAGTATTAGTATCAAAATTTTATCATATTTTTTACTATACATAAGAATATTTGTGTAAATGTATCCTACAAAGTACACCGCACTCCATATTGTAAATTTCGCTCCATCCAAAGGTTGCCTGGAAGAGATCGCTTTGAGCGACAAGGCCGCCCATTGTATTGCCTTATTTATTCCGCCTTATTTTTGTATTATATCTGTTTGTGTGGTAATTCAATAAAAAGTTATCTATCTATCTATAAAAAGGTATCTCGTAATTGTTCAAGTTTCCACTTTTGTCGGAGTGCCACTTTTTTTTTCATAGATGTTTGGGTAATTCGGGTAGCCCTAGTGGTGATCATCTATGGACTTCCGCTTGACACTATTTTTTGGGGCATCCTGTATTATACTTAGTAAAACAGGTGGATAACTTACCCTACAAATCAGACACAAATTACCTTGCCCCAAACAATGCAAGTATCTACAAACGAGCCACGAATTCTACGATAATAAAGCCTTCAGGGAGTTCTAAATAAGGAAGGAAATCCCAATTTTTGCAGTAAAGTTTGTATGGTTTCCGGCGGAGATCATTAAAGGTTTTATAAAGCCGGGTAAGCCACAAAGCCTCGCCTAAAATGGTTTTAATTAAGTTTAAAAAGCAATTTTTCGATTTATGGATTTAGAAATATTTATCTCATTAAAGCTTTGTTTGAACTGTGTCTATCAGCTAAAAGGCTGACTTTTCTTTAAATTACCTCATGCCTTATAATATATTAAAAACCTTTGGACCCTCAGAACGAATTAACTAACTAATATAATTAAATAAATAAATAAATATTACTGGATATTTCACACAGCGCTATCTAGCCCCAAACTAAGCAGAGCTTGTACTATGGGAACCAGATAACTGGTATAATACTCGTATACTTTTTTTTGTATATATAAGGTCTAGGGAGGCTATTGCAACTAAAAAATATATGATCTATAATTTCAACTGATGTACCATCGTCTCTAGGAATCATGGAGTTAAAACAATTAATTTAGTAAGTTCCAAATATATCAATGAATACTCTTGATATGACACTAAGTCACAAAAGCATTACGTGAAGCGACAATTATCATATTTTTCCCACAGTAACCAAAATAGTTGCAATAACCCCTTACCGAGGTAAATGCAACTAATAGTTCTAGGTATGATTTACCATCCGAATTTAGAGTTCAAAGTTTGCTTACTTATCATTTAAAATACCAATTTTCTTGTAATGGACTTTATACCATCGTAGGAAGGCTTAACTTACCGGAAACTTTCCGAAAATATATTGTGGGGATAATGCAACTTTTTTCATAGACGATAGTGGTGGGACATATTACAAAACGGTGCGTTTATCGATAAACGGGTAATATTATCTCATCTTACTTCCTAGGCAGGTACTGCGAAGTCGAAGCTTTATTAACTATATAATGTAGGTGGTTAAGAAAAACAAGGTAAATTTTCATTAATTTATTATTTTTAGCCTCTGAAATCTTATTATTTATATCACAATAAAAACTTTAAAAGGAACTATCTAAACTTAAAGTCAGTCTTAGTCTTCTATTCTATTAGGGAACAACTTCAAAGTTATGCTGACAAAAACTAAAACTACATTTAATTTTTATTAAATTCTAAACTTTTTTTGGATAATTTAGTCGTAATTTTAGGTTAGTCTTTTGATGTTAATGTTTACTTGTAAACATCAACATTAAAAGTGTCCAACTTCGAAAAAAATTTGTTTAAACAATGTTCTTTAAGTTTAACTGGCAACTTATTTTTACGAACCAGATATGTCTTTTTTTACATTACATTTAAATATTGTCTAGGCCAAAAACTTTTCGACGTAAATCGTTGTCCTTTTATTGCATATTATAATCGCCGAAATTGAAATCGAATATAATTTGCCCACGTCGAGCAATCTTTGGCTCAGGTAACACTAAAAGTACGTCGTCTAAATGATTAATAACGCAAATATCGTCTACGGTAGGATGGGTAAACGTAGCCTTCTCAGATTTGGAATTTTTCACCTTTCTCACGAATTTGACCGTAGGACACTTTAAATCATTTAGTGACAATACTTTGCCTACGAAATGCTTTACGCTCTTTTTGGTAGAGAATCGGGCTATAACCCAGTCATCTTCTTTTATAGTTACTTTGTCGTCAATGCTAAAAGCAATGTCATGCAAACCGAACGGAATTTCCGGTTCGATATTTTCTTTTTCTTCTTGTTCGTTAAAGCATTCAGCTTCAGATCCTATCTCTTCTTGTTCGCGTAAGCATTCAGCTATATAATAATCATGTAGTGTTTCATAATCTGAGTGGTCCGTGTCATATAATTCAAAAGTACAGTTTGAAGATAATGAGGTGGATTCGCTATATAATCGTTTCTTTCTTTTATTTATTAATGCATGTCTTCGGGTAGTCTTTTGTCTTTTGGAACTCTGCTTCTTAGTTGGTTTTTGCACTTTACTTGTTTTAGATAAAACCTTTTTCGTTTTTTTATTTGCTTCCTTTTCGTTATAAACTTTTTGTTTGTCAGATAATTCATCGTTTGAAATAGTTGATATAGAGCTCGATTCACTATCATATCGTTCTTGTTTTCGCTTTACAGATGCACGCCTGTGGGTATTTTTTTCTTTTAAATTTTGTCTTATTGTCGATTTTGTTACTTTACGCTGTTTCAATATTTCACTTTTCTGTTTTTTCTCTATTTCCTTTTGGTTTTTTTCTTGCATCTCTTTTTTCATTCGCTCTATTGTAGCTTTATATGTTAACACTTCTGCACCCTTAGTATTAACGCGTTTCTTAGTTTTCTTGGGTATAACATTTCGTGCAATGGACTGCAAAACTAATTGTTCAAATGATATGTTTGTCTCATCCTGCTTGGAATGGAACTCTTCATGGGTGCTACACATTCCTCTAGGTACGATAATTTCATTTGACAATATTTTTACAGAAGGTGCCCAATTAGTTGCAGTTTTGTTTGGCAAGGGTAGTTTGTAAGCTCCAGGTTGGTTTGTTGACCGATGTATAATAGCCGTCTTCTTGTTATTTGTTGTATCAGTAGTTGATTCATTCAATATTTTTGTCAGTTCAATAGGTTTGTTTGTATTTTTGTTTGGTTTATTGCTTGAGTTGATTTTATTAATAACCAAGGTCAAAAGACTTGGTACTACTTTGTTAGATGTTTCGAGATCAAACTTGGCAGGCTCTTCTTCGTTAAAACTTTCAATGAAGGAATTATGAATAGTAGCATTAAATTGTTCCGGAAATTGAAAAAGTTCTTGACATGTTCTATCGCGGTTAAGGAATCTGGATCCATTTTGAGGAGATTCATCGTCAAGGCAATTTTCAGTGTAGGAGCTATTGGCATTGGTCTGTTGTTCAATATATTGCTTCCATTTTAGCCATGACAAGGAATCAAATTTTCCCTCTTGGATTGCGCGTCTATTGACGGGGAATATTCCTGTTTTTCTGAAACCGTTTTCTAATATGACGGGATTTAAGGAATTCCAAATCTCAGTAATAATCCGTGCAAATTCTGCTTTTGGCAGTTTCATTCCAACGTGCAAACGCTGCCACTTGACCAGTGCATCTTCCCATTTGTCTTTCATTGGTTTCATTGTGCTACAATCCAGAGGTTGTAGCACGTGTGATGAATGTGGGGGCAATTTTATAATGGTGATCTCTTTAGATGCCGCTAGTTCTACCACACTCAAATCGACATGGGTAGAATGCCCGTCGTAAATCAGTAACACGGGTCTTTTGTCACCGATTGCGGGTATAAATACATCTTTTAAATATTTTTCAAAGATGGTCGTCTCCATCCATCCTTTTTGGCTTACTGCATAGGCAGTTTTTACTTCATTATTTTGATACATCCACTCATTCCAGAGATATTTTCCCTGAAATATTACCAATGGTGGAATCTTTATACCACTAGCACTGGTGGCAAGCAAAACGGTTGTATTTTCGCGTCCAGGGCCGCTAGTGGTTCTAGTGGATTGGTACCCAGTAAGTCCAACTATTTTACTTTTAGATGGATCAGAGCAAAAACTCGTTTCGTCCAAATTGAAAATTTGATCGGGTTTATCCCTAAGCCTTAGTTCTTGCGTAACCTTTTCAAGAATGTCAAAATACTCATAAACGATAAAAGGGTTGCAGGCCCTTTTTCTTGCTATTTCAACAGACTGTGGTTTTTTATATGAGAGTTTATGTCGTTTACGGAAAGCTTGAAACCATTCTTTTCCTGGAACATCATTTTTAAATGGAGTTACAATACCATTTCGCCGAATATATTCGGAAATCATATCTATGATTTCTTTTTTTGTTAGTGGATATCCACATTTCTCAAGAATGTGAATATAAGATGCAATTTTTCTCTCCATTTCTATTGAAAACACTGCAGGCCTTCCAGCTCTAGGCATTTTAGCTCCTCGGGTTCCATATAGTCGTGCGATAATAGTAGACCTTGGGATCCCATATTTCTCAGCAGCAGTGTAGCTATTAATTTTTTTACTACGCACGGCTTCAACAGCATCAATAAGCTGTGTTTGAGTATATTGCTTCTCTTTTTTTCGTTTATAGTTCCGCACCATCTAAACAAAGTCACACCATTTAATTAAAAAGTTATATCTACCCAGGACCAAAGTAAGAAACTATGTAAGGGAACAATCAGTTCATGTATTTACAATAAGCTATCGGGGCGCTTGCCTTACGCGCGTAGGCAATGCAAGATTCAAACTTCATAAGTAAAGCAATTTTTTTTTAATTTAATAAAAGCGAGGGCTTCAGATGCTTCTTTTAGTTACTCAGTAGTAGGTACACTTAGAAATAGCTGAATCAAATAAGTAACGTCCCCGAAGCAAGAAATATAAACACTCTTATCATACACAGACACTGTTATATAAAATAATTTAGGAACTACCAGGACTATCATATCGTAGTCCTGTAAATATCCAGGCTCTGAGTTTTACCCATAATTCTTATAAATATTTGCCGACAATACTAAAAATGCTATACTAAAACATCGACAAGAACCCATCACTAGATATAATCAATTTCATACAAATTTGATGTAGTAATTACAACTAACCTAAAAGTTACAATAGCCACTCTTCAAGATTTCGAGGGGCTAATGTATCCGTGGCCATATTTCACGATTAATGCAGTGTTTCTTTCAAATAAATAATGAAAAAGGACTTACCGTATTCTAATTCTACTCTCCACTAAAAACACAGCCATAAAATGAGGTTTTCAATATATTTTTAACACAAACTTCGTCTTCGGTCTTTTCGTAAATATCACCATAAAAATGGCGGATATTAAATGTCTCTGTAGATAAAACAGTTCGCACGATATCAGATCCATCTATTATTTTCTATGAGAAGTCTTTGTTCTACTGTCATTTCATAGATGTCACTATTCTAAGAAAAAAATACAAAAGAAGTTATTTCAATCAGTTGCATTTTCCCGGTAGTTACAATAGCCTCCCTAGACCTTATACAAATATTATAAATTCGAAAGTAACTCTGTCTCTCTGTTTGTTAAGTTTTTACGATGAAACAGTTGGAACAATTTTGTTGAAATTTGGTATTTACATAGATGACCTGGATTGAGTCACGGAAGCTTGTTATCCATACAAATAATATAAATTCAAAAGTACTTCTAGTCTCTCCGTCTGTTTGATACGTTTTCACGGCTGGGGCCGCGGGCGAAAGCTCTCATAAATAACTAGCGGTCCGTCCCGGCTTCGCACGGGTGGACATTTATTTTTAAACATCTTTTAGGGCAAAATTTTTTACACATTGGGGTACATTATTGAAGTCGTATTTTTTCTATTAATTAATATAGCTTATGTTACTCAGGGATAATGTATCATTATAATGGTACTCATAAAAGAATTTTTGAAATCGGACCAGTAGTTCTTGAGTTTATTCGTTACTAACCTACAAAAATACAAATCATTCTTCGTTATAATATTAGTATAGAAGTAAGCTTATCTAAAAGTTCACTAAACAAAATTAATTAAATAAGATAAAATAAGGACATACCTAATTTAAGATTATGTTTTGAAGTAAATTTCTTTTTATTTTCACAGAACAAAATTAATAAACACACAAGTGAACGATCAATTAAAAAAATGTCGAACACAGGTAAACAACGAGAAAAAGAAAGTCAATAAAAACCAAAGCAATAGTAGTTCACTGCGACAAGTTGTTAAGTTACACTCTTAAACTACCTCGAACAGTGTTCAAAGGGAAAAAGAACACTGGTTGGAAAGCTGTTGTTAGTAGGAGGGTCTTTTTCTTTTTGCAGAACACACTTCTGATGTCGTTTTACTGTCTAAAGTTTAATCAATTTGATTTTGAGTTTACAAGCTGAAAAGAAGCTTTTTACGAGCGAAAAACTGAAACGGAAGATAACAAAAAGAACGTGTATGTATCGTCGAGTCATTTATTTCAACCCAACATCTTTTCATTCTAAAACAAGTATTTAGGATAAATTTTTTGTTAGTTCTAATTTAAAAACATGTAAACAATTTATCGATCAACCTCTTGTTTTGTATTTTCTGTTCTTATCTTTCTAATAGGTATATAAAAATCTCTGTCTCGTGTTTGTGGTCGCACTCCTCCGAAACGGGTCGATCGATTTTTTTGTATGTTTGGTAGGTATGAGAATAGGTTGTAAATTATTTTTCACCCTCCTACCCTCACCCCCCATTTTTAATCGTGTTTTTGGTAGTTTTGTATGAACAATATCCATATAGTTTAGAATAGAATAGAATAGAATAGAATACTCTGTATTGCACACCAACAAAATTAAAAATACAATAAAAATACACAAAAATTAAGGTAAGTACAATGGGCGGTCTAATCGCTAAAAGCGATCTCTACCAGACAACCTTTGGATGGACAGGACAAAACAGCATGTTCATAAACCTACATAAACTACCTATACTTACTAATAAACTAAATATATATACTTATAAATATAACAATATATACTTATATATAAACTACAATAAAGGAGATAAACATAACGATAAACTAGCAGTGTGTAGACAAAGAAAGGAAATGGTTGTATACATTAGCTTTAAAGATAGGAAGAGATTTAGATGATCTAATAGAGAAAGGTAAAGCGTTCCACATCTGCACAGCTTGAACTGTAATGGAGTCACCATAAAATTGAGAACTGTGGAAAGGGGTTTGGAGACTTAGAGCTTCAGATGAGCGTAGGTTTCGATCATGCGCCTGATGCAAGAACACAAAACGCTCCTTTAGATAGGATGGTGAAGAAGGATTGAAAATAATGTAAAAAAGAAGAGAATATGTGTATTCCGGCGAAGACGGATAGGGAGCCACTTGAGTTTAGCGCGAAATTCTGAAACATGGTCATATTTGCGCAAGCCAAAACGAACCGAATACAAAGATTTCGAAGGCGTTAAGTTTAACCGTCGTTTATTGACGTGAAGTCATTTACATGAAGTGTCGCGTCACTTTGACATTTCATTCTGCATTTGTTATGTATCTCAACGAAGTGCGTGAAAATTTTTTCACGATTTATTACTTTTGATTTATACTTACGTTCGATTTCTTTAATAATTTATATGTCAGCTAGTATTATATAATTATTACCTATTTTCATCTATAAAGGCTGTTTGATAATATACGCACAACAATTAAAGGGGTTATTTTCATGAGCATATTCAATAAAATTGTGAAATGTTTACCATAGAAATGTGAAATTTATTTTGGCATGTAAAAACAAACACTTTATTAAACTTATGTTGTGCTATTGCATAATGGCTGCCATCTAACCACAGACACTGTATTGATGACGTCTCGAGATATCTCTTGTTGTCCCTTTCTAACCCAAAACCCGCAGCCATTTCCGAAAGAGATATCAAATCGGCCTTTATTTTTGGATGTCTATTGCAAGAGTAGGTAGTAAGTTTTTTATCGAATTAATCACCTAAACTTAGTGGATTTTCTTTAAAATTTGATACTATAACTAGTAGTTTTTCTTCGAGAAGTCTTTTTTTAAGTTTTGAGAAATCGTCCCTTGAATTTCGTCAGTATATTACCAAACATCCTGTATAAGGTGCGTGACCTACGATGCAATACTTTGTTATAGGCGATGCTAATCACTTAATATCAGGTGGGCCATGAGCTTGTTCCATTTCCAGGACTAGAAAAAACTATGTCTAAAATAAAGATGTTCATGTTCCATTTCCAGTGTGACGCTTTTGTTTTAGGTACTTACGAGTATTAGCTTATAACTTTAGTTAGAGTTTGTGGTTGGTGGCGCAGTGCCAACGGATTTTGAGACTCATGCAAGCTAAACTAATATGACGTGAAATTAATCTAATATCTATATAACTAGTGGTTCGCCCCGAACTGAGATCTCGCGAATCTCCCAAAATGAATATTATTAGGGCGGCTTGCACAACGATGCTTACACGTATTTAGTGGCTAAATATGATTTAAGGAGTTGTCAAATCATACAAATACTTCAAATTTAAACATGTTTAGTCGCTAAATACGTTTAGTGATCTTTGTGCATACCGGCTTTAATCTTTGACTAATAAATTGGTGCCACGAAATGCATAACCAGCCTACTTGACCTACAGTTTCATTCAAATTAGATGTAATAGAATAGAATAGAATAGAATATATTTTATTTGACACACACAAAGAAACACAGAACAGATCATAAACAAAATAGTAGATAGACAGGAAAAATACGGTAGAATGAGATATTATAACATGGGTAGAACACAAGTACCTACCCAACCAGTAGGAGGTAACGGAGGTTTTTGTAAATTGGTTATATTTTTTTGGGGTACAAATGGCAGTTATTCTGGATTTCAAACTTTTGCCTATATTTGTGTACACGAATACCTACCAAATTTCAGTATTGTGGGGTCACTGGTGTACCCTGTGAATTTTGTCAAAGTTTTGTTCTTATCATGGCTAGGGGGCGTCCATTAATTACGTGAAACGTGTTTGACGATTTTTTGACCCCTCCTCCCCCCCTGGTGAGATGTCGCGAGATTTGTTTCGACCCCCTCCCACCTCCCTTTATCTCACGCGAGATTTTTCAAAATTTATATTCATAGGGTAAATGCGTTGGACTTATTTAAAAAAACACAATTGGCTTCATTATTTCGAGTTATCTAGATTTACAGTGATAAAATAAAAATAAAATATTACGTGATATTAGCCGAGACCCTCCTTCTCCCCCACGTGAGATTGGGCGAGATTCGGCTAGCCCCCCCCCCCCTGAATACCTCATGTAATAAAATAGACGACCCCTAATAACTCAAAAACTCCAAAAATTAAGCTAAAAAAAACAGGGTTCAAATGTACTAATGAAGACCTTTCATTTGACGTCCCACTTGACCTAATAATCTCATTTTCTTTTTTTTTACCCCTCTTGAACCCCAGTATCTCAACAACCCCCAATATATTTAGCTCATTGAGTTACAACAAAATTGTGCCTCACTACTTATTTACCAAATTTCATGATAATCGGATAAACGCTACGAAAGTTATCCTCGGACAAACAAACATACATACATACATACATACAACGCCGATTTGCCCAAGTTGATTTGGAGATCTGGCTTCGCTCGATCAATAAATAGATTAACAGCTAAGGTAGGTAAAGATTTTCTTAAGTATAAGACGGCTAAACTCTTTATTGTTACAATTCTTTAACCTAGAAAACATAGATTAATAGATACACGGTAGTACAATGGGCGGCCTTATCTCTCTTTAAAGCGATCTCTTCTCTTCCTATGGATGGACTGGATCGAAAATTTGAGTTTTAAATATTCCGCATTGGTATGGCTACAATTAATACAATAATAAATATTTCTATAATAAATAAATAAATAAATAGTTCCCCAATTCCTAAAGAGTCCCATGGCCTGGGCTATCTAGTGTTTAAGCTATAAAGATTTAAAAAATCTCTAATTAAATTCAAACTTAATTAGTTATTTTGGATTATATATTTTTTTAAGGATAGATAACTAAAATACCTTATTTTTATATGATGACCATTGGTTGCACAAACGGCCGCAAGAATTCTTTCGTTGAAGGTTTTCAAGAGCAGCACTTTGGTTACGTCAAACATTGTTACGAGGCATGCCTTTTAAGTTCTGTCGTTTCCATATTTTCCGGCAATTTTGAATTTGGAACTGTTCTATATTCGAATGTGTTTACATTTTGAATCTCAAAACAGTTGAAAGTATTAGGATTAATGCTATTGTTTAGTCACAGTTTCGATTTGAATCTGTCAGGTCACGTACGAAAATGAATCTTTCTAAGGAAAATGTTCGTGCAATAATTTTCTACAACTTTAGAAGAGGCCTGAAACGGCTTCAGTGTTTAGAAGAGCTAACATCTGTGTTCAGTGATGTAGCCCCATGTCTGCGGACTGTCGAACGCTGGTATTTAGAATTCCAGCGTGGACATACTAGTGTTAGTGACAGATTTCGCGAAGGACGCCCAAAATCCGCCTTCACTGAAGATAACATCATTGCTGTGAGACAACTAATTCTCGAAGATCGTCATGTGACGTATCGAGAGATAGAGGCTCTATTAGGCATCTCAGGGACAACCATTCAGAAGATCTTGCATGAAGCGCTTGGTGTGAGAAAGCTAGTTTGCCGTTGGATACCGCATCTGCTTTCCGACGATCACAAGGCGGCCCGCGTCAGATGGTGTAAGAAAACTCTGCAAAGGTTCAACCGAGGGGAGTCAAATCACGTCTACGATATCATAAGTGGTGACGAATCTTGGATCTATGCCTACGATCCTGATACCAAACAACAATCTACAATCTGGGTCTTTCAAGACGAGCCAAAGCCGACTAAAGTTGTTCGTTCTCGAAGCACTTCAAAGAAGATGGTGGCCACGTTCGTTGGAAAAACCGGCCATGTTGCGACTATTGCACTTGAAGATCGTAGAACGGTTAACGCGGAGTGGTATACTACAGTTTGTTTACCACAAGTCATCGCCGAACTTCGAAAATCTAACTCAAAGCGACGCATCATCCTGCACCACGACAACGCAAGCTCACACAGCGCTCGTCAAACGATTGAGTATTTGAAGCAGGAAAAAGTAGAAATTCTTGACCATCCTCCATACAGTCCTGACCTAAGCCCTAACGATTTCTTTACATTTCCTAAAATTAAGAAAAGTCTTCGTGGTCAAAGGTTCCAGTCCGGTGAAGAAGCAGTCGACGCTTTCAAGACAGCCATTTTGAACACCCCACTTTAGAGTGGAATAAATGTTATAATAACTGGTTTGAGCGAATGGAAAAGTGTTTTAAGCTACGTTGTGAATACTTTGAAAAACAATAAAAAGTACTATAAGGTTCTAGATGTGTTTTTTTCTTCAAACGACAAAACTTAAAAGGCATGCCTCGTATGAGCATCTTTGAGATTGTGAAAACCTGAATTGGTCTAGATTTAATTACGGGATTTTTGAAAACGGAATTTTTGATCACTGGGCTTACTCTACTGCTCTTATAAAATAAATAGGCCTATCAGAAATAATTGAGTAAACTTCCCTCATCTATCATTCATTTAATAAAAGTCAGTTGAAATTGTCTTCGAGAAAATCGAATGATAAATTATTCGCGAAACTAATTGGCTACTGGGTTCGAAGTTTGTCTTTTCGAATCGAACTTAACAAAATAATTTATAGGGTGGTACAGTGGTACGCAATAAAAACGACCTCAGAAATACTTATTTTATGGATCTTATTACTTAGACTTACCTAAGTGGGCCGTAACTTAACTGTCATAAATCATGTTTCACTTAGCTTGGTGGTTGCTGTTTGTGCTACTTTATATAAACCATTAAACTGTGGGGTTCCTGGCTTCTAAAAATAACTTGTGAGTTTCATTATATGTATTAATAAATAACTTTACCTAAAAGTTGTCACACTTAAAATAAGTTGGCCTTACCACAAAAAAATGAAACAATATTGAGCGCGTGTTTAAAAAATTCTTATACAAAATGTTGTTAGGATTATTTTAAACACGCATTAAACAGTTGTGTAACTTTTTTTTATGTAACAAGAAATGAGTTTAGGTGGAAAAAACTATGTCTGACCTTATGTATCTCGAGGTATTTTTAGAGACCAGCAAATTAAAAGAAAAATGAAATCATAAAAATCACTCTCATGTCCATCTGTCAACGTCCCTCATGTCTGACAAAACGTTTTTCTCTAAAACTATGACACTTATATAAAATAAACTAACAAAGCTATAAGTTCGAAGTTTCCAACTGCTTCATCAATTACCTTTGTGGATAGAAACTAAAATAAATCTAAAACTCTGAAGTAAAAACGTAACATTTAAGACAAATTGAATTCTCTTAGCTCACACAATACTCCTCTAATGGAGAATGGAGCCAAAACGAACTGAGAAAATCAGAAAAGCCTTGGAAATTGCAGTGGAAAGATAGCTTCAGCTACTTTTCAGTGAGACTCATAAAGTACTTGCAGTTCCCGGCTTTTATTGTGGCAAGATTGTTTGGTAAGTGCTGTTTTGTATATTGTCATCGCTAGGTAATATGCCTACTTACCTATTGCAATGCATCATACCTATATCATCGCTCAAATATAGTATGATAAAAAAACTTTATTTAGATTAACCGTTATTGGTTTTGGTCAGAGTATAGAAGTCCAAGATTTTTAAATTAAATATAAATACTCAGATTAAAATTTAGATGCCTGTTAATGCCACGTTTGACGTAACTGAGAGGTAAAGCTCCCTTCATCCATCGTAATGGCCGCCATAGACGTTCAAGTAATTTGATCAAACTGGCTGGTGAAAACAGTTTGATCAAATTGGCATGATCTTTCAAGCTTGAAGCGGTGTCAGTTCAGTATCGAAGCGGGCGAAGAGTTGCTGTGCTTCTTTAAAAATGTCCACAAACGATGCCTTTGCAATAGTTGGTTTATTCTTTGCTTTGAAGGCCCTCAAAAGGACAAAAAATCGTACTGTATGGTGTAAAAAGTGACTCGTGAAAAGAGGAACACTTCCACAGCAACAACTGAGCGCTCGCAACACACACACTCAATTTTTTAATCAAACAGTTTGATCAAATAAAAATACTTAAATTCATATTTCTTCAAGCCATTGAACTTGAACATTGAACTCATTACGTTTGATCAAATTTTGCCACAGACATTCATGCCAATTTGATCAAACTGTTTGAACCAGCGTGTTTGATCAAATTACTTGAACATCTATGGCAGCCATAACGCATCAGAAACAAAAAATAGTGAACGAAAAAGTTGACTAAACTTAGAATTATAAGGATTAAAGTTTGGGATACAGCAGCCGAGCAATGTAAAATTTCACTCAAAACAAATCATCTTATCTTGAGACAGTTTCGATGCTAATCATTCTCTAATACATTTTCGTTCACAACTCTGAGATTTGTCCAAAACCTTTAGGCGCAGCTGTTCAAATTTTCCTATAAATAATTCATCAGACCTAGCAATATCATTTAACAAATCTATCTAGACTATTTGGTAGGTACAGAGACAGTGAGCTAAATTCATCAGAAGGTAGTTCCCGTGAATAGGTTAGTAATATTTGCCTAGGAATACTAAAGTGATACTAACATTGATTTAGGAAATAGCACAGAGATGTAGGCACTTACACATATGGCTACGTACTTCAATACGTTCCTAGAAATAGGTATTAAGATGGTGGTATTATGGTGGCATGTTACAAAATATACATAGATAAACAGGGTACTTTGAAATTATGTATTAACCCGAAATACAGTCAATGCGATGATGACTGTTTCACGACGTTTTTTCATTGAAGAATTGATGTTTCCAACAAAACTTACATAACACGATAACTTGAGCACTGTTAAACCCTAGATTTATCTCGGTAGTTAGATACAAAGTATCCAGCAATAAAATTAATTAAACTAAAACCTTGGTCACTTTGGTTATACTTCTGCGAGCTCGACGCTTCTAGCTACCGAGAATTTGAATCAGCAAAGGAATCCGTTTTCCACGGGCTATGAAAGGCTTTACAAAGCGATTCCATTTTTAGGGGTTTTTTCAATATCGTTTGTCGGCACAGCCGTTGGGCCGATACAATGGATCATAAAAGCTTAGTGGCAGCTAACGGCGCCCTCGCGGCCACCGTCACAACAATTGCGTCGTTTTTCATTTACAGGCCATTAAAGCCGTGGCTACTGCTTTTACCCCACTCATAAACATACAATATAGAGTAACAACTTAGCGCGGAGATTACGGAAAAATTAATGAAAGTGAGAAAGTGTTGTGTTTATATACCAGCCACAAGAAAACAAATATTGCATTTATTTGTTGTACATTTGTAGAACTGTTTCATCGTAACAAAATTATTCGTGTAAAATTCGGGTACATAAACTAAGAATTCTAATAAAGCTATCACCACCCCAATCCGCTCTGTAAGCCGTGAAGAAGCGTCACACATCCCCCTATCTTAACTTGTGTATTTATAATAATAGTATGATTTGCACATATTCGAGGACTTATTCTCGTTTTCCATCCCCCGAGCCACGCATCCGAGTGACGCGCCAGAACGGTTCCTTTGAGCAAATCTGATTCCAATTTGGAACTGGACGCAGAAATCGTTTTCATCGTTGAAATATGAATTTAATGCTAGCAGTGTACACATGAATAAAGCCTTTACAGGCAGTAGTGAAACTACAATGGTCAAGGTTCATTATATTTGTGTCAAATTTACTACTATCTGCGTTGTTGGCTGCATACTAGGTCCAAAGATTTATTCAAAGCAGTCCACGATACTGGTTGATCGAGCGAAGCGAGATCTCCAAATCAACTTAGGCAAATCGTATGTTGTATGTATGTATATTTGTTTGTCGGAGAATAACTTTCGAAGCGTTTATCCGATCATCCTGAAATTTGGTATATAGGTAGGGAATGATGGAATTATTTTGGTGTGACTCAATGAGCTAAAAATTTTGGGGGGTTGTTGAGATATTGGGGTTCAAGAGGGGTAAAAAAAAATGAAAATGAGACTGTTTTTACTTTTAGTAAAGTTTCTGTAGTTTTTGAGTTATTAGCCATAATAAAAACTAAACTTTGACAAATATCACAGAGTACACCAGTGACCCCATAGTGCTGTAATTTGGTATGCGTGTAGCTTATGTATCACAAATATAGGCAAAAAGTCTGAAATCTAGAATAACTGCAATTTGTACCCCAAAAAAGATTAACCAATTGACATGAACTCCCGTTACCTGTAATTTGAATGCAACTGTAGGTCAAGTAGTTGTTTATTTTTCGTGGCACTTTTTTGATATTCAAAGATTACGAATAAATTTTTTTTTTGTTTTAATGGTAGACTCGCGAGATCTCAGTTCGGGGCAAACTAGTTTAAGGAACGTCAGCCAGCACTCCTGCGGGGCCCCAGTTACATACCTTGGATTTCAGTATTTTTGCAATGTCTGTCTCTACAGGAGACCAGGGTCAGTAGCAAAGTTACATTAGCTTCGAATCGATTCGATTTCTACATAGGTTTGTTGTCGATATATCACGTGATATTTCCATAACATGTGTCAAATCCCATACATTTTCGGACTTATCGACTAGCGTCAAGTTACATTCGATTAGCATCGAATGTAACTTGGCTAAGCCCTCAGTAGGCGTCAGTAGGATATAATATTGTTAACTTACATACAATTACATACATAGGTATAGCTTACATATACCTCTATTGTGACAAAAAAGGCACTCCGGGAGTGCCGACATATGTGAAAACTACATAAATACAGAGGTGTCGGTAATGGTAACAGTGTCGCGAGTTTAAAGATTTTTTCCCATCTCAAAAAATTCCCAACGTGCCTAAAGAAGTTTTCCCTTCAATAACGTTTCTGTCACTACTGGCCTATAAACTTTTCTGTGGTACAAGGCAGCCGCCTTGCCTCTATCTGAAAATGCCAAATGGAAACTATTTGTCACAACGGTTTAGGTAGGTAGGTGCTACCTACGTAATGGATTGACCCTTGGGCCTTGGTGCCGTATCTTTTTAGATGAATTGCCTCTCATTTCGATTCAGCGTGGTCGCTATCAATACGTCAATTTGTGAGATACAGGTTCTTTCGAAATATGAAAACAATACCTGCTCGAGACAGTAATTGGGGAAAGCATTTTCATCTTTTCATGAAGAGAAAAGGGACTCTATGAATCGATGTTTCTTGCGTAAAACATTTATAAGATACCGTTACACGAAAGGTATATCAATCAGCCAGCCGAAACTTTATTTTAGCTATAATATGCACAAGATTAACAATCAAGATCTGGGCCACGTTCGATTAACTATTGGAAAGTAATAAGGTATTGCTCAAAGGCAAAGCAAGTTACCTGAGCAACTTCGTTTTATGTAATTAATGTGTTGAAAAGTTTGTGGCATTAGCCCATTAGCCCACTTATAACTTTAACTTTGCAAATGAGAACTCGAAACAGAATATAATCATGTTTGGGTTGTTACTAAAACAATGAATTAAAAGCCATTAAAAAGGTTTTCCTTAACAAACGCCATTTATCTATCGTGATAGAAAAAATAATGACTCATCAAAATCATACTTTACTGATATCCTAAATGTGAATTTAAGTTTGTTTGTTTGTTAAGCTTTCACATCGTAACGGCTGAACCGGCTGAAATTTGGTATTTAGATTATTTCTAAATAGTTGATATGATGAGTATTGAGTATGATAGTTTATTTCCCTTGAAATTTCCTTCGAACACGAGTAAGCTGTGTTCGTCATTTTTAGGGTTCCGTACCACAAAAGGTAAAAAAGGAACCCTTATAAGATTCCTCTTGTTCGTCTGTCCGTGTCACCACAGATTTTCTCAGAAACGAGTGGACCTTGCAAGTTTAAATTTATACCAGATACTGAGATCTGTAGTTCCTATTAAATTATAAAAATTAAGGTCCTGATTCAACACGATAAAAAGACATGGGCAAATTTAAATTTTCGCAAAACTTGTAAGGACCAAAATTTACCTTAATTTTGAACTTTTTTATTTTTCGGAATGTTCCCTTTGCTTGTACTTGTGTCTTGCTTTTAACCAAAACTGACAATTCTAGGTCAACCGGAAGTACCGGTTTTGGGTCGAAAATCTATATGGTAGTTCCCGTTGACCTAGAATCACAAACTTTGGCAAAAAGCAAGGTGCACAAATAAAGGAAAAATTCCAAAAAAATTAAAAAACTTGAATTTTAAAGGGTGTCCCCATACATACGTACTTAACGCTAATTAAGACAGTTCTCTCTCTGAGTTGTATGGGCGCTCCTACAATTTAGCGGACTAGCTTAATCGGCACCAACCTCAAAAGAGGTAAATAAACCAAATTGTGCTATTGAATAAAATAAATATTTAAGTGGGGCTCCCATAAAACAGACATGATTTTTTTGCCGTTTTTATAGATAATGGTACGAAACCCTTCGTGCTCGAGTCCGACTCGCACTTGGCCGGTTTTATTTGCACCAAACCCAGCATTCCGAACCCTAGGTAACCGTAGGTCGGGATAGGTTTAACCATAATTGAAGAGACACTTAGGTGCGTCGCTCTCGTTACTACCTCAAAACAACTTTATAATCTTCGAAAGATGTTGCATTCCAAGTACAACAATAATCTTGTAATTCATCATTACCGGGGCGAAAACAATAAAAAAGATTAATTAAAACCAAATAACTGCCCAAGTTAACAATAGCTGGACTTGACATTAACAATAAATACCATTGTTAAGCAATTATTTTAATGGTCTTAAGTTTTCAAGAGTATGGGATAATAGAATCGAGTGCGCAATATCTATTCACGCGATGCAGAGTTAGGAAATTATGTATTGTATATTCGTGTATAGAGTTTAGACATGCTTGCAACACGCAGACTTCACCGAAGGCTGTGTTTAGTTTCATGTGAAACTAAACATAGAATTTACGAAATTGTCCTTCTCTAAGCAAATCTTAGACACAATGATTCGCCCCGAATTGAGATCTCGCGAGTCTCCCAAAAATCAATCAAAATATTATTCATAATCTTTGACTAGTATAATAATATATAATAATATTACATATAATACATATAATAGTGAGACTATTACATATAATAGTGCCACGAAATTATTAACCAAATTACTTAACCTAAAGTTTCATTCAAATTACAGGTAACGGGAGTTCATGTAATTGGTTACTTTTTTTAGGGGTAAGAAATTGCAGTAATTTTGGATTTCCGACTTTTGCCTATATTTGTGTCACTAAAGCTACACGAGTAACAAGTTTCAGCACTGGGTACCCTGTGAATTTTATAAAAGTTCATTTTTTATAATGGCTAATAGCTCAAAAACTACAAGGATTAAAATAAAAATAAAAACAGGGTCGAAATTTACTAATGAAGACCTTTCATTAGACGTCCCATTTGACCGAATAGTCTCATTTTGATTTTTTTTAATCCCTCTTGAATTGAAATCACACCAGGATCGTGGCAATACCACCAACCTACATAGGTATATATCAAATTTTACGATGATCAGATCAACGCTTCGAAAGAGTTATCCTCGGACAAACAAACATACGTAGGTACAAGGCGACTTGCCCAAGTTGATTTGGAGATATCGCTTCGCTCTACGTATTTGTACGTATTTCTACGTATTTGATCGAGCGAAGCGAGATCTCCAAATTCTCCAAATCAACTTGGTCAAGTCGCCTTGTACATATGTATGTATAAATGTTTGATGTTGATAACTTTCGAAGCGTTGATCCGATCATCGTGAAATTTGATATGTAGGTAGGTTGTATTGGCACCATCCTGGTGTGATTTAATGAGCAACAAATTTTGAGCGGGTTGTTGAGATATTCGGGTTCAAGGGGATAAAAAAAAATCAAAATGAGACTATTAGGTCAAATGGGATGTCCAATGAAAGGTCTTCATTTGAATTTATAAAAACAAAAGAAGTCGTAGGTCCGTTCAAAAGGGTACGTTTATACACGTTTAAACCAAAACCATAAACAAATATTAAAAGAAATCTGTTCACAATTTAAAATATATAACCTTTTCAATGTACCGAAATACCTATTATAAAGAGAAAGCTTGGGAGTTTGTAGGTTTGTTTTTAGGGGTTAATCTTAGAAAATACTGAACCGATACTGAAAATTCTTTAACTGATAGAAAGCTTCACTATCCTGGGATTTTTATGTTACCTGTTGATTTGATTTCATTCATTAATATCCTTTGATAAATTACATCTGCTTGGACAAGTCAGATCAAACAATTAATATATGTCACATAATTGCATAATCAACAGATACATACCTACAATTAGTACAATTTATAAAAAGAAAAGAGTGAACCAGTTCTAAATGATAACAGTTTATGTTAAGGTCTGCAAGATCTGTGTGGTCTGCAGATAGAACGCGTGAGCGAGGCTAGGAACCTAGGCATGGTCATCGATAGTCGTCTTCGTTTCGAAAAGCACGTCGTATCATTGGTCAAAAACTGTTTTTTTAGATTAAAAGTACTATATCAGATACGAAATCTTATACGGGAGGATGTCCGTATTATGCTAACAGAGAGTCTAGTACTGTCCAAGCTGAACTATGGAGACATTGTTTTTGGTCCTTGCTTACTGGCCTCTACTAAACGCCTTATTCAACGTGTCCAAAATGCGTGCTGTCGTTTCTGTTTCACTGTCCCTCCTCGCACACACGTGACTCCCTACATTAATAAAGCTGGCCTCCTTAACATGACGTCTCGTCGTAAGCTTCATTTGGCTTCGCTCGTTCACGAGCTCATAAGGTATAAACACCCAGAGTACCTTTACGAAAAACTTGATTGGTCCTCTTCTCAGAATCCGTATCCCACTAGAGCATCATCTTATCTTCTTATAACCAAACTCCATAAAACTACTGCCTTCAGGGGTAGTTTCCGCTACCAAGCTACCAAGTGCTGGAATAATATACCACCACCTTTGCGTCAACATATTTCTAAACATACGTTTAAACGCAAACTTAAAATACATCTGCTGTCTATGCAAATGGCCTGCTAGCGGAAACCCCACTTCACATACCTTCACTAACAACTATTACACTATACCTACATATAAATACCCACATTGCCTAAATTTATAATGACTACGACTTACCAACATACATACTTATAAATTCAATGTCCCTATATTTCAAATTCTTTAGTTTATATAATTTTGTTTGTTTGTTTTTTTTTTTTTTTTAATATAGTCAGATTATCTAAAAAAAAAAAGGAAAAAAAGGGTTGTCTGGAAGAAATCGCTTCTAAGCGATAAGACCACCCATTGTACTTGTTGCTTTGTGAATTTTTATATTTTTTGTTTGTTTCTTGTGTGGTGTACAATAAAGTATTTTCATTCATTCATTCATTCATTATCCGGTACTGAATTTAGGAACCGGCGGAAGACCAGCGCGCTGCGTACTCGTATTTACTAGTGCGTGGCGCATAATGCTGAGCCGGATCCTAGTTTGCGGACGCTCATAACTTGGACGTACCTACTACCTATTTATAGTCTATATTTTTATTTCAATTTTTTTGTATGTTATACTTATTGTCGTGTTATTTTTGTAACTGTGTATGTCTTTGTTTTGTTATGTCTGCAAATAAATGTATTTTCTTTCTTCTTTCTTTTCTTCTTTCAAGAGCATCGTCAAATTGTAAATATTATTAATTAAGTAATAATGAGATAAAAATAATAATATATTTAATATTTATATATGTGAGGTAATCACTACAATTCATCAGTTTAAATATTGTTGGAGCAAGCATAAGGCCCACCTGAGGTTAAGTGGTAACCATCGCCTATAACAAAGTATTGCCTCACAGGTCACGCACCTTAGAAACGTGCCCTACGATGCACTGCCCTGCGTCCATCAACTCGAGACATACAGGTGTAAAGCCTCATGCGCCTGTAATTTCACTGGCAACCATACCCACAACCAAAACACAGCAATGCTGCTTGGCGGCAGAAATAGGTATGGTGGTAGTACTTCCCCGGACGAGCCCTTTTACAAAGAACTCTACTACTCTTGGTGTGAGTGCTTTAAGCTTAATATTAATAAAAGCTAGCACATTATTCTATAGAAATCTTTTGAGAGACACCTTTGTGCTAGTTAGATTTATTTCAACGCATGTCATCCGCTCACGTGCACGTCTTTGATAGGGCAATTTGACGCCTCCATACGAACCTGAAAGACGACTAATGAATCCAATTCCAGAGATACGCTCGAAAATACAAATTGAAAAGGAAAATAAACAAGCTAGGTATATTAAAACAAAATATCTCGCTCCCTCAAAATTAATCTTATTTATTACAAAATAACAATTCGTAGAATCTCTTTTGAATTATTATTAAATCGGTTTATGCTCAATAAATAATTTGCTTTAAATGTAGGGCTTTGTATATTTTAGGTATTTAAATTATGAGTTTCGAAGTAAAATATAGCGACATTTATATCTACATAGATAATATTTCACAAAGGGTAGCATATTAAGCATAACCTTTTCAAAGATTAGCAGATTTTCATGATATTGTCAAAGGGATGATGTTATTCCATTTTAGTTGTATTTGCGTAGGATTGCGTGGGCGAGTACGACATTTGTTTATAAAGTAGTAATCTGCTTGTTTTATTATGTTTACAACTAGTAGAGATTTACTGAGTACTTACTGTTTTCCATCAACAGTGGCTTAGACCCACTGCCATGGATAACTTGTTCTCTATTTGTGATGCGATCATTCGATCACAAGATATTTAATATTAATTTAATTAATTAATTTGAGAGACTGGCGGGATCTGGCTCTAGACTGTGACAAGTGGAAGGAAGAGGCCTTTTCCCAGCAGTGGGACAGTACGTGGTAGTAAAAACAAACAAATTAATTTATTATAAAATTTTAAAATTTAGATAACGGGGCGATCTTTTGGCAGAATTTAAACTAAATTTATGTTTGACACCACTGAATTGACAATGTCACTCTGCGTCTAAGAGTCGGAAAAGGAGGGCATATAACTTATTCATAAATTTAGTTTAGTTTCTGACAACAGCCTCTAATATTTATTTAACAAACTTTGTGCTATAATTTAATTGCAGGAAATATCAACCTATGTGACATTAATTACTGATTAAAACGGGTATTTATCGCGTATGTACCTTATTTATTTGCGGTACATACGCAAAAAAAAAACCGTTTTAATTAGTAATTACCTACGATCGCGAAAGTTTGAAAAATACTACGCGACATTGTTTTTTATTTCGTAACATCGCATTACCCGGTCACTATAAAAAAGCTGAATACAACATAATTTATATGATATACTAGCTGACCCCGCAAACGTTGTTCTGCCATATAAATTATCATAGAAATCAAATGCAGAATAAAATGTCAAAGTGACACAACACTTCATGTAAATGATTTTACGTCAATGAACGACGGTTAAATTATATGGATATTGTTAATACAAAAATACTAACGTCGCAATTAAAAAATGGGGGGTAAGGGTAGGAGGGTGAAAAATACTTTACGACCTATTCTCATACCGACCGAATATACAGAAAAAAGAGTGTGTGTACTTATGTACACGCGTTAGAAGTTATACTTCTTTGGCGTATAGAAAAAAATAACTAAAATGCAGTAGTGATTAACGATAAATATTAAAATTAATCAAAAAGATTTTATTTAAATAAATTATTAGTATCACCGTCGTATATGAAATTGATTTAATAAAAACACCAAAATAATATTTATTTATTCACAATGTTTAATTGTACCCTTACGAAACACGTGTTCTACATATAAAAATACTAGAATATACAACTTGAACATAGTTAACAATTTTCATACCACCTAGAACTAACTTCATGCTGTTAAATTTAGGTGTCGGTGTGCGTGCGCATCGTAAAAATTCACTCTCATCATTTTTCTCCATCGCGCCAAAAGAAGTATAACTTCAAAAAAATTCATTAAAATCGGTTGACCCGTTTCGGAGGAGTGCGACCACAAACACCGTGACACGAGATTTTTATATATTAGAAGATTAATTTATATATTTACTTGTTTCTTATTTCGTTCTATCTGGTTTGTAAGGTAATAAAGAATTTAAAATTAAAATATTATATATGTTCCGCGTAATCGGTTTATAAATGAAGTCATTGAAGCGGGTAGACTGTGGAGATACCTAGGTAATATGTACTTATATAATATGCGAACCTGCGAATGAATGGCGTAATCAACCACGAAGTAAGGTGAATACGTAATTGGTGAGCTTTCAACGAGCGGGCACCGTTGACCCATTTGTTCGGAGCCCAATCACGACTAGGGGTTCCAAAAGGTCGGCTCGGATTTGGTGTTTAGCTATCTAAATTAGGCTTCAGTATAACTGACTGATATAGGTCTGCTTTGTAAGAATTCAGCTTACCTGCCCTCATATCTGTATCATCACAATTACCAGATGAAAAATTTGACAAGTTAGCTAACGCTGCAGACGACAGAGTTTTTACGCAATTTAGTCCGCGGTGTACACGACCAAAAAGTCTGCATGCCATACGGACTTTTTGCGTCAATCTTTTTGTTTACTGCTTAACATATCGTTCTATTTTCAAAGATTTAAAATTCGTCTGCGGAAGGATTTAGCCTCGCCTCGCCACACGAGCCACTTGCTACAGCCACAAAAACCATTAGATAGGTAACTTAAATAGTTTTATGAATATGACCGTTAGATTTCGTCTTTTACCGGTAAGATAGCATCCGACTTTTCTGATTTACCTGCTGGCAACCCTATTCAGGTCAGATTCAATTTCATCCACTTTTATTCGGTAGAATAATCCAGAAAGATACGACCGGATGTATGGAGGGCTTATTATATTTTCCTTTATTATTTAACGATACATATTGGCTGTTTACTGATGTGTGCACTTACATACCGGCTGGACTTTAGATTAAATTAATGGAATTAAATGATTGTTTACTTTAGACAGATAGATAATTCTTTATTGTTACACCAAATTACAATAACTTAACCTAGAAAACTTAGACTAATACATGCTGGTACATTGGGTGACCTTATCGCTTAAAGCGATCTCTTCCAGGCAACCTTTGGATGGACTGGATTGAAAAAACGTGGGAGGAGGCGGTGTTACAATAAAATCTATTTATGGATTATAGGATAAAAATAAATAAATATCTAAACCAAAAAAATCCTACATATGCTTACATCAAGAAATATAAAATACATACATATATATATATATATATATATATATATATATATATAATATATAAACTTTAACAATTTATATCGAAAGGAAATCAAAAATTAACAATATATATCTTTAGATGCAAAATATACGGAAGACCAGCGCTGTGTTACCTTGCTGTGACATAGCTAAATGCTGAGTTGGAACCTGTTTGTGGCGGCTACTAATAACTTATATTTGGTAATCTTTTGTTGTACTGTATTTTTGTGTAGTTAATTTTGTTGTTATTAGTGGTTGGTATAATAAAAAATATTTGCTTTCTTTCTTTCTTAAGTAGTGCAGACGGCGGCGGCGAAGTAAGAATTGTATCTAATTGCAATTTTTAATTTATTTATGTCAGTGAACTTAATACATATAGCTAAAACAAAGCGAACAGTGGAAAATGCATTAGAATGCACCTTATCCTATCGCTATAAACAAGTTCTTTTCTGCAATTTTTGGTTAGAGAAAATCGAATATTTTTAGATTATTTAATGTTGAGTCTCAGAAAAACAAGCACGGACAAAGAAATATTCACATATACACGGGAATTGAAATATTCTACTTGAATGCAAGATTACGTTTATTGTTGTATCCACCTGTCACACACACACACAGCTGGTCAAGACCTTCCCAGACTGAGTTCTTACCTGAGCTTTCCAATTTCACGCATTGCTGAAGTTGTGAAGCTCTTTCCGCCATTATTGCTTCAATAGTTTTCTGGCCGTAGAGCTCCATTTTCAATTGCTTTCATACTTTATTTAATTCTGATAACGGAATCACAAAGTGTGTAATTATGTGGTTTAAAAACGCATCCATATTCCTGTTATTTTTAAAATCATTAAATTTGCAAGTAACTTTCACTCTCCGTGTGTTGGTGACGTTTTCACTCCTAAACGGCTGGACCGATTAAGATGAAGTTTAGTTTATATTATGACCTGGATTGAGACATAGGCTACTTTCTATTGCCAAACCACGTATGCAAAGTTGCGTGCGGAAGCAAGTAATTCAATATGCCCACATTACGTCCCAACACATTTTAGGGGACATAAAATGGCGCTGTAAATAAAATTCCTCAGTAAACATGCCACAACAAAACATTCCTTGAAACTTCTAGAAAACAAACTGTCGCAAATATATTCTGTTACAAATGTAATATGTGGTGTCCGTGTGTCCAGCGTGAGTTAAGGGGTAGTTTACTGCGGGCTGCGAACGCCGCAATAAAATGAACACCCACCCTAATGTCCTAACATACTGCAGATGAAACTTGAATTGGTACATGGAGTTCGTACACAGCTCGAAGAGTACTGTCAATACCTATATCGGATTTGAACTTAACCCACAGATGCAAAAGTATTTAGATCGGAAGGAGGAAAAAAAATAAAGGAGATTGGTGAACGTCTCAAAACGTAACTTATTTTCTAGGAAAGCTCTAAGTCATAGTTAAAGTTAAATATTTTTATTCATTACAATCACAAGGATCACTTTGAAACGACAATTTTACTGCCTGTTCTTTCGCGACCAAGCCAGGAAAGAAAGGCAAAAAACAAGGCTGGTTGTTTTTTTTTCTAATTTAAATAAAAGTGACGTGTCATCTGCAAACAATACAACCTCATGATCGTCCCGTACAAGATGGGGAAGATCATTAATATATACTAAAAACAAAAATGGTCCCCGAATCGATCCCTGTGGTAAACCCATTTTAACCAGGGACCCCGGAGAACGCTTCCCATTCACGTCAACTCTTTGCACTCTGCCACTTAAATAAGAAGTAAGAAACTCTCATACTTGACACAATAGTACGTTCGTAACTTTTAGTTTATTATGTTTAAGTGGGAGGGGGGGGGGGGGGACTAGACGATAAAAAGTGTAAGAGTTTTCCGTCACGACTTTCCGTCACGAGTTTCCGTCACAACCCTTTCTGTAGTGTAGACGGCTATCCATAGCGCGTATGCTATAAAATAATAATATAATTATTATTATAATATTAAATAAAATTATATAATATATATTACATGTATTTATATATTTTATTATAAATATTTAATTTAATATTAAAATTGATATTTCAATAATAATATACTACGAAAAGATTATATGTATTATGTTTATCAATAATGTAGGCATAGTTTATTGGTATTATTTTTAATATGTTTGTATAAAATATTGTATGCATTAGGTATATATTCATATATCTACATAATATATACCATATTATGTATAACTGTAGTTATTTATTAGATTTTTACTCTAATATCCTATTCTGTGCACGTACCCACCACTATAATCAACTATCTCTATCTTCAAAGGTTTGCTGGAAGAAAACTCTTATTAGGGTTAAGCTCGCCTTTGTACATACCCATTTTTGTAAGCTGTTTTTGTACATAAGTTCTTTTTAAAAATTTAACATTTTATCCGGTTACTACGCGTGTAAAACCGTGAGCGAAAGCTACTAGTTAAAACATTGTTTAGACAAATTACTTAATAAACTAGTAAACATGGCTGCAATTGACATTGAGAGAACGAGTTGTTTCTCCACTCACTGTGGCTTGAACCCGTCTTCCAAATGCGTTGTTTATTGTCACATACAATGTATTTGATTCGCTAAATACTGGCAACTACTGGCCATATCAGGTTATCTAAAAAAAAAAAAAAATATATGGCATCTAAAGACATACCAAAAATCCGTACTTAGGTGCAAGTGTCTTGAAAATGACGAAATCCTATTAAGCCAATACTCGACAGCAGACATACATACATAGGTACCTATATAATCCACGGCCCGTAGCCAAATTACATTCGCCACGAATCTATCCGATTTCTACATACATTTGTTGTCGCTGAATCACGTGGTATTTCTATAGCATGTATCAAATCCCATACATTTTCGGACGTATCGACTAGCGTCATCGCTAATCGACTGTAACTTGGCTAAGCCCTCTGGTTGCAAAACAGCGTGGCTGAGCTTTCGAACTTTTAATTTACTAAAATTAATTTGTAAGGTAATAATTCTATTAATTTATGGTAAATGTATAAATCCTCCTTTATTTTATTTTTAATAGCATCTTCACCGTTCTTCACCGTTTTTCGAGTTGAAGTGCACTTGTTTTTCGTTAAAAAACATGGCGTCGGTCGGGGCGTCCAAGTTTTTTTTTACTTTTCTGAGGGGATCCTTTAATAGCGACTGTATACGGCGAGCGTATACAGGGATTACAGGGTGAATTTGACAGTCCGCTAATTTTAAGGAACAGGTCTGCGTGTGATCCAGTATAAAAACAAAACAGCAAAAGAAAAAGAAAATTATTGCATTAGTTACCAGTTCTTCTATGAAGTCTCAGTATTGTCTGATTTATTCAACATGTGGCAAATATCACTGGATATTCTGTCATCAATTTAATATAAGCCATACAAAGTCAACTGCTGAACATTCCCTAGATATTTCCAGGTCCTCCTATATTGTGTGGGGGGGGGGGGGGCGGTCCTACGCTGCGTTTAACAGTTCTTGGTATTTAAATACAAGAATCATGAAAAAACTAATCACAGTTCATTATAAAAGCAAAATTAAGGGTCACTCAAATTATACCTATTTGATAAAAATGACGATTTGATGTAATACTTAAGTAACGAATACTTAAGAGTTTTAGTAGATATCTGAATTTAATTAGGGATCCTTATAATAATCATTAAAGTTATTGAAATAATAAACGTAAAATGTATATGCAAACGATAAATGACATAATAACAGCTGATTAAAGGTCAGCTGGTTTACTCGTAGCTGCTCTTTGCTCACCATTATAACGATCTTTGAACAATGGCTAAAATGTTTGTTGGTGCCGACAGACATTCCACAAATAGTTTATTCGCAACTGCGAATCTCGTGGCTGACGGGAAAGTATTTACGTAATTCTTCCCAACGACCACGTGAGGTGGATGTTGGAATACATTTTGAAATAAAACTATCTCAACGTTCTTTACCACTCAATTTTCTTCAAAACAGAGTGAATGCTGTGAATAGGTTCTTTATAGGCAACCGTGTTTCATCTTCCACCATCACTCATTATCATTTAGTAATAGTAACATTTAATAACAGTTTTAACCCACAATAAATTTATTAGGTAACACTTACAGGTAAAGAAACAATTTTGTAGTCATTGGAACCATTGAAACCATTTTATTCATTGTAAATGTGGTATGATACAGATTTCTATAGAAAAAAAAATACCAAAGTGTCCAGTCACAAATTACTCTTCCGAGTGTATAATGTTACTATACTACACTACCTATCCAGTTTTAATAAATAAAGTAACAACCATTTAATTACAGTTGCATAACCACAATATTATAAAATTACAATAAAATTAATAATACTAGTTATGGCATAAATCAATAATTATAATGAAAATAATAAATTCATTTATCAATAAAAGTTTCTAATTAAATTCGGATAAAATAAAATGACAAGTTAAAATTACAGTAAAATTGATAACAAACCTTAATAAAAAAAATTAATGGAATCGTAATAAAATAATATGACAAAATAATAAATGTAAAAGTGAATCATTCCAATAGCATTTAACTAATAAAAAAACTAAATATTAACCAACTTATGTCGCAGATTCTACCATAGTCACCATATAGCTTCTGTAAAAGACATGTGGCTCATAGCTTTAATTCAAATTTAATGCCAAATTATATCGCTTGACACATGCATGTCAGTGCCAATGGTTCATAACGAAACAATGAGACATTTTTGTCAGACGCCTTGCGCAGAAGCATTGCTTGAAAGGTACCTAGCTAGTGCAATTTTCTAAGCTGTAACAATAATTAGCACTCTCTAATGCTCGGGCGTCACGATTCAATAATAAATTATCAGTAAGATACAATTATTTTCTCCTCAAATTGAATTGATAATTCAAGTGAACTACTACAAATTAAATCTTTGGCACTCTTCGAAGAAAATCTAGTTTTTGCTGCACGTATTGATAATAATATTCTAATTCTAATATATAACTAATATTTCTAATTCATTATTAGATGATGATTTGTCAAATCATACAAATACGCCAAATTTAAACATGTTTAGTCTCTAATTAAGTACGTTTAGGGATCGTTATGCAAGCGGGCTAGATAGATAAACATATTAGGACTTACATTTTATTATGTTAAATTTAATTTTTTTACTATTTGAATAAAAATCTTAAATGAGTAGAATTCATACCAATAAATTACAAAAATCATCGCTTAACACTCAAAATCACGAATATGATCTAATAAAAAGGCGGGGATTGTTAGAACTTTTTTATAGTCCCATACTATAAAACAACAGTCAGAAAATATAGATAGATATATAGATAATTCTTTATTGCATATCATAAATCAATACATTGGCTAAGCAAGATAAACTAATCCACGCATCGGATAGAAATATACAGCGATAAGGGCGCCTGTGCGACGTACTTTATCTTTCTAGAGCAGTGGTTGGAGTGGTGGTTGGTTAGGTTTAATTATACGCTGTGAACTGAAATTATGATGATGATGTGAATGAAGTAAGTTCTTCATCAACATCATATAAGCCATAGGGCATCCACTGCTGAACATAGACGAAGACCGGACACACTAGAAGGAGCGTGACCCACGAGGCAATACTTTGTTATATGCGATGGATACCACTTAACATTAGGGGGGTGATATGCTTGCTCCATCATCAGTTGGTATAAAAAAAACTACATACTTCACTGTCACAAATTTTAAATAACTGCGCTATTTTTGATCATAATTATTCTCAAACCCGTTGATTAATAGTTAGATACGTCGTCAGTATATTTCGATTTAACGTATTAGAACGCTTGTTGAACGTTAAAAACGTAAAAGTTACTTAAAGATCATTAAAGCGTGCTAAAATATATTTCTAGAAAACAATTATTAGCCCCGCCATCAATAAGAAAACTTCCAAAAGAAGAAGTTACTTGCAATTAAAAAGTTTGTTGTTGACTTCGAAAGTAAAGACTCAGGAATCCAATCACACTATAATATTATAAATGTGAAAGTTTAGATGTTTGTTTATTTCAATCACGTCGTAACGGCTAAACCGATTTCGATAAAATTTGGTATATATGTAGATTATAACCTAAATTACCACACACCTTTTATCCCATAAATCAGTTCCCATGGGATAAGAATGGGGTGACAAGTCAAGTTGCAACAGCGAGTTTAGCTTTATTTCTAGGTTCCTACACATTTAGGAGTGTAACGCGTACGAAGTTGCGGGCAACAGCTCCAATAACTTCAACTTTATGTTTATTTTCAAAACATGTTTTAGATTTTTTAGACTCAAAGCTATTAGTTCATATTTTTTATTGGAAGTCGTCAAGCGTTTGACCACTTCACCTGATGGTAAGTGGTGGTATGGTTGAAGATGGATCACGCTTGCCTAGAAAGAACCTGTTCAACTCTGAGATTATAGTGGTTACGTACTAAAAATACCTCTTACCACAGTGTCAATTTCGATGAAATTTGGTACATAGATAGATAATAATCTGCGTAAAGGACAGGTTACTTTTTAGTGACAAGCTTATTTACAGAAACACAATGTTATGAAATGATGTTTACAAAATTTTAAACTATTCTTGATTTTCATGAAGTACTCGTAGTTCCTCAAACTTTGAGTTCCGGAAGTCGTAGAACAAACATTGTTCTTGTGGGACGTCTTTCGGGACGTGGGTCGTGGGACGACTTTCAAACATATTCGGAAATGTATTAATATACTTATGGCCCATGATAATTACAATTTAAACGAGAACCGACTAAAATTGTATCTCTTGTAATGAAATTATGCTCCGCTCTCGAAACAATTTTCGAGCGATATTGACTGATCCGATCAGTGTGCCCGACGAAATCGAATTCTAGCAAAATAATGGAACCATTATACGAGACAGCAGGTGACTAGTCCGTATGTAACGTCGTAATGAAATAACTCCAAACAGATAGATTACGACTGATTTTTAGGGGTCCGTATTTCGAAAGGAAAAAAGGAACCCTTACAGGACTTCGTTCGTTGCCCATCTGTCTGACAAAACCCTTTTTAAATAGTACTTTTATTTTATAGTGGTTTAAAAAATCTTAATACCCTTTTTCTCAGGAATTCGGTATCAATTTGAAATTAATATCAAATATAGCGCGTATTGTGTGTAACATCGTAGACTGCATCATGGCTTACCATCGATCAGGCGAGATCGTGGTCAAACGATAGCCTATACTCGTAATTTATATAAAAAAAATACGTATATGGTCCCTTTAAAAAATAAAAATACGGCCATTTATGTCGCATATGATGATTAATATAATGATCATACGAGGGGCACACTAAAAGCTTCCGGAATCAATAATGAAAAAATACTATTAAAGGTCAAAAATGAATTTATTGTTTCTCAAAATATTCTCCCTTTGCGTCAATGCACTTTTTCATACGATTGAAACAATTTTGAAAACATTTGTGCCACTCCTTCGTGGTGATGTCAGATACATGTATTTCATACTCTTCGACAGCCTCTTCTGATGATGAAAACCGTTGATCGCGTAATTGGTTCTTGATTTTTGGGAACAGAAAAAAATCACACGGTGCCAGGTCAGGACTGTATGCTGGATGACTCATAAATTGTACGTTTTTCGCCTTCAAAAACTCATTTGTCTGTCTGGCCGTGTGGGAACTTGCATTGTCGTGGTGCAAGATGATACGGCGTTTACCGTTATTTTCACGGAGTTTGTCAATAATTTCCGGTAAACAAATGGTCGTGTACCAGTTACTATTCACGGTACGATGCTTTTTTAAAGCAGCAGTAGCCACGTGTCCAGCTTTATTAAAGAAAGAAGCAATCATCCGCTTCGAGGCACTTTTCACGCGCGCCACTTTGGTTGGTTTCGGCTCATCTCGAAAGACCCATACGCTCGATTGCTGCTTTGTTTTGAAATCATAGCTATAAATCCATGTTTTGTCACCTGTTACTATGCCCTACACCAAATTGGAATCTGGAAAAGTTGTATCTGGTAAGCGTAGCATGGCACCAAGTGATGTGGTCCGTTTTTTGAGCATCAGTCAAATTGTGTGGCATCCATCGAGAACACAGCTTTCTCACCCCTAAATGTTTGTGTAGGATTAACTGTATTTGACTCATGCCTATGTCCAAAGATGTCCGGATCTCATGGTAAGTCACATGCCTGTCTGTTTCGATCATACGGCGCACAGCATCAATGTTTTTGTTGTTCACAGCGGTGCACGGGTGACCTTCACGAATTTCATCATGGAGATTGACACGACCGCGTTTGGATTCTGCAAACCAGCTATAAATAGTAGTCTTGCATGGTGCTTTTTTGCCAAAAGCAGATTGAAGCTGAACGACGCTCAGGTGAGCTGTTAAAATACACTTAAAATGGTAAAAAAACATGCTACGAAAACTTTCCCGAGTTAAATCCATTTTATTGTAAACACGCAATTTTTAAAATGACGTTACAATGTGAAAACAATTCACAATCAGATGAAACAAATTTTATTCTACGGCTAAAGAGTTGCATTTTCAAATGTAGTAATAACTTTTTAAATATTATTTATGTAAGTAGCCGATTCCGGAAACTTTTAGTGTGACCTATGTACAATGATTAATGCATAACAGAATTTTTAGACTTTTTCTTTCAATAATTTTCTAAAGTAAGTTTTCACCGACACCGACGTCTTTAATCTAAACTAGTTTTGACTGATTTTTCCAGTAAAAATTGGTTTTGACCGGTTATGAGTTTTGACTGTAACATATCCAATACACAGAATTGGAAACCCAAACTTTACTAGTAAAACATATCAAAGGCATAGTAACTACATTCCCATTTTCGCCTTCCAAAACTTCCAAAAAGGTAAAAGAGGGCTCTGAAATATGCAAAATTCACTACGAACCAATATGGATGCGATGTTCCAATTACAAAGAGGCGAACCGCGAGCACTACATTCATGGTACTATACCTACCTATAATAGTTTATAGCAATGGGTAGAGCAGAAATATGAAGGCAAATACAAAAATCAACTTGGATAAATTGGCGTTGTATGTATGTATGTATGTATGTTTGTTTGTCCGAGGATAACTTTAGAAGCGCTTATCCGATCATATACATATCCGGTATATAGATAGGTAGTGATGACACAATTTTAGTGTAACTCAATGAGCTAAAAATGTGGGGGGGGGGGGTTGAGATATTGGGGTTCAAGAGGGATAAAAAAAACCAAAATGGGACTATCCGGTCAAATGGCACGTTTAATAAAAGGTCTTTGTGAGTACATGTCGACTCCGTTTTTATTTTTAGTTTAAACTTTGTAGTTTTTAAGTTATTAGCTATAATTATAAGTTATAAACTGAACTTTGACAAAATTCACAGGGTACACCAGTGACCCCACAGTGCTGAAATTTAGTACGCGTATAGCATTAATGACACAAATATAGGCAAAAGTCTGAAATCTAGAATAACTGCAATTTCTACCCCAAAAAAGTATAACCAAAGAAGATGAACTTCCGTTACCTGTAATTTGAATGAAACTGTAGGTCAAGTTATATGATTCTCATTTCGTGGCTACTATTTTGATAGTCAAAGATTACGAATAATATTTTTTTGTTTTTATGGGAGACTCGCGAGGTCTCAGTTCGGGCCGAACCACTAGTAAATGCGAATGTTTGGATGTTTGTTTATTTATTTGTTTGATTATATCCTGTATTAATACATAGACTCTGTCAGCTTAATAAGCACATGTTAAAGCTAGGCTATGGGATACACAAACCTGCAGATTCTGTAATGAGGCGGCAGAATCGGCCTTACATGTGTTCCACTAATGCGTAAACGTAGCATTCATCTGGGCAAACACATTCTTAGCCCGGGGGAGCTAACAGTTATCACCCCTAAAAATATTCTACAGTTTTTAGCAGCTGTAGGACTTAGTGGAAACTAAAGCTGCAAAAGCTTATAAAACAACACATAAGACTACTTTTTATCCCGTAAATCAGGTCCCAAGGGATAAAAAATGGGGTGTCAAGTCAAGTTGCAACAGCGAGTTTAGCTTTATTTCTAGGTTACCTACACATTTAGTAGTGTAACGCGTACGAAGTCGCGGACAACAGCTAGTTTATCATACTGTAGTATTAGTGTAGTGTGTCGTAATATGAACGAGGACATTTCTAATTCTGAAGACCAAGTGAGGGTAGTTGTTGCAGCTACCCACACTTCTCGACGGTAGCTCCTAGTACTCCAGTCAACCCGTGACCACGGTTGTTGAAACACAGCCGAAACGTCGGGATAACAAATAAAAAAGGTACATACGCGATAAATACCCGTTTTAATTAATAATTAGTTTATCATATATATTTATCCCCTAAAAAAGTTAAAACAAGTAACAAAGGGTACGGGTGCCGACGAAATTACAGGCACATTAAACTTTTTATCTGTATATCTGGTTGACGAGTGTAATGCAATGCCATGTAGGTCAAGCTTTAGTCGAACGTAAGCTGTGAGGTCATGTAATTGTTATAGTATAAAAAGTTAAACGTTGTTAGCCTGTTAACAAAATCATGGATGGAAATGGTCAATTAAGGTCTCCCTTGGGTGTAATTTTTGTTCAGTAGATATTCTGCGAGCAAAAATATTGTTCATGGATGTACGAGTATACAGCGTCTGCGGAGCATGCATGTTTTTACGAGTGGATGCACACGAAAATTGCTTCAGTCCCATTTTCACATCGCGGCGATGAGGGGAAATCACATTGTTAAACGATGACGTAATCAGATATTGTTTAATGTTCATGACAAAGGGGCATCAGGTTATTGGAAAACAGGTGAAAACCTTTACGGGAAATGTTTTATTGATCAAGCGAAGCGAGATCTCCAAATCAACTTGGGCAAATCGTCGTTTTATGTATGTATGTATGTATGTTTGTTTGTCCCAGGATAACTTTCGAAGCGTTTATCTGATCATCGTGGAATTTGGTATATAGGTAAGTAGTGATGGCACAATTTTGGTGTGACTAAATGAGCTAAACATGTTGGGGGGTTTTTGAGATATTGGGATTCAAGAGGGGTAAAAAAGTGAAAATGAGACTATTGGGTCAAATAAGACGTCAAATGAAAGGCCTCTATCAATACATTTCAACTCCGTTTTTTTTAGTTTAATCCTTGCAGTTTTTGAGTTATATAATATTATATTAAGAATAAAAACAAAACTTTGACAAAATTCATAGGTTACATCAGTGATCCCACATTACTGAAATTTGGTATGTGTGTAGCTTTAGTGACACAAATATAGGCAAAAGTCTAAAATCCAGAATAACTGCAATTTCTACCCCAAAAAAGAGTAACCAATTAACATGAACTCCCGTTACCTATAATTTGGATGAAACTGTAAGTCAAGTCAGTTGGTTATTCATTTCGTGGCACTATTTTGATATTCAAATATTACAAATAATATTTTTTTGTTTTTATGAGAAACTCGCGAGAGTGAATCTAATAACACTTATTAAACATATAAAATATAATTTATCCCTTCATTAAAAAAAATACCATTTTAATACTTCGTGGTATTATTTTTTACGTAATTTTTGGCTATATTTCGAATATGCCTTAATTTAAAGAGAGATTTTATTGAGATTTTTTTTATGTAAGTTTACTTTAAAAGGGTTAAATAGAAGGATAATGATAAAAGTCTTTATCTATGAAATATCTTTACCATAGCGTACGCAAGAGTCGCCTGGATTTCTTTACTCCAAATATATTAGAAACTCTAAACCACTTTCAATACCTACAAGTCTTCCAGGCCCTTTTACTGATAAATTATTAGGTATACGAAACATTCCAACTTTACCCTCCAATTTCCAAGTTTATCTACCAATTTCAAGAAACCTAAATCTATTGAAATGAGTAAATGGCCTTAGGTATTAGGATTTCGCTCCACCAATATCAAGTCAATTAGTTTGCTCGTCTGCGCAAACAAAGATGCTATAAATTGGATTAACTACGATTACAAACGCTCGGCATAAACCATAGACAAGAGAAACAGGATTGAAGCATAACCTTTCAGCTTCTGTCGATATTTTTATAATATTTTTTGTCAAATAGCCAGTAGTCTAGAAATAGGAAGAAATGTAGATTATATTAGATAATTCTTTATTGCACACCATAAAATAAAACAAATAAAAAATAACAACGTAAATCTATGGATACAATAAGCGGTCTTATCGCTAAATAGTGATCGCTACCAGACAGTCTTTGGATGGAATGGACTGTGTGGACATTACCTGGGGTGTAATGGTGTACCTAACATACTACATGTAGACATATGATATAAAAATAAAAAAGTGACACTCTGGGAGGGCCGACATAAGTGAAAACTTGAACAATTACGAGATATGTACTTACATACAGAGGTGTCGGTAACGGTAACGGTAACAGTGTCGCGAGTTCAATGGTTTTTTCCTCACCTCAAAATATGCCCAACGGGCCTAAAGAAGTTTTCACGTCAAAAATAAAGATTACAAACAAAATATAAATATGTAAAGATTTAACCTAAAATATTACCTTTAGAAAAAAGTTTTAAGAGAGCCAAGGCTAGGAAAACCTGAGATTAATCCTGCGGTATCCCGCTTATCAGTGCAACGCACGCTTCTCACACTTACCTCTTTGTCTATAGTCGTGAAGCAAATGGTTTCACGGCCATAAACTAATCACGACTTAGCAATGAATAGAGAGCGCTTTGTCCGCAGTGTTGCCAGGCTAAATATTGTGCGCTGGCTTTGGTTACCACCATTCAGCTTTGTTAGCTTAAGGTCCCACACAGTGTCTTTGGTTAAAGTAAAGGGAGCATTCAGTTATGCTTTATTAAGACGATATACAAATTTAATTTCGGTGAGGATTGGGCGGAGCATCCGGAAATGCAAAAAAGTGACAATGCTATTTACTTGTTTAGGTGAAGAACGAGACAGATATTTAACATAGCCGCGCGCCGCATTGTCGCAGGAGTAAATGACGTAAGCGACAAAAGATAAAATCTTGAATTGCATGAGAACCAACAAATGAAAAAAATATGCTTTTCCAATAATTTAGGTACCATAATTACCTACATAACTATGTAAAAAAATACTTTGCATCTTTTCTAGAGTCGGATATTGAACGATATTAGTGTTTTAGAAGAGCCGATTTTGACAAATAATTGTATCAAAAAAAGTTTCACCAATTGCGTTTCTGACTTTCATTTATGTAGTTTAAATTCTCAAGTAAATATTGGTTAAATATCAAATCGGTAACATTTTTCGTTGTTGAATACGACAGTTATTTAGCGGCTCAATTTTTTTTACATATCGTCTTAATTAATTATGTTTTAGTAAAAGCGTAATAACTATAAAAACTTTCTTAAGCATAAGAAATGACTGGGTGCGGCAGTTAGTTTCGTCTTGAATGATATATTTTTTTTATAAGGCCAAGTTTAAAGTAATCGTCTAATGTCTCAGAGAGTTGCTTAAATATTTATAATTTTTCTTGTAGAAATCAAAGGCTCTTTGTTGGTCCCTTTAATGACCTTGAAAAGAAGGTGAATTGAAAACTACCTTAATTTGAAACTAAGTGATGGTATGGTATTTTTCAAACTTACGCGATCACGTTACATAATTACTGATTACAACGAGTCCGCCCGTGACCACGGCTATTGCAACACAGTCAAAACGTCGGGATAACCAATAAAAAGATACATACGCGATAAATACCCGTTTTAATCAGTAATTAACTGTGGTATGTAAATAATGACAGCAGGTCGAACTTATGGAATGGAACCTCTTTCGTACATGAAAAGACTTTACGAGTTGCACACTTTGCCGCTCGGTGTCGAACTGCCGAGACACCTGTGTTGCTAGGTTTGCCAGTTTGATGGACGGTTGGCAGAAATGGCACATTTTAGCCACACATCCCACAATCAGGTTTTACATGGTTATTGTACGTCTTTTCGTCCCAGAATAGAGAATGATATTTCAATATTAGGATAGGATAGTTCAATATTATCTACTTAATTTTTTTTTAATGTTTATAATATTACTCGCTCGGCACCTATTTGCATATTGTCTATAATTTTAATGTCAGTTAGTTTTTACTCTCTATTATGCATAATTTCTATTTAATTTGGCGTTCATTATGTTGATGCTCAATAGATAAAATAAATAAAATAAATAAATTTTGTGTCCTGTATACAGTTTTTGTTTGATCTCTATCATCTATAAAACCTACATCTAGGTTGGTCATGATAACATTATATCATTTTCTTCTTTACATATAATGTGCATATAAGTTGGAAGTTTTTGTTTGTGTGTAGCATCATATAACTCCCAAACGGAAGGTCAAATGCTGATGCAGTTTTACTGTTGAAAACCTCGTTTTGCGAGATGATTCTCTACCTCACGAAGATATATCACGAAGATGAGTACCTACTCCAGTGGGTCCATCCACTAATGTTAATTCCAGCCAGAATCTACAACCGCTATGGAGTTAAGGTCAGGATTTTCAAGAGTGAGAAAGAATGACGGTATTACCACAGTCTAGTATTACTGAGAACAATTGTTCGGAGTTTTATCGTGTTGCGTTTCTGTACAGTTTGAACGATAGGACAAGTCTGAAGAATGAACGTTGAATGAGGAATGACCAGGATGACTGGTAGTTAATGCTATTAGCATTAAGTCCTCCTAGCATTCTGTTTTGTGTGAAAGTATTAAATATATTAACCACCGCTATAGTGTTCCGCTAATAATAAGTCTTTAACTATGAAATTGCCGTTCTTCAGTACTGGTCATTTCAAATAGAAAGAAAGTTTGGAATGGCTTTGTATTCTAAATTCAAATTAATATTGTTTTAAAAACATGACACTCTTATTACAAACTCAGTCTTTTGTTTATTGATTAGCGTTGTATTTTCATCACATTTGAACATTTTTCGTCATAATGGATACTTTAAAAATTCGTGTAATTATGGAATATGAGTTCCGTCGTGGCACCAACGCGACACAAACGGCACGTAACATCAAAAACGTTTACGGAGAGAACTGTACAAACGAACGCACAACCCGTTATTGGGTTTCCCGGTTCCGTTCTGGAAATGTTGACTTGAAAAATGAAGCTCGTGGTCGACGTCCGGAGACTTTTGTCAACAATTATGAATTAAAGGCGATTGTGGAAGCTGACGAAACTCAATCTACAGCTGAGCTAGCAGCAGCTTTTGATGTTAGCATCAAAACAATATTGATCCATTTGCGACAAATAGGCAAGGTAAAAAACTTGATAGATGGGTGCCCCACGAACTTAACGATCGCCAGCGCAACGTACGCGTCGAGACCTGCCTCGCGCTGCTCTATAGGCAAAGAAATGAAGGAATTTTGAACCGAATTGTTACGTGCGATAAAAAATGGATTCTGTTGGACAATCGAAAGCACTCAGCAAGTTGGTTAGATCCTGGTTCAGCACCAAAGCAATGCCCTAAACAAAAAATTACCCCTAAAAAGGTGATGGTCACTGTTTGGTGGTCTAGTGCGGGTGTGATTCACCACAGCTTTTTACAAAACGGCATGAGCATTACTGCAGATGTGTACTGTGAAGAACTGGAGACAATGATGGAGAAGCTTGCACATCGGCAACCAGCTTTGGTCAATCGGTCGTCCCCACTGCTCCTTCACGACAACGCGCGACCCCATACTGCACAACAGACAGTCTCCAAGCTGCAAGAGCTGGGGTTGGAAGCTCTCCCTCATCCGCCATACTCACTAGACCTTGCACCTACCGACTATTACTTTTTCCAAAATTTAGACAACTTTTTAGTGGGTAAAAAATTCAATTCCCGAGAGGCAGTACAAAATGCCTTTGAAGAGTTTGTTGCCTCCCGTCCAGCTGATTTTTACAAGAAGGGTATCAATAAACTACCAATGCGTTGGCAAAGATGCGTCGATTGCATGGGTGATTACTTTGAATAACATAAATAAAAAAGTTTAAAAAAATAAGTACTCATACTTTCACTTATTCCATACAAAACGGCAATTTCATAGGTAAAGACCTAATATTATGTTGTCGCTACTATCACCGACACGTGTAAATCTTTTGAAGTACTTACGCAATGTTCGAGTTTTTGAAGATCAGTTGTGTCTTAATTTTAGGTAAAGGGAATTTAATTGTCTCTCTGCGTAAAGTCCCAGATTTATAATTTGTTTGAAAGCTATTAATATATTCAACTGAAATTATGTTTTTCATTTATATAGGAGTTTCACGTTTGTATTCGTGTAGGTTTTATATTGTTTGTCTGCAAAACATTTTTCTCTCTAACATTACAAAAATGTATTAGGCCGACTTACTGAATACAAAATATTATTTTTTTGCAATTCAATAGGGCAGCCATTTGTCACGTTGAATAATCGGGTGACTTATTGAATTAGTCAATTTATTGATGAGATAATTGTATTTTTGATTTTTTTAAATATATTATCTTATTAAACAAGGTATTTTAAGTGCGAGTAGGACTCGCGCTCTGAGGGTTCCGAACCTAGGTAGGTTTAGATATGTTAATTACGCCATCTAGTTGTGTGACCGGTAAACCAAGATAGCTTTTAAGTCTAAAACCTCTATTGTAAAAAACTGTTCAGAGATATTCTGTCATAGACTGTCATAGAGACTTTGTTATAGTTTTCCTGTAATCTTTGCATATACAGGATGCCCCAGAACTAGTATATTATCTCAAGAGGGGCCGATTCTTGTCATTTATGAGAACAACAAGTGTTCTACGACTTTTGTGAATTCGATAATTTGAGTTGAGGAATTACTTGCTAAAAATAAGCTAATTTTGGTTAAAAATCTGCTTATCCGCTATTTTGAGTCAAAGGAGGATAAGGAGCAAAAAAAAAGGAATCCCAAAGCACCCAGTAAGACCAATAAATCAGGGGACTAAAAATAAAGATTAAACAAAAGCCGCCTAGAAGATAAGAACAAGGCTAATTAAAGCGTATTTTGGCTAGAGTTCAAATAAATTATGAAAATCTGTTTCAAAGTAGGGACTCTCATGCGAACCCGCATAATGTATGTAAATAACACAAGATAAAGTCAGCAATCCAATTAGGGAAGAATTTACGCATTGCCACCGTCTACTCTATTGCCACAGAATAGGCACGTAGCCAGAGTTGAATTTAAGATAGGGCAGCTGTGGTTACAGGTAGAGCGCACGAAACTGAAGTAAGACCAGCGGCAAGCGCCTTAAGCCGTGAAAAAAATAGTGTTTGAACGCTAACTAGCAGAGCATGAAACCGAAGTAAGACTAGTGGTGAGCGGCGCGATCAACGAAAAAATTAGATAAAAATTGAATATTAAAAAAATAATAAAATATAAAACTCACGAAAAAAACAATATTCAATTTAAGAGATCATTTTTTATTGTTTTTCAAATCGCGGTCGGGTTTCTTGTGCTGATGGGTGGCACCCAGGGCGAACCGCCCTCATCCAGTTCATTTTAATTCCAAAGACAGCTGTTGGTTTCATGCTCATTGGTAGAAAATAAATTACCCAAAATTCGCCCTGTGAGTGTTTTTTGACTTTACTCCCTTTTTTATCCCATGGGAACTGATTTATGGGATAAAAGGTAGCTTATGTGGTAATCCAGGTTATAATCTACGTATATACCAAGTTTCATCGGAATCGGTTCAGCCGTTACGACGTGATTTAGTAACAAATACATAAAGAAACATCCAAACTTTCACATTTATAACATTAGTGTGATTATCCCACATAGTGGGATGATAAAAGTATAACACATCAAAATTATAAGTACTTAGATACAGAGATAAGGTAGGTATGTACTTTAAAAACCTACATTAGGCATAAATAAGACCGCTAAATCATATAAATTCGTTTTAAAAACTAAAAGTTCCATAGCATGTTTTAAGTAATGCCCTCTAAAATGCAGCGTCAACTTTGCCAAACAATTTCGAAGGATCTACGCCTCAAGATTTTCATTAATTAACTCAATTATGTCACCGCATATCAAATTCTGGGAGCAGGTAAGTATTATTAACTTTCGACGACTTAGCTAATATTCTGAGTCATAAATTTATTTAATTTGATTTGTTATTCGATGAAACTCCAGCTAACTAAATAAAATCATAATGGATTTTGACATTCCAATTGGATGTTATTACAACAAGCAAAATTGTTCTATCTATTCAAGTACGCTGGCTCTCAACATTTAGGGCATTTAGTAGTAGGAAGATAACTGAAGAAGGAAGCAGATTTTGAAGTGAAAACTTCTTTAGGCTCGTTGAGCATTTTTGGGGATGGGTAAAACCATTGAACTCGCGACACTGTTACCGACACCTGTCACTGACTACTGACACTGACTGATACCTCTGTATATAAGTATCTGTAGTGTAGTCTGCTTTTATTTAAAACTTCTGTCGCCACTCCCGGAGGGACTTTTTAGGACTTTTTTTTTGAATACTTTATGGATGAGATTTTGATTTTAAGATAGACATTGTCTACCTTCTCTTGTCTTCTAAATTTTTTTTAAACCACAGTTTTCATTGATTTGGTTTACCACCGTAATAAAGACACACACTTTATTGACATAAAGATAAATAGCCGCAATTTATTCGCACCTCAATGGTTGCTAATGCTTATTTTTGACGTTTCAAAGTGATCCTTGTGATTTTAATGAATAAAAATATTTGACTTTTACTTTGTAACGCGTGGTGAGTGCATCTCACATATTCCTGTCATTTGGAAAACACTTCCCCACACTTGCGGACCGAAGACGTATGCTCGACGTCGTGTTTCTGTTTAAATTAGTGAATGGCATGCTTGATACACCGGATTTGCTAGCGTCCATATATTTTTCTGTTCCTTGGAAACTGCCCAGAACGTCAAGATTGGATCAAAGTTAAATCTGGCATACCATGCACCAATAACTCGAATCGTTAGGCAGTATAACTAGTTGTACTATCTAAATCTGACCAGTTGGCCATATTCGCTTGCAATGTGAGAAAACTAAAAGCTCATTTCAAATGTAATAAAATATACTCTAAACTTTGAAATATTGACTTGTCTTATAATTTAAATTTAATTAGTTCTAATTATAATTATTATTTTAGTTAATAAGGATTAATGATGTTGTAATAAATTTTTGTGTTTTTATTTATTTCGGTAAATTTTGTATTTTTTTGTTACTCGCTCATTAAATTAGTCAATGTAGTCTATGTAGTCTTCACCTGTATAAATCATTCACCTACAAATAAATAAATAAATAAATATGGCTGGACATTTCACACAGCGCGATCTAACTCCAAACTAAGCAAAGCTTGTACTATGGGAACCAAATAACTGATAGAATACTTATATACTTTTTTTGTAAATACATACTTATAATATATAGAAAAACATCCAGACCCGGAACAAATATCTGTAAATCATACAAACATTTGTTCTGCGGTGGGAATCGAACCCGCTACCTCCTGCGTCTCAGCCTATTCGTTCGCCCAATGCGCCAGGAGGTCGTCAAAAAAAAATTGAAATTGATTCATTATACCTATAATATGTATACTTAGTTGGCGTTCAAATAAAAAATAAATGAGCTTCCTCTTCGTGGCCAAATTGGACAGTCTAACTGGTCGGTCCAATAGGAATAATTTTCTTTGTGGTCGAAATACTTGGATAAAGAAAAAAACCTATCGACCTGCCACTGGTTGACAGTAGGTCGTTATGTCTATGAAATACCTTATTGCAATTTTTATTGTGGAACACATTCTGTCATACTTTTATATATAAAAGAAATCCAATTTCAATGTTTCGTAGGTACCTGCTAACTATTCTTTCTCCGTGAACCAAATACCTCGTTGGTTAGACAGACGTCTCGGTATAAGTGATATATCGGTAATCGATCAAAGGTGAACAACGCATGCCAGCGTGCCGTTGATTGATGATTGTGCCGAACTTGATTGAGCAATCAGTTGCAAACATTCTCATCTCATGAGTTCACTAGGTAGGTACTCATGTAAGTATCAAGGGGAAAGTATATGTACCTTGTCTATTCAATCAACCCTGCGGAAAGTAAACTGATTAGCAAAACACTAAATAAAGGAAATAAAAGTCAATCAAGTCTCGAAATGGCTTTAAAAATCCTGATATCTATTTTTTTTCTTATAGTTTAGAAAAATCATAACCAACTGAGGTAAAACTTAAAACTTACACATGACTTTAGTACGAGGTGTCAAATATGGAAAACTATTGAGTGTGAGCGTTTTTCTTTGCCTTTGCCCTGAAGTCTTCTCTATTTTGGACTATTGTGGACCAATCCTGTAAATGAACATCGATGTCGTCACTCCATCTTCACTGCGGTTTGTTACGAGGTCGTTTCTTTTTAGAGGCGTCCATTCTGTGGTGGATAGCCCATAACGCATCCGAAATGCGGCAGACGTGGCCCACCAGATTGCACTTCAGTTTACCCGCTTGCGGTTTAACATCCGCGGAGCGCAGTATACTATTACGAACGCGGTCCGTCAGTCTGACTTTTAGAATACTGCGTTCTATGGCTCTTTATAAATATAATATATATAATTTAATCTGTGATATCGGTAATGGCACGATTGTTTTACTTTTGAGCATAAACCTTCTACAGACCTTCTGAAAGTACACGATTGTGAGCCTTTTTTTCATATTGCGCACCTGTTATGGCTTTAAAATTTTCTTACCTTCTTTGAAATAATAAATAAATATTGCTGGACATTTCACATAACGCTATCTAACCCCAAACTAAGCAGAGCTTGTACTATGGGAACCAGATAACTGATAGAATACTTATATACATTTTTTGTAAATACAATCATATAATATATATTTATATTATATATAATTTATTATATATAATATATTTGTAAATACTTACTTATCATATATAGAAAAACAACCAGACCCTGAAAAAATATCTGTAGATCATGCAAACATTTATTCCGCGGCGGGAATCGAACCCACTACCTCCTGCATCTCAGCCGGCTATTCGCCCACTGCACCACGGAGGTCGTCCTCTAATATAATATAATGGTTTTCCTCTTGCTTTTGCCCCTTCACTACAGCTACATGACAAAGAATAAATATATTTGATCTGAAGTAAATTTACGGAAATGCACTAAATTCTAAGACTGGCAGTCTTATTAAATGTAATAACACTTTTAGCTTGTTTCGTGCAAAGGATGGAATGCAATTCCTTTGAAATGAAACATTTTCTGAAACGTAGTTACTCGCATTTCAATGCTGCACTCAAATTCTAGAGCTCATAACTTAAACGTCATTCTTTTGAGAGCTTCAACAGGACAAGGTATGATATCCCTCTGGCATTTGCCTGCATTCAGGTACAAATCAGGCTGCTGTAGATTTAACAGTTAAGTAAAGAATTAGTTCTTATTCAAAAAAGTACTTTTTCAAAAGAAGCATTTATAAAATTCATAATTGGAACAGCAAGCATCAAATGAGCGCAAACACTGGTAGTCTACTATAATCCAGAAGTTTCGTTGTCTAGCATCCGTGTACCTCCACCTCGTCTTCATGAGACCACCTCCATGATTACCATATTATTGCATTTATACCGAAGTTGCATATGTATTCCATATTTCAGTTTAATCGATTTTGAGGGGGGGGGGGGGGGATACTAATTCAGTTGGAAGATTGAAGATTTCAGGATATACTAACAAGTTAAATAAAATCTTATAAAATTCTAACGTTAAAACGATGCATCTTTAAGCAACTTAGGACAAAAAGAAAAAAATACATGAAATCACGTTTTAGGGAATGCATCAATAGACGAACGACTAGAAGGACACTATTTGTACTAAAAACGGGATATTTACAAATACAGATATAAATATCGGTACTCAAAAACTCACAAAACATGATAAAATGGTAAATATCCCATTTTTAGTACAAATAGTGTTCACAAATAGTCTCAAAAGTTATATGACTAGAAGGACGTTCGTTTGTGGACTAAATAACGTACCGCGATAGACTGAACGACCAGCCATCAGTTCAGAACAAACACATATACAGCCTAAATGTTTGAAACAATACGCAAACGTCCCAGATCGTACAGACTTGATCGGCTCAATGCACATTTAATCGGCCGATCAACTATCTAGTTTATCTACGTGAGTTCGCAGAGTCCCTCGAGAAAAGAATTCGTCTATAATAGGACGTTCCGACAATGAACAACAAATCAAAATCAATCAAGAGAAGAAAAGAGTATCTAGAGGATTCAAGTCCCGTCTAGGATTTAAAGTTATTGAGATGGTTTTAAAATATTCTATATTATGTTGCATATTTATGCCACCAAGCAGCATTGCTGTATTTCGGTTTGCAGGGTATGATTGCCAGAAATTACAGACACATATGAGGATTTACCTCATATGAGGCTTGTATGCCTCAAATTGATGGACGCAAAGTAGCGCATCTTAGGGCACGTTTCTAAGGAGCGTGGCAATACTTTGTTATAGGCGATGGTTACCACTTAACATCAGGTGGGCCATATGATTGTTCCATCTCCAATAGTACAAAAAAAATCTTAGAACATCATAAAAGTCGCCGAAAGTCGGTGGATGGAGACGGCTCAGAACAACAGTTACGTGAACGTTAATTTACAATGAACGTGTTAGATTAGACTTACCTACCCGCTCAATTTAGTATGAAATAAAACATAAAACTTCAACAATTAATTTTATTTAATCAAATGCTTAGCAGAAAGGTATTAAATAGGGAAGTATCCCCAAATTTCAGTTACAACATACACACTACATCATCATCGATTCACATAGTTGAATAAAATATAATCAATGAGTAAAATAGCCTGAAACAGTACGTGAATAACTCTTAGGGAAGTATCCCCAAATTTCAGTTACAACAAACACACTACATTATTATTGATTCACATAGTTGAATAAAATATAATCAATGAGTAAATTAGCCTGAAACACTACGTGAATAACTCTTAGTAGATATATCTATTTTTACAACAACATACCTTAGTATATCCTTCTAGTTCGCAGGTCCCCCAAAAAGTGGTCTGGCCAGCCGACAGATCTCACTTTTTAGACGTCGGTTCCCCGCGCACCCCAAACGGTTCCGGGCCAATCAGAGAGCTTGGTTTATCTATTGTCTCGCTTGCCGGTGCCAGTTTATATTATTTCGAGAATGAGTTTCAAGAAATATTTCTATTGTTTTCGCTTACCGGCTCCCGTTATGCGCTTCGGAGAAGTTCTACTTATCTTTATCCTGTAAAGCTCTGTGATCAGCCGCGGGTGGAAATTTAAACAACCTAATCTTTTACAATGTCTTTGTACCATTTCTAGCTAAAATACAATTCTCGTTTATTGTTCTAGGCTTAGTTTCTATCTTAACTATTTATTTCATACCTGTTGTACTTAAATATTCTATTGTAATGTCTTCTTAAAAACTTGAGTTGCTAACGATTCACCTTAACATTATAATCTAACAAACGCATCTATACAGAACTCACTGAACCGATTTTGAAAATTCTATCAGTCATCGAAAGCTAACTTATCACTGAGTGCTTTAGGCTATAGTTTGTTTTGATAGAAATACCTGCAAAGCTGGGGCGGGTCAGCTAGTCACAAATATGGACGAGGACTGAGGACGTCTTACGGCTGATGACTATGGTGATGAAAATCCAAAAAATAAGTTATGGTGCCCTGATTGTATGGGAAGAAGTGAATAAAGAACATACCGGTACAACCTACCTGTGTGACGTTTTCAATTCTTACTCGGTCCCGCATGCATATTTTATTTGTTTTCAATTTTACGATCGGATGTGGGTTTGCTATTGAATGTTTTCCATTTCCGCCTTGTCGTAACAATAAGTGGACGGTCACTATTGAATGTAGTGTGTAGATTTAAGAGTAGAAATTTTGTTTTGTAAAGTTTTTTTTACCTTAGTATTTCCTGTCTCCTTTTATTGTCTGTGCCTGACATATACATAAATATATTCTACCCATATATATCGATGGTGCCTGATACCATAGTAACTGAACTAAAAAATTAACTACTCAACGTAAAATTGCTACAGAATACGCTACGAGTGCTACGTAACTGCTATGTGTGCTACATCTGGGCATAGTAGGTATAAATACCCACCAGTCTACGCCAAAAAATAAGATTGATGTGCGTCTAGCACTCATCAAAAAACCTACACATTCTTAACCTTATTATAAAGACATAAGGCACAATATCACCAGAGTCAAATATCATAACAATAGCATACTCTCAACCTTACCAGCAAGACATAAGGTGCAAAAATATAACAGGCTATAAAGGCAAATTCAAATGCTCCAACAATAGCAGTCAACTTGCTTAGGAGTCACACGTGCGAATGATATGAGATGACAGATGACTCGTGAAGCGTGCTTCTGAAGCTAAAGCTGAACTTTAAAACAATATTGTGACTACGTTTCTGAGTACCTAACCTGTTTACGAAGATGGGATAAAATTTACATACATTTCTAATTTTTGAACCTTCGCTTTCACCCGCGAGTTTACTTATTTAGTACCCATACCAAAAGTAGGCTTTAAGTTTAAGTAACATTGTATTTTTCAAACTTTCGCGATCACTGTACCTACAGAATTACGGATTTAAATGAGTATTTATCGGGTATGCACCTTTTTATTTGTTATCCCGGCGTTTCGACTGTCTGCCCGCAACCACGGATGTTGCAACACAGATAATAAATAAAAGAGGTACATAAGCGATAATTACCCGTTTAAATCAGTGATTATTTAAGTTACATGTATGTATCTGTTCCCCTTTTAGTGATAAAGAGAATAAATTAACTCGTCAAAATGAACAACTTTTACTTAAAAAATAGTTACATTATACCATTTATTTTCACAGGAAAACGTTTTTAAACTTAATAATGGCGCTTTTTCAAAGCTGGTTTTGGAAGTTCACTAAATAATTATATTTGGTATTCAAATTGTGTTAAAATCCGTCAAAGCTAACAGGAAAGTCTCACAAAACATGCTAAGCGGAAGAACTCATCACATAAATATAAAAATAAAACGAAGAAGCTCTCACGTACACAAAACCAATAACAGTTATCTACCGCGAAACAAGCATTGAGGTCCTCCAGCATCCCCGTGGAACAATCAAGTTGTGGGACTTGCAAGATCCCGAGACCGTGACGTTAGATACAAGATAAAGATAAGTCGTACTTTTTTATGAAAGGCCGGCCTGTTATTTGATTTTTTGCCAATTTTTTCTACGAGGCAACTTTTGTGTCGCGATGAGTGAGTAAATGATTTAAAATTACTGACTAAAACGCATGAGTTTCTCGAGTCCGAATAATTTTTTTTTTCATCATTGTTATCAGTGTCGAACGTCCACTGATAAAAATAGGTCTCTTCCATAGATTTTCAGAGCCACTAATCTTGTGCGGCCTGCCCCCATGTAAGCTGAAGTAGTTTTTGGAGCCTACAGCATGGAAAACTCGTATACGGGATCACATTCACAAAAAAATGCTTATAATTTACAAGTAAAAAAATAGTAAATTCTAACTTCCTATCGTTTTAAAGAAAGAAAATAGTTTTTTACATTAAATACTAGCTGAACGTCCGCGACTTCGTACGCATTACACTACTAAATGTGTAGGTAACCTATAAATAAAGCTAAACTCACTGTTGCAACTTGACTTGACACCCCATTCTTATCCCATGGGAACTAATTTATTGGATAAAAAGTAGTCTATGCCTAATCCAGGTAATAATCTACGTACATACTAAATTTCATCGAAATCAGTTAAGCCGTTACGACGTTATTTCGTTACAAACAAACAAACAAATAAATAAATAGACAAACATCCAAACTTTCGCATTTATAATATTAGTGTGATGTATCCTTTTTTTCCCCGAAAAATGTCCCAAAATTTGGAATGAGCCGGCTAAAGATCCACATTTAACCGTCAATTCTAGAAACTTCTTTATTACTTCCCTACATGTAGAGTATTCCTCTCACCTGCTATCGTTACCCCGGTATTCGATAGCTTCCGGCATCAGCTTTTTACGGTAAAAGCACCTTTATTGTAAAAGCCTGGAGGTAAAAAGGGTTTTTTGTTAGGTTTTGCTCATTTTGGACTTTTTAAACAACGGTTCAGAGCGTTCATTTTGAATTTTGAAACACTATATTTCTGAAGAATTCTCCGTAAACGAAAAGTCAGTAGGTATTAATGGTAGACATTTATACTACAAAAACAGATGCAACATATTTTCGTTAAAGATCATCGCTAAAAGTAAATAAGACAATAAAGCAAGGTCACTCAGGGACTCAGGGATAAACAATATCACTGATTTTCTATGACGCCTCAGTTAGTTGCAAGAAAAGTTGTATCCAACTACATTTTTTTAATCTACAATTCTTGTACAATACAATTCAAAATTGTATTAGCGTGGATGGACTTAACCAGTCTTTGATCATAATATGATAACTTTGATATCCTTTGAGATCATTAATATAAATACGGGATTTGTCACGTACCGTTGTATCGGTGTTTCGACCAACAATGTTTCGGTTATTGTGTAGCGTTACAACTCTCTCCTGTAAAAGAAGAGAGCTGTGAGCCAAGTTGAATTTAGACCTACCTAATGGTTTAAAAAGAAATAGGGATTATACAATGTGTTATGATTTAATACAATGACTGACTATTAATACGATACTTATCAAAACACTTATCAACCCACTATGGTGTGCATAAACGATAAATCCGGGAGTCTGCAGGTCCGGTAGAATGCGCGCTGGTTGAGGGCTAGTGGAGCCTCTAGCCTACGTCGATGAGAGGCCGAGAGGACGAAGTAGCTCCACTGTGATCTCTAGGTCTGTATAGAGCAAAGGTCTCCAGCCTCGAGGGTCCAAAAGTGAGACGTGAGGACTCCAACCTCGACGGGGTCAGGCTCCCAGGCTCAAACCGGTAGGACTTCGCTGTCAAGAACCAACTGTTTCCGGGCTGCGCTGACTGATTGATAAAATGAGACTGTTTAAAGCGTTTCTCTCTGAGGGTTTTCACCCGCAGTTCCCACGTCCAGACTGTCGTTTTCAAGGATGCTCTCGATGTCATTCGGACCTGTTCCAAAATTAAATTACAAAATTCTAGTTAGCGGCCTTACATCAAATTCAGAGGTTCTATGTAAATTCCAAGTAAAACCTTACGGTTTTACCATGAATTAAATGTAAAAATGTATATGTCTATAATGTCATGTCAGTACCCATGTCAGGTCTGTTTATTTTTGTGTTTCTAGTCCTAAAATCTTAAAATAAATATAGCATCATTTATACTCCTGTGACGAGAAAATTCTGGTCTTTCCACCCATATAAAAATGTAATAATGAGCATTTTAAGGTTTCAAGAATGAATTTAGAGTTTTATGACCAAAATAATGATGAAAATATTAAAGTATGGTAGAAGGAAACACAGAATCTATCTCCCCATGTAAGTGTTGAATGTAGTGAATATCACGATCAAAATCTGGATAAAAAGTGAAAGATATTACATTTCTCAAACATTGTCGGTTGAAACACCGATAAAACGGTACGTGATAAATCCCGTATTTATAATAATGAATGAAATCGATCACGAAAGTTTCCTTTGAGATCATTACTTTAAGGTATATTGAGGAAATATGTAAGGAAGTTGTAGTCAAATATTTAAGCGATTAAATGTTACGACCCTTGAACAACCTTCATCGGTTAAGCTGTTAAGTTTAAGTTTCTCATAAACTGATAAACAATGTAGTACCGAACTATGGGTTTACGATCAATATAACCATGATCATATTGAGTATTTTATTGATGTTAACGGCCGCCTCACGCATATTAAGGGTAAAAGGATAAAAGGTACGGAAACAAATGAATTGGTTTTAATTTGAGATTTAGTTGTATATTCTAACGACTGGCTTATGCCAGGAAGTTGAGTCGAGCAATGTATGAATGTATATATCAACTGTAAGAAGAAAGAAAAGAAAGAAAGAAAATACATTTATTTGACACAGACACAGGACACATAACATTCAAAACAGAACAAACATACATAATTACATAAAGATTACAATGATTAAAAGAAGAATTATATAAAGAAACACAGGAAAAACACAAGATAAAAATTTAATACATATATAGGTAGGTAAGTACAGATAATATTTTGACTACTTCCGTGGTGCAGTGGGCGAATAGCCGGCTGAGGCGCAGGAGGTAGCGGGTTCGATTCCCGCCGCGAAACAAATGTTTGCATGACTTACAGATATTTATTCCGGGTCTAATTGTTTCTATATACATATATATTATAAGTATGTTTTTACAAATAAAAAATGTATATAAGTATTCTATCAGTTATCTGGTTCCAGTTGGTTATAGTACAAGCTCTGCTTAGTTTGGGGCTAGATAGCGCTGTGTGAAATGTCCAGCAATATTTATTTATTTAATTTTAATATGGTCTTCCGTGCTGTGTGTGCTAAACAGGCCCCGTCTCAGCGTATTGCTGCTAACCATCCGAGGATAGTAAGCGGCGCTGGTTTTCAGATGGGACCCATGGGTAGCCTCACGAACAAAGAAAAATAAATAGGTAAGTAAACAGATACATAGATACATATACGTAAATAATAAAACAAAATTATCGAATAAAATACATAATTAGTGTAAGGTGGAGCTAATATTAGTTGTCTGTGGTGGGTGACAAATGACACTTGACAGTGACATATTTGCTGCTGACCGAATTTTTGTCGCTTGTGTTGATCACGAACTAATAATTTGTCTACACTCGATGACGCGCTTTCGTCTGAATTAAAATGAAACTACCTTTATTGTAATGGTGTTCCGTCTGTGTTGTTTTATCGTCGTACACAAGTCACAATCATTACGCAACTCATACACAAACATCACACCATAAAGAAACACTAAATAAACATTAAACAAAGGCGCCATGTTGGGCAGCTGTGAGAGTTTGAGAGGAGGGAGGGAGGTGCATTTTTCATTATCAAAAACCAAAGCCCTCAATTTGTAGCAGACCATTGAAGTATTAAATTACTTATTTTATCTTGACTATTAAATGTAATATGCTACATAAATTATAGCGTTATCACATCTGGACCATGTTTCTTGAAAGATACAAGCTACAAGTATACCTATCTGTGAAACCGTTATTTTCCCAACAGAAAGGCAACAACAATACAAAATCTGTTGGTACCAAACTAACAATATAATCTAACAGGATCCAGAGATTGAATACTTTCTGAAACATCCTGAAAGTAGGTAAGCTAAATCTTAATCAATTATCATCATCATATCAGCCGTGCTTAAACCTACCTCTTAATTACCAGAGCGCCGACTCAACGGTCTTTGCTTGCACTCAACGGTTTCCCCGAATGCTAGAAAATACTATGATAAAAGTGATAGAAAATTTAATGAAGTTTACCACGACTGACCCACCTTTAAACACAATACGTATCACAGCTGTCGGCAACATGCGGTCCTGACGCTTCTTAAGATCTCTCGTTACAGTATTTCAAAACATGGAACTACTCAATATTGTCCACTGTAACAGTTTTGCGCACTAATGGGGGCTGTCACACTTCGTTATTCGCTCTCAATGTGCCCGAAGGCCACAAGGCTCTAACCCTGTTTAATGGATGGCCACGGATTTGAAAGGGTAAAAGGCGGAAATTCCATCACTATATACCATGCAACATAATTGTTAGAACATAGGAACGCAGTATAAAGTAGGTTAATTCGTTCTATCCATCTAATCAGCCCATATCTATTGCTGGGTAAAGGCCAATCAAATCCAGTTCCACCATTTTCACAATATCATCTGATGGTTGAGCTTATGGTTTGTCTGGTAATATGATATTCACATTTAATTTTATCGCTGGTGAAGGACCTGTGTGAGTCCAATTTTCATCCACGTTAAGGTCAGCTACTGTATTAAACTCTAGTTTAAATTCAAGATTCGTCTAATCTCGATGTCGATTAAGCACAGTTTAAATAATCTTTGATTGATGTACCTAGATGCAAAGATCGTAAAAAGAAATTCGTTTGAAATCTTAGTAAATTTGGAACGGATAATTTTGCAGCTTTATAACGCAAAAATATAAACAAACCCAAGTTACCAGAATAAAACTTATAAAAACAAAGAGGTTGTTTGTGATTCTGTTATGTTTAATAAACGCCACACTTTGACGTACCATTAGGGGTTAACGGTATCTAATTAGGGGTGAAGTGCAGTGCCAGCTGTGGCAACGAGACAATATCTTGCGGTCTGACGTAGCTTAGCCAGGGACAGTTAATTCCCTAATGACCGGTAACTCATTACTGTTGTAGAGACAACTTTATGCTCCACATATACCAATACAGCCCATAATAGATTTTTATAGCGCTTTGACATATAACAGTTAAAAAATAAAGAAAAAATATAACAAAAACATATCAGGAAAATATCACAATCTTTGAAAACCACCATAAAATCCACTTTTTCTCAGACCTATTCAACGGTTTGTTAAATGGGTTTGATTTCGGATAATGCATCTGAAACAGCAGATAAACTGAATATGATTTGTACAAAGTGAAAATACTCAGTACACACTAGATATTCAGTTTATGAAAAACAACGAATTAAAAAAAAGTATCGCCGACCCCATTGTCACATGCGGTATTCAGGAGAGATTTTTCCTGCTTGTGAGTATTCTACCGCTTAATGGGTTGTGCTCGGAGGAATTGTTCGACATGATGGCTGTAGGTTCCTTCTATCATCGCACAGTTTGCCATCGACTAGGAATCCATCCTCACACCTTGGAGACAATGATCCTTAAGCGGAACTTATCCCAAATGTGAACAAATATTTGCATTGTAGATAAGTTCGAACAGCGATCGGTAGAACACACACAGGGTGGAAAATCTCTCCTGCGACGGATTGAGAATGGGTTTGTTAACAATTCTCACAGATCGTCTTTGAACCGAGTCAAACGACCCTAGCTGATATCCAGGTGCTCCTGCCCATAAAACCTTATTCCAAAGTATCTTTATGTTTTGTTTTCATCATATTTCTCAGTAAAAAAATTGCTTCTTCTTAGCATGTCAAGAGTTCTACGTTTTAATTTATAGTATGTTGGACAGGTGTTTGGCCACAACAATATCATTAGATGAGGCGGTTATTAGGTCCTCCATCGTGCAGGTGTTTGGGCACTAAGGGCACATTAGCAAGTGCTGCATTGACTGCGCGGGATCACCGCAGTCGCACTGCGTTAAGTTAGAATCCCTGAATCCCCATTTGCACATATTAAGTCTGGTTCTACAAAAAAATTGCTAATAATCAAAGTAACTCGATGAAAGTATTTTAAATGGCAAAGTTTTTTATTTATTTTCTAAGGTAAGTCGTCGGTTGTTTATCAAAATGTTGAATAAAGTATTTATGTATTTACAAAACATTTATGTTTCATCCAAGTTTATGAACTTGACTTCGAAAGGTAACAAACCACATTTAATTTTGTAGGTAGCCTACTACCTGTGCTGCATACTACTCATGTAATCACACTAATAGTATAAACTAGCGGTTGCCCGCGACTTCGTACGCATTACACTTCTAAATGTGTAGGTAACCTAGAAATAAAGCTAAACTCGCTGTTGCAACTTGACTTGACACACCATTTTTATCCCATGGGAACTGTTTTGTGGGATAAAAGGTAGCCTATGTGGTAATCCAGGTTATAATCTACGTATATACCAAATTACAATCGAAAATTATCGAAATCAGTTTAGGCGTGTGACGTGATTGAGTAACAAATAAACATACATCCAAACTTTCACATTTATAATATTAGTGTGATGCGAAAGTTTGGTTGTTTGTTTGTTACTCAATCACGTCGTAACGGCTGAACCGATTTCGATGAAATTTGGTATGTGCATTGATTATAACCTGGATTAACATACATTCTACTTTTGGTTAAGAAACTATGCGTGCGAAGCCGCTGGCGGAAGCTAGTAATTATATTAAAAATTTGTGCCGACGTTTGGCTCTGACATACATTTACACCCTATTCTGAAGCTTGAAAAGTTACTGTCTCGAAATGGCAAAAGAATTGGTCACCTGGTTCACTTGTTCACAGAGTGATTTCATTATTATTATTATTTTTTATACTAATGGAGATGAAACAAGCCTATAGCCTACTGATGTTAAGTGGTAACCATCGCCTATAACAAGTTTGCCTCGAAGGTCACGCTCCTTAGAAATGTGCCCTACGATGCACATCCCTGCGTCCATCAACTTGAGCCATACAGGTGTAAAGCCTCATGTGCCCGTAATTTCACCGGCAACCATACCCTTCAAACCTAAACACATCAATGCTGCTTGGCGGTAGAAATAGTTATGGTAGTAACACTTCCCCGGGCGAGCCCTTTTACAAGAAACTCTACTACTTTTAAATATCTTCTTATATAATACAAAGGGATGATTTGATAAAAGGAATGAGTATGGAAAGCTACACAACCAGAATTGGAACGTAGTAATTATATTCAAACACCATGTCGTATGAAATCGCAGGCAAAACTAGTCGCAACTCGCAATATAACCACAAACAAAACCATACAAAGCATATTCGATAGATGTACTTACCAACAACAAAGTAAAATGGCGTAGGTGGTCTCTTTGTATTTTGCGTTGAATTACTATTATTTATTCCACGGCAGTGTTTGCTGCGAGATCAATACACTGTATCACATCAAAGGATTGTGGAATTCTCCCTATAATATAATTTATGAACATGTCGAGATGTCTGAAAGCAACAAAACCGGATGCGAAGAGAAATGGCTTGTGTTGTGTAGGCTTTGTTATTTTGTTTATTCTTAAGTACTTTTTGTTATTGTATAGGAATTGTATACGGCGAAATCTAGGCACATTTGGCCATATATACTTTCTATCCAAAGTACTAGATATGCGGATCATTTGAATGAGAATTTCTAAAATTAATAACTGACCGATGCGTGGTAAACTTATTGACAAATAATTACTCTCAATTCGAAATTTTAACCCCCATTAGAAACAATCAGTAAACTGTGGTAAACTCTTAACTTATTATTATTTGTTTGATAATAATGAATCGACCGATTTGTATGTTGTTTTAGTTTATTTAGTTACTTACTGTCTACTAAAATAATGTAAGATCTCCAAATCAACTTGGGCAAATTTGTCCGAGGATAACTTTCGTAGCGTTTATCCGATCATCATGAAATTTGGTACATAGGTAAGTAGTGATGATAAAATTTTGGTGTGACTCAATGAGCTAAAAATATTGGGGGGTTGTTGAGATATTGGGGTTCAAGAGGGAGTAAAAAAAAATGAAAATGAGACTATTAGGTCAAGTGGGAGATCAAATGAAAGGACTTTATTAGTACATTTGATCCCCATTTTTATTTTTAGTTTAATTATTGTAGTTTTTGAGTTATTAGCCATAATAAAAACTAAACTTTGACAAAATTCACAGGGTACGCCTGGACACAGGCACAGTGCTGAAATTTGGTATTCGTGTAGCTTTAGTGACATAAATATAGGCAAAAGTCTGAAATCCAGAATAACTGCCATTTGTACCCCCAAAAAAAATAACCAATTAACAAGCCTACAGTTTCATTCAAATTAGATGTAACGGAACCCCCGTCAAGTAGGTTGATTATGCATTTCGTGTCACCAATTTATTAGTCAAAGATTAAAGCCGGCATGCATAAAGATCACTGAACGTATTTAGCGACTAAACATGTTTAAATTTTAACTATTTGTATGATTTGACAACTTCTTAAATCATATTTAGCCACTAAATACGTTTAGGCATCGCTGTGCAAGTCACCCTAATAATAATATTTATTTTGGGGGATTCGCGAGATCTCAGTTCGGGGCGAACCACTTGTTATTATTAATTACTAAAAAAAATGGATGACACGTCTGATCAATATATGAATGTTATTTCTTTCTGGGCGTCTGGTCGAAGCGACGTGTGATCCGAGAGCTGGCGCTTATCTGGGTCAACGCATAAACATTGCAATTCAGTGGGGCAATGCAACCAGTGTCTTGGTGACACTTTCGCCTGGTAGTGATCTGGAGCAGTGAGATATCTATAGATCGTTTGCAACGGTCTATAGATGATTCAACGGTTTCTTCTGTATTTTTTGTAAATAATTGTAATACTTTCTGTTATTAAATAAAATTACAACGTTAGGAAATTCTTTAAAATCAAAATCATAATGTTTTTATTTCTTTTAAGTATATATACTTGGGTCTTCTGACACATCTGACACAAGTATATGTATTTAAAAGAAGATCCCAGCAACCCTGTTATAGTTCTATATTTTACAGAAATAAAAACATTTAAATTTTGATTTGAAAGAATTTGCTAACGTTGTAATTTTATTTAATAATTCTTACATATTATATATGAATTGAATTTCAATTCATTTCTAAAAGTAATCCTGGCGTACAATAAACCATTATCTTACTAGATATCTATCTGACCTTCAATTCACTTGTTTTCCAGGCTTGATAAACAAGCCTTTTTATACAAAAGAATCGGAAACTCAACAGACAAGCCAACAGAAAAGTTTACCTCCTCCAAGCATTTGAACACCGAAGGACCAATAAATAAGAGCAACTTCCCTGTCCGAGTTTTACGACTCTCCTGTTTACGTGCTCTGAGACAAAGGAACAGATCGTGAGTTCTAAATTCTGTTTTTTATTTAATCTTAATCTGCTCGTAAAAAGACACCCGGAGTTAACCCTTTACGGATAACCTGATTTTGTTTCTGGAAAAAAGTTGCATTGATACAGATTGTGTTTATTGTAACAGTACAGACGCGTTAGCGCAAATAGATAAAGAAGTTAGGTTAGGCTATAATTGTGCCATTTTTAGTCTCAATTCACAATTCAGCTTTTAATAAATAATTTTGGATATATTATCCTATTATTACCTAGGGACTAAACTTGGTCTTTGATTTCTGGGCTCAAAACAGATTTTTTAGATGAAAGTAGAAGTGGATTACTTGTCACTTGGTAAAAAGCTCATATGTATCATATCATAATCTGTCTGTGCCATGCATTGCCCGCATCGGTGCCTGCCACCACATTGTAAATGGGTTTCTAACCACTCCGAAAGTCATGTTCGGTGAGTGGTACTCCGAAGACAAATCAAAATGATCCTTATAATTGTTTTAGATAAGAATTGTTTGGCTTTGAGGTGGTGCGCACAATTTAACTCTGGTAAATCTCTACTTGCATACTAGAGGCATATGTCCTAACACTGGACGAAGAAATGCTGAATGATTAATGAAACGGTACGTGATAAATCCCGTATTAATCATCATTATTCATCATTTTGGCCACTGGACGTCCACTGCTGAACATAGGCCTTCCCTATAGATTTCCAGAGCGAACGATCTTGTTCTGCCTGCATCCAGCGGCTCCCAGCAACCGTTATCAGGTAATTTTTCCATCTAGTAGGGGGCCGGCCAGCGCCGGGCTTTTGAGTGCGTGGTCTCCACTTGAGAACCTTTCTGCTCCAATGGCCGTCAGTTCTTCGAGCTATGTGCCGGGCCCACTGGCACTTTAGCTTGCTATCCTTTGTGCTATGTCAGTGATATTGGTTCGTCTACGAATCTCCTCATGTCATGTCATTTGTACCTACGTATTTATAATAATGATGCTGAATGATGATAAGTCCGTTGAAGGTAAGTCTGGCATTCTCATTGAAGACTAGATCGAGTAGTTGGTATAGTCTCGTAGGAGCGCCTCCGACCGTGAAGCAACTGAGTTTCCGCAAAACAGACCGTAAAGTTTTTATAGTTTTTGGGTCACAGCGCCCCGACAATTCGGTTTTCCAATCAACATCTTTATAGTGATCGAGAGCGTGATATAGACTCTACTAAAGCGTTTTCTTGAGTAACGTGAGTATGAGGAGTTTTAGAGTTTCGTACCCGCCTTCCTTCTCGAAAAATAACTTTTCTGGTAACTTCGATCAAAGCTTAACGCACTGCGTACTGGTTTAATCAAATAAAGGTCAGTCAGGCACAATTAATTTTAATCAATCTATCTGTCATATAAAATAATTATCTATATAGCTCGAGTTGATATGATGATTTTTGTGATAAATAAAAAACTTTCTACTTTACTTTGATCAATCATATTTAATTTATTGCGTAATATGGATAAGGTGATAATAACAAGGCGATAAGGTATTTGTGTAGGTACAGCTATTTTCAGATGCAATGTTACATTTTAACACTTTAATTTATTGAAACTTTTTTGCATCTAATAACTATGTCTAGGTTAATTACCTATCACACTAATTGATCGAGCGAAGCGAGATCTCTAAATCAACTTGGGTAAATCGGCGTTGTATGTATGTTTGTTTGTTCGAGGATAACTTTCGAAGCATTTATCCGATCATCGTGAAATTTGTTATACAAGTAGGTAGTGATGGCACAATTTTGGTGTGACCAAATAAGCTAAAAATGTGGGGGGGGGGGGGGGGTTGATTAGATATTGGAGTTCAAGAGGGGTAAAAAAAACCAAAATGAGACTATCCGGTCAAATGGCACGTCTAATAAAAGGTCTTTATAAGTACATTTTGACCCCATTTTTATTTTTAGTTTAAACTTTGTAGTTTTTGAGTTATTAGCCATAATAAAACCTGATCTTTGACAAAATTCACAGGGTACACCAGTGACCCCACAGTGCTGAAATTTGGATACCGTTACCTGTAATTTGAATCAAACTGTAGGTCAAGTATGCTGGTTATGTATATCGTGGCACTATTTTGATCCTCAAAGATTACCAATATTGATTTTTTGTTTTTATGGGAGACTCGCGAGATCTCAGTTCGGGGCGAATCACTAGTTTAAGTGTGGTATACAATAAAGCGTTTTCTATTCTATTATATTCTATTCTATTCTATTTATAATTATATAGATAAACACCCAGACCCGGACCAAATATCTGTATATCATGCAAACATTTATTCTGCGGCAGGTATCGAACCCGCAATATCATGGGTGACAGCCAGCTGCGAGCTTGAGGTCGTCAAGTTCAATATAACAAGTTTGTATCAAGACGAGCTCCGAAAACAGTTTTTTTTGAAAATTTAACTTTAAATCCTATACGTAACTGTACTTCAGGAAGGCCTACTCTCTTCGAAATGAACAAAATTAATTTCACGTTAAGTTTGGTTTCTGATGAGAAGAGGAGTTCGCGGAACGTTAAACAGATAATTTAATTCCTTTGAAGCCTATACGTGTTTTCCCCGAACGTTTAGAGATTAAGGTCGTGGAATCGTTTTAATTATCTGTTAAAAGAAATGTGAATAAAGGCTCTTACACACATAATAACCATCAACATATCACATTAATCGATAAGACCGCCTATTGTGGATTGATAGTTTTTAGTTTAATAAGTAATTATTTAGTATTTTTCTTTACTACTTACTGCTGAAAATAGACATCCCCATAGATTTACATAGCGATCGATTTTATGCGGCCTTCAGCCAACGAACCCCAGCAACCTTTATCTATTAAATACGAGGCATGCCTTTTAAGTTTTGTCGTTTGAAGAAAAAAACACAACTAGAACCTTATAGTACTTTTTATTGTTTTTCAAAGTATTCACGACGTAGCTAATACACTTTTCCATTCGCTCAAACCAGTTATTATAACATTTATTCCACTCTAAAGTGGGGGTGTTCAAAATGGCTGACTTGAAAGCGTCGACTGCTTCTTCACCGGACTGGAACCTTTGACCACGAAGACTTTTCTTAATTTTAGGAAATGTAAAGAAATCGTTAGGGCTTAGGTCAGGACTGTATGGAGGATGGTCAAGAATTTCTACTTTTTCCTGCTTCAAATACTCAATCGTTTGACGAGCGCTGTGTGAGCTTGCGTTGTCGTGGTGCAGGATGATGCGTCGCTTTGAGTTAGATTTTCGAAGTTCGGCGATGACTTGTGGTAAACAAACTGTAGTATACCACTCTGCGTTAACCGTTCTACGATCTTCAAGTGCAATAGTCGCAACATGGCCGGTTTTTCCAACGAACGTGGCCACCATCTTCTTTGAAGTGCTTCGAGAGCGAACAACTTTAGTCGGCTTTGGCTCGTCTTGAAAGACCCAGATTGTAGATTGTTGTTTGGAAACAGGATCGTAGGCATAGATCCAAGATTCGTCACCACTTATGATGTCGTAGACGTGATTTGACTCCCCTCGGTTGAACCTTTGCAGAGTTTTCTTACACCATCTGACGCGGGCCGCCTTGTGATCGTCGGAAAGCAGATGCGGTATCCAACGGCAAACTAGCTTTCTCACACCAAGCGCTTCATGCAAGATCTTCTGAATGGTTGTCCCTGAGATGCCTAATAGAGCCTCTATCTCTCGATACGTCACATGACGATCTTCGAGAATTAGTTGTCTCACAGCAATGATGTTATCTTCAGTGAAGGCGGATTTTGGGCGTCCTTCGCGAAATCTGTCACTAACACTAGTATGTCCACGCTGGAATTCTAAATACCAGCGTTCGACAGTCCGCAGACATGGGGCTACATCACTGAACACAGATGTTAGCTCTTCTAAACACTGAAGCCGTGTCAGGCCTCTTCTAAAGTTGTAGAAAATTATTGCACGAACATTTTCCTTAGAAAGATTCATTTTCGTACGTGACCTGACAGATTCAAATCGAAACTGTGACTAAACAATAGCATTAATCCTAATACTTTCAACTGTTTTGAGATTCAAAATGTAAACACATTCGAATATAGAACAGTTCCAAATTCAAAATTGCCGGAAAATATGGAAACGACAGAACTTAAAAGGCATGCCTCGTACTATCTGACCCGCCCGCGGCACGCACGTAAATTTCCCGTTCCCGTGGGATCTTCGGGATAAAAACTATATAAAACACTTCTCAAAGTGACGCGACACTTCGTGTTTACATTATTGTTCATACAAAAATACTAAAATAACGATTGAAAAATGGGGGGTGGGGGTAGAAGGGTGAAAAATACTTAACAACCTATTCTCATATCTACTAAATATAAAAAAAATCATTAAAATCGCTCGACCCGTTTCGGCGGAGTGCGACCACTAAAACCGTGACATCAGATTTTTATATATTAAGAAAATTAGGTGAAGTTTGTTAAGTATTGAATCAATAAAATTTACAAATTTTTAAGATTTATCTGATGTTTATTAGGTCGAAAGACGCGGGGCTGTTTCGAGTACCTACATAATGTATTTCTCGTATCCGCGCTTGTGTGGTCATCATCATTAGATTAAAAAATCATGTGCTGTTAAGTAGCCACAAACTAAGCAAAGCTTGACAACCAGATAATTAACAGAATACGTACTTATACTATTTGTTTTGTTATGTACGACATTAAATGAAAACACGGGTAGGGCTAATGGCTAGTATTGTTATAAAATATATTATTATTATTATTTGGATCCTGTACTGTCCCTGTGCAGGGAAAAGGCCTCCCTTCCTTCCTTTCACTCCACTCTATCATGCGCGTGTGTAGACCAGTCTTCCATATACGAGTCAAGTTCGTCTTTCCATCGGCGTCGTGGTCTACCACGTGGTCTTTTCCTGTCTTTTGGGATGCACTCGGTGGTGGATGTAAAATAGATTTTCTCAAATTCATTACCATAGAACATTTTACATTTTCAAACAACCTTAATATTAGGTCCTACAATATCAATGAATAAGCCTGTATAAACTAGGTAAATAAATCATATTCATTCATCATGTAAGTACCTATTAAACTGACTAAGCGGCATCATTTAAAATCAGTTCATACGATTCCGGATTTGTGTTTTAAATTAATGTCATACTTAACAAAACAGGTTATATATTTTTTTTATTACAATTTTGGAAATTTGAATTAATATTGAATAATTTTTAATTAATTAGGAATTACCTTTAATAATTTTAGTGTCTCTAATTGTAACACATTCTTCTATACGTATTCGTTCTTCTTTCTCTACGTTAAAAAAAAATTTGTTACGTTAATTAAACAAACTTCATTTCATTATAATGTGTCGGCAGCTAGTTCTCGTGTAACTAATAATAATAAATAATGCTAGAGATTTCACACAGCGCTATCTAGCCCCAAACTGAGCAAAGCTTGTACTATGGTAACCAGATAACGGATAAAATACTTAAGTCCTTTTTTTGTAAATAAATCTTTATAATATGCATGGTGTTTGGTAATAAACAGACGTTATTCAAATGCCAGTTTCTCAAAATTTAAAAAATGGCTTCTCGAAATAAAAATTACTAGTTATATTATCAAATTTTAAAGAAAATCGGCTAAGTTAAGGTGATTAATTCGATATAAAACTTACTGCCTACTTTCGCAATCGACATCCAAAAATTTAGGGCCGATTTGATATCTCTTTCGGAAATGGCTGCGGGTTTTGGGTTAGAAAGGGACAACAAGAGATATCTCGAGACCTCCCCAATACAGTATCTGTGATTAGATGCCAAGCATTATGCAATAGCACAACATAAGTTTAATAAAGTGTTTGTTTATATATGTATACCAAAATAAATTTCACATTTCAATGGTAAATATTTCACAAATTTATTTATTATGCTTATCAAAATAACCCCTTTCATTTTTGTACGTATATATCAAACACCTTACATAGAAAATGAATTCCTTCTTTTTTCAGGTTTAAAGCAGTCTCAGATATCTATTTCTATATAATCATTAATTATCCAATATTCAATCCAATCGAAAATATCTGTCTTTTCTAAATCCTCTTCAATCAGTGCAATTCAGTTGTTGAGAGCGCTTTCAATCACCCCTATTCAGTTGTATGGTTTGATTGAAGCGTCATCCAATCGTGGATAGTATTCCTATCCGTATACTATTTGCACCAGTACGGTACTATTTACAGTTCTGTATTATCCACATTCTCTTGGAAACGATACTGGTCCCTGAAAGAAATAATGAATAACAAAGATTTCGGTATCAAGCTGAAACGGAAACTTTACGAGTCCTGTATTCTGCCTGTACGGATGTCAAACTTGGGCCCTCACGAACACACAATTTCGTAAGCTTTCGGTCTGCCAACACGCGATGGAGAGAAGCATGTTGGGAGTCAGGAGGAGAGACCGAAAGCGAAACGCAGACATACGGAGCGAGACCAAGGTGACTGACGTGATAACTAAAACAAAAACACTAAAATGGAGATGGGCAGGACACACACTAAGAGGTGTTGACAAGTGGAGTAAGAGAGTTACAGTTTGGTACCCAAGAAATATGAAAAGAAGTGGAGGAAGACAATACAAACGTTGGAAAGACGATATTGAAATACGGGAGGAAAACTGTGGACTAGGACACCACACTGTGGAGAGAAATGGAAGGAATTAGAGGAGGTCTATGCCAAAAAGCACACAGATGATAACAATTTAAAATTACCAATGTATAAACGGCTTATTTATTATTATTATCTGATTATGTGGGGTTGACACAACATGTCTTTTTCTTCCATACCTGAATATAGATAGATATAGATACCTATTTCTGCGGCCATCAGCATTGCTGTGTTTTAGTTTGAAGGGCATGGTTGCAGGTAAAATTCCAGGCACATGAGCCTTTATACCTCTAGTTTAACATGTTTTAGTTCTGACAAAGCCCTGTAGAGCTGCAAAATTTATATTTTATAGGTCAAAACCTTTTTACAGCCGCTTTAATGTTAATTGTTTATTAAGGTTATTTTTAAAATTTATATATTAATTAACTCCTACCTCAAGGATTGGCCCTTACTTGCAATCAACAGAGTCGAGTGGAAAGAGGGAAGGGATGCCTTTGCCCTGCAGTGGGATACAACAGGCTTATAATAATAATAATATATATTATTTGACAAAGTCCCTATACAACTGTATTTTTCACTTTGTGCTTTTATGTTTGCATTTGTTTGTAACCTGGCGTAACTAAGCATTCCTAGTGATCCTAAAGTTTGAATAAATGTATGTCTATGTCTAATGGACACAGTGTAATACTTTGTTATAGGCGATGGTTACCACTTAACATCAGGTGGGCCATATGCTTGTTCCATCTCCAAATAGCACAAAAAAGGGATCAGCCGTCATCTCAGTAATTTTTACGCAACCTTATGGGTATAAAATAAAGAAAAATTAATAGTATTATAGTCACAATATAGTACTTACTTCACCCAAATATTATCTGTATCGCGGATATGAACGTACACGTATCATTGTACCACATTACCCAGACCCGTAGCCTTGTTACGTAAGCTAATTGCTGTCGCGTTGCTATCGCTGGTCAGGCCGTTTCTTACACACGTGAGATACGCATTGTAGGTGTGAAAGGGACGGCCTGATCAGCGACAGCAACGCGACAGCAATTCGCTTACGTAATAATGCTACCGGAACTAATATTTGTAGATCATGCAAACATTTGCGTTACCTATTGAATCCTATTGCACCTTAGTCGAGTATTCGCTCAGCTCAGCATATACTTCGTAATACTTTATACTAAATAGAGCTATTTATGAGCTCCGTAGTCAGCTCAAAAACCACACAAATCATCCATCATTGCAGTATGTCAAATTGCTATATAAAAACTCCACATGTTATTTATGTGTCAACATTATAAAATCTCAACGATATAATGTTACTTTCAGAGGTGTCGAACGCGTAGGCGCTAAAATACAAACTGGCGTCATTCAAGCTAAACTCAATATTAACTTTACCCACGACCCAAACCCACTTCTCTTTTAAACAAAAATAGCAATCAATCAAGGGGAAAGTTCGTCAACGTTGGTACAAAATTGTAAAGCTTTGTCCGCACAAGGGGAGCAATTTTTATTTTATCGCTACATAATATACTACGCGAGTAGATTGGTTTATTTGGTATCGGTTCAAGCAAGGCAAATAGATGAATAAATTTGATGCAATTAAATGAATTTTGATTTTGTTTGGATTTTATTAAAATATGCTAAAGTTTCATAAATCACCTATGTGTTTAGTAGTATTTGATTGTGTATAAACATTTTCAGTTAGACCAATAAAAATCCATATTTTGTTAATAACAATTGGTTCTTTTAGTTATTGACGCATTTAGAATGTAAGGAAATAAACAAGAACACACAATCATACCATACAAATCACACTACAGCTGACAATAAATACTTTTAGGGCTGCATCAACACAAGAAATAATGTGTGGTAATAGTAAATTATACGAAATTTGAAAAACCGCCGTCCGCCTTTTTAGAATCGAGGGTAAAAACAGAAATATTATTAAAAATATCTATTAAAAAATGGAGTAGCGGTCTTCATTCAAGATTTTCATTAGGTAGATAATTCCTTCAAAGGTACGAGTGAGGCCGTTGGTGTACCTGTGTAGACCGTCTAATCAAAAACTGAACGCTCTAAAACAACTTCATTTCGTCAGAGCGAAATGTTCTTATTCAATGTAATCATAAGGCTCATTTTGAAATGATTTGCTGTGCGTCAACTTCAAGTAAACGCAGTAAGGGGCGTTCAGTTTTAGATTAGACGGTCTGTACAATGTCGGGCGTCATTGAGCCCACTATTTACCATACGAAAAATGTATTATTCTTGTGTGTATTTGGGGGTTTAATAGAAAATACAGTTAACAAAAGAATAATCAGCATCGGGAATTTTCTAGAAAAAGTTAAACTATTGTAAAAAAATAAAAATAACAATACCTACTAATATTATAAATTCGAAAGTAACACTCTGTCGGTTTGTTACGTTTTGACGACTAAACGGCTGGACCGATTTTGATGAAATTTGGTACACAGATCGACTATAACCAGGATTGAGACATAGGCTACATTTTACCTGACTGCGTAAAAGGAGTTTAATGTTTCACTGAAAAACCATATGTGTGAGGCCGCAGGCGGGTCGGCTAGTGTTTAATAGAATCTAATATGGATGCATTTGTTTTCGTTTCTTTCAGTTGTATAATTAGTAAAAATATTTTCACACAATCTACTCGACAATATCAAATTATATGTCATGTAAAGCTCACCGAAAGCAGGTGATTAAACCCCTACGGCTGAGACAGGAGTAAAATTGTACTGAATTTTATCATGCCCTCGCGGGTATAATGTGATTTGAATTTGGAACCTCATCTGTATTAAAGTTTGAATCAAAGAGACCCACACAATAAGAACTTATTCGTAAATCGAACTAACCTGCGTACAGAATTCACCAACACAGATGTGGTTTTTATTGTCTCGCAGAAAGTGTGAAAGGTAGAGTATTCTCCTCGTGGATAAAGCTGTCTGCATCTTGGGCATGCTTATATGTATATCCCTCTCTGCACCCAGGATTCTAGTAACTCTAGAATCCTTCGTTACGTTTGGAATTCAATATAGCACCCGTGACGAAAGACACTGCTTTATCCCCTCGTTTAATAATCTACTATTTACTCTCAAGTACAGTGATTTACCTTTATTGTGAAGAGGAGGTTTCATTTTATTTTTGGTGTGCTGCTGTATTGTTTTATTTATTGTTTTTAAATAATTTATGTGCTCTAGTGTGTACTAGGTTTAAAATTGACATCTTTGGCAAGCAGCGAAAGACAAAAGATAAATACTTGTTTAAAAGCTTTCTGGAATTCTTCGTGTGGATTCATTAAAAGTTTTGTTCCAACTCCGTGTAAAGTTGAACAAATTAAACCTCAACTCGTAACATTTTATACACAATGCCTGAAAGATGAACATCGCTCCAGGCAATTTAGTGATGTGATGACTCTACTTATCTCATATTACAGCATATTTGTGTTGATTTATGCAAATTGTGGCATATTTATTCAGAAAATATCTGTAGGACATAAAAATGTGCTTACTTCACCACAGTTAAGGGTGAGTTTGTAAACAGCTGACAACCTACGAGGAACGCCTTTGCCTGTAATTTAAACAATTATTTCCCATTAAGAGTTATCACATTAATCACACGAATATTACAAATGTGAAAGTTCGTATGTTTGTTTATTTATTTGTTTGTTACTAATTAATACTATAATGCTTTTTAACACGGCTGAACCGATTTCGATGAAATTTAGTATATACGTAGATTACCACATATGCTACTTTTTATCTCATAAATCAATTCCCATGGGATAAAAATGATGTCAAATCAAGTTGCAACAGCGAATTAGCTTTATTTATAGGTTACCTACACATTTATTAGTATAACGGGTACGAAGTCGCGGGCAACAGCTAGTATTATAAATGTGAAAGTTTGGATGTTTGTTTATTTGTTTGATACTCAATCACGTCGTAATGGATAAATCGATTTCGATGAAACTTGGTGTGTTGATATATTTTATGACCTGAATTCAGACATAGGCTACTTTTTGTACTAAAACAACACGTGCGAAGCCGCTGGCGGAAGCTAATTCAAAAACAAGTTCGTACACAAATTGTGAGTTAATCGTAAAAGTTATCAAATCTGTACCAAATAAAATAAAATTAACATATAAGTTAATTTGATATTTTTTATTTTATTTAATGATATATATTTTTCATAAATCCAAATTCGGTATTAACGCGCCTCTGAACAGGATAGTCCGGCAATATAATTGTGTGGCTAAGAGCAAAGGAGCGGACATGTTTGTTGGAGCTGTACGAATGTTTAAAAACAGTTTATCCCAGGTTAATCTGTGAATCGTTTTTATTCTTACCTGTATGACCTGTATCCCTATTAAATATGTAAACAAAATTATATGATATTTTTAATTTTAATCAAATTTTAAATCTTTCTTTAATAATGTACATAGATAAGTAGTGGATAGGTGTGTATAATTATGATTCTATTGTGTTTTAAATTTGTAAATAGGAATAAATTATTTAATTTTATTAAACTTTTTGTAATTGTTATGATATAATGAAATGTATTGTTGCTAGAAGTACGTGCATGCCATCTTGTTTTTTATTAAAATCCAATTAATTCACTCGCTCGGCTTAAAATATTAATGCATGCAGTCCGTCATCTCTAATTATAGTAGCACTAAGTTCTACCATTTGAAATGTAACCGCTAAATATTGTCAGTGTATGTTATGTTGATGATTCCTAAATAAATAAAAAGTAATAAATAATAAGTAAAAAATAAAAATAATTTCTATGGTACTAATCCATTGCTGGATGAAGACCTCTGCCATTTATCTCTACTTTGGCCCGTTTGTACCCAATGGCTTCCAGTTACTGAATTAATGTCGGCATACAGTAAGTGTGGGGTGTAAAGCCTCATGTACCTGCCATTTAACCGGCACCCATACTCTTCGAACCGAAACACAGCAATACTGCTTTTTGGCAGAAATATGTATGATGGTAGTACTTCCTCGGGTGAGCCTTATCACAAAGAACTTTATTACTACATATACTAACACAGAGAAATATACTATACACTTAAATAAATAAAAAAAACGTATCACTAGCAAAGAATTGTCAGGAAAAGTAATATTTTCGAAAGAAGTTATGTAAGTAGGTGGTCTACGACACAAAAACAGGAAGTATTGAATCATTATGGATTCAGATCACAGATGAACCCTTACAGAATACGTGACTATACAGATAAATTCCGAAGTCATTTTGGCAGATCATTGGAAAAATTGAGAAGCCTTCGCGTGCTCTAGATAGCTCTCGTACCGGAACCTAAAGTGATTAAACCACGAGACGAGAGATTGGCTAAGAATATTTTCTAAAGTGACAGTTCTGTCTGCAGCAAGCTAAGGAATTAGATATGTAATGCTGCATTATAACATGCTTTCTATTACTTGTGTGTCAACTGACTCGACTAACAAAGATAATAAAATTAAGTTATGTCATTTATCATTCCTGTGAATTTCTGCCCATCTAAGGTTGTCTGGATGAGATCACTTTCAACGAAAATACCGCTACTTTATGAGGGGGGGGGGGCGTGTCAATGTTTCTATATAATAAATAAATAAATATGGCTGGACATTTCACACAGCTCTTTCTAGCCCCAAACTAAGCAGAGCTTGTACTATGGGAACCAGATAACTGATAGAATACTTATATACTTTTTTTTTGTAAATACATACATATAATATATAGAACTGCGTCTCAGCCGGTTATTTGCTCACTGTACTACGGAGGTCGTCGGAGGTATATATCGGTAGTAAATATAGTGTAAACTTAAACCTTCTGTTACTATCATAGTTATGGATTATATTTTCACTATTATAGGATATTGTCCCATTGTTGGTTAAATGCCTATTTTCACGAAATCAGGATATTTATCGTGATTTGTTTACCCGTGATCATTCATCCTGTGTCGAAATATCGGGACACACAACAACTCACAAATCATAGGTACATATTAAGTTTTTATTGAAAATACTTAACGCGAGAAGAATTGTATTGCGGCAGTTTTGCGTCCAAGTACTAAACGTTCGACCGATCCCACCTGCGTCGAATCCATAATGAATAGAGCTCTACTATTTGGTCGTAATAATCACCAAATGTAGAATTTAATTAAGTTATTGAATGCTTTGAACTTGCCCGTGATTTCCATGTTATGAAAAAGCTGCAGAGGTAACTAAAACTGGCTTTAATTAAACTCGAATCTTATCAAAAAATCCATGAAACAGCCTTTGAATTCTTCTTTAAAAGGGCCGAAGGGGTCTCAATTGAAAACTACCTTTCCAACCTGCTGTCCAAAAGTCAAAATTTTAATTCCACCAAGGAACCGCAAGCAAAATCAAATGAGCCCAAACACTAGTAGCCTACTATAGATAGATAGATAGATGATTATTTATTGTTACACCAAATTACAATAACTTAACCTAGAAAACTTAGACTAATACATGGTGGTACAATGGGCGGCCTTATCGCTCAAAGCGATCTCTTCCAGGTAACCTTTGGATGGACTGGATTGAAAAAACGTGTGAGGAGGCGGTGTTACAATAAATACCTATTTATGTAGGATAAAAATAAATAAATACCTAAACCTGAAAAAATTCTACTTATACTTACATAAATAAATAATATAAATATATATAATTTAACAATATATATAGAAAGGAAATACAATGTTTACTATAATCCGGGCGTATAGCCGGCTGAGACGCAGGAGGTAGCGGGTTCTATTCCCGCCACGGAATAAATGTTTGCATGATCTTACAGATATTTCTTCCGTGTCTGGGTGTTTTTCTATATATTATAAGTATGTATTTACAACAAAAAAATGTAGGTATATAAGTATTCTATCAGTTATCTGGTTCCCATAGTACAAGCTCAGCTTAGTTTGGGGCTAGATAGCGCTGTGTGAAATGTCCAGCAATTTTTTTTTATCCATTCAGAAGTTCTATTGCCTAGCATCGATCTCCATCATGCGATCACCTCCATGGTTCCACAATAATGCATTGTCACCAATATGTATACCAAATTTCAGTTCAATCGGTTCAGGGCAACTGGTTTAAAATTCAGTTGCAAGAGTTGAGGAAATAAACAAGGCAAATTAAGAAAGGAAAAAATTCTACTATTATACCAAGAGCTAAATTATCTGGGTCAACGCATTGCAATTCAGCGCGGCAATACAGCCAGTGTCTTGGGAATACTTCCGCCTGAACAGTTGAGGTATCTATATATCGCTTGTAACGTTCTTTAGATGATTCAACTGTTTCTTATGTACTTTTTAGAGAGATCTTATTGTATTTTCTTGCTGTTAGTTAATGTATGTATGTATTTCTGTTAAAAAATAAAGATATTTGATGTCATACTTTGCTTTTTGGAATATGTATTTGATTTTGTAAACCTTAAATGTTTTTCTTAAGTTACGTCTATTTTTTATATTACGGAAGAGCGAAACCTCCTAATACAGGTATTATTTACTTAAAAGGAGGTTTCAACTACTAGTTAAGATATTGTAAACACAAGTTATCGAAATAAAACATTTTTATTTGTATACTTAGTATAAGTAGAACAGTATTTTAAAATATTGTAATAGATAAATAGAAAACTTTTTATTGTACACCGCAAATAAATTAACAAACAATATTAAAATATTTAGACACGCGGAAATACAAGTGGCGGTCTTATCGCTTAAAGCAACCTCTTTGAGAAAAACTTTGGATGGACTGAGTTTATACATATAATTGGATGAGGGTTCTAATATTGACTCCATTTGTAAACCCTCAATTCACAATAAAGCACTCCACCTTTAACGACAAGGTTGTGACCATCGAACTAAAAGGCTCGACACGCCGTCATTCCAAAAATATGAAGCATTACTACAAGAACAACGAAATTGCACTACAAGAAAAAAGCAATAAATTAATAAATAAGAATTTTTTTTTACTAACCTATATTGTCCCACTGCTGGGCAAAGGTCTCCCCATCTCCCCTCCATCCATCACGGTCCACAGCCAAATCTGACCAATCTGGTTTGAATGCATCCAGGTCGTCTTTCCATCTTTTTCTGGGCCTACCACGGCTGCGTCGTCCGTTCGGTATCCACTGGGTGACTAGATTCGCCCATCGTTCTGGATGCATTCGAACCACATGGCCTGCCCAATCCCATTTTAAGCGGGCGGTCTTAATGCCTACATCGGCTATGCCGGTTTTGCCTCGTAGGTCGGTATTTCTGACTCGATCGATTCGCTTCACTCCAAGGATGCTTCTCTCCATCGCTCTCTGGCAAATCTTGAGTTGGGATTTTTGTGCTTCTGTCAAGGACCAAGTCTGAGCTCCGTAGGTCAATATGGGCAGGATGCACATGTCGATGAGTTTTCGCTTCAGTGTCAGTGGAAGGGAACCCTTCATAAGCTGCTTCATGGACCAGTACCTCCTCCAAGCGTTTTCAATGCGCCGATTGATTTCTGTATCTTGCCGGTTTTGGAAGGAGACTAGCTGGCCCATGTAAATATACTCATCGACATATTGTATAACCTGCCCATCGACTTCATCCCTACGTTTTATACTGTTGGTCATGACTTGAGTCTTTGATCTATTCATGGCCAGTCCCATCTCAAGACTAAAAGAACAAATAAGAACATATCGTACAATAAAAAAAACGTAACAGAAAACTCAGCAGAACAATGAGCGGTCTTATCGCTGCAACAACTGATTAAAAAAATCGAAATGTCACTTTATTAATTATGGACAATGACTCCGAAAATGTTCTATCGCATTTTATTAAAATAAATATTGCTGGACATTTCACACAACGCTATCTAGCCCCAAACTAAGCAGAGCTTGTACTATGGGAACCAGATAACTGATACAATACTATTTTTATTTAGTAAATACATACTTATAATATATAGAAAAATATCTAGACCAATTACCAATAGATAATACCATCAGACAATATTCGGTGTATTCTTTTAAAAATAATTGTGACGCATTATTTTAGACAGAAAAAACCGTTAAAAATGACGGAACAACAAGCTCCAAGTGGATCACAATAAATATTTTATTTTATTGGGAGGCACCTTACCTCCTAGGTATTATAAAGAATTTTCATTCATTCACCCTCCTTCTCAATACCTACTTATAATGTTAACATACTAGTGATTCGTGAGCGAGTGAGTGAATCTGTGAGTTTTCGTATACATAACTGTAGGCTGCTTCGAAACAATATATTTCAATGGTTGCTAACCAGTTCCGTGTCCACGAAACAACATTGTTGCGCAAGGCTGTTTCATAATAGTTTCTCAAACTGGTTGCCTACTTGTACATAATTAACTTTTGTACCTACATACAAATTTCAATTAGAACAATTAAAGTTACACCTTGTAGTTACCTAAACATTTACCTAAATTATACGCAATCAGATTAATAAAGTGCGTAAGTAAAACGTGGGATTAGGTTTAGAACGAGTACATTTAACGATGACAAATATCGTCATCATCTTGTAACTTTGCCACACAAATTGGCCAAATCCGAGAGGTCCGTATACACCATGGGCCCAACGGTTTTCAATAGATTGCCATAACGATAAGGATATCAGCTTTATCCACGAGGAGAATACTCTACTTTTCACAATTTCTGCGAGACAATAAAAACCAAATCTAGCTTGGTGCATTCTGTGCAGAGGTTAGTTCGATTTACGAATACGTTCTTATCGGTCTCTTTGGTTCAAATTTTAATACAGATGAGGTTCCATATTCAAATCACTATTGAAAAATAAATTAAAGATCTAAACTAAATTTTATTATAATTAAATTATGTATTTTTATTGTGATTAATAAGAATAATATGAATAACGTGTAACTATGGGGTTATAAATAAATTATTGTATTCTTCCGTGGCACAGTGGGCGATTAGCCGACAGAGACGCAGGTGGTGGCGGGTTCAATTCCTGGCGCTGAACAAATATTTGCATGATCTACATATATTTGTTCCGGATCTGGGTGTTTTCAGTATACTCTAAGTATGTATTTATAAAAACAAAGTATACAGGGTGTTTGGTAATATAATGACGATATTCAATTGACGATTTCACAAAATATAAAAGAAGACGTTATATTATCAAATTTTAAAGAAAATCTACTAAAGGTGATTAATTCGATATAAAACTTACTGCCTACTCTTGCAATCGACATCCAAAAATAAAGGCCGATTTAATATCTCTTTCGGAAATGGCTGCGAGTTTTTGGTTAGAAAGAGACAACAAGAAATATCTCGAGATATCACCAATACAGTATCTGTGGTTAGATGGCAAGCATTATGCAATAGCACAACATAAGTATAATAGTCTTTGTTTTTACATGCCATAATAAATTACACATTTCTATAGTATACATTTCACAAATGTATTTATCATGCTCATCAAAATATCCCTTTAATTTTTGTGCGCATATTATCAAACATCCTATATAAGTATTCTATCAGCTATCTGGTTCCCATAGTATGTAGTTTGGGGATAGATAGCGCTGTGTGAAATGTCAAAAATTATTTATTTATTAAATTTACATACAGGATAAACTCAGTACTTAAGCACTTAAAGCAAGAAAAAATAAGAACTAATTAAAATATAGCTCACGAATACAATAAAATCCATGATGGACATTTTCGGATCTCTTAGTCTGTACGCAGGCCCGTGAAAATATCCCTTATGGGGGCAGTCAGAGGCAGGTCTAAACAAGTCTCACTAGGCCACCACGGCTCAAGGCCGAGGAGAAAATATGTGTACATACATAATACTGCTGCGGCTTACGCCATAACGCTTTTGGTCGTAAAGTGAGCCAGTTTGTAGTAAAGTGTGTAGTAAAGATATATTGACTAATGAATTTATACACTCCCTGGATTACACGCGTGGTTTATCAATAAAAAGTAAAATATGTTTAAATCCAGCGAAATATTCACATTCTATTTCGCAAGTTACATCGAAATCGATTCAGCCGTTACGATGTGATTGAGTAACAAATAAAACAAATATTGAAACTTTCGTATTCATAATTTAGTGTGATATGTAGGTAGGTCTTTCATACTGTGTGAGTCATGCTAGAAATTGCCAGCTATTGGAGGATGCTAAGCGGCGCTGGTTTTCAGACGGGTGCTTTTGATGCCTTCACAAAAAATGAAAACAAATTTGTCTGCATCTAAAGGCAGGTGAAACGCCGAGCTAAGGATATCGAAAGGTACAATGGCCAAGCTGACTACAGATACTGAATGATAATAGATAATGTGTTCCACATTTTGATCTCTTCTTCTTCTTCCTGCTATTTTTCCACATTACGCGGGGTCGGCACAACATGTATTCCTCCTCCACATCTCTCTATCAGCCGTCATCTCCGTTGTCACTTCCTTTCTACACATATCATTCTTTATACAGTCCATCCACCTCTTCTTCGGCCTTCCTCTACTTCTATATCCATCCACACTCATATCTAACACTCTTTAGTCACATGATTTTCTTCCCTACGCATGACATGTCCATACCACGCTAGCCTCATACTCCTCAATTCTACGATTCCTCTAATATACTCATTCCTTATCTTATCCATTCTCGTTCCACACATCCATCTCAACATTCGCATTTCCGCCGCGTGCACTCTTCTTTCATCCGTTCCTTTCCCAACACTTAGAACCATACATTACGACATGTCTTATGATCATCTTGTATATTTTCCCCTTTAGTAAGTATAAGGGGCATTCGAGCATCGCACGTTGTTCCTGTAACCTGTCGCCATTTCATCCACATTTTGATCCTTGTGATATTAATGTCTCTGTAAAAATGTATGTTTATGTGAACAAAAATATAATAAACAATACAGACACTGTGACAATGCCACAGACATACAGACAATCACGTCACTCTTTTGGCGTTAGGGATTAAAAAAAACCGGCCAAGTGCAAGTCAGACTCGCGCACGAAGCATTCCGTACAAAAACGTAAAAGGATCTATAAAAACGGCAAACAAATCATGTCTGTTGTATGGGTGCCCCACTTAAATATTTATTTTATTCTGTTTTTAGTATTTGTTGTTACAGCGGCAACAAAAATACATCATCGGTGAAAATTTCAACTGTCTAACTATCACGGTTCATGAAATGCCTGGTGACAGATGGACTGAAAGACAGACAGACAGACAGCGGAATCTTAGTAATAGGGTCCCGTTTTACCATTTGGGCACGGAACCCTAAATACCGCGTTACGAATATCGTTTGAAATTGTTCAATACAAAATCACAAAATATAATCTTTTTATATGATAGTGTTTGTTAATAAAGTGTTCCGATAAAGAGTTTATCTCAAAAACGGAACAAATCAACGGAACTGAATTGGTATGCACGACAACACTGCCGCCCACAACCGATGTAAAATTATAAACAATGGATAACAATAATAAAAAAAAGATAAACATAAAAAACATGCGACTAACGAAGTGAACATGCTTAATTAAATGAAAATATTCTATTTTTCTGGGAGGGAATTGTGTTCCTCGAATTTATACAGAGTTCTTCAGAATATGTATGGGAACCAGCGTATGTTTTACTGTGTCTGAGTGCACCATTATCAAAAAATGTTACAACTAACAAAAGATTACTCCGAGTGACAACCTATTTTGATTTCATTTTTAAGTGTGTCTAAATAAAACTTTAATAACAATAATATGTAGTTGCAACAAGCATTTATTTTGTTTAACTATTTTTTGATCTTTTACAATATATATTAGGTAGGTGGTTGTCCTCACATACAAGTAAAACATTATTTTACGACTTTTCAAAATTTAAGGTCTTACCACAAAAAAATTAAAGATAGTTTAGCGGGTGTAAAAAAAATCCTATACAAAAATTGCCAAGGAATTTTTTAAACACATATCAAACAGTTGTTTATGTGGTAACAAGGTTGATGTTTATTAAAATAATGGACATTTCACACGGCGCTATCTAACCCCAAAAGAAGTCAAGCTTGTTTTATGGGAACCAAGTACTTACAATATTTATATACTTTTTTTTGTAAATACATAAGTACTTATAATATACAGAAAAACACCCCGACACCGCAACCTCCTGCGTCTCAGCCGACTCTATGCCCACGGCGCCATGATGGTCATGAAACGCTCGGTAAAACACTTTTTTGTTTCTTTTTTATTTGGAATATAAAAAAAGAGTTGTCGCTAAGGTACATAGGGTGAAAATTCAGTCATTAATCGGTTTTAGTAAACAACCTAAAATCAAGTTAAAACAACAGAAGTTTTTTCCTGAACTGGAAATTTGATTTTGATTAAAATTAAAAATAAAGTAGAGTAAGTATCATTTTATAATTTGTTTATGAAAATCAACAAACCCTAAAGCTTTCATCGGTTTAATCGGCCTCTTTCGGATTAACCTACATGCCCCGAAGCACTGTGTATAGGTGGGTGTTCTCTAACGAGCTATAAAAACAGTAAAAGGAGTTGACTCGCTTTTTAGGATTTCAATTAAATTATTTTGCGGTCACCCATCCCCCTAATAACAGTAAAGAACGTCACTTAATTTAGCTTATCAGTTAAGAACGACTAACTAAGCGACACTACGACCAATTCTATCGTTATTAAAATTATTTTAAATAAATAATTTTCAATGCAGCGAAATCCTACCAAAACTAATTACTTTAACAGTACTTATTGTTTATTCATAACGCAGGTTACGCAAACAATACTACGACAAATAATTAATGGAATTAACACAAACAATATGTAGCCGGACTAATTACTAATCAGCCATCCTTATTATGACAAAGTGACAGAATATTTCTCACTTGCTAACATGCACTTGTCATTGTGAATGGTCTTCTCTGTCATTAAGTTAATTAGAAATGATGAAGCCCGTTAACTCTAGTGTTAGTCAGGACTATGTACTGTTTAGCATAGCATATATATGTCTAACCAAATTACATAGGTAAATAAAATAATACAAAATTTTATTGGTTCCTTACAAATACAGGGTGTTTCGTAATATTCTGACGATATTCATGTGACGGTTTCTCAAAACGTAAAAAAAGACTCCTTAAAAAAACTACTAGTTATATCATTAAATTTTAAAGAGAATCGACTAAGTTTAGGTGATTAATTCGATATAAAACTTACTGCCTACTCTTGCAATCGACATCCAAAAATAAAGGCCGATTTGATATCTCTTTCGGGAATGGCTGCGGGTTTTGGGTTAGAAAGGGACAACAAGAGATATCTCGAGACGTCACCAATACAGTATCTGTGGTTAGATGACAAGCATTATGCAATAGCAGAACATAAGTTTAATAAAGTGTTTGTTTTTGCATGTTAAAATAAATTTCACGGTTTCTATGGTAAACATTTCACAAATTTATTTATTATGCTCATCAAAATAACCTCTTTCATTTTTATTAGTTTTATTTTTTATTTTTATATTATCAAAACCTATATAAGTGATACATTGTATGTAGTCTTAGGTATCATTAATGTTATCTTAATTACCAAAATGATCACTCATTTTGGTAATAATTAATTTTGGTAAAGTATCAGATTTGAAAAGTTGGATCACTCCAACTTTTCAAATCTGATACTTTACTCTAAAATATTAAATACGCCCAATGCAGCTTAATTAAGCAACTTTGAGTCCCTTCATAGAGCGCTCCAGTGTGTCGATATCCCAGATAACCAGTTGCCCGTCTAGGCCCGAAGTGCTAAGCTGCTTAGTCTTAGCTTTGCTGCCACTAAACAAATTGATGCACGCAATAGCGTTCTGGTGAATAGAGTCCAAAGAAGTATCATTGGTCTCGATGGCTTGCTTGTCAAGCCTCTGAAACTTTTTCATAGCAGAGATTCCTCCAGACTCTTTCTTTTGAGAGTTGTCAAGTTTAGCTACGAACTTGATTGCGGTTCCATCATAGCAGTATAACAATGGAATGCAACTATGTCCCCCAACAACGAGAGACTTATCGGTGATCCAAGTGCATCCCAAAAAGGGAAGATATTCAGTCTTTAGTTTGTAAACAGTTTTCCCTTTAGTAGCATCGGCTACGTTTATCGAGCTGTCATGCCCCACCCAAGCAATCTTGTTACCATCAGCGGAGAATGAGACGCTGTGAATCCAGCCTCCTCCCGATTGAGTGTTGGGAAATTCTGCTAGCACTTGCCCCAGAGGGAATTTGGAGCCCCAAGCATTAGGTCCAGGCTGGTCCTCAATATCCTTGATGTAAGCAGAGAAAATTCTCGCCGTGAAATCAGAAGAGCCGGCTACTACCAGCATGTTATTAGGGTGCCAATCAAGACATGTTATAGTGGACCGGATGGGCTTTTTAATGTGCTTTGAAACCCACCAGTTGTTTTCTTTCTCAAAGTAGCAGATCGAGAGGAGTCTAGCCGCAGAACCCACAGCAAACTTATTTTCCATGGGTGACCATTTGACGCACGTTGCCGCGCGGTTGATACGAAGGAGTACAAGAGTAGTGTTCCACTTGCCATCTTTTCCTTGGGTCCAGACATAAGCGTTACGGTCTACAGAGCATGTAACGATACGGTTGGTGTTAGGGGCCCAGTCGATGCCCATCACTTTCAGGTCGTGATCCTTGAGGTTGTTGGTTTGTTTCCAATCGTTTCCTTCCTTTTGGTATAAGTGAACTTCATTGTTGTTGGGGGATAATGCTATTTCTGAAATATTATTACAAAATATTAGTATCTACGAAATTCTGGGAGTTTTTAGAAAGTTGCATTGATATCAATGCATCCCCACACATAGCTTTTAAAAGTTAGTGCTTATATGAGATGTTGTTATTGTTACTTTTTTTTTCTGTGTGGTATTCAATAAAATGGTTTTTATTCTTGATTTTTTTATATCACTCTAGTCATTTTAACTTACGAGTTCTATCTTTATTCCAAGCATGAATAGTTATTGGAGCCCTTGAATCGCCAAAAGTCACAGGTTGAGACATCGTATCGTTCTGCTAAAACAAAATTAGAATATTAAACAGTATTTCAATTTACAAATAAGGAGATATGGGATGATATAGGTATGCGTACCTTTTCCTTATATTGCGCTGGATATAAATAGTCTCGGTGGGTTATCGAATTTGATAAGGATGATTCGTGGACTCTGGGCAGTCAACGCGAATTAATAAAACAGGTTTACAAGAGTAATGAAATCACTAGTAAATTACACGATATGAAACCACTAAAGAAACTGAATGGAGCAAATATTAAAAACAGAACAACTTACACGAACGGGACAAACACTTGACTGACAGGCTGATTCATAAGTCTGGGTGATAACAGAAAATCATTAAATAACAGGACAACAGAGTCCCACAGATTATAACTGTAAGTAATGAACTGTATGCTTTTTATTTATTGGTATTTTCATTCAATTGAAGTTAGCTAACAATGTCAAATGTCAAATAAATTAAATGCATTTTTCTCAAACATGCTTGGAAATTTAAGCATTATTTTGACAACCTTCTTCGAGATAAATCGAAATCGCTGTACTGGCCAAATACATGCGAGCAGCGGTCGGAAAATGTTGTATGAAAATCCATAGCTGACGTGGTTTAGCGGTCCAATAAATTACATAGTAAACTCATACCTGTCGTGTAATTTAAAAATGGAACGATCTTTTACTCTGAAAAATGGCAACCAAGGAGGTAACTTATCAAAGGTTTTATTTAAATTTCTAACTGGCTTGCAAATAGAAAGCTGTGTATAGAAAAAAAAACAAATGAAAACTTTAACGCGGGAAATGTTATTGTTGTTCGTTGTTCGTCATTGATTTTAAAAAGTAACAACAATACAGGCCTAGGTCACAGCTAGGCATTGATGGACTTACGTATGTGTGCCTCGGCCCACATTTACACGTTTGTCCATCAATGCCTCTTTTGCTGGCCGCTGCATTAATACACTATTGTTTGAAGGAAACTTGCAGTAATAAATACAATAAATACTTTGACGCCAAGGGTGTTGTTAACCCGTTGGTGGCTAGCCGAATTATGTAAATATTTTGACAGTCCACCTATTTTAATTGGAATGCAACTAATGTTTCTGCTACCTTACAGTAATTGTCGTACTGTTGTTTACCGGTTTGAAGGGATATGAGACTTTTCACTTGTGATCGGGTGAAGAGCGTAATGCTTATCCATGTAGGTAAAGGCCGATCTGGTAATGCAATTTATTATAGGCATAGGCAACCGTCAACAGGTGGACTGTGAATTAGTGTTTTTACCTTAACTTAATAATAACAATGGTGATCATTTCGCACAGCGCAATTTACCCCAAACTAAGCAAAGCTTGTACTATGGGAACCAGATAACTGACAATTATAACTAGTGGTTCGCTCCGAACCTGAGATCTCGCGAGTCTCCCAAAACAATAAAAAATCTTAGAGTGACTCTCGCAACGATACCTAAACGCATTTAGTGGCTACATATGATTTAAGGAGTTGTCAAATCATACAAATACGTAAAATTTAAACATGTTTAGTCGCTAAATACGTTTAGGGATCGTTGTACAAGCTGGCCTTAAGCTTTGACTAATAAAATAGTGCCACGAAATACACAACCAAATAATTTGAACTACAGTTTAATTCAAATTATAGGTAACGGGAGTTCATGTACTTTAGACATATTTTTTTAGGTAGAATTTGCAGTTATTCTGGATTTCAGACTTTTCCCTATATTTGTGTCACTAAAGCTACACGCATAATAAATTTCTACTGGTGTACCCTGTGAATTTGGTCAAAGTTAAGTCTTTATTATGGCTAATAACTTTAAAACTCCAAGGTTTAAACACAAATTAAAAACGGGGTCGAAATGTAATCACAAATACCTTTTATTAAACGTGCCATTTGCCCGAATAGTCCCATTTTGTTTTTTTTACTCCTTTTGAATTCCCCCCGCACATTTAGCTCATTTAGTATATGCCAAATTTCACGATGATCGGATCAACGCTTCGAAAGTTCTCCTCGGATAAACAAAACAAACATACATACATACAACACCGATTTTCCAAAGTTGATTTAGAGATCTCACTTCGTAATTTGGCTTGTGTACCGCACTTAAAGTGATTTTAGTGTCAAGTAAGGGCATCTCTTGGATTATTTGCTTCACGTTGAATTCACCTTTCGAGTTTGACCGAGAACCTGTGGTAGCTAAGTCTTGGATTAAATACGGCGCGCGCTATGCGTAGAAATTAATGATTTGGGACTCTGTTTACCCAAAATACATAATTGGGGATTTGAATATGTGACTAAATACTGAATGAAAATAAACGGGAGCTTGGCTTAATATTAAAGCTTTTAATTTATTCATAACCTGAACACACCAAGCAGCTTGTTTCTGTTATTATATGCGGTATGTCGCAAGCGATCATTTTCATTAATTACCACTTGTTATTTGTTACGGTAAAATTTGTCATTTTTATCGAAAAGCTAAACTTTTTGTTTTCTTGCTAGTCATGCTTTCAAAGCGAAAAGTTCGAAATCCAGTTTCTCGAACTTCGTACATTTATTCTTTCACTAGTTGTATACCCGCGACTTCGTCCGCAATTTTCTAGATCTCAACAACAGCACCACCTATCGGGTCCAATTGTGAATCTAAACCCAATCAAACACACCAAAAGTTTCATCTTAATCGGTTTAGCCGTTTTTGAGTTTTAGCGAAACTAACGAACAGCAATTGATCTATACTAAAATTATAAAGAGGAAAGATTTGATTGTTTGTTTGCATTGAATAGGCTCCGAAACTACTGGACCGATTTAAAAAGGTATTGCACCGTTGGGAAGCTACACTATCCCCGGGTGACATAGGCTACTTTTTACCCAACCGCTCAGAAAGAGTGTTTATTGAAAAACTACGCGTGTGAAGCTGCGGATTGGTCAACTAGTATATAGAATGTTTGATAATATACGCACAAAAATGAAAGGGGTTATTTCGATGAGCATGATAAATAAATATGTGAAATGTTTATCATAGAAATGTGAAATTTATTTTGGCATGTAAAAACAAACACTTTATTCAACTTATGTTGTGCTATTGCATAATGCTTGCCATCTAACTACAGATATTGTATTGGTGACCTCTCGAGATATCTCTTAACTTGTTGTTCCTTTATTTTTTGATGTCGATTGCAAGAGTAGGCAGTAAGTTTTATATCGAATTAATCACCTGAACTTAGTAGATGTTCTTAAAAATTTGATAGTATAACTAGTAGTTTTTTTATGCTTTGAGAAACCGTCCCTTGAATACCCTGTATAAGAAAGATTAAATTGAACATTACAATTATTGCTATCTATAATTCAAGATCAATCATCAAGCTAGTAAAATATAGTTCTTCTCAATCTAGCCAAAGCTAGTACCTAGAGCTCGCAAATATTTCGATCAGAATACAAAGTACCAAAATAAACTTTTCAACATTCCTTATTTGAAAGGTCCTTTTAGTGGATGAGTCGTGGGAAAATCCGCAAAGAATCATAAAAAAGTAACAAGATACGCACATGCATACGTGATGACAACACATCGATAAAACAGAATTCCGATAGGCTTTGCTTATAAAAATGCTTATAAAAACTATACCATGCGTAACAAACGGTATATTCCTTGCACAAAAAACAATCAAAACACTTGCAACAATTATAAGGTTTTTGCCTATTCACACATAAACGATTGTGCAAGTATACCTTTCAAATAATTCACAAAGCTAAAGCACGTCTACTTAGAACTATCAAGACTCGAGTTTGGGTTTTCCTGGCTGTACTATAGCCGTCTCGTTCCCTCCCATATCCCTGCGAGCTTCGGATGTTCCGTTTCGTTCTGGCTTGAGAAGGCTTGCGCGGAAAGAGAATGTGGGTAACGAACGACCTTTTGCCGTTATGGGCAAGCAGTGCGGCCCGTGCGTTCACTGGGAGCGGTACATTTCGCTGTATCGCATACTTCGCGCCGATTCTCTGACGGACTGAAAAAAAAATTACGTAAATAATACAACAGTCACGCATTGATTATGAAACGTCTATAGCAGCATTCCTCCCCATCGGACCCTGGACTTGAGCTTAGTGCATGTGTTCGCGTTTTGATTGAATTTGTGTGATCCTGTTTGACCCTCGTGATTTTGTTTTATTATATTGTTTTTCTAACCCTGCCCTGTGTTCTGTTTGTGATTTCTTTTTCGTCTGATTGGATTGTCATTTAAGTTTGGTAAGTAAAATTTGCAATGTTATCATTATCACGTGTGAAGAGTGCTTGTTTATTTTTTGGTGTTATGCAGAAACATTTCATTTTTATGGTTAAATTTTATATTTTATTGCTTTTTGTTTTACAACCGAACACAAATATTTTATTTTCTAATTTTTGTATATTTGAATGTTTATGAGAGATAAGTACGTACCTGTTTTTTTAGCACACTCATGCATGTACTATGTTTATTTTTCTACTTAGTACCTACGGAAAACTTAGGATCTTCTGCAATATTGTAATGCAGGCACAACTTTCTACTCGTAGGCCAAACCGTGGTTACTTATGTAACTTTAAGCGGCGTTATCCTAGGCATGTGGAAACTATTTTCCTGTTTTCATCGCGTATTCTCGGCTCCTTAGAAATTTGTATCACATTCTTTCGTATCCCTATCCGTATCGATTATGTGAGCTATATTCATGCCTTGACTCTTGAGATCGTATGCCTAAAATAATCTGGAGCTTGGTTTTAGAACGTACAGGTTTGCAGAAAATTTCTGTGGGATTCACTCTAATAAGTAAAGTTAGGTAAGGGTGACGATCCTCTATCTATCTAACCTTCACTTAAGAAGATAAAAATGATCTAGAAAAACAATTCATTAGACGAATGGCTTGGCAGAGAAAATTGCAAAACATTGCAAAACTTCTTCAACTCCAGCACAAATGGACACGAACGAGGAAAAATCTGGCCTAGCATCTCCTAAAAAGCGGCGATCGTTATATGATGGCTGTAATTCAGCAACATGAACGCTTAACCAATAATTGACATCCCGTGTTTCTCCGTAACACTACACCCAACATATACGGCGCCCTCTTCTTTAGAAATCTGTCGAATAAGTTGATAGTTTCATGAATGAAAAAGATTGATTGAATGAAACATCAAGGAGTTTTTCAGAAAATATCAATAATGATATTTCGACATTCGTGGAAATTAGTTTAGTAGGGTTAGAGGTGGCATTTCTACATACCTGATTTTTGTTCTATAAACGTTAAGTTTAGTTTGTTAAAAAGTTAAGTTTTAGATCAAAATTTAATAAAGTATCAAACTGCATCATTTTATAAATATTACTATGGGTATAAATTGGAGACTGTTAGACCTGTTTCGTAGGTACCTGCCTCTTTTTTACAACACAGATACCCAAACATGCCAAGTCCTGCGAGTTAATAGATAATGTTCACGAGCATGATAAATAAATAAATGAAAGAAAATACATTTTTAAATCATAGGTACGATGTGCGGTCTTATGGCTAAAAGCGATATCTTCAAGGCGGGGGCGTAAATCAGATGTTATTGGAACAAGACACATTACAATTTATGATAGGTACTTGCCAATAAAGATACGTATGACGATAAAACCTTGCAAGACTTCGGTATGCACCTTCCCATTGCAAATAGCGGGAGGTATCATGTGTATGGAATTCGACCTTACGAGCGCTGTCGACTGTCGAAACCGGATGGAGAACAAGAGGTTTTTTTTTCATTGAGCGGCTTCAGTTTGATCTTGTCTTAAAAACGAACAAAAAGGTCGCTCAAGTCCTGTTTGATATGCCCCAATTAAAAACGCCAATTCCGGTTACTGAACTGTGAAAAGCTAAAACGATTATGATGAGACGGCAGGGGTGGGAATTCACCCTCTTAGAGCAGAAGATATTATGCTGATTTTAGGGTATTGAAAGAGATCTTGGACGGTTAGATAATTTATATGCGTTGAGTAATCGTTTGCACAAAGATGTTTATTAATAGCAATCTAAAAACAAACAAGCGAAAATCATGACGTGATTGTAACAATCATGGTTAGATTATTATGCAAATACAATGTGTAGATATCTATATATATAAAATAAAGTCGGGTTAGTGACACCATTTATAACTCAAGAACGGCTGGACCGATTTTGATGATCTTTGATTTGTTGGATTTGTCTCCGCCTCAAACAGTTACTGTAGCAAATAGTACAGTAAATAACTGTTAAAATATCGGAAAAATTCATACAAAAATAAATTATGAAGGTAGTTAATTTTCTCATACATAAATGCAGCTTATGATGGCCAATTGACAATTCTACCGGGACAACGTATGTATATTGGCAGCCCGCGTCATATGCATGTCAAGGCGGTACGAAGTTTGGCGGGTCAGCTATGATATAGTTATAAATAGTTGTTAGCGACTTTTTCAAACCACTTTTGTATTAAGTAGCATAATATTATGTCAAATTTCAATTCAGTAATAATCTATACTTAGAGAAATCGATAAGCCATGCGTGATTATGCAACACATACATTTATTTATGTTTTTATTATATACTTTCATACAAAATAAACTTGAGAGCAAAAAAATCGCACATTCATGATTTTTTGACATAACTAAAAAAAAAACAAAAAATATTATGTTTCTGTAATGCAGATTCATAGTCTATTTTAATACCTATCCAGTGGTATCTGATTTGTCTTTCAATCATTACATAAAAATGCTTTTGTGGATCAATAACAAAAATGCATGTTTAGTAAAAAATTCTTTATTCAAGTATTGGTGTCAAAGTTATGAAATTAAAAGATAAAATTAATTTAAAGTTTGTTATTAATACCGAGTGTTCCCTCCCCTAGCCTGAATCACTGACTCCATCCGTGTTTTCATTGATGTTACTAGACTTTTGATAAAGTCTTGAGGAATAGCCTCCCATTCCTCTGCGATCGCCTGTTGCAGCTCCTGTAGAGTCGATGGAGGAGCATCTCGGCCTCGAACTCTTCTTTTCAGCTCGTCCCATAGATGTTCGATGGGATTGAGGTCTGGGCTTCGAGCTGGCCACTCCATAACGGTCACATCCACCTCTTGAAGGTACTCGATCACTATGCCAGCAGTATGCGGTCTTGCATTATCTTGCATAAACAGAAAGTTTTCGCCGATAAACCCAGCAAAAGGTACGACGTGGCTCTCGAGTACTTCCTCAATGTATCGTATGGAAGTCAATCCTCTTGATTGGCGACCAGTATTCGGTCCGGTGATGAAGGCAAGCTCGGTTTTTGCTTCCATAGACATGCCTCCCCAAAACATGATTGATCCACCGCCATAGGCGACACGTTCTGTTATGCAGCATTGGGCAAATCGCTCTCCCGATCTTCTATACACCTTCCCCCGTCCGTCGTTGCCATGCAAGCACATCCTGCACTCATCAGAGAACAGGACTGCACTCCACTGCTCTTCGGTCCAATTCAAATGGTCTCGAGCGAACTGAAGGCGGGCTTCTCGGTGGGCTGGGGTCAATTTCGGCCCGTTTGCTGGCCTGTGTGCAGTCAGGCCACCTTCTCTCAATCGTCTTCTGACTGTCCACCGGCTAACTTCTACTTCACGAACTTCTTGAAGTCGTTGGCCCAGTTGAACTGCGTTCAAACGACGATTTCTTAAAGATGTCGTTATAAGAAAGCGGTTATCACGCTCTGTTGTAGCACGGGGACGGCCCAATCCTTGTCGCCGTTGGTAGCCACCAGTCTCTTGATACCTCTGGTATACACGCCGAACGGTAAATCGGCTCAAACTCAATTGTCGAGCCACTTGACTTTGCTTAAGCCCCGATTCAACAAGGGCAACCACTTGAGCGGCTACTTCTGGTGTAGTATCCATTTTCGTGTTCCGTTTGAAGCCAATATCAATAGAGAACCTTTCACACTGTACGTTGGTATGCAAATGATGACCATTCCCTCAATATGCACTCTTTTATACCTGCGATAAATCCCGCCGCCGGCCTTACCTGGATCGAGCGACATAAGGGGGTCTATTGTTTTGTTGCTAATGAGTTGTTTTTAAAGGTAAATGTCAACCCTTTATCAGTTCTGCGAATGCCTAGATTATGCACTTTAATTTAATTTGATTTTAATTTGCTGTAAGCTCCAAATAAAAAAAAAATTAACTTTTAAGTAAAAATGTGCGGATGTGCGATTTTATTGCTCTCAAGTGTAGAATCTACTAGTCATCCTGGTCATGCAGAAGGCGAGGCATGACATAAGAAAAAAGGTATTTCAACACTTATAATAATAAGAAACTTACAAAAGATCTAAATAGCTATATAAGAACAAAATTATATATATTTTTATGTATAATTATATAATTATACATATAGGATTATGTTTATATAGGATAGAATTTTTTCGTCAAAGTAAAGTAGGAACTTAATTTATAACATGTTGTTGGTTTTCAATTATGATTGTCCTGAAATATAAATAGTTTTTCATGAGTAAAGTGAAAAACTTCCAAGCCTTAGCACTATTGCTTAATATCCAACATGAAAAAAACACAGATGATTATCGTCATAAATATTTCGTAACATTTGTAGAGCACGATTTTCTGATGTAATCTTATAACTTGAGCTTATTGAATGATTATTAAATTAGTCACACCATACATTCATAAATGACGATTACATCGGCATAAAATGTTAATTTATCTTGATAAATTAAAAATAAAACTTGTTTTTCTTAGATCCGGCTACGACGGGGTTTCTTTGACAAGCATGTATGCTTAGTGTTACGTTACCAAGTTTGGAAAATGATTATTGATCGAACAAAGCGAGATCTCTAAATCAACCTGGCCAAATCGGCGTTGTATGTATGTATGTATGTTTGTTTGTCCGTGGATAACTTTCGAAGCGTTCATCCGATCATCGTATAATTTAGTACATACATAGGTAGGTAGTGATGGCATAATTTTGATGTGACTAAATGAGCTAAAAATGTGGGGGGTTGTTGAGATATTGGGGTCGAGAGGGGTAAAAAATAACGAAAATAGGAATATCCGGTTAAATGGTACGTCTAATAAAAGGTCTTTATAAGTAAATTTCGACCCCGTTTTTATTATTAGTTTTAACTTTGTAGTTTTTAAGTTATTAGCCATAATAAAAACTGAACCTTGACAAAATTCACAGGGTACACCAGTGACCCCACAGTGCTGAAATTTAGTATGCATGTAGCTTTAGTGATACACATATAGGGAAAGTCTGAAATCCAGAATAACTGCAATTTCTACCCCAAAAAAGATTAACCAAATTACATGAACTCCCGTTACCTGTAATTTGAATGAAACTGTAGGTCATGTTGCTTGGTTATACATTTCATGGCACTATTTTGATAGTCAAAGATTACGAATAATATTTTTTTTTGTTTTTATGGGAGACTCGCGAGATCTCAGTTCGGGGTGAACCACTAGTATATTTCAATTTGTTGTAATCAAGGAACTAAAATTGAAATGAACAGTAATATAATTTTACCCATGTGCCAACCCAACCGGAAGTTGGAATTCCAGTGGATAACATCGCACCAAATTATTACAACTGTGTGAGATTTGATTTGAGAAACATCAACTTTTTTCAATAAATGCACCGTTTGTTTGATTTTGATATTGAGAAATCATGCTATTTTTTGTTAGAATCGACCTTTAGATTGAGTTTCGGTCACGATATTGTACTCTACTGAGGCAACACTGATTTAGTGCACACCATTATCTGAGTCAAAGTTTTATTTGATTATTTGTTGAAGCAGATTTTAAAACTTGATGTTTAATGATTGTGCGTACTTCGTAATCGCGTAAACGTTTGCCTTTGTTATTCCAAGCGAATTAAATTAAAGCGTATAAAGTACTAATTGCTTTTACAAAATTACCTAATCGTACAAACGATGCGGGGTGACAGATTTAATCGAAAACTCTGATGAGTTCTACTCGATAATAGGTTTTCAATTATAATCATTTGTTATAGGTTCCCATTTATTTCTTTCCCTATAGGAAGGAAATGTTTCGTTCTCAAAAGCGCTGATCTGACAATAAGTAGCGTTCAAAGCTAATTTCAAAGGATTGGGCAGATTGTTTTGTTTAAGGACTTTTCCATAGCGTAGTCAGTAACTTCTATGTAAAGTTTAGAGTGAGTCATTTGGAAATTGATTCGAGGTCGCTCCGTATCCGCCTTTGAATGCCAAAGATTACCAATATTTTGGCGATGACGTAAGAGGAGTTTAGAAAAGGGAAACCTTTAAATAACCTCGATGAAAATTAAGAACATTTCGACCTTTTGCGAAGGTTCCTCACTCAAATAAAAAAAATTAGATTTTGCAAAATGATCATGATGGATGTTGCGTAAACATGAAAATTTACTAGGAAAGTTGACTTATGCCCCTCCACAAACTATAAAAAAATAATTTGGGTTTTGCAAAATGATCATGATGAGTGTTGCATAAACATGAAAATTTACTAAGAAAGTTGACTTATGCCCATAAACAACCTAAAAAAAATTTGGATTTTGCAAAATGATCATGATGGATGTCGCATAAACATGAAAATTTACTAGGAAAGTTGACTTATGCCCCTCCACAAACTATAAAAAAATAATTTGGGTTTTGCAAAATGATCATGATGAGTGTTGCATAAACATGAAAATTTACTAAGAAAGTTGACTTATGCCCATAAACAACCTAAAAAAAATTTGGATTTTGCAAAATGATCATGATGGATGTCGCATAAACATGAAAATTTACTAGGAAAGTTGACTTATGCCCCTCCACAAACTATAAAAAAATAATTTGGGTTTTGCAAAATGATCATGATGATGTTGCATAAACATGAAAATTTACTAAGAAAGTTGACTTATGCCCCTAAACAACCTAAAAAAAAAATTTGTATTTTGCAAAATGATCATGATGGATGTCGCATAAACATGAAAATTTACTAGGAAAGTTGACTTATGCCCCTCCATAAACTATAAAAAAATAATTTGGGTTTTGCAAAATGATCATGATGAGTGTTGCATAAACATGAAAATTTACTAAGAAAGTTGACTTATGCCCATAAACAAACTAAAAAAAAATAATTTGGATTTTGCAAAATGATCATGATGGATGTCGCATAAACATGAAAATTTACTAAGAAAGTTGTCTTATGCCCCATCTCAAAAAAAAAAAAAAATTTAAACTATTACGGTGTCAGTAACAGTGTCGCGAGTTCAATGGTTTTTTCCCATCTCAAAAAATGCTCAACATATTCACAATCGGTTCGATTCCGGCCGTGGAACAAATGTTTGCATGATCTACAGATATTTGTTCCGGGTCTGGTTGTTTCTCTATATGTATATAAGTATGTATTTACAAAAAAAATGTATATAAGTATTCTATCAGTTATCTGGTTCCCATAGTACAAGCTCTGCTTAGTTTGGGGCTAGATAGCGCTGTGTGAAATGTCCAGCAATATTTATTTTATTTTTATTATTTATTCATAATATATCTAGTATTTCCGTGAGGATTAAAAGTGCTCTGTTTTCAAGCCGACTACCTTGAACGCCAATCATTATTATCGTTTTTATATTAACAGAAGAAACTGAACTTATCGGAGGAAACTTCTAGGAATATTTTTCTTCTAAGAAAACAAGAATTTTTACAGAAAAGTGAATTCAAAAGATTGTCATAACACGTGCTAAGGTTTCTAATCACGATTTTAAATGTAAAGTGAAAGACAGGTCATTTAAACGGTTAAAAAACGTGCTATGGCTATAAAAGCGCGTTTTCTACAAATTTGGTTGATCCTAGAGATTAAAATCTTCCCAAGCCTGGTACACTAGACTGTTAGATAATTGTTACGGTAAATTTTGCACTAGTAAATATTAAAACAAATCCGCAATACGTAAAGAAATTCGTATAAGGACAATTGTAGTAGATATTGGAGACCGTATTGCCAGGCTAAAGTGGCGCTGAGCGGAAACTTTGATGATGTCAGTTGGCGTAAACCTAGGGTTAACTATTTTTCTAAATTTTCCTCAAAAAATATAGCAGGTGGCAAAAAATGAAAAAATATATATAGTATGTGGCTAAAATATTTATTTTTTAAATGAATATTTGTTGCGGCTCTGCGCCTTAATAATTAAATTTTTATGTTTTAAGAAAGCATTCATATGCTTGATGGCAGTCCAAATTTAAGTTGAAATACATAATTAATTCTGCTTTTATTAAATTCTAACTGGCCCTGTTACGTCATATCTCCATTTCGTCTTCATGGCAGAAAATATGCATTCCACTTTACGCAAACTATAGTAGTTTCGCCTACTATATATATATTTTTAGAAATATAGTATTTGATTCCCTACTATAGTTGGATACTATATTATATAGTAGGTTTGGCAGTATGTAAGCCCTACAAAGTGGTGGCTGAGATGCCATGATAGACCAACAGGATGGTGGATGAGGCCGCAGAGGGACCTGGATGCAAAGAGCACAGGATCGGTTAGCGAGGCGTTTGAGGGAGGAGGCGTATACTCAGCAGTGGCCCATCATTTTACTGACAACGATGATGATGAGTAAACAGATAGAAATGCAAAGAAAATTAATTTGTACTCCCAATAGATGTCTTTCCATTGCAAATTAGTTTGGAAACTAACATAAATTTTCGTCTATTTAGTCAATTAAAAGGCACTTTGAAGTTAACGTTCGGGTAGTCTCCGTGGAATTGCATAGATTAGCATTTTATTTAACTTGATGGCTTACAGGTTATCATTACGATGAATGAAATTAAAAAGATGTTGGTACTTAGGTATAAGGTTTTCAAGCAACACAAACATAGTTCTTTCTAACTCTAAGATAAATTAATAATTAAATAGAGTAATACCCATTAAGCACTATGAACAACACGGTGTCTAAATGCCTAAATGAACAGATATTCGCAAATCATACAAACCGAGGTAAAGGAAAAATCAATGGACTTACTTATTAAATATTTATAGTCCGCAGAGAAGTTTTTTATCAAATGGATCCGTCGTAAAATTCACGATACCTATAAAACGTGTTTACACTCAATGCTGTAAGCTGGGTGCAAACACGCTTACAAAAGTTTCACTTTACAGAGTTTTATGTAAGTGACAAAACTGGATTGGAGTGAGAAGTCTTGTCAGAGTCAAAAGCCCCTCACGGAATGCAAAAAATAAGCAGAAGTGACAAGAAGGCGTGGTGCTCGTTCCATAATTGTGATGAATTGCGCAGAGTCGTAATAAAGTTTGGACATAATTGTAAAAAGCTTGGTTATTTTATCCCATCGTTTTGACACGATCCGTGAAATCGATAGTCACTGTTTTGAATAACGAAAACAATAATTTTTATCTTTTTTTTATGCTTCTTTGAGATGGAACAAGCTAATGTCTCACCTGATGTTATGTGGTAGCCATCGCCTATAACAGAGAATCGCCTCGTAGGACACGCACCGTAGAAATGTACTCTACGATGCACTGCGTCCATCAACTTGAGGCATACAGGTGTACTCGTAGCGATTGACCTTTTTAAATTATTATTGTGTCACCTGTGGCTTATCATTCATCTAAGCCAGTATAAGAATCAGAAATATATATATTCTGTTGTTTTGCCAGGTACTATCAATATTCCGGCAAGACAAGATGATCCCCTTGTCTTCGCCAGTGATATTATAGCATATTGTTTCACTTCAGCTTCTCCCCTTTCGACGCCCATCATTTGTGGGTATTTTCACCCTACACGTTTGCAAAATTGCTCTTCACATGGTTAACCATCGTCCCTGGTGCATAACATAGCTTAATTTGTTGACTCTATCAACGTACGTTCAGTTTGAAATGCACGCGGGCAAATGAGCGGAACCACGTGTTCACCTGGCGATCAAGTTAGAATGGGAAATGATTAGAATGGGAATGGTGGAAAGCGGGGTCTGGCTTTGTCACGGAAAATTGATGCACCGTTGTACCGGCTGCATTATTTTTGTTCTTTCTGATTTTTCTCTTCGAACATAGTCACCGCTTTTCAGTTATTTGGACTTAGGCTTTACCTTTGGTGACAAAAAGAGTACATGAATGTGAAAATGAAATAGAAAAACGGTTTAAATAACTTAGCTGTTAAATCCGCCTCACAAACTACTGAGTTTAAACGCCTTATGATTATATAGGGTGTTTGATAATGTTAACAAAATTGAAAGGGGTTATTTTGATAATAAATAAATTTGTGAAATGTTTACCATAGAAATGTGAAATTTATTTTGGCATGCAAAAACAAACACTTTGTTAAACTTATGTTGTGCTATTGCATAATGCTTGCCATCTAACCACAGATACTGTATTAGTGACGTCTCGAGATATCTCTTGTTGTCCCTTTCTAACCCAAACCCCGCAGCCATTTCCGAAAGAAATTTCATATCGGCCTTTATTTTTGGATGTCGATTGCAAGAGTAGGTAGTAAGTTTTATATCGAATTAATCACCTAAGCTTAGTCGATTTTCTTTAAAATTTGATAATATAACTACAAGTAGTTTTTTTTTCAAGATGTCTTTTTTATGTTTTGAGAAGCCGTCACTTGAATATCGTCAGTATATTACCAAACACCCTGTATAGAGTTATTCATGTGAAATTATAGAAATGACTTATTAGGTTGAATTTATAATTAAAAAAGGAAGGACCTTGGTGCTTTTCGTTAGTTTTAAAAATTTCGTACCACTCGAAAAAGATGAAAAACGACATATAAATACAGTAACCGAAGATCACTCAAGCTTAAAAAGTCCATTTTGAAAGTTGCAATTATATCGCTATAGCAGGCACCATCAGAACTAACTAGTCAGCACAGCCCAGTCGTAAATGTGGCACCGCAACGCATCTACATCATATTTCTCGTCACGTATCAGGTTACCGTTCCTTTGTTACGTGGGCTACTTTCAGTTAGTGAATAGTACTGGAGTCGGAGTGTGAGTGGAATATGATTAATTACTAACTCATTACCTTATACCTATTGGCGTGTGACTTGATTGCAACTGTTGGTGCTAGGCACAGTCAGTATGGACATGAGAATGTTGCCGATACATCATAATAAGGCGGGTCGTCTTGATCGTGAACACATAATATAATATATAATAAACGCTTTACCATTTTAAAGTTTATAGACGAGATCACTCGAACTGATAACATAAAAAACACAAAAAAAGCTGCAACAAAACATTTAATACCTACAGGTTTTTCAAACCCATTTTAAGCACCAGTCTCACACAAAACAGGTTAACAATTTTTCATTTTTCCTTATTTTATAAAACCTCATGCGAACAAAACTCTGAGAGAAAATAATTACTTGCTTTTTATAAGTGAATGGATATCTTTTGAAAAAGCGTCAAAATACATAGATAAATAAAAATAACACTCTAAAATAGGATTTCTACGGGATGGTTTTATAGGGTTCAAATCAATGACAAGTAAAATAGCTCTTGTCGATCATGCACGTGTAAATAATAGGCAGATAGATAAGTTGATGCAGATTTGCGTATGTAATATTTATATTGACTGGCCGTGGATACTAAGCCACTAATAATAGAGTCACTGGTGACGATTCTGTTGTTTACGCCGACTAAATAAAATTGTGTAAAATACGAACGGTCTTATTTTGTTTACACTAAAGATCAAATTAGAATGACATTTCTAAATTTAAGTATTTTTAATTATGAAGCCGTGTTTGCGGGCTCGTTTTAGTCAACACCAATTTGATTGCTCACTAAAACTAGCCCGGAAACTTGCCACCATAACAAAAATTATTAATTTTAGAAATGTCACTTTATATTTCATTCTAATTTGATCTTTAGTGCGAACGAAATAAGACCGTTCGTATTTTACATAATTTTAGTTAGCGTAAACAACAGAATCGCCACCAATGTATAATTATATTGCATCAACTAATTGCCTACGGATCTATTTCTATCGAAACTACCTACCGCTACCGGGTGGATTATTGATTATTATTTATTATATCAGTAATCAATAGATTTACCTACTATACTTTTCTAGCTTCAATTTCAAAAATAAGTAGAGCTTGGAAATAAAAAAAAACTAACTTATTCAAGTCGTAAGGAGAAACATGTTCCAATTACTAATACATTACATGTTGTTACAATATCTTCCTACCTCGATACCAAATAGAGTATGAAAATGCCGCAACGAAGCAGAAACATTTAAAAAAACTCATTATGAACTTTACAAGTAATAAGTACGCAGTAAACTTTACATAAAATTATAAACGGCGATGAAAAGATCACAAGCAAAATGTTTTTGTTGCATGATTATAGAACTGCGTTTATCCTGTTTGTTTTGTAGTAAATACACTTTAAATAAAATTCTCGACCACAAATTATTTTGTGTTTCGGTTAAAATACGCAAAACGAACAGCAAATGATGCCTTTTATAATTAAACTTAACTAAGAAATAAAACCTTAGGATTTTTACGTTTCAGTCTTTTTATCAAAGCCTTCGTCTCACGCAACGACATTGGCTGCGGTCCAAGATATCTTGCCAAGGTTCAAAGACATGGGACCACTTTTTTGTTCAGGGTTTAATGCTATCATTCTCCTTGAGATAAGGCAATAAACGCCACTTGAAAGCAAATCTTATTTATTTGAGGAAGACAGTGCAATCCACATTTTTAATTCTAAAGAGAATGTCTGAGTGGAGTATCTATTAATTTTGTTCTGGTGATCTCATACATAAAGGTTTCAAAGAATAATCTACGATTGCTAGAGTTGGCAGGAGTTCATTTTGACTAGCTAGAGAGTTTGCTATTTAGGCTACTGTGATTTTTCTTCGGATTTTGTATCGACCAGGAGTATTATTTTATAACCTATCCTTTCCCACTGCTGGGAAACTGTCTCCACCATGTTTCTCCACATCTCACGTTCACTCGCCACATCCCACCAGCCATCTTGGAATGCATCGAGGTCGTCGCGCAAACGCTTCCTCGGCCTGCCCCGGTTTCGTCGCCCATCTGCAGGCACCCATTGTGTGGCGACTGTTGCCCATTTATCTGTGACCGTACGACTGACGTGACCCGCCCAGTCCCACTTCAGCCTGGCAGTCTGATCGCCAACATCTGCGATGCTGGTCTTCGCGCGCAGTGTGGTATTGCGGATCCTGTCGATTCTCTCCCGATTCTTTACCCCTAACAAGCTGCGTTCTATGGCCCTTTGGCAAACCTTGAGTTTGGACTTTTGAGATTCAATCAATGAACAAGTTTGGGTACCATAGGTAAGGACGGGCAGAATACATATGTCGATGAGTTTACGCTTAAGTGACAATGAAAGGGAATATTAATTTCAATAAAATATTTCCTTCTCAACATTTGGCAAAGATTGTTCTTGCCCATTTTACAATGTCCAAATGCGAAAAGCCTTTAAGTGGTTCATAAAATTACGAACTCAAATCTGAGGCCTTTAAAATTTCGAATAATACAAATACTTTCTTCAACAAAACTCTTAGCAAAGTTGAAAACGGATTAAACGAGAGATGAATTTTAAATAGCAGTTACAAGCCGCACAAAAACAAATGTTAAAGTAAAAATTCAAAGGCAGTTGGTTCGTGAGGACAATTCCTACACAACCTCTTGAATCTTTTGTTTTGTTTGAGTCCTCGCGGGACATCAATTCGTTAGATAAAGTTGGCTGAGATAAACATTAGAGGAATTTCTTTTATAAAAGTCTAAGTCCATTCATTCGTAAGGTTTTGAGGTCACTTTTCTTATTGAACAGGAAAAGTCAATCTGACAAAATATTCAAAGCGTTTATAGTTCACGGCACCGTTCCATATTTGATCGAACGACGATAACATTATAATGGGATTCTGTGAATAAATGTTAATGAATAAATGATTTACTGGCAGTAGATTCACGACTGGTAATAATTCGCACTTACAGAAAAAAACATGAGATTGATATTTATTCTTTTTAGAAAAGGAAGAGGCTCTTCCTTGTCTAAAATGAATACTATCAATTACTTAATTTTTTTGGGACAGAATATAAAAAAAAAAAAAAAAAATTGATGGACATTTCACACAGTGCTATCTAGCCCCAAACTAAGCAGAGCTTGTACTATGGGAACCAGATAACTGATAGAATACTTCATCATCATCATCAACATTCTCAGCCCGTGTCGTCCCACTGCTGGGCATAGGCCTCGATAGAATACTTACCTATATACTTTTTTTTGTAAATACATACTTATAATACATAGAAAAACATCCAGACCCAGAACAAACATCTGTAGATCATGCAAACATTTGTTCCGCGGCGGGAATTGAACCCGCTACCTCCTGCGTCTCAGCTGGCTATTCGCCCACTGCGCTTTGGAGGTCGTCAAAAAGGCTTTGGGACAAAATGCCTAAAATACAGAAGAAACAGTTGAATCATCAAAAGACCGTTGCAAGCGATCTATAGATAGCTCAACTACTCCAGATCACTACCCGGCAGATGTGTCCCCCAGACACTACCTGCATTGCCCCGCTGAATTGCAATGCTTATGCGTTGAACCAGATAAGCGCCAGCTCTCCGTTCACACGTCGCTTCGACCAGACGCCCAGAAAGAATTTTTAAACGCGATGGGCCCCGGTACTCCATGAATATACCTACTATTTATATTACTTACTTTAATACTGTTCACCTAATATATATTGTACTCCTAAAATGCGCCGAAAAAACAAAAAAAAACAACCTAATTAATAGTCATTAATTATTTGTATACTATGCCATTGCTGTCCGTGCGTACAACAATGGCATTGTAGCTAGAGAGAATTAAAAAATAGCTGTGCTAAGTGACGCGATGAATCTCTGCGTGAGAAAGTATCACTTGTATTTTACAGATTTCTTATGCAAATATCAATAGTTCTTACAAAATACTTTCTAACCTGTCCTTTCACTTTCACTGTCTATGATTTCGTAGCCCTAAAACAATTTGTCAGCTGTATAATTATGTTATTCAATCTGACAACTGACCAATTAAAAGTTTATGCAATTTTATGTGACCACAGAAAATATTGTACGTTTCGAAACATGTAACAATAAACAGGGAATGTTAATATGCGGGAACTTTTTTGAATAAAGTTTTACAATTGCAGTTTTCGTACATAAGTTTTACTTCCTTGTTTGATTTATTACAACAAAAATAATGGTTTGAGCACCTGTGCAAATTAATTAATTTAACTTGGTAATGTCAAAGTAAACAATTTTCGACAGGGCTTTTGGCACGAATGTTGTACAATTATGCAAATGGTGAAATAAAGCAATTAGAGCGGGTAGTTTGAATTTTTAACGGATTATCCGGAGCGGGTGGGGCCGCCTGACGGAATCCGACCGCGGTGGAATGCATACGGACGCGAAAGGGTAAGCCGTGTTGAATAAACTTAAGCATTGTTTACTAAAACTACCAATCCGTTTCCGGGCTTTCGTACTATAATATTAATTATTTAATTTGACAATACCATTTTTGCTAACAAACTAACAGTATTTAACACGTTTCACTAATAGTTTAAAATAGTTGTATCAATCCTGGCATCAGTTGTCCCACGCAGCTTAAGCGTAAAAAGATCAGCGCTAACCGAGGCGGCGTAAACTCAAATTCCATTTATTTCAGTTCGACAATCGTCAGTCGGTTCTGAAAGCACTTTGTAATAGAGGAACCTTGGTTTTGGAACTACATACTCGTACCACCGTAATTCAAAGGTGCCCGAGATTTTTATTATTATATCACTGAAAATTCTGGTAGAACTTGTACAGAAAAAGATCGAATCAGTTTTGAAACTTCGGCAGTAATTTCAGAAAATTCTAAAAACACTGCTGCATATTCAGAAGTTTCTGCCAAAGTTCCAGAATTAATTCGATCTTTTCCTCGTGTTTAAAGACTTACGGTGTATTCGCAGAGCTCCTGTCTCAACTTCTCTTTACAACGAGCTCAAAATAAGAGCATCACTTGTCTTGATGAGTCGCAGTTGCACATACTAGTAAGCCATGCTCATCCAATCTGTTTATTTCACCGGTTATCATAGAAGACGTATACTCAGTTTGCTCCATACACTATGAACTCTTACATATCGATAACGATCAATTCCCCGCTCGACGCTGCGCTCCTAGTAAGGACGAGGCCTAAGGACAAATCGGGCGCCGCAAGGACGGCGCGACTTGTCTCGCAGTGTCGCAACGCAACCCACGCGTTGCCAGCCCATTGCACATGTCTACTTCATGAATCATGCACTTATTTTAAATGTTCGTATTGCTGTCTATAAGTTATGAAGAAAAAAGTTTCAAACTTATGTGAAATGTAAAAAAAAACGTAATAACCTGTTTTGTTATGTACGTCATTAATTTAAAACACAGATCTGGAATCGTATTAACTGATTCTAGAGGTGGGTTTAATACCGGTAGATGTAATATTTAACCAGTAATCGATACATTTCCAATAAACAACTTTTAACGTAAATTGGCGGCACCTTTGCGACGCTTAGTCAGTTTAACAGGTACCTACGTCCATGATGAATGTATATGATTTGTTTACCTATTTTATACAAACTGTTTCATTGATATTTTAGGACTTGATATTAAAGTTGTTTGAAGTTTCTTTTTCTATGGTAATGAATTTGAATAAGACCTATTTTACAACAATAATAGCCATTAAGCCCTACCCGTGTTTTCATTTAATGTCGTATATAACAAAACACTTATATTATGGTATGGTTAGTTTATGAGATAGCATGATTCATCATCAGGAGAATGTAAAAAAGGGTACCTACCTACTTAGGACCTGTTTTACATTCTCCTCATAGGTACGTAAAAAAAAGTGTATTGAGGAAAAAATCTAAAACCCGAGTATATGTGTTTTTTTATGTTTTTTACTTCGGCGTATTATTAGATAAATATATGTTGGTATATTTAACAAAACAAACAAATTGTTACACTATTCAATATTTTTTGTAATATTTTGTTATGACACTTGAAAGCAATTAGCAAAAAATAAGTTTATTTTTGATAAATTAATTTTTCAAAATAAGCTTTTATTAAATTCATAATCTGAACCGCAAGCAGATTCAAATGAGCCCAAACACTAGTAGCCTACTATAATCCATTAAGAAGTTTCGTTTTCTAGCATCCGTCTCCATCATGAAACCACCTCCATGGTACCATATTATTACATTGTCACCGAAGTTACATATGTATTCCAAATTTCAGCTCAATCGGTTGAGGGGAACGGGTTTAAAATTCAGTTACAAGATTCCACCCGGACAAACATACATACATTTCAAGCGAATAAAAAGCTTATAAAAAAATTTAAGAACAAGTCATATTTTCAAAACTATCCATTTCTCAATTGTTTAATTATCTAAGTACCTACTACAAGATGTAGAAATTCTATACACTGCAATGCAATTTATTATTTTGCAATTTCATAGCACGAGTATTTCACATTCTTGAGTTTATATAAGTGGTTTGCAATATTTTTAAAATTAATTTCATTCCATATCACATAAGGCGAGGCTTCAGCGCAGGCTGCTTCGTTTCAATATGTGAAAATATCGTGCTTGTACTTTTCCCTCCGTTCCACTCCCCTATAATCGACGGATCGTGACAATATTGAAATTCTTCAGTTCCATACGATGTGTATGAGAATCGAATAACCCAAACCCAGAAGTACATATTGAAAGCTCGATCTCCCCCCCCCCCCCCCCTATTGTCTAAAATGAAATTCACCCAGCGCGAGTGGTCACTGAGTGATTTGACAAGTTGAAGGTATTTGACGATTCTTGAAAATAAATTAGAGCAATAGATAATCGTTTTACTTTGTAGGATTTCGTACCCAAAGGGTAAAACGGGACCCTATTACCAGAGACCAGTAATATACTGGTCTCTGCTATTACTAAGACTCCGCTGTCTGTCTGTCCGTCTGTCACCAGGCTGAGTCTCATGAACCGTGATAGTTAGACAGTTGAAATTTTCCATCGCGCAACTGCATAGCTTTTAAAGTTACCTGTGCAAATACTTCAGTCACACCCCATGATAAAGAAAATGTATTTAAGGACCTCAAATTTATTTATTTAATTTCCTTTCTATATCTATTCAATGTCAACACGTCATGTGAAAACGGCCTATAATTTAATACTTATATTAACTGGTTCTGCGTTGTATGTTTTGCTTTGTATCTTGAGATAATATCGATAATTGAATCATTTCGATGTGGTGTGTAACTGAAGCGTATATAATCCTGTATAAACAGTATTAAGCTAAGTCACAGACTCAACTTGTCACTTGCTCTGTGCCATACTAATGGCTATTATCTATTGGTGACGATCATTAGTTTGGCACATTATTTAAGTATGTTATGTAGGTATACAGGGTGTTTGGTAATATACTGACGATATTCAAGTGACGGTTTCTCAAAACATAAAAAAATACTTCTCGAAAAAAAAACTACCAGTTATATTATCAAATTTTAAAGAATATCTACTAAGTTTAGGTGATTAAATCGATATAAAACTTACTGTATACTCTTGCAATCGACATCCAAAAATAAAGGCCGCAATCCACAAAAGCGTAGATTTGCTACTTATGTCCTCTCTCTATGAATGCGCTGTAGAAAATAAGACATCGCCGCTTGGCCGTTTCCACTAAAGCTGAGCGGAGAGATGTCGGAATATCGATATGCTATTAGTTATATTCGCATGGCATTCATCTCTGCAAATCTACGGTTTTGTGGATTACGATCTCTATTTTTGAATGTCAATTGCAAGCGAAGGCAGTAAGTTTTATATCAAATTAATCACCTAAACTTAGTCGATTTTATTTAAATTCTGATAATATAACTAGTAGTTTTTTCGAGAAGTATTTTTATGTTTTGTGAAACAGTATATTACCAAACACTCTGTATGTGCTGCATACTCTTTTTACATTCGGCAGATTTTTTTGCACGTTATAGTCGCGTTTGACCACGATCTCGCTTGAGTAATGATGCAAACTACTATGGAACACGCTTGCCTAGAAGAAATTTGTTTACTGGCGACTTGCAAGGTCTGACAGAAACAGGCAATTAAATTATTACGTCAATATAAATATTAAATCAATGCAGCCAGTGTCTTGGCGACCTGTTTGTAGTGACTTGGAGCAGTCGAGATATTTATAGACCGTTTGCTACGGTACTAATACTTAAACAATTACTCAATTCTCAACTATTTTTTACATAATTTTATTTTATTTTATTTTTATTTTATTTTTATTATTTTCAGGAAACTTACAGCTAGGTACACAGAAAAACTAATTATATTAAATACATGCAAAACAAACATGTATGCTTAGGGCCAATTACAAATTTCCACATTTAATTTTAAAAAAGATTAGATTAAAACACAGTTACCGTGGACGAAAATCGTTTGAAATTACAATAATTCATGAAAGTTTAGGTGGAATAATTATTATTAAAGAATTTATTATTAAAACCATCTCAAAAATTGTCAAAAAAAAAGTCAAAAGTCAAACATTTTTATTCATTAAAACCACAAGGATTACTTTGAAACGTTAATTTTACTGCCTGTTCCTTCGCGACCAAGCCAGGAAAGAAAGGCAATAATACATAGTACAGAAAATAAATTACGTCTAAATTGTAACATTTTGAACGAGTTGGAGCAATTTCAATCCCAAGCTTCTCTATCATCTAAATAATCCGATATTTTATAGTAGGCTCTTTTATAAAGATTTTGTATAATTACGTTTTTAAATTTGTTAATTGTCAATTTTTGTACATCCCTTGGGAGTTTGTTATAAAAGCGTACACCTTGCCCTTTAAACGATTTACTAACTTTGTACTAACTTGTAAGCCTAGACGGGACTTAAACCCGCAATCTTCCTCTTTATACGAGGATGAACTAACCAACTGTGCTACCAGGCCATGTCACGTCATTTTTGAGATAGTTTTAAAAATCTTGGAATTTTCCGTATGTGTTCGGATAACATTATAAAAATAAAATACTTTTTTTTACATATTTTGAAAATATTATAGGCTCTAAATAAATGTTTTAAATCATTTAAAACAAAGGTAGATTAAGTGAGTCACCTTAAGAGCGGTGACGTCATCTACTTAGGTATGCGAAACTAACGTCGAGTATGACAGAGTGTGACCGAAATATTCAGACGTAATTAGTTTATTTACCTTGTCCTAGTTAAGCCTACTTCAGAGCCAACTTTATAAATGTTCAGTACAAGCGGGCTTCTTACGAAATGGGTATTCTGTTACATAAGAAAGTGTATTGTTGCACGATTGATCCTAATCAATCGTATACTCTCCTATGTAACGAAATACTAAATAAAATAACATGACCTATTTTTTATAATTTCTTACCTACAATACCAATAATGTTTGTTGGAAAGAAAAAAAAATGTACCTCATTGTCAGTTTATTCTGGCGGGGTATACCTGTCTGAGGAGGTGGGCGTTGAAACTACTCCACATTTTTTAAATTTTTTGCAGTTTCATCGTGCTAACTAGTTCTAAAATGAATTTGAATTTGAAGCATGGTTTAATAATGATAATAATTTAATGAATAAATAAATAAATATTGCTGGACATTTCGCACAGCGCTATCTAGCCCCAAACTAAGCAGAGCTTAGAGCTTTAATATACATTTTTTTTTGTAAATACATACTTATAATATATAGAGAAACAACCAGACCCGGAACAAATACCTGTAGATCATGCAAACATTTGTTCCGTGGCGGGAATCGAACCCGTAGTGGGTTCGATTCCCGCTCCTGCGTCTCAGCCGGCTAGTCGCTCACTGCACCACGGAGGTGTCAAATGGTTTAATAATATAAGCTCACAGCTATATAAATCCACATGATGGACATCCTTGGATCTTTTACTACTCGTGAGGATATCCCACAACGGGGTATTCAGAGGCAAGTCCAAACATTACGTTTTAAACATGCCCAATTTTTGCATAGTAAAGTAGTATTCACACAGGTTGCAGCATATCGTTGTTTGGTACTCTTCCACCTTTATTATGCGCACCGCCAAGGAGTGAAACGCCTTGCCTGAGTCTGTGTTTCCTGATAACTACAAACTAGGGATCTTCAAGTCACGAGTGAATAGGTTTCTTCTAGGCAAGCGTGTACCATCGTAGACTGCATCATCGCGCGCCATCAGGCGAGATAGTGGTCAAACGCTAGCCTATAATTTATATATAAAAAAAAAAGTTCTTTTATAGGATACCCCACTTGACCTATTAACCATTTTTTGAAATGTGAAAATAAGTTTAATGTTTTAATTGCAATGAATGCGGACACGTATTATTAAATACTGTTCCAAATTTCAAGTCAATTGCTTCAGAAGTTGCTGAGATTATCAGCTGTGATGATGGGTTCCGTTTTCACCATTTTTGTCCGGCATCCTAAAAATCCCTTAATGAGACATGGCCACTGAGAGATTTGACGATAATTGATAGAATTTAAAAACTCTTGGTCGTAATTTTGGGCTGATAACTGATAAGACTTAAGTATTTTTCAAACTTTTGCAATCAGTATTCGGACGTCCGGCAGCGAGATGGGTGGAAGACATTGTTAGAGTCGCGGGCCGTCAATGGGCGAGGCTAGCGCCGGATCATAGCGAATGGCACAAACTTATGGAGGCCTATACCCAGCCGGTGAAGTCGGGCAGTGGATGATGATGATGATACGTAATTACTAGTAGTTCGCCCCGAACTGAGATCTCGCGAGTCTCCGATTAACACAAAAAAAAGTAACGGGAATTCATGTTATTTGGTTACACTTTTTTGGGGTACAAATTGTAGTTATTCTGGATTTCAGACTTTTACCTATATTTGTGTCACTTAAGCTACACGCATACTAAATTACAGCACTGTGGGGGTCACTGTTCAAGTTTAGTTTTATTATGGCTAATAACTCAAAAACTATAAGAAATTTACTAAAAATAAAAAAGGAGTCTAAATGCACTAATAAAGACCTTTCATTTGACGTCCCATTAGACCGAATAGTCTAATTTTGTTTTTACCCCTCTTGAACCCCAATATCTCAACAACCCCCCCCCCCCCACACATTTTTAGCTCATTTAGTGACACCAAAATTGTGCCATCACTACCTGTAAATCTGTAAATGTAAATGTTTATATATTAAATTTCACGATGATCGGATCAACGCTTTGAAAGTTATCCTCGGACAAACATACATACATACATGCATACAACGCCGATTTGCCCAAGTTGATTTAGAGATCTCGCTTCGCTCGATCAATTACTAATACCTGTTTGATATCAATAAAGGGGCTGGTCTGACGTGACGCCAGTACTCGTACATCAGCGTCTTTATTAGCCCTTAAACGTTTTGTTTTCTTTTACAAAGTGTCAGTTTCACGTTAATAGCGTGACGTTGAGAAAAACACCTGTCTCTTCACTACTAATGGAATGTCCTAAAAATCTCAGAGGAAATTGTTGCCCGGAAATCCTACCCTTTGTGCCACAGCGTTTGTGTCACGTTCTGTAAATGTGTTCCGTGAAGAAAAATGGAGAAAGAAAAGAGATAATATGACGAAAATAGTTTTCTCTTGCAAATGCATTAATATTAGTCGCGAAACATTATCCGCAGATACCTGCATTAAATATTGACCCACGTATTAATCTTTATAGACTTGTTTTAAACATACTTAAACATTTAAAAATAGCATTTTACACATATTTCATTTAACTTGTTTTATACGACGAACCTTGCGAACCTGAATAAAAAATTTAATACGAGATTAATATAGCAATAATTCAACTATGCATCAAATTAACTATCTCATCACACTTATATTATAAATGCGAAAGTTTTAATGTTTATTTATTTATTTATTTGTTTGTTTGTTACTCAAACACGTCGTAACGCCTGAACCGAATAAAATTTGGTATGTACGTAGATTATAACCAGGATTAACACATAGGCTACTTTTTGATGACAAACAACGCGTGCGAAGCGAATCTAGTATTTAATCACATTTCTTTTCGTAAATAGGTAAACTTAGATCTACCCTCCGTTTGCGTGCAGACGAGACAGTCAGTTGGCTAGTTGAACAGATACAGCCTAATACCACAGCAAAAACCCTGTCTCCACTCATCGATCGGTGTTTATTTTTTAAAATTTAGTGCTAAATTAATACTAAAATCTAACTTTAGTAATAATATTTTCTTAAAACCACAACAACTTCGTATTACCGAACGTTAGAACTATGAAAGAAAAAGCTAGAATCAAGAAAACTGAAAATAAGCTTTTAGTTAAGTACCTAGGTAGAGAACGGTGAAGTGCATTACTTGGATAAAAGCATATTTTAGAAGTAACTTACCGGCGACGCCGACACTCTTAGTTTTAAAATGCTCCTTGAAAGTTTTTAAAGTTAATTAGGCATTTGCACCTGAAGGGGATAAAGTTTAAAAAGCTCGACAGCCTCTGAAATATTTTTCTTATAAAAGCTGGTGTAAAGCCGCGTCCATCTCAAGGAATAAATGAGTAAGCCCTAGAATGACTTCTGCTATAGTATTTACTAACAGTAAAAAGGCCTGGACGACAATTCAAAAACTCACAGGGAACCCTCCCACTGCTACAAACCAAGGACATGTTACAGCTAATCAAGTAGCTTACCAGCTTTTACTCAATAGTAAACCACCCAAGCAACTACCCAGACTACAAAAAACTAAAATCTCAGATAAAAACAACTCAAATGAAATTAGCAAACCTTTTACACTAACCGAAATTATACTTGCAATAAGAGCTCTGAAGAACGGAAAAGCTGCAGGGGTAGATGACTTATTAGTTGATCAAATTAAACATCTCGGACCAATTGGTGTATCTTGGCTGCTAATGTGCTTTAATAACTGCCTGGAAACTAAGAAAATCCCAAAAATGTGGAGACGCGCCAAAGTTGTAGCACTTTTGAAGCCTGGAAAACCCCTTTCAGAGCCTAAAAGTTATAGACCTATTTCCCTCCTATGCCACCTATATAAACTATTTGAAAAGCTTCTCCTCAACCGACTTACCCCGATTATAGAGCCTCAGCTGATCCCTGAACAAGCAGGATTCAGACCCGGAAAAGCTTGCTGCGGTCAGACGCTCAAGCTTACCCAACATATTGAAGACGGTTTCGAGGCAAACAGTATCACTGGTTTGATTCTTGTTGATCTATCTGCCGCATACGATACTGTTAATGTTAAAAGACTTCTTCGCAAAGTCGAACACCTGACTTGTGATCTTGGGTTCGTTCAAATTCTGGGTGAACTACTTCATAACCGTCGCTTCCAAGTACATCTTCTATCAGAAAAAAGTAGATGGCGCTGCCTTAAAAACGGACTTCCTCAAGGGAGCGTGCTTGCACCAACTCTCTTCAACATTTATACGAATGACCAACCCAACAGTCCATCTACTTCACGTTTTCTATATGCAGACGATTTAGCGTTGACGACCCAAACTTCAACCTTTGAAGAGGCCGAAGACAAGCTAAGACTAGCCTTGGCTGAATTAGGGAGTTATTACGAAGAGAACGGCTTGAAGCCAAATCCATCTAAAACCCAATCCTGTGCCTTTTATCTGCGTAACCAACAAGCCAGCCGGACCCTAAACATAACCTGGCAAGGAGTTCCTATCCAACACGAAAACTTTCCAAAATACCTGGGGGTAACTCTGGATAGGTCACTGAACTATAAAGCACAGTGCTATAAAACTAAGATGAAAGTTGGTACCCGAAACAATCTTCTGCGTCGACTTATAACTACCAAATGGGGTGCAGCCCCAGACGTACTCCGCACTACTGGCCTGGCACTGTGTTTTTCATCCGGCGAATATGCTTGCCCAGTCTGGAGCCGGTCCGCACATGCAAAGGTCGTCGATGTCGCGTTAAACGATACATGCCGGATAATAACAGGATGTCTGAAGCCAACCCCTCTAAACCTGATATACCCTTTGGCAGGCATATCGCCCCCTGGAGTGCGACGAGATGTGGCTTGCTCTATTGAAAAGCACAAACAAGAGCATGATTATCGACACCCTTTATATGACCATAACATCCCGCAAGGCCGCCTTAAAAGTCGAAAGAGCTTTCAACGCTTCACAAGGGCCACGAGCGATGACCCGGCTGCTACCAGACGCACTCTGTGGATAAAAAGAAACTCCCCACCGCCTGATTTTACCACCCCACAGGAACAGTTACCACCCGGGCATGATCTGCAGTGGCCAGTATGGAAATCCTTAAACAGGCTCCGCACCCAGGTTGGCCGCTGCAGACTTAGTATGTGCAAATGGGGATTCAGGGACCCTAACTTGACGCAGTGTGACTGCGGTGATCCCACGCAGTCAATGCAGCACTTGCTAATGTGCCCTTTATGTCCGAACACATGCACGATGGAGGACCTAATGGCCGCCTCGCCTGATGTCATTGCTGTGGCCAAACACCTGTCCAACATACTATGAATGGAAACGTAGAACTCTTGACACGCTAAGAAGAAGAAGAAGAACTACAAAAAGAAGATTAATATTTCACTGTATACCATGATAACTTAAAAAAATACATTAAAGTGGGATCTGGGCCCGTAGCCAAATTACATTCACTGCGAATTTATTCGATTTCTACATACATTTGTTGTCGCTGAATCACGTGGTATTTCTATAGCATGTGTCAAATCCCATACATTTTCGGATGTATCGACTAGCGTCATCGCTAATCGACTGTAACTTGGCTAAGCCCTCTGGAATGGACATGTTGAGCGACTAGTGGGCCAAGCTAAGCATTTTTGGCACAAAATACGACTGGCCGAAAGGAATAAGGGGAGGCATTTGAGCTTCGCCCAGTAATGAGACATAGAGGGCTAAAAAAATAAAAGAAGCAGTTATAAATTGTGAACCTAACAGAAGTTTAGGGGATAGGGGTGCATCCCTAGCCCCTACACTTCTGTTAGGTTCTGTTAGAGTGATGTAAATCCGTGAGATTAGTTCAACTTTTGGTAGTTTTTTAAAAAGTTTGTAAAATTCTATTATAGTTCACTGTTATAAACAAACAAACCTATTTACTGAGAAAGGATATTTTTTAATGTATGTTGTAAGTTGCTATGTATGTTTATACCAGTATGTTAATATACAAACCACGCGTGCAAAGCCGCGGGCGGGTCAGCTAGTTACATATATATTGAATTAGTTGACTAATTTTTGAGATGTACTGAAGTGACTTCAGTGGAGTTATGTACTATGTTTAATGCAAGTTTTTGTTCCTAAAATATATAAATAAATAAATATAAAATATTGCTGGACATTTCACACAGCGCTATCTAGCCCCAAACTTAGCAGAGCTTGTACTATCGGAACCAGATAACTGATAGAATACTTATATACTTTTTTTGTAAATACATACTTATGATATATAGAAAAACATCCAGACCCGGAACAAATATCTGTAGAACATGCAAATATTTGTTCCACAGTGGGAATCGAACCCACTACCTCCTGCTTCTCAGCTGGCTATTCGCCCACTGCGCCAAGGAGGTCGTCAAACAATGTTGTAATTCAAATCAAACGAGACGCTGATGTTACACTAACTGTGTTAATTTAATGAATGTTATTGTGTTCTTTTTTCAATAAATAATATTCTATTACATTTTATTCTACCAGAATATTGTAGAAGGAATATAGGTAGTTAAAAATGTGAATCAGTGACTATCATCATATCATGAAAACTGCACCAAAAAAAAAGATAAAAACAGAAATGATGTAGTATTCAAGGAGTGTATTTAAGAATCACAAATGAACAACACAGGCGGTGATTTGCGAAAATAATTGGACAAGAGGCAGGTGGCGCTCACCGGAATTTCCTCGTTCATTGTCAAGCGCTTCCCATTAGCCAGTGACTGCTACTGTACAGTCGACCGAGAAAGTCCGTCGGGAAATCGTTACAAAAAAGCGCTCGGAACATATTTAATCGATGGGTAGGCTTGGAAAAAGGAGCTTTGTAAAGTTTTTAATTAGAAAAGTGAATTGACCAAGATCAGCCCAGACACTGTGTGAACCAACGAATTTCATTGCCCATCAGTATTTAAACACGACAAGTAAAATTAAAGTTTTTTCAAAATGCTTTTACCGGGTACGCTAAACCTTACAGCAAAACAAAATAAACTTTGTAATATGTGGCTTTCATAATTAGAAAAGAGCCTTAATACACATATATCTTCAAGCTCAAAGGTGCTGTTGGGGTAAGCGAGCAGTAATGTTTACAGAATATGTAGCCACGTAGTGTTTGCACTTAAGGTTTTATTTTTTCTACGTCGAGCTTTGCCTTTAAGAATTCCTTGTAACTAGCTTGTGTCGTTAGCTGTACAGCTCTTGTGACGAATCGAGAAATCCACAAAGAGCTCTGCCCCGTGGGCGAAGCCTTCGCATCACCGATAATGATATTGGACGTATTCACATATAAAACAGGCTACCACAGATCTAACCGAACCCATGCATGTGCAAATCGACTTCCAACGTCAAATGAGTTCTCACTAAAGCAATATGGCTCACATTCGAGTTGTCAAAACAGTTTCTAAAAATACAGGCACCGATAATCTACACTTGAGAGCAATAAAATCGCACATCCGCACATTTTTACTTAAAAGTTAAATTTTTTTTTATTTGGAGCTTACAGCAAATTAAAATCAAATTAAATTAAAGTGCATAATCTAGGCATTCGCAGAACTGATAAAGGGTTGACATTTACCTTTAAAAACAACTCATTAGCAACAAAACAATAGACCCCCTTATGTCGCTCGATCCAGGTAAGGCCGGCGGCGGGATTTATCGCAGGTATAAAAGAGTGCATATTGAGGGAATGGTCATCATTTGCATACCAACGTACAGTGTGAAAGGTTCTCTATTGATATTGGCTTCAAACGGAACACGAAAATGGATACTACACCAGAAGTAGCCGCTCAAGTGGTTGCCCTTGTTGAATCGGGGCTTAAGCAAAGTCAAGTGGCTCGACAATTGAGTTTGAGCCGATTTACCGTTCGGCGTGTATACCAGAGGTATCAAGAGACTGGTGGCTACCAACGGCGACAAGGATCGGGCCGTCCCCGTGCTACAACAGAGCGTGATAACCGCTTTCTTATAACGACATCTTTAAGAAATCGTCGTTTGAACGCAGTTCAACTGGGCCAACGACTTCAAGAAGTTCGTGAAGTAGAAGTTAGCCGGTGGACAGTCAGAAGACGATTGAGAGAAGGTGGCCTGACTGCACACAGGCCAGCAAACGGGCCGAAATTGACCCCAGCCCACCGAGAAGCCCGCCTTCAGTTCGCTCGAGACCATTTGAATTGGACCGAAGAGCAGTGGAGTGCAGTCCTGTTCTCTGATGAGTGCAGGATGTGCTTGCATGGCAACGACGGACGGGGGAAGGTGTATAGAAGATCGGGAGAGCGATTTGCCCAATGCTGCATAACAGAACGTGTCGCCTATGGCGGTGGATCAATCATGTTTTGGGGAGGCATGTCTATGGAAGCAAAAACCGAGCTTGCCTTCATCACCGGACCGAATACTGGTCGCCAATCAAGAGGATTGACTTCCATACGATACATTGAGGAAGTACTCGAGAGCCACGTCGTACCTTTTGCTGGGTTTATCGGCGAAAACTTTCTGTTTATGCAAGATAATGCAAGACCGCATACTGCTGGCATAGTGATCGAGTACCTTCAAGAGGTGGATGTGACCGTTATGGAGTGGCCAGCTCGAAGCCCAGACCTCAATCCCATCGAACATCTATGGGACGAGCTGAAAAGAAGAGTTCGAGGCCGAGATGCTCCTCCATCGACTCTACAGGAGCTGCAACAGGCGATCGCAGAGGAATGGGAGGCTATTCCTCAAGACTTTATCAAAAGTCTAGTAACATCAATGAAAACACGGATGGAGTCAGTGATTCAGGCTAGGGGAGGGAACACTCGGTATTAATAACAAACTTTAAATTAATTTTATCTTTTAATTTCATAACTTTGACACCAATACTTGAATAAAGAATTTTTTACTAAACATGCATTTTTGTTATTGATCCACAAAAGCATTTTTATGTAATGATTGAAAGACAAATCAGATACCACTGGATAGGTATTAAAATAGACTATGAATCTGCATTACAGAAACATAATATTTTTTGTTATTTTTTAGTTATGTCAAAAAATCATGAATGTGCGATTTTTTTGCTCTCAAGTTTATTATCCACGTGAATGCGGCTATTGTAAGCATCAAAGCTGACAGCGTGACTACACGCTTTTTCGTCATCATAGACTTCAATTTACTGGAACAATCGAACCAGCAGGAAATTAATTGGAGAGTACCGAAATAGCCCCAAAAGAGTGTAAAAAATAACAACGTAAAAATGAATGAAATGTAACGTTTTGACAATTATTTGTGCTTGGTAAATATATGACAATAGATTACGAGGTACTGGAGAGAAATAATATACGATGGTCCTAATTCTGTCTGGTTCGTGAATTTCGCCCTCGTCGGGAATTTCCCCAGACGCAATAAAAATCACGTGATGCCTCATCATCTTGGATTTATTTGCAATGAAATAAGTTATAGAGTATTGCTTACAATACTAATAGAACCAAAACGCATACTTACTAAAATAGCACTTATAAATATACTTCGACTAAAGGATAAATACTTGAAATATTTAACGTGGCGTCAAAATAATTGGATTTTTCCTTTCACAACTTTACTACAGGCTTGTGTTAAATTAGAGAAAACTTCAAAGCCAGCGTAATCTTGAGCTCATACTTATTTTAGTGTGGAAGGGATGGAATGAAAAAAAACTCATTTCCAACCTTTGCCTGTATCCTATATTTTTCACTTTGAAAAGCTTTAAGAAATTAGAATAATAATGCTTTGTGCAAATCGTTTTATGAAGAAATATTTCACATTTCTCGCCTGTTCTTAGAATATTTGAGGTTCTTTTCTTAAGTAGGAAAATGAGTTTATTATTTTAGGTTTATTGAAACCTTCGTTTCTAATTTGAATTGTTGGGACAAAGCTTTCAGCTTTCTTTGTATTATTTTTTGAAAGACCCAGGCCCATCCAACAAAGCTGCCCTCAGCTCAAACGCAAAGATGTGTAGGTACGAGTAAATCCACAAAAGAAATAACTCATGTTTTTTTTCGGTTTTAGAAATCTACAGACGGTTTGTTCAATGTTGACGTTTCTTAAACACATTTAATTTTCCATCTTGACGAACATAACCTAAAAAAGAAAGAAATAAAGAAGAAAAAACGGATGGTGTGGATTTATGAAACCACGGTAAAAGTGAAACTTTGTTTCACATTATAGACATTTAACTAAAAATGTTCGTTGGCGCAAATGAGTAATAGTCTATACACTACACGGTCAGCTGATGCGAACTATAGACGCCGCCATATTGGCCTCGGCTGCTCTGACGAGCGCCTTTCACTTTATCCCTACTCCGCGGCCGACCGTCACGCGACATGCAACACACAGACGAAAAAGTTTGAGACGATGTAATAAAAGTTTCACTTTAAAAATATACTACAATTCATTGGGAGGAATCAATCAACCAACGTTAAAAGGCGTTTTTATTTAAAAAGAAAACTTACCTCCACGAATAGGTTTGAGTATTAGCGTTTGGAGGTTCCAATAGTTCCCTATTATCCCTCTCTATTGCTAACAATATCCTTTGTTTTGTACATATGTAGTGGTAATTACATTGCAGTCGAGAGTCGAGTGTGCTTGACAACACAACTAGATCTAGACTAACAAAGCGTAAAGTCACCCTACAACATTGTAATCAGAATTTTATTACATTTGTTCGCGTGAGCAAAGTGATTCGATTTGGAGCGGGTTTCCAAGCTGGTTTTAGATCAAGATCAGACCAACCGGAGTAATAAGCAAGCTAGAAATCTTAGAGATATGTTAGGACCTTGCTCAAATGTCTAAGCTACATTATTTTTTTTCTCAAAACTTGCTGTGCACTATAAAACCTATAAATATGGATAAAGGAGACCTATTCTAAAACATCAAGTTTCCATTCAAATTTAACTAGTGGTTCACCCCGAACTGAGATCTCGCGAGTCTACCATAAAAACGAAAAAATATTATTCGTAATCTTTGATTATCAAAATAGTGCCAGGAAATAATCAACTAACTTGACCTACAGTTCAATTCAAATTACAGGTAACGGGAGTTCATGTTAATTGGTTACCCTTTTTGGGGTACAAATTGCAGTTATTCGATTTCAGACTTTTGCCTATATTTGTGATACATAAGCTACACGCATACCAAATTACAACACTGTGGAGTCACTGGTCAAGTTTAATTTTTATTATGGCTAATAACTCAAAGACTACAAAAACTTTACTTAAAATAAAAACGGGGTCCAAATCACCCCTCTTGAACCCCAATATCTCATTAACCGCCCAACATTTTTAGCTCATTTAGTCACACAAAAATTGTGCCATCACTACCTAACTATGTATGAAATTTCACGATGATCGGATCAACGCTTCGAAAGTTATCCTCGGACAAACAAACATACAAACATACATACAACGCCGATTTGCCCAAGTTGATTTGAAAAACATATGCGGCGGCAGACGATGGTGCCCGCCTCTATAAAAAATCTTGCAACCCCTCATCAAAATCGATTCAGCCTAGCCGTGAAAAAGTAAAAACTGACAGTATACAGAGGGGCCGAGAGACAGTTACTAATTTGTATTATTAGTGCGGATTGACCTAAATAACTATTTACTTTTTATTTGCAAAACTTTGCGTGCCATACCGTACTGCACCCATATACCATACGCCATACTGTGTCTTGCCATACTGCGCGGGACACGTCTTTTCTGATTGATGCAATTTGTCAGGTCATGGTTCATGATAGACGCGTTCTATAGCTGTTTATTATGCCTCTCACCTAGTATGGCATGTGACTGGGTAGGCGCGGTGTTGCTGAGGTCGTCAGGTCGCAAAATTGAAAGTATGCTCCATTTGGTAGCGACAAATAAACTTGTTTTTGTGAGTATAGTGATAATGTTAGAATATGCCTTATCAAGTTAAAATAACTTTAAAGCTAAAACCTAAAGAATCTGAATTAAAAACAAAATATTTTGGATAACTTTTGTCTAGATTTAGATAGAAGAGTGACATTTTTTGCGGTTTTGTCCATGAGTAACCTAATTGCTTAAATAATTAATTAGTTGTAAAATCTGTACATAGTATAACATGAAGTCGCTTCGGCTGTCTGTTACCTTAGATCTTTTAAACTACTAAACGGAATTTAATGCAATTTTTAGCAATAGATAGAGTGATTCAAGAGAAAGGTTAATATGTATGACTAGCTTCCGCCAGCGGCTTCGCACGCGTTGTTAGTCAACAAAAAGTAGCCTTTGTGTTAATCCTGGTTATAATCTACGTTCATACCGATTTGAAAGTAACTGTCTCTCTGTCTGTTTGTTGCCTTTTCACGACTTAACAGCTCGACCCATTTCGATGGAATTTGGTACATATAAACCTAGATAGATTATGAATGGACTTGAGACATAGATACACTTTACGCGACTGCACAGAAGGGTAAGTTTTATTGACAAACCACGCGTACAAAGCCGCGGGCGGGTCAGCTAGTATTCAATAAAACCAAAAAGTGTTTTATTGAGTATATGCCGATCGCCAAATTAAACACGCAAACTTAACTCAGAAACACCATATCAAAGACTAAAGTTTCATTTTCAAGTAGATTTTCATGATACTTTTATTTCCGGCATTTTTTATAGTTTTTAATTAGTCGCTGAGATCTCATGATCCTTCTTCCTGTTCCAATCTGTCTTTAGCAAGCTTGGCTTATCGTTTTTTCTACGGATGTTGACCATTAAAACTACGTGTTAGAATAATCTGGTTTACCGACTGGTTTCAACATTCACCATTGCACGGACAACTTGGCTATTAACATATTTGTCTAGTGAGTTTATACCAAGGAGAGTACTTGATCAGGAAGAAATTCTTGAATTAATTAACTTTTTCCTGTCACACAAGGTAAAGTTTTTTTATATTTACCTAAGTGAGAAGTAACTTAAGGTATTCTTATGACTTAGATGGGATAACATAAATTCTATCCCATTCTTTAAAAAGCTTAATTTTACAAAACTCAGAACACAACAGCCACTTGCCATTTCAATTAGGTACTCGTTAGAGTTAATTTTTACAAAATTTTAAAAACCCCAACCCCCTGTTTTCAAGTTAAATTAGTTTTCTATTATAGAAAATTGCATCCGCATTGGTCTATCTGTTAGAGAACTACGATGCAGATGGACAGAGATACACACACAGACTGGCATTAGCTTAAAACTTATAACACCCCTTTTTTGAGTTGGGGCTTTAAAAGCATATAACTAACCGAAGCATATTATTTCACACGAAACGCAAACAATATAAAGGGTTCACGATCCTGGAAATAAATTAAGACAGGCCATCATCATTATTATAAAATGTTTGCACAGTAGCGAAGCGACCCAAAACAAACATTTGCAAAATATTAATAAAATTTTACTTACCTATATTATCCTGCCGTCATCGGCTATTTTGATTTTTCACGTTTCCTGTTTTTCCTAACAATTTGCGTGTAATTTTTTCCGCCATTTACCCTCCAATAAAACGGCGCAAACTTAGCAGTTTACATTTTTACGCAGGTATAATGTTGTTATTAAAGCGCCTGTTATGGCCTTAACGCTCCAACACGACAACAGTATGTCGCAGTTTTCTCGAAGTGAGAAATCTCAGATTAAGAAGTTGGTAGTAAAAACGTATTTATTTCGGTCTGAGTTTAGTTTTAAGAGTATCTGTAAAACCTGTGTTTAGCCTATACATTATTTATCTTTCTTTAACCCACGACCGACGGAACGGAGATGGTGTATGTAATATTGTTTGTGTGTGCAAAAAACGAATGTTCCCATTTATCTCCAAAATGGTTGGACCGATACGGTTTTCTATAAAAGCCTTGTGGTCCATGGGCGGTGGTTCTTAGATAGGTGTTAACTCGCCAGAGGGAGCTGAAATAAAGATTTGTTGGTGAAGAGATCTCAGCTATAAAATGGTAATTTACGGGATTTTATGACGGGGGTATTTTCTTATTTATACTTGTTTAAACTAACTTCTAGGTATAATTAATTAAACATTTCAGAATAAATAAATAAATAAATAAATATTGCTGGACATTTCACACAGCGCTATCTAGCCCCAAACTAAGCGGAGCTTGTACTATGGGAACCAGAAAACTGATAGAATACTTATATACATTTTTTTTGTAAATACATACTTATAATATATAGGGAAACAACCAGACCCGGAACAAATATTTGTAGATCATGCAAACATTTGTTCCGTGGCGGGAATCGAACCCGGTACCTCCTGCGTATCAGCCGGCTATTCGCACACTGCACCACGGAGATCGTCAAAATTAAATAAATTAAATATGAATATCATCTGAGAAATTATACTAACACTCCTGTCATGCTGTGATGATTGAGTTATATCAGATTTTTTTTTTAATATTTAAAACGAATAAAAACATGACATCATGCAGTGTCATCTGCGATTCCGTGTGAAAAGCAGACTCACCTATTTTACATCAAAGTTAGCAAGTAAAACGATTTTTGCTCAAGTAACCCGCGCAACTTGCCAGAAATATTTCCCGACGCTACACAAATGGTAAAAGATTTATAACGAATTTCGCCGTCGCGTCGACAGCAACTAAGAGAGGGTGGATATAAAAGTTTTCTTATGCGGCTATAACTCTAAAACTTAGCTAATATTCAACCAGTTATAAATTACCAAGATAATGTTCTTTACAGATTTCATTAGAGAGATCACGGTAGGTAGCTCTGGAATTTTGGGACTTGAGGTACTAAAAAGCAGAAGGTCTGCTATTAACTTAGAACAGTCTTTAAACGTTTTATATCCGTTTTTACAGTCATCATCATCAAATCAGATAGAGTACGTCCACTGCTGAACATAATCCTCTCCATCTCCAGAGCGACCGATCTGGTGCGGTCTGCACACAACGGCTTCCACTCAAAAACCTTTCTCCCCAACGGCCGTCAGTTCTTCGAGCTATGTGCTCTGCCCTCTGCCGCTTCAGTTTGCTAATCCCTTATGATATGTCAGTGACTTTGGTTCATCTACAAATCTTCTCATTTCTGATTCGATCTCGATTCGATTCGATTTCTACAGTAACTTAAATTAAGTATTTAATGCATAAAATTCTGGACTATTTCACTCTATTTTGAAAGTAAAACTTTTACTCTTCGTGTTTTTCTACCGCAAACCAACTCATTATTTCGAGTTTCCATTTATCAAATCAGTCTGTGGGGAATGAGTGAATAGGTTCAACCTTTATATTGGCGCGAATCCAATGAATGGGGTTCCAGTACACCGTGGTTATTCCACTAATTGGAACCCGGGAAACGTTAATTTGATAACTGGCAAGTTTACATAAATTACGACTTAATAAATAGATGAGTGCTTGTCATTGGGAGTTTGCAAGTTTGTGTCAATTATTTCGGTGGTTTTGTTGTGATGTTACGGTAAACCACAAAGCGTGAAAGTTTTAATTAATTTGCGTGTTTCGTATGAAGTGGAAGCATCTGATATTCCTTTAACAAACTAAACTTAATGTCAATGATAAATACACTTTTGTCTGTGACTTTGATGCAAACTCAAATAGCTTGTGTGGTTTTCGTAACTTTCAAATAAATATGAGCCGTGGAACAAATAGGCGGTTTTCTATTCATGGGTTCTGAAGCCTAATGACAAAAAATAACCTGTATGATTCATCATGTGCGTTTTCTACTCACATTGACTTATCTGTACACAGAATTGACAGATGTGGGACGACTAGTAGCTACCTAAGATCATATAACTCTCCAAATACTTCTTTTAAAATCAGGATACCTAAAATCCAAGGTTTCAAAACATACTTTTTACAGATAAAATAATAATTTTGTCAACCTGTAAATGCCGAAGTTCTTAGTATTTATAGACATGACAAATGTTTGCATCTAAGAAGGCGATCAAGTGACATTTAACACGAACTCTTCCGCAGGTTGTATTATTTCGCGCCATTTGCGTGAACCGGTCCGTGCACGGCGCCATTTTGAATTTTTGTGGTCCATCATACAGGTCATGGGCCCCGGACCTTTGTATGTAAATTATCGTGGATTTATCTAAATATTATGTACTATTTTTTTATTTTATTAAAGATTTTTTTAATCCATTTTATCACATTTAAAGCGATTTTGAATAAGATTGAATGCCTACCTAGTACCTACCCAAAGTTATAAATCAAATTGAGCACCATCGTAAAATCACTTTGATAATTTGTTAACCTTTAGCATCAAAGGTAAAACTATTTAGTCAAATGATGTCAGGAATTGTTTGCGCGTTAAAGCAATAAACACTTGATGAGCTGCGAAGCAATTATAAGTTACGAAATATTTAACAGTTAGAAATCAGTTAATAACTTTGATACAAAATAAACTTTAATTTATATAACGTAAAATACTATGTAACTTTAGAAACTACATCAAACAAAAAATTCCTTCTTAAACTACGTACTTATAAATTCTTTGCTACGGCGATGGGATGCTACGAAAACTTAACTGCGATACAAAAGACTTCAACGAACTCCTTGGCGAAAAAAAAAGGAATTGACATTGTTTTTTTTTTGTTAACTTCCTCATCAACCAATCCATTGTATTTAATTTTCAAAATTTCCCGTGTCGAATTGCCAAAATATTTCCCTTTGTCATAATAATTTGCACTGACGTAATGTTTTGTATACAATAGAATAATAATCATGTATTTTTAAATAGACAGAATACCGGAGATGGTCGAGGAAGGCCGCGCACAGCCGAGTCAAGTGAAAGTGAATCGAGGGCGTTGCGAGGAGTGTGAGGGGGGGGGGAGGTGGCAAGGTTGCGAACCGGCCTAGACGTGCTAAACAACACGTTGAGTAATAAGTAATAAGGATCGCATTTGCTGGCTTAATGATTCAGTGATGTATGGTGCCTTTGCCGAGGCGCCACATGATTGTCATCTCGTAAGGATTAACTTGATGTCGTGTGTTAAGCAGAGTATCAGACAAGGCAATTTTTTCTTAATTAGTGTACATTCCGTGATATCATCATATTATATTATTTTATTTTATTGTTATTTTGGCCGTAAATCTGACTATATGTGCCAATTAAAACAACCTATGCTCTTGAAAACATACATTATGTCTCAAGTTCAAATCAGTCATGCGATGTTTTGAAACTAGGTTATTTTAACCTCACAACGTAAACCAAAGTAAATTATACTATGAATGCATTCGAAAACTTCACCCATAAACCAAAACTAGATATTCTTGAAATAAGGTAATTTCCAGTTCCGGCGATATCATAAACCGGATGTGCACTACGAACATTGCTTCTATATACGCTTAAAATATATTTCGTAAATAGTTCAATGAGATTTTTTTAATGCCTCCAGCTACCATGACTGGTATAAAGGTCACACTCAGCTAATCGTTTCTATGATAAATCCTAGAGCAGGCACAACGCTTAGCGTACCCCCTCTGTTTCAAAATCGTGGGTAAAATTAACCAGTATTTACCTTTTAAAGATTGAATATTGCTATAATTCTTAGAATTTATGTTAGTTATTACCTATATATATATTTTTTATTGCAAAAATAATCATTTGGCATTCGATAAAGTGCAACAAATCCAATATGATTCGAGTTGATGCTGACTTTTCATGGATCCATAAATCCATCCATCCATAAATATATAATTTATTTATATATATTTATTACCATCTGAGGTTATCCTGTTAGGCTACGACATGGCAAACTTCAAGAGAAATGTAAAGAGGTTTCTACAGGGTAAGGAACGCATCGACAATACCCCTGGTGTTGCCGTAAGCCTGTTTCCCTACAAATAACATTAAAAAAAATATAAGTTTCCTGTAACCCAAAGTTCACGTAGGTACCTGTCTAGAATGAAATTTTCCATTTCAAACTAAATTGCAACGTTCTACCAGAGCCTGTGAAACATTACTAGAAACGATCAAGAATTTATTACGCTCCAGTAATGTGCATGCGCACTCAGTCGTACAAATATTGCGTTTTATTCTATTAGGTCATCGGAATAGCATTTAATTATGAAATCGAAGCTTTATCCATTGCACGTTGTTGTTTAAAAATGTGCGATACGACCTACTTTTCCCCTGAAATTATGTAACTTATTATATTTTTCCGGGTTGTATTGTACTTATAATATTCTAACTCAAGATATTTATGGTTTCCATCCTACCGTCCGTCGGACGAAATACATAATACGAGGGTGCTTAAATACCTATGAATTCGAAACATTCCCATTTGGCCTAACATACATATTCCAAAACACATTGTTCAGATAAGTATACTAACTTCCGCCCGCGGCTTCGCATGCGTGTTATAATTATAATCTATCTGCATTTTTAGCGAGTGTTTAAAATGCAGAAACGAGCAATATTAGTTCTTGCAGGCGCAAAGTATGAAGACTCCCGCAGCGTGCATTTCAAGCCTCAACAGATACTGACTTCAATGTCTGAACACATAATTGAAGTCCTAAAATATGTTAGACAAAATTTTAAAAGTTTTAAAACATGAGAAAATAGACATAATGTCACAAATAAAACGTGTTTAGAGACTTTAAAACTTTAATTTATCGGAAAAGCCACCTTAAACCATTACTCCGAAATTATTTAATAAATAACCCTTGCAGAGTAGGATGACTAAGTGGGATAACTCATTTTATGTCAAAATTAGGCAGCTCTTATTAGATCAAACTGTATAATGTCAATGAGTTTCTAGTTAATGGCTACTCATTTTAATGAAAATGAGAGTGTTTGATGTTATTATATTTTAATTTTGTTATCACACTGTGACAGATCCTATTTTAACTATTTATATTATATGACGACGCCCTTATACAGCCGAATTTAATTGAAAGCTTTCATCGATTATGATATCAGGTTTTTTTTCCATTTACAGCGAATATTTTAAGTTATTTTTTTTGACGACCTCCGTGGCGCAGTGGGCGTATAGCCGGCTATGAAGCAGGAGGTCGCGGGTTCGATTCCCGCCGCGAGACAAATGTTTGCATGATCCACAAATATTTGTTCCGGGTTTGGATGTTTTTCTATATATTATAACTATGTATTTAAAAAAAAAGTATATAAGTATTCTATCAGTCTTCTGGTTCCTATAGTACAAGCTCTGCTTAGTTTGGGGCTAGATAGCGCTGTGTGAAATGTCCACCAATACTTATTTATTTATTTATATTTTGCAACTATTTAATTATTTAAGCTATTTTGATGTCTAAAGAGAAATTGATAATACTCATGACTTTATTAATTTAATTTTAATCATATAAGTACGGGGTTTATCACGTACCGTCTTATCGGAGTTTCGACCGACAATGTTTTGGTTCAATTCGTGGACCTTCATCAGGGTGAGTGCGATCCGCTCCGAGTAATTCTTTCGAGTATATTCTTTATTTTCAATACCTACAACATAAATACAGTGTCAATTGAACCTTCGTTGGGTTATTAACACATAATCACACCTTGAAATCGTTAATGTTTGATGCATCCTCTCCTATGTTAATTTATTCTAATGCTATAAACATTAGGCTGTGTCAGGGTGTTTGATCTGATAGATTTGTACATGTACTACCTATTAACAATCCTTGACATTATCTTCAAGAAGGTTTCGAATGATACTGTTTTTTTATACAAATTGGAGATGGAACCAGCATATGACCCACCTGATGTTAAGTGGTAACCATCGCCTATAACAAAGTACTGCCTCGTAGGTCACGTACCTTAGAAACGTGCCCTACGATGCACTGCCCTGCTTTATCTATAGGCATATAGGTGTAAAGCTTCTGTGATTGTAATTCCACCGACGATCATACCCTTCAAACCGAAACATAGCAATGCTGCTTGACGTTAGAAATAGGTATGATGTTAGTACTTCCCCGGGTGAGCCCTTTCACAAGTAACTCTACTCTTTAAGTCTATCAAAAAGTGTTCGCCTACGACCACGGCTGTTGCAACACAATCGAAACTTCTCAGGATAACAAATAAAAAAGCTACATACGCGATATATACCCGTTTTAATCAGTAATTATATTGGTACAGTGATCGCGAAAGTTTGAAAAATACTCTATCAAAAAGATTATAAAAGTCACTAACAACATATTTGAACGCTTAAACTCTAACCACTAGGTACTGGCTACCCGTGACCACGAATGTTGCAACACAGCCGAAACGTCGGGATAACAAATAAAAAAGGTACATACGCGATAAATAGCCGTTTTAATGAATAATTATAGCCACTACTGCTATATTGTTATAACTAAACTCTGAACTTTATTACCTGCTTATAAGCCTAAGTTTCGCAACCAGTTATTTACTCATTGCAACTGTTGCGATGGCAGAATATTTTCCCTAACTCTTAACAGCGTGTCGGGGATGTTCGCCGAGGCGCGTGTGGACTGTTTCTACAGCACCATGCGCAAGCGGTGCACATCCCTGGGGCGCAGAATTCGGGCCAGCTCCAACGGTATACTGAATACGTTCGCAAACAGGTTCGACTGTGAGCATCTAAGCCATTGTTGTATGCTACATGCGCAGTACCTACACTAGATACTCACCACATATTTTTCTGATATAAGTTTTTATTTCAATTTTGTTAAGTCACATTTATACTCACCATTTTGTCTTGTTTAATTAAGTTTTTACTTACAAATATGGATCTTTGAAATCTGTAAATTAAAGAATTGAAAAAAAATAACACATATAAACCATAAGTGCGTCACACGATGAAGATGCTATACAATACACGACGACCTCCGTGGCGCAGTGGGCGTATAGCCGGCTCTGACGCAGGAGGTAGCGGGTTCGATTCCCACCGCGGAACAAATGTTTGCATGATCTACAAATATTTGTTCCGGGTCTGGATGTTTTTCTATATATTATAAGTATGTATTTACAAAAAAAAATAAGTATATAAGTATTCTATCAGTCAACTGGTTCCCATAGTACAAGCTCTGCTTAGTTTGGGGCTAGAAAGCACTGTATGAAATGTCCAGCAATATTTAAAAAAATAAAATATTAACTTTAACAAAAATCATTGACGTTGAAATGCCCACCTCAGCTTTTATATTATAGTAGTTGTCACTTGATGCAGCTTTTCATGAAACAAGGATCTAAGCAAATCATAATAAGTCAAAACAGTATTTTGATTGACCTTGATTTGTTGATAGTGAACCCTTAATTCATTTCAATTCATGTAACATGGAAATGGGCCGACACGATTAAAACGCGACATAGCATTTATTATAGCTACATTTCTACAACGTATAGCTAGCTATATGTAGGTATCTGAGCTAGGTGTATAGGTATTCAGTACTCGATCGTTTATTGCATTCCACAATGTAATTATAGGCGGTAATCATGTATGCTATTATGTCTCACGAAGGCGGGTTGATATTTTCACCACTAATCTAAACGAACACAAATCTTACCACTTGAATTAAATAGTTAATTATTAATCAGTTAATTCAAGTATTTATGTTTCGTTTAGATTAGTAGTGAAATAAGTCCAGATTAAAACACTGGCTAATCGATCAGACATTGTATGATATCGATGAGTTTATGGCGGGCAGGTACTAAACAGTGCAGCTCCATTGTAGTTGCTTATTTTTGATATGACTATCTGACATTCGCTATTTTTAGTAATTTAATTATTTTATTGTAACTTTTGTTATTATTAATTTTAAAGTGAAACTTTTATTACATCGTCTCAAACTTTTTCGTCTGTGTGTTGCATGTCGCGTGACGGTCGGCCGCGGAGTAGGAATAAAGTGAAAGGCGCTTGTCAAAGCAGCCGAGGCCAATATGGTGGCGCCTGTAGTTCGCATCAGCTGTCCTTGTATTACTCATTTGTGCCAACGAAAATTTTTAGTTAAATGTGAAACAAAGTTTCACTTTTACCGTGGTTTCATAAAACCACACAATACTTTTTTATTATTATTATTTGATCCTGATTGTATGTTTTTTTGTATTTGAATTATGTATTTTATCAAAAGGGTAATCTCTTTTTATTAGGATGTTAAAAACATGACATGTAATAGTACAATATGATATAAGTGCGGTAAGTTGAAAATTACAGCCAAGGCGATATTGCTACAAGAAAGTAGAAAAAATTTATGAAGAAAATTCATTTTGTCATACATGTGACGTACATTGGCCGCCCGCGTCATATGCATTTCAAGGCGGTACGAAGTTCGGCTGGTCAGATAGTTGTTCATAAATGTTTAGTGCACGCCGTGTTCACCTTTAATTAGAATTACATGTAATCTAGATTAAAAAATATAATATAACCATTTAAGCATGTTAATTCTGTTGATGTTCCATAGTAAATTAAATTAAAATGATTATCATCATCATCATTTCAGCCATCGGACGGCCTCTGCTGAACATAGGCCTCCCCATAAACCTCCAGAGAGACCGATCTTTTGCGACCTTTGTCAGGTCGTCTCTTCATCTAGTGGGGGGCGGTTCTGCACTTTCTACCTTTTTTAGCTTGCTAATCCTCTTGGTATTGATTTAGGTTGGTCTACGTATCTCCTTATTTCTTATTCCATTACAAAATGAGACATATAAAATGCTTTATTTCCAATTCATCTAAATTGTATAACTGACTTAACGAAAACTTACAACACAATTATAATTTGCTTACAAAGCGAATTGTGAAACATATGATTATCCTGAAGTGTTCACCTTAGCCCCTATGGTTTAGGAGAATCATCTTATATTCACGGCATTAGTCAGCTCATGCAAACAGATTTTATTTTTACCTTTTTCAACGAGCACGATTGATCAACACTTGTTTTTCAAAAAATAAAAGCTTCGACAAGTCTAAAGCTTCCAAGCTTTTTATCCGTTTCTTTGCTACTAGAAATGGTGAAGTTTGATTTAAAAGTGGATTGAAAGATCGCAACTAAAAGATTACGTGGCAACGGAAACCTTTCACAACGGTTTTTGTATATTTCGTAGTATTTTCTTAGTTCTACTACGAAATGGCTATGGTGATATTGTAGATTCTTGTTATCTTTGAAAAAGATAAAAATAAATAAATATTACTGGACATTTAACACAGCGCTATCTAGCCCCAAACTAAGCAGAGCTTGTACTATCGGAACCAGATAACTGATAGAATACTTATATACTTTTTTTGTAAATACATACTTATAATATATAGAAAAACATCCAGACCCGGAACAAATATATGTAGATCATGCAAACATTGGTTCCGCAGCGGGAATCGAACCCGCTACCTCCTGCGTCTCAGCCGGCTGTTCGCCCACTGCGCCACGGAGGTCGTCAAAACATATTAAACACATATTCATATATACATTAAAAATCGAACACATATTTAGATAAGTAGCTTAGTAAAGGTAGTAATTCGCATTACTTCTACCTATACATTAGCTAAAGCAATAAATGATTATTAAAAATTTCATTATAATCTATGAAGGTACTTTTCCACGGCGAGGCGAGATGAAAATTCAAATCTCGCCTCTCATTTTCACCAAAAATTGCCATTAATAGCTATCGCTAGTCATCAATACCACAGCCATCTCGAGAATAGTGTTTCCGTAGCAGAGTTTCATTCAGCAGTGTGCAATATCGTTCAACTTAAACAAATATTTCAATTCTTGTCTCATACATCCTCGCCAATACAGACCATGTCCCCCCGAAGATGCGCTAGGAGATAGTTTATAGAAATAGATATAGAAAAATATTTTTTTTGTGTCCATTTTTACATTCTATGCATACAACAGTTTTACTTATACCAAATACAAGACTACAAAATAGGTCGTCACTCAGCGGTGTGCTACTGTAACATACAGCTACTGTAGCGCTGGTATTATGTGACGCATTTAGTTCGTGTGAGCAGCAGAAAATAGAAACACGCGTTTACATTATTATTTAACATATAAAAGTTTACAAGATTTGCAAAAAACAAAAATAAAAAATTTAAAGTTTAAATTTGGCCATACATTATTCAATTCGCTCCAATCCAGCCTCGCAGTCCTCTTCTAGCCTCGCCTCCCGGTGGAAAAGCACCTTGAAAGACGTTCGGAGCAGATGCAGGTACATGGTCACTTGCAGCATTTCGGTCACAAAAAATCAATTAAATTCTCATACAAATAGTTTTTGCCGCAAAACAACCTTGCAAGCACCACATTGCAACATTTTTTAATAAAACGTATAATGAACCACGTCGTTAGCAAAACGATATTTTATGTTATCTGACTAGTGGTTCGCCCCGAACTGAAATCTCGCGAGTCTCCCATAAAAACAAAAAAATATTATTCGTAATCTTTGACTATCGTAATAGTGCCACGAAATATATATAATTGCTAATTTGCCAATTTACTTGACCTACAGTTTCATTCAAATTACAGGTAACGGGAGTTCATGTTATTTGGTTATATTTTTTGGGGTAGAAATTGCAGTTATTCTGGATTTCAGCCTATATTTGTGTCACTAAAGCTACAGGCATACCAAATTTCAGCATTGTGGGGTAACTGACCCTGTGAATTTTGTCAAAGTTCAGTTTATATTATGGCTAATAACTTAAAAACTAAAAAGTTTAAACTAAAAATAAAAACGGGGTCGAAATTTACTTATAAAGAACTTTTATTAGACGTGCCATTTGATCAGATGGTCTCATTTTGTTTTTTTTACTCCTCCTGAACCCCAATATCTCAACACCTTTCCAAGATTTTTAGCTCATTGAGTCACACCAAAATTGTGACATCACTACCTACCTATCCAAATTTCACGATGATCGAATAAACGCTTTTAAAGTTATCCTCGGACAAACAAACATACATACATACAACACCGATATGCCCAAGTTGATATGGAGATCTCGCTTCGCTCGATCAATAACTAGTGTGTATGAATGCATATGATATACACAAGTACCTATGTAGTTGCTATCGCAATAATCTTTAAAACTCATGTGACCAACTAAAGGTACACACATTGTCTCAATATAAGTAACTTTTATATAACAAAAATATAACTGACTTCAGATAACAGAAAAAAAACACAATGTGAATGCCACTGTCAGAATTGGACCAAATTGAAATGGGACCACACGGGAAGCACCAGCTTTCAAATAAAAAAAGAATAATCAAAATCGGTTCACCCAGTCGAAAGTTCTGAGGTAACAAACATAAAAAAATACAGTCGAATTGGGAACCTCTTCCTTTTTTGAAGTAGGTTGAAAATCAGGTTCATCACATACGCAACGGCACACAATACTCAGTTACAAATAGCTGTAATAATTTGGCTGTGGGTTGTACAATGACAGGCTAAAAGCTCGGAACCCTTTGATCACTTTAGTTGCAAAAGGTAATGATCATTTATGAGTAGAGTTGTTAAGCTACTATCGGTATACACACGAGTACAGACCTAACAATACTTGGCCGTGAGAATGTGTTGTAACCTTTACAATAGAAGCAATTTAAATCTGCCTCAGACACGCTTGGACTCTACACAGCGGTGAAGGTAATGTCTGGTTTACAATGCGTAAACCGCAACAACATAGAACGTAGTGTGTTTGTCCACCGCCACCGACACCGGAGCCTCACCGAGAAACAAGATTATTTGAAACTAGCTGTTGTAGAAATAAAGCTAAACTCGCTGTTGCAACTTGACTAGACACCCGATTTTTATCCCAAAATAACTTATTTATGAGATAAAAGGTAGCCTATGTGGTAATCCTGGTTATAATCTACGTATATACCAAAATTCATCGAAATAGGTTCAGCCGTTACGATGCGATTGACTATCAAACTAACAAATAAATAAACAAGCATACAAAGATTCATATTTATAATATTAGTGTGATGAACGTGGCGTCCCGGTGACGGCGCGTGTGGTAAACATGCGGCCATAGTAAATATACGAGTATTATCGTTACTTCAGCGCCGTCATCTTGTTCTCGGTGACGTTCTGGTGAAAGCGGTGGTGGAGAAACGCCCATACAGAGTCAATAATTAAACTTATGCCAGTCACTGTCGCCCGCCTGTGGTTTGGGTCAGGCCGTCCTTTACACACGTGAGAATAAAGGTGTGAAAAAGACGGCTCTGCTCATAATCCAGAACATTTTTCTATTGATAATTTTCACTAAAAACGGGATATTTACCATGGTTAAATTGTTTTTAGTGAAACTTATGTTCACAACTATGATAGTCTGAAAAGTTAAACTAACAGTTCATAATCTACATGCTCTATCTACATGCAGATACTTGCTTTTTGCTTATCATACAAATACGATTAATTCTGTGTTCCGTAGACACCAACTTTGTATGCCACAGAATAAAATAAGAGCTACGCTTTTGCATATGGATCTAATCTATTGTTTGCAGAGCCGCTGAGAGTAAACTTTAGTGAAGTTTTAATGCATTCGCAATTTCCAGGATAACTTTTAATAGGCTTGTCTCGAGGGAGGAAAACAAGTTTGACCAACATAAATAAAACAGGCTTCAGTGATTTTTATTTACATACCTTTAGGTCCTAGGCTATGACTCTAAGAACGAACGGCCATTGGGGACAGAAAGGTTCTCTAGTGGAAAGACTACGCACCGAAAAGCGCAGCGCAATAAAGACGACCTAATAAAAACTACTGGGAGCCGTTGGGTCCAAGCCACACAAGATCGTTTGCTCTGTTTTATTGGGGAGGCCTATTTTCAGCTGTGGAAGTTGTTGTTAGAATGTTGTTAGAATGAAGTTCAAGGCATTCTTTTAAAGCTTGTGTCTTAAAAAAACAGAAAAAGTTTGACGACTCAAGTGTTGAAATACAGCTTTACACTAATGATCATTAGCACCTACACAAACAAAGCGTACAAAACCTTTTAAATGCCAGTTCGGTTTTAAGGTCACAGCTCACTACATCAACCCGGCACCCGACCCGCACCGCCTGGCATCGAGCGGTTAGTATTCTTTATATGAAATTGTATGGACGTGCGCTCACTACATCACCACTGGATCGCCTCGGGCGTATGCCGTTCACGCGCGGACGATGAGTTGACCGCACGCGTCCCTCGCGTTGGCCACGCGCGGCCTGCGAGTGATTCACGCGAGCACAATGCGGCGCCGACGCTTCGCTTCCCACCTAACCATTATTTCCAGCCTTTCTTTCTAAAGTGTCGGACGTATGGTTTTTGCTTTCAAAATGAATAAAGAAAGACTTATCGAAGAAGTTTGAAAATAAAATTTATTGTATGATCTTAGTGACTACGCGACGTCAACCCGTTGTCCGCGCGAGGACCACTGGTTGACCACGCATCGTTCACTCGTAATAACGAGGCATCCACCCGTGGCTCACCCGCTGTCAACGAGTGAACGCCGAGTGGCGAGGCGGGTGCGGGTCGGGTGCCGGATTGATGTAGTGAGCTGTGACCTTTAGACTAGTTATGTAATTCTATTTCAATATGTAGGTAGGTACAAAAATATTGAAAATGGACGAAGGCCACAACAATAGGATATGTGATGATGATGATAACTGTTCTGAATGAAAATCAAATCTAACGAAGTATATTGTGTTCAAAAATTAATTAACAGAACATGAATTATATGACCATCGTTGAATGAATGAAATAATGAAAATTCTTTATTATACCTTACAAGCTAAACACAACAGATATAAAAATAAAAAATAAAACAAATAAATATAAGCATTATGGGCGGTCTTATCGCTTAACAAAGCGATCTCTTCCAGACAACCTTTGGATGGAGAGGATCATTGCTTAATGGAAGATTGGCTGAGGTGTAAAAAGAATAAACTTAATAATAGAAAAAGAAAAATTACTTAACCTTAAATACATAAATAATAGGTACAGAAATAATTTTAAATAAGTAAATATCATATATAAAATAAATAAATATGTACTTACATACATACATATATTAATATATACATATATTAATAATATTATAGATCAGATGAATAACCACGACTCTTCATGGAGATAAAAGTTTCATCAGGTTCAGATCGTTATTTCAGACCAAAATCATATGCCCTGAAGGCTTAGCAAAAAAGCATTCGCTTCGAATCGATTCGTTTTCTATATAGGTTTGTTGTCGATAGATCACGTGATATTTCCATAGCATGTGCTCCATAGCACATCGACTAGCGTTATCGCTAATCGAATGTAACTTATGGCTTAACTTATGATATGGCGTTACAAAAACCTGTAATTAAATAATTTTAGTCATATTTTCCATACTGCCAGCCTTCTTTTCCCCGTGCTGTTAGAAAGATTTCAATGCAATTTTAAGATAATTATAGTATTCAGAAATAAAAAAAAATCTGCCTAGAACTGCATATAATAATAATAATAATACTGGACATGTCACACAGCGCTATCTAGCCCGAAACTAAGCAGAGCTTGTACTATGGAAACAAGATAACTGATAGAATACTTATATACTTTTTTTTGTAAATACATACTTATTGCATATAAAAACATCCAGACCCGGAACAAATATCTGTAGAATCTGTATAAATGACTTGTCATGCCTATCGTTGCGAAAACATACAAATCTATATATATAAAATAAAGTCGGGTTAGTTAGACCATTTATAACTCACGAACGGCTGAACCGATTTTGATGGTCTTTGATTTGTTAGATCTGTTCCTACCTCGAATAGCAGAATAACTATTATATCGAAAAATTCACGAATTAAAGGATATGACGGAAATTAATTTTCTCATACATAGATGCAGCTAATGATGGCCGATTGATAATTCTACCGGAGCATTGGCAGCCCGCGGCATATGGATGTCAAGGCGGTACGAAGTTCGGCGGGTCAGCTAGTATTTGTATAAAAACAATGCATTTAGCTGAACTGCCTTAGCTTAGATGGGCACCAACAATTTAGCTCTACACAATGATCATTACCTAGATTTTCAAACTGGTTACCTTGTTATAGGCACCAAATTCTGAGTGACTGTGGCCTACCAAAATCGCAATTGTTTATTATATTACCATAATTAATGGTTAATTATATTGTAATTTATGTAATACTGGTTGAGATATATTTAAGACACGAGTTATATGAATGGCATTGAGTGTGAATTTAGCACCTAACGTCCATTGCAATCTAGCTGCATAAATAATTATATTCAACATATAATTTATGTATGCTACCACTATTAGGTGTAAGCTAGGTCATATTATGTATGATGTGGATAATTTCATATATATTAAGTATGTACCATTCTAACAGAAGAACCTTGAACATAACTTAGGGAGGTTAAATAAGCTTAGAGAATGATAGGTGCTACGCAATCCTTCTGCGTATAAAATCCTAACTTAGGCCAAAGAATTATAGACAACCTCTGTGGCCTAGTGGGCGAATAGCCGGCTGAGATGCAGGTGGCTGCGGGTTCAATTCCCGCTGCAGGATAAATGTTTGCAGGGTCTACATGTATTTGTTTTGGGTTAGGGTATTTTTTATACATTATAAGAATGTAGGTATTTACGTAAAATAAAAATTATATAATTATTCTATTCGTTATCTGGTTCCCATAGTAAAATATCTAGATATTGTGTGTAAAAATGTCAACTATTATAAAAAAATATATAATATTAGCTGACCCGCCGAACTTCGTATCGCCTTGACATATACTTATGACGCGGGCTGCCAATGTACGTCAATCGGCCATCATTAGCTGCATCTATGTATGAGAAAATGAATTTTCTTCATAACTTTTTTTGCGTTAATTTTTCCGACATTTTAATAGTTATTCTGCTATTCGGGGTGGAGCCAAATCGAAGAAATTAAAGATCATCAAAATCAGTCAAGGCGTTCTTGAGTTATAAATGGTGTAACTAACCCGGCTTTGTTTTATATATGTACATAGATATAGATTACTACCCTAGGGACTAATATGTTGTTTATTTTACCGCGAATACAGCAACTTTCCTTAAGGTACTGTATAAATCACATCAATTGATAATTTTGCTAGTTTTGGTTAAATAGTCAATAAAATTTGAACGCTATAATCATCGCATATAATATATGGAATTTGACGGGTCTAATTTACCTATACCGCCATGTTTATATTGGTGGTTTATTAGTTTTGAAGAGTCCATATTAAAACCACATTAATTTTCCAATTAAATTGCTGTATATAATACCAAATCTTTACATATAAAAGGCTTTGTCCTAAATGACTGATGGACGGATCAACGCACAACCTAAACTACTGATCGTAGAGATCTGAAACTTGGAGGGTGTGTTCTTTGCATTCGTGTTCGTAGGCATCCGATAAGAAAGGATTTTCCGAAATTCTACACCTAAGGGAGTGAAAAAGGGGGCCAAAGTTTGTATGGGACAACGTGATTCCTTAGTCCAATCTACTTCAAATTTTGCATAAACCTTTTTTAACAGAATTGATGGAAGATGTGTTTCCTATTTTATTGAAATTCATCTCCTAACGGGGTTAAAAAGGGGTAGAAAGTTATTTTGGCGGTGTTTTGCTTCGAAGTTATTGATACTCCTTAGTGCTTTTGATTTAAATTACATTTTATTTTGACACATGTTTGAAAACTTAATCTGATTTTATTAAAAAAAGGTTGACTCACTTAAAAACATAAGCAAATACTCTTTAAAATTGGAATGTCTCGAAAGACACCATACTATATGAGTACATGATTTGAAGGTTTCAAGTTTAAAGAGGTTATGCATTTTTAGGACACGACCTCATAGGAACGTAGAGTTCGAAATTTGAAATGGTAAGGACTACGAGTAGAACATTTTGGTTAGAAGAAAATAGTTTTCTTTTTGTTTGTCTTAGAAGTTTAATTTAGTGTGTATTGTTTTGTGCAATTTTTTTACATTACACTAATATGATAAATATGAAAGTTTGGATGTTTGTTTATTTGTTTGTTTGTTACTCAATCACGTCGTAACAGCGGAACCAATTTCGATGAAATTCAGTATGTACGTAGATTATAACCTGGATTACCACTGGATTACACAAGCTACTTTTTATCCCATAAATCAGGTCCCATGGAATAAAAATGGGGAGTCAAGTCAAGTTGTAATAGCGAGTTTAGCTTTATTTCTAGGTTACCTACACATTTAGTAGTGTAACGCGTACGAAGTCGCAGGCAACAGCTAGTATTTAATAATTGTTATTAACTATTTCTACTACTAAACAACACAAAATAGCTTCATAATGTTCGGAAACACACCTCATCAAAAAAAATTCAAAATGTTTTATTCATTATATCACGGATCACTTAGAAACGTCAATTTTGCTGCCTGTTTCTACGCAACTACGCCAGGAAAGAAAGGCAAGAAACAAGGCTGGTTGTTCATCGAATGAATTTATATCGAATTTACATATCGCATATGACGAAAGTTTTTGTATTTTTTTGTTTATGCAGAAAAAAAATAGTGCATAAATAGTAAATCTTTCAAAATTTTGGTTGAATAAGTAGAACAATTGACCCCTGCCAAACAGAAAAAAAACGCAAAACGCTTACTTTAACCCTGGCGACCGGGCTAATGGTCACTTCTCTCTTCAGTGTACGCTATAGCGATCGCAATGCCGTGTGTCAGCATTGTGGCGATGCGTCTAGAAATTCGCCGACGAGGTGGAACGCCGCTTTCACGAGCTGCACGTGTGACGTTGCCGTGACGTCGTGATACGTTTCACTACCTCCAATATGCGGACGCAGATCTGCGTTCAATGGAAGCGTATTTGCGAACATTTTAACTGAAAACCAGTTCCCGTGTAAAATCTAGTAAAATTCAAGTATCGATTTTCGTTGCCTATCCAACGTCCTATCTATCGTAACTGAAAGGGGATGATGCCTTTAGACAGGTGATTCAACAGAGTAATAGAAGACATCTTGTCCCATCCGAATCATCTTCATAATAATAATGTTATGTTCTACAAATTTGTATAATTATATTAGGAACATTAAAAGATTATTGCAATATTTTTGAGCATATTTGAAGCAACAGGTGTTACCGTATTAGATACAATCAAAAACAATTTTCAGTAGGTACAGATGAATGAATGAACGAATGAAAAATCTGTGCATATGCGAACTTAATGCTAGATAGCATTCTCTTCCAGTTAACGTTTGTGTAATGCGGAAAACAGTTACTAGAGGTAGTGCATATTTGGTAGAGGGAGAGGCTAAATTTACATTACAAAACACATAGATATAAACAAATAAATATAACTAATTGTAGACAAATACGTAGTATTTCAATAAATATACTTTCTAATATTTAAATATTAATAAACCCTAGTAATACAGTTGATAAAGTAATAAATATCGTTATAATACTACATAGACTTAAACATTGAAACCATATATATATATATATATATATATAACGTATAAAAGATATAACAGAGTATTACAGGATACCGCTCATTTTGTAGGCTTCGTTCATGAGAGTGAGGTACTGCTTCTACACTTTGGATCTGAAGACCTCAACGGAGGAAACATACTGCAACTCTTACGGAATACTATTCCATAGTCTGATAGCAGTGATGGTAAATGACTTGGTATACTGGGGAGTCATAAATTGAAGGAGTTGCGAGGAACGCACAAGACGGTAAGATAGATGTTATTTATAATTGCAATTCAATGCAAATTTTAGTAGGTATGTTGAAATTCAACTTGAAAGTTATGTAAAAAATTTAACTAATCACTCCTTGTGTCTTCGGGTTAGATGAGATCTAAAACTGTCTTGTATAGTAAAGCCATATTCCTTTAAACATCTTTGAGATCAAGCAATTAACAGCTCATAAACAAGACTCAAAACTCACTTTTAGCTAACAACCGCTGCTATCAGACTTCCGACCGGATCAAAGTTTTGATCCGTCACATAAAGTTTGTACTGAGCATGTCGAAACTTACCCCAGGACATTGTTAGAATATAATCTCAGGAAGCATTGCTCAGCTCAAAGGCCCTTGCCATAAAGAAGAACTAGAGGTGAAACTACCATTATACTAGTGGTTCGCCCCGAACTGAGATCTCGCGAGTCTCCCAAAACACTAAAACTATTCTAATGGCGACTCGCGCAACGATGACTAAACGTATTTAGTGGCTAAATATGATTTACAGAATTGTCAAATCATACAAATACGTAAAATTTAAACATGTTTAGTCGCTAATTACGTTTAGGGGCCTTAATCTTTGACTAATAAAATAGTGCCACGAAATATATAACCAACCTACTTCACCTACAGTTTCATTCAAATTACAGGTAACGGGAGTTCATGTAATTTGGATAATCTTTTTTGGGGTACAAAATGCAGTTTTTCTGTATTTCAGACTTTTGTCTATATTTGAGATACTTAAACTACACGCATACCAAATAACAGCACTGTGGGGTTACTGGTGTACCCTGTGAATTTTGTCAAAGTTTAGTTTTTATTATGGCTAATAACTAAAAAACTACAATGACAAAACTAAAAATAAAAACGGGGTTCAAATGTCCTAATGAAGACCTTTCATTTGACGTCTCATTTGACCTAATAGTCTCATTTCCATTTTTTTTTACCCATCTTGAACCCCAATATCTCAATAACCCCCCCCAACATTTTTAGCTGATTTAGTCACACCAAAATTATGCCATCACTACCTACCTATGTATCAAATTACACGATAATCGGATCAACGCTTCGAAAGTTATCTTCGGACAAACAAACAAACATACATACAAACAATGCCGATTTGCCCAAGTTGATTTGGAGATCTCGCTTCGCTCGATCAATAAACCCACCTGAACACTCAAAAGCTACATTCTGACTCCATACTTGGATTTCCCTGTATCTAAGTGATTAGGAAATACTATGCTATCACACTAGCCAGACCCGAAACTGCAGATATGAATCTGTAAATTATACAAACATTCGTCCCGTAACCTTTCGCTTCTCATTCTGTTATTCACCCACTACGCCACAGAAGTCGGTGACATATAAATAAATAAATAATGCTGGACATTTCACACAGCGCCATCTAGCTCCAAAATAAACACAGCTTTATACAATGGGAACCAGATAACTGATAGAATACTTATATACATCTTGTTTGTAAATACATACTTATTATAATATTTAAAGAAACAAACAGATCCGGAACAATTATCTGTAGATCATGCAAACATTTGGTCCGCAGTGGGAATCGAACCCGCAACCTCCTGCAACTCAGCCAGCTATTCACCCACTGCGCCACGGAGGTCGTTAAGGCTTAATCATGATTTTCAAACATTGTTGGCTTTAATTTTCTTTTATGTTATTTGGAAAAAACAGTACTTACCTGATATAGTTGTACTAAAATTAAAATTACTATGAAAAACGTGAAAAGTACGTTAGGATTTTCAAAGTTACGAAATATAAGTTCGTTTCTACGTTCCCGCAAGTTTTATTCAACGCGCTCGGCGAACCAATCAGCAAAGTTTTACCGCTACCTGACACCTCATCTTCAGGCTTGGGCTTGGATTGGGTCTACTCAATTTTGGGCTTATTGATTACCTTTAAGGAGTTTATCAGCAAAGTGCTGAATCTGCGTTATTTGCTTTAGTAAATTTTCGTGGTAATCAAAGTTTTGAGAAGTGATGTAATGATAGGACCTGCTTCGAGTAACTTATTTGACCAAATTTTAGTATGATCAACATTACATCTTTTAGTGGCATTTAGTTACTTACTTAATTTCCGATCGTCTTTCAATCATAATTATTGCGCGTTAAATATAAATAAACTAATATTGATGTACATTTCAGACAGCGCTATCTAGCCCCAAACTAAGCAGAGCTTGTACAATGGGAACCAGATAACTGATAGAATACTTATAAATATATATATATATATATATATATATATATATATATATATATATATATATATATATATATTTACATACTTATAATATATAGAAAAACATCCAAACCCGGAACAAATATTTGTAGATCATACAAACATTTGTCCCGCGACGGGAATCGAACCCGCTACCTCCTGCGTCACAGCCGGCTATACGCCCACTGCGCCACGGAGGTCATCATTATTATTAGTATAACACAAGGCAAGAATAAGTACTGTTCGGTATACTTATTAGAAAGGTGGCCCCAAAGTTATTTTCAATGTTGAAGTAAGTAATATAAATAGTTTTTATAACTTAATTACATATTTTGTTTTTGCCCTGATACATGTCAATGACCAACTCTTAATACGTACTTATTTGCATTTGGTACCTGAATTTACTAGAAATTGATGAATAATTAATATTAGTAGGTAATATAATGACACATCTAGTCTCTCTATGAAATTCTTCAACGTAATAAATAATTATTGTTTGTGCAATTATAGTTCCAGTATCTTTCGTTACATATCGCTGGTAACCTACTTTTGCTTGGGTAGTTTTGTATAGAAACTGGCTCTGGAAAGAGCCAATACAGAAGTGCATAATATGATAAGATAATCTAGAGCAGGGGTCGGCAACCTTATGCTATAGCCGGGCCACATATGTTGCCAGAGTATCAGTGCGGGCCGCACTTATATTTATATGTTCGGGCATGTATTTTTAATATTTGAAATAAAACGCATATATATTCATACAATTATCTCTTTTTTAATTGAACTACTATACTAACATAAAAGTAAGAACTAGTGAGATTTTTGAGGCTGCATTTGACTTGCAAGTTTTTTAACGTCTGCTTTCATTTTAGTAGTAGAGACGCGCAGTATCGCGTCTAAATGTTCATCCGTTAACCGCGAACAATTCTTATTTTTGCGGTAGTTGAGAATTGAAAAAGTCTGCTCACACAAATATGTACTACCAAACATAGTTATTATCTGCTGAGCAAACTTTTTCAATTCTTTGAAGTTTTCAGAACTCAAACCTCCGTAGAACTGTATCAAGTCAGTGCTTTCCTTAAATGCCGTTTTAAGTGTGCTATTACTTTGCAAATCTACTATGTTCATTTGCAAATTGCTTGGTATCTCACTAATATCAATTGCAAAAGGGTTTTGGAATATTTCCATGTTAAGGGAGCTCTTTTTAAAGTCGGTGAATCGATTTACAAACTCAGTTTGTAGTTGTGTTAACACGTTTCACATTGTAATATTTTGCCACACAAAATTATCTCCAGCTTCTTCCACGGCTTTCTTGCAATTAGGAAAATGGTCAAGCTTTTTTTCATCAATATGCTTGATAAACAGTTTCAGTTTCATTTCAAATGACTTTACATCTGTATACATATCGCAAATCAATTTATTTTTTCCCTGCAAGCGTTTGTTGAGCTGATTCAGGTCCTTAGTCAAATCAGTCAAAAAACCAAGATCGATAATCCACTGTTTGTTAGTAAGCTCTTCTACTGGCTTTCCTTTCATCTCCATGAAGTTGCCAATTTCTTTCCTCAAATCAAAAAACCGTTCCAAAACGGCACCTCGACTGAGCCACCTCACTTCACAGTAGTAAACCACGTCACCATGTTCAGCTTCCAGATCTTCCAAAAACTTTTGGAACTGACGGTGTGTGAGCCCATTTCTTCTTATAAAATTAACAGTGGATGTTACAGTATCCATTATTTCTTTCCAGGATATAACTTTGGAGCACAATGCCTCTTGATGGACAATACAGTGAAAAATCAATGGCACAGTAGATCCAGAATCTTTCACTTTGCTGATGATTCTCCCAACAACACCTTTGTTTTGACCGCTCATGTTCTTGCCTCCATCGGTAGTGACACTTGTTAACTTTTCCCAGCTTAATTGCAATGAATCCAGAGCTTGTTCCACATGGTGAAATAAATCTTCTCCCGTAGTTGTACCTTTCAAACTGCACATTTTCACAAGCTCTTCGTAAACAGTAAAGTTTTCGTCAATGCCGCGTACAAATATGAGTAACTGTGCTGTATCCGACACGTCCGTACTTTCATCCATCGCTAAAGAGAAGCAGTCGAAAGACTGCGCCTTATCCCTGAGTTGTTCACACAAATTAGCACCCAAGTCTTCAGTACGTCGGGTGCAAGTTCTTGCAGAGAGACTAAGACTTTCAAACATTTTTTTCTGCTCTGGGCATATTTCTTCTGCGATAGCTAAGACACACTCTTTTACTAATTCACTATCGGTAAACGGACGTCCACTTTTTGCAAGAATCTCTGCTACCCTGTAACTGGCCCGAACATTCGATTCGCTGTTGTCTGCCACAACCTTAAATATGTTTTGTTGATTTTGTAATGACGATTTCAAAGTGGAAATTTTCCTTTTCCGTATTTCTCCTTCAAGACAGTCAAATTTAGCTTTGTGCTCGGTGTCGTAATGTCGCTTCAGGTTATATTCCTTTACTACAGAAATACTCTTTTGACAAATCAAGCATAACGGTTTTCCTTTAAACTCGATAAAAAAGTATAATTCTGTCCATAATTCGTTAAAAACTCTTTTTTCTTCTTCTATCTTCCTTTTTCTTGAAGCCATGTTTATATAATTATTCTGTAACAATAATGATAAAAATTAAATTCGTTGTAAAATTATATGTTCCAGTTAGCACCTACAAATTCAACTCCACATTCAAATAATAATTAAAACATGACACACTCGTAACTAACTTCATGTCATGTAACTACTATCCCCGTCCTTATAACATTTACCCATCAATCTGAAGGTTCACATTAACAAGCAGTAAATAAAATAAAACAAAATGCTCGCGAGTGCATACAACTTACCTCATACGTCGTGCGTGAGAAGCTATCAGCGAAGGGAAGAAAGGTGAAACGAAACGCGTAGCTAGCAACCAGATGAGACGTGAGTTTCCGGCGAATTTCCACAACCGAATGTGGCGAGAGCTTTTTTTTTTTTTTTTTTTTTTTCGGATGGACTAATCTCGCTGTTGGCCTCTGAGGCCGTGACAGCTTAACCGAACTTTTGGCGAGCGCAGATGGCGCTCAGCCCAGTAAGTTGTTTAGGCAACTAGCGCAAGGGCACCACTTAGGTACGAACCTCGGCTTGGGCTGTTGCCGGGATGGGGATAGGAGAGAAACGCCCGGGTACATGTCTGTACCTCGTATAAGCGGCGACTGAAGGGACTCGTCGACCTCGCCGGCGAGGTCGGTGTTTCTGTGAAGTGTTTGCTCTGTCTGATATAGATGACTCACCTTCCGCATTAGCAGAGGTGATTTCGTCATCCGGGTCTCCGAGAACGTGTCTCGGACGACGGAGGATTATAAATGTGGCGAGAGCTGCGCGCGGCTGTGATTTTAACTAAAACCGGTCGCTTTGAATTTTTTCGCCGCCGCACACCTGCGTCTAATCAAAGACTGCCGCCCCGCCTATTGTCTCAAAGGAGCCGCCCGCCGCCGCACGTGCGGCGGATAAACGCAAAAGAAATTGCCAAGAATTGAATAAGTACAGCAAATATTTATTTTCGGTAGAAACAATACATAACATCACAGTCTTGATAAACAGTTCTTAAGAAATGAAATAGAGGTACATTTTTATCACCCCGCGTGGGAGCGAGCTTTCAAGAATACTCTCATGGCCCAGCAGCATGGCCGTATAAATTCTAGTGAATTTATATGGCCTTTTGCTTCGGTATTTTTTTCTTACGGACCTCAGGGTTGCGGGCCGCACCGAGATAGTCTACGGGCCGCATGCGGCCCGCGGGCCGCCGGTTGCCGACCCCTGATCTAGAGTATGAGTGCTCAATCGTGGATAATACCTATAGATAATAGACTAATACTTTTGTTTTATTACTACTGTCCATTCCGATTTAAAATGCACTTTTTTCAAAAAATAAGTGCGATTGTGAAAGGGCTTGTCCAGTACCACCATTCCTATATCTGCCGCCAAGCAACATTGCTATGTTTCGGTTTGAAGAGTATAGGTGCCGGCGGAATTAGAAGCACATGAGGCTTTACTGCATGCCTCAAGTTGATGAACACAGGGCAATGCATTGTAAGGTACCATTTGCTTGATCCATCTCCAAGTTGTAAAAAAGATAAAAAAAGAGTTTAACCACTACCTTACATAGTCCTCCTCATCGGTTTCGACGACGGCGATCCTAATTATAAATGTTTTAAAATGAATATGTAACAAAATTAAACTAAACTAAATGAAACTAAAATAAAATATTAACCAAATATTAATTTGATTAACCTAAATCATCCTTATGCTGCGACAGCTCAGATGTCACATCTCCTCCGCATGGGTGACCACCGTTTACCCAAAGCTGTATTTTACTTTGAGATGGCAGAGGGTAAGCGGAAGCACGGTTGTCAGCATCTGCGCTATAAGGATGTGTTTAAGAGACATTTGAATGCCTGTGCTATTGACCCTGCGGCTTGAGAGGAGCTTGCTTTACAAAGGTCGTCCTGGCGCTCAACCATTTATAACAACATCAAAGCATTTGAAGAAAGTCGTCTTGATACACTCGACACCTTACATAATTGTTAGTAGTCCAAGATGGAGCATGCTTGCTGAAATATAACCTTTTCATCTGGACTTGATTTGAGGTCACAAATAGCAGCCAATGCCGTATTAATACAGGGGTATGTCAGTGCGCTCGCCAATTTAACGTAGAGAAGATTGACCTCTTGTCCACAGTAAGCTTTAGGTTTAAACGGCCGCCGTCGTCTTGAATAATCTAAATATGTAAAAGATGACGCTACATTATGATAAATGACAATTTGACAAACAAAAAGTATATACAGGGTGGTTGGTAATGTACTGACGATATTCAAGTGACGGTTTCTCAAAACATAAAAAAAGACTTCTCGAAAATAAAAACTACTAGTTACAGTATCAAATTTTAAAGATAATCGACTGAGTTTAGGTGAATAATTCGATGTAAAACTACTGCCTACTCTTGCAATCTACATCCAAAAATAAAGGCCGATTTGAAACTTCTTTCAGAAATGACTGCGGGTTTGAGGTTAGAAAGGGACAACTAGAGATACAAGAGACGTCACCAATACAGTATATGTGATTAGATGGCAAGCATTATGCAATAGCACAACATAAGTTTAATAAAGTGTTTGTTTTTACACGCCAAAATAAATTTCACCTTTCGATGATAAACATTTCACAAATTTATTTATTATGCTCATCAAAATAACTCCTTTCATTTTTCTGCGTATATTATCAAACACCCTATATATTCGAAATAATATTAATTTTGATTGCATTAATACAACAAATATACCAAATAACCAAGCGCTGAGATATCGAGTCCGCTGATTTTTTTTAACGTCGTTTTTATGTATTTACTATTTTTTACTGATTTTTATTTTGCTTGTTTCAGATGAGACAGCGACATGGCGTAGACCGAATCGATGTGCCAATTTCTCCGCTGCCAAAAATGGCGATCTTCCATACTCGTGGGACTTTCGAATGACTTTTTAAGTTCTTGATGACGTAGACGAATCGTATCTGATGATACGGTGAAAATAAGTTACCTAATGATATAAAATGGGGCGACGTCGCTGGAGGGTTATTACCATTACAGCGTTCCTGTTATTTATTATAAAGGACGCACAATGCCAAGGTAAGATTTATTTAATTATAGTATTTTTAATTGTGCTTTGATCAGGAATACAAATAGCTATTAGGTCAGTCAGCAGTTGTTCTATAGTACCACACTCACGGCGTAACCGCACGCCGCTGGCCGAGGCCGTGCCGATTTCAAATTAAAAGTACATATATTATAGAAAATAGTCTTATCCTGGTTCTACAAGGGTTACGCCCTTCATCCAGCTAATGCTGCAACCGGCCACAAAGTTTTAACTAAAGAATACAGTTAAGCTTTTAGCGATAAGACCGCCCATTGTACGCCCACTTACCTTAATTTTTGTGTATTTTTATTGTGTTTTTTTATTTTGTTGGTGTGCAATAAAGAGTATTCTATTCTATTCTATTCTAAAGTGACATTTTAGCATTGTGTCACTAAAATGTCACTTCACTATTTTTTCGTAGAAATAAACTTTTCTGGGGTGGCTATACTACAAGGACTGCAGTGTAAATAAGTATAAATTTATTTGTTGATGCATGTAATCTCAAATGGTTCTAATTATTTCTGTTTATTTTTCAAGAGAAAATAGTTTTTGGCTGTAGATTTTTACATTCAATAGGACAATAGAATATAATAGAATAATTCTTTATTGTGCACCAGGAATACTTAAAAAACTAATTTGTGATAAATAAAGTACAATGGACGGCCTTATCGCTGGAAGTGATTTCTTCCTGGCAACCTTTGGATAGAAAGTATTGAGCGAAGCAGTAATGGGCAGCGGTGCACAGAGTATATTAACAAATGAAAGATAAAAAAATATATAAATATTATATCTAATAAAAACTGTACTTATAATCCTAATACATAAATAAATACCTAAAGATAGACTAATAATTATACTATATAATAATTATATATATATTAACTAATAACCTAAATCTTACATTCTAAATCGAGGACAATGAAATTAAAATAAATAATAAATAGGTAACTCAAATGACAAGAAGGCTAGGCATTAAGGTAATACTGTTTTAATCTCAGCTTAAAAGAGTACCTACTGTGAAGGAGCCCGTCTAATTTCCATAGGCAAAGCATTCCACAGGCGCACTGCTTCGACAGTGAATGATTTCCCGTAGAAGGATCTAGAGTGTATAGGTGTTTTGAGGGATAAGTTTTCCGATGATCTGAGAGAAAAAGTATTGGAAGAATAGAGATAATCAAACCTCTCTTTAAGATAGCAAGGATTGAATAGAATAGAAGAAGAAAGAAATAGAATAGAGTGGTGTATTTGTTATTTTAGTAAATGCATAGTCGATGGTAATGTAACTGTTATCTAGGAAACTTTAACATCAATATTGCATCGTAAAGACGCTACGGAATTACACAAAAAAAGGAGCATCTAAAAAATTACAACAAGCTGAAGTAATATTATGCAGAGAGCTCACTAACACACAATTAATTATGCCATACGTTTCTCATTTAATAATAATATCGTATAACACAACACAAACGCATAATTTCTGGCAAGAGTGTAGCAATATACACTTAACCTTGGTACGAGTATACCGTATTAACATTGAAAGCAGACCCGGCGCCTGTTTTTCGGAGCATAGGCATTGTTAGTTTGCGGTCAACGATGAACGAGAACCACCACGCCGCCCGGCGAATTTCGAGAAGCTTTCTATGAAGTATACAATCAAAGGTAGCCTGCTTCATTTGTGAATGAGCCTTATGCAAAGTAGGTACGCACTCTTCATCTAAAATTCATATTTTCACTGACATTAAGTTAAAATTTTGTTGGGCTTAAAAGTTTTCTCGTGGAACCACATATTCTCTGTGTTACAAGCACAGTTTCATTATTATTAAAGAAATGTGAGTGGGGAATACTCCAACCAGTAGTTACAGTATGATATGAGAAACGTAATCTTTTTCATTCGGTGGCAGGCACCATTTACTATGGCTCGTTATTCTTTCTAGAAATAAACTATGCTTATTACTAGAGAATTCTATTTTTATACCTTTGAAGATATAAAGATCATCTTTTTGAATAGTTAGGGCTTAGAAAATAATAATAATACGAAAACATTTACTTTTCAAAATTACAAACTTACATTTATTCAATGATTTTTTCCCAGTCAGATGCAATTAACCATCATTTAAAATGATGTCAGGAATTACTAAAATGTCCATAGCAAAAAGGTTTTGATTTTGATGGATAGAAAAATTATTTGGGGCCCTCACATTGATGGGTTGGCGAAGAGACTTAGTTCTGCGGCATACGCAGTCAAAAAGATCCGTCTTTTTACAGACGTAGACACAGCTAGACTAGTTTACTTCAGCTACTTTCACAGCATTATGTCATACGGTATACTGCTGTGGGGGAGTGCTGCAGATATAAACACCGTTTTTGTGCTGCAGAAGAGGGCTGTTCGTGCAATTTATAATATGGGCCCCAGAGAATCATTACGCAATAAGTTTAGAGAAATAAATATTATGACATTCCCTTGTCAATACATCTATGAAAATCTAATGTATGTTCACAAAAATATTAATTTGTTTAAGAAAAATCATAATTTTAACACTAGAAATAAAGATAAACTCGCTGTTGCCACTTGTAGACTCCATAAAGTTAATAAATCGTTTAAAGGGCAAGGTGTACGCTTTTATAACAAACTCCCAAGGGATGTACAAAAATTGACAATTAACAAATTTAAAAACGTAATTAAACAAAATCTTTATAAAAGAGCCTACTATAAAATATCGGATTATTTAGATGATAGAGAAGCTTGGGATTGAAATTGCTCCAACGCGTTCAAAATGTTACAATTTAGACGTAATTTATTTTCTGTATTAGATAGATAGATAGATAGATAATTTCTTTATTGCACACCATTTAAATACAAACATTTATAAGAAAATACACTTAAATAATAGGTACAATGGGCGGCCTTATCGCTAAAAGCGATCTCTTCCAGGCAACCTTTGGATGGACAGGATCTATGTGAACAAAATAAAGACGGCGGCGTAAATCCGATATAGTACACGTATATTTATTAAAAATATAGATAATATTATGTATTGTAAAAGGATCATTAAAAAAAACAAGCAGCCTTGTTTCTTGCCTTTCTTTGCTGGCTTGGTCGCGAAGGAACAGGCAGTAAAATTGACGTTTCAAAGTGATCCTTGTGATTTTAATGAATAAAAATATTTGACTTTGACTTTGATTTACATATTGGAGGTCTCATCGATAAAAGATATTACCTCCAGACAACCTCTGGATAAGATAAAACAATTACAAAACGACGGTTTTGAAGCAAATTACACATCGTACCATCTCGTAGGGAGTTATACCAGTATCCTATTGCTGGTCTAATTGGGAATTCACCTGCATTATTAGCTTCCGGACGGGCAAGGTAATTACTGAAACATGACACAGACAGGCACGACACACGACACAAGACGGCATAGAATATGATACATAGGGTATTAGGAGCGGCCTGGTTCTACTCGTGTGCTGGAGACGGTTGGTGACTTGAATCTATGTATCAATCATGCTTCACTTGTGGATTTGAGCCTCCGGACGTTTGCACAAGATTGCATCCATGGAGATTACAGATTTGCGAATAAAGAGGTTGCATGTATGTATAGAGAAAACGATGCAAGGGTTAGTTTGGATGTTAAGACGAAGTTCTCAATATACAAAATAGTTTTTTTTAACCTGTATTAATATAACTAGTGGTTCGCCCCGAACTGAGTTCTCGCGAGTCTCCAATATTAACAACAAAAAAATTATTCGTAATATTTGACGGTCAAAATAGTGCCATGAAATGCATATCCACTTTACTTGACCTATTATACTAGTGGTTCGTCCCGAACTGAGATCTCGCGAGTCTACCATAAATACAAAAAAACTCTTTGACTATCAAAATAGTGCTACGAAATAATAACACACCAACTTGACCTACAGTTTCATTCAAATTACAGTTAACGGGAGTTCATGTTATTTGGTTTTAATTTTTTGGGATAGAAATTGCATTTATTCTGGATTTCAGACTTTTGCCTATATTTGTGTCACTAAAGCTACACGCATGCCAAATTTCAACACGGTGCGGTCACTGGTGTACCCTGTGAATTTTGTCAAAGTTCAGTTTTTATTGTGGCTAATTACTCAAAAACTACAAAGTTTAAACTAAAAATACCAACGGGGTCCAAATATACTCACAAAGATCTTTTATTAGACGTGCCACTTGACCAGATAGTCCCATTTTGTTTTTTTTACTCCTCTTGAACCCTAATATCTCAATAACCCCCCCACATTTTTAACCCATTGAGTATCACCAAAATTGTGTCATCACTACCGACTTATATACCAAACAACATGATGATCGAATAAACGCTTAATTCGTGAACCATTCGTGTGAGTGCGATCCGCTCCGAATAACGTCTCGCCTCGCACTGTGCGAAACACCGATAAGACGGTACGTGATAAATCCCGTATTTATAATAATAATTATGTTATAACATAACCAAAACAGATTTTAAATACCATAATGTAAAAGTGCTGCAGCGCTATGATTTCCCACGGGATATGTAAAATAAAAACCTTAGCACGGTAGATAGCTACTAAAATGTTTTATTATGATCAATGAGATACTTTATCATCGTATTAGATGAAACGAAAACAGCCTTGTTCCATTATTCATCCAGCCGACATCTACGTAGGTTTCCTCTAGATATTGATTGCGGAATGATGTCTTATTATTTGTTTGTTGTATGCTACAAAAAGGTATCCACAACACCACAATAAGAAAGGTATTCCCAGTAAAATGCAGGACAATAAAATGACCAACTTCTTATAGTAATATTTCATGTCCAAACCAAACAATACGAGCCTTGAGATACAATGCAGCGCACAATAAGAGCTATCTTTTTATTTGGCAAAAGTGACAAATATGCAGCTAGACCTTGTATTGTACAATAGACTGAGCGACAATAAGACAAGCGAATCTAAATGGTATAAGACCCATACTAGGACAGAGTGGGTGGCGTCGCCCACGTATCTACACAGAGCCACGGACCCTGTAGACATTAGGTACTTACTTAGTACATTTGATTAATAAATAAATAATAAATATTGCTGGACATTTCACACAGCGCTAACTAGCCCCAAACTAAGCAGAGCTTGTACTATGGGAATCAGATAACTGATAGAATACTTATATACTTTTTTTTGTAAATACATACTTATAATATATATAATAGAAAAACACCCAGACACGGAACAAATATCTGTAGATCATGCAAACATTTGTTCCGTGGCGGGAATCGAACCCGCTACCTCCTGCGTCTCAGGCTATACGCCCACTGCGCCACGGAGGTCGTCAAATTATTCTTTATTTATTCTTTTTTTTATTGATTCTCAGATAACTTTAGTTCTTGGTACAGCAAATTCGTTGTACTTTATTAAATTTTGTATATTTGTACTGAAGAACCTTATGTGAATCAATAATTACCTAGACAAGTGCGTTATTAGTTATTTTAATAGAATTAAGTCTGTTAAATATGCTCGTGATATACGAGAGTTGGGTACAATTTTACTGGATTTATTATCAAGCTCTACTCTACTGTAAGAATTTGAATACAATACAATTTTATTATATTCTTAGATAGCTTTACAGAAATTGGAGATTTGATTGAAAAATGAATTTACTAGTCTATCATAACTAGTGATCGGATATTCGGATGCATAGTTAGCTACACTTCAAAGTTGGCTAGTATGGATAGCATTTTTTATCGAAAAAATTCCGTGATTCCGAGATTAACAAATTTATCACGTGTTATATTTTTTTTATTTACTTATCTACTAAACCTAAACATCCCTTAAAGCTGCATAGGTTTTAATGGTATGTCATTCATCCCTCATATAGTCTAAAGTAATTCACATTCTATGAAAAAAACGCACACTTTGGCACCTAGGTAATAGGTATACATAATGCCTTGTTACAACGTAATATGGTTGCTTTTCCTTACTTTTACTGTCAGTAATTTTTGATGAAGTGAAAACAACCTTGTAACAAGTGTCAGATCGGGCCTATTAGACCTCAAGGAATATAAGCATTTTGTAAATATGCGAGTGAGATGGCAAATTCTACCTGATTAATATTTAACGTTAAATTAATATGCATTCAATCCCGGTATCCCGGGATTTTATTTTAATAAAAATTAATTAATATATATTAATAAATTATGGAAGCCGCTTCCATAATTTGTTACCTAAAAATCAACTTTAGGTAAATATGCATCCGAATATCCGATTACTAATCATAACTCATTTTACTGAGTTCAATATCTGATTACGTCTCAAAAAGTTTTTAGGGGTTTTACATCAAACATGTATGTTCGTATAAAAGATAAGAATATATTAATGTATACAAACCTACATATAATTTCGGTTGAATCTCGGTACGAAATTGTATAATTAATGGTAGTCCTACATAAAATGAATACGATTTTCCTTTGCAAATATTTTCACTCCCGTAATTAAAATCCAGGGCCCGTCCTCGTTATCGAAATACACTTATCGTTTTCATACTGAAAAATAAATTGAACAAGACAAATAAATCCACATCGAGAATAAAAGAACCGAAAACCCTGAGAAAACTTTAGTACTAAGCCTTGTTAACCGATTCGTTGCGATGTCTAATTTTGCAAACTTCTAACTGTAGCGTTGAACAAAATTACCGTGACACGGCTGCCGTGCCAAGCGCCATACGATTAAATGACATGGCTCCTGTGTCTTCAGCCATGCGGAAAAGAAAACAGTGTTTTTTACCATTTTTACGTGGTTCTAAGCGTTAAACTTTTAGTTTACATTCGAAATCTAACGTGAACGGTCAGGAACGTAGTTTCAAGTGATAAAAAGTGTAAAAATAAGTGTATTTTTGGAAATGGATGGTAAGTGGCTTTTTTAATACAGGTGTGATAAACCTTTTCTACTTACATTAGTTCTAAAATTATTGTTTTGGTTTTCCTGATAAGAAATTTCAAGTATTTTAAAGTAAATTATTGCCTATTTATTGTTTAAGAATTACGGCGTAAAAGAAAATATATTCCCGAGACAGAAATTGAAACTCAACGCGACGACGATGACCAAATATTAGAGCAAATTTCGCAAACATATTCACAACACTGGGAAAACTCAGAACACTTGAAATCTATACATGAGGATACTTCAACGTGCATAAAAAAACAGATGGTGGACAGATCAACGTGTTTAGAAAATAATATGGTGGACAGTTCAAAGTGCAAAGAAAAAACTAAGGATGATGAGCGTCATGTTTGGAACATGACGCTGTATTGGATATACATGGATGTAAATATTTTGGCCAGTTAGTTTTGGCCAACGTATGTGTGTTTACATAATAGCTCCTCAGTTAAACCCACGCTGGTATAAAAATTATCTACATACAAGGAATGGCCTTTTTCAATATACTTTTGCATAAGCAAATGAACCACTTTTTTAATATGATTTCTACCGCCGACTTGCACATCCTGGGAGCCTGCGTACACGTGAATATTTAAAATAATTCCGTTGGCATCGGCTAAAATGTATAATTTAATTCCGTATTTATGTGTTTTTCCTTTATTGTATTGACGGAAGAAAAGTCTTCCTTTCCACAGAATAAGAGACTCATCGATTGTTAGCTCTCTTAATGGATAATATACTGAATTAACCGTGTCGTTGAATAAATCAATTAAAGATTTAATTTTAAATATACTCTCTGGTCTTTCATTATTCTGAACATTTAAGGCTCTTAAAATTAAAAAAAACCTGTCCCTCGACATAAATATATGTGGACTTAAGCGGAACAGATAATGAGTGGACCAATAATCTACCATTCTATTGAGTTTTATTGTTATATTCATATATTATATATATGCCTAGAAATGTTTTAAATTCGGTGACACTTACATCGGTCCATTGTCTAAATCGAGCTCGAGAAGTAGTCGCTGCTGCTTTCAGTCTGTTGCCGTACTTATTTGTACAATCCAATATTAAATTCATGAATTGGGCATTCAAAAATAAAACGAAATAGTCCAAAGGACTTTGGACGTGTACATCATGTGGCGACAATATACCACTGGTTCCGATATTCCAATATTCTGATTAGTTTCTGACATCCTATTTCGGTAGCGGTAATTGTCTTTTGCGCTAAGATTCTCCTAAAATGTTAAAAAAATGTTCTCTCAAATCGTTCACATTTCTGATATAAAAATAAGCAATTTTTTAATATTATTTATTTCAATTATATTATTATACAAAAATCCTCATCATTAAAATTTTCAAAAAGGTTGGTGACCCCTATTTTTTAAAAAACAAATCAATATCCAGAAACGAATGCTACAAGCTTGATTAACGTTAAAAATAAAAAAGTTTTGTTCTGGGGTAGATCTCCCTAAAACTTAATTTGAAGGAATTACCATCGATTTCAAAATGGCACGGCTCACGTGCCTAACGCCACACGCAAAAGAAAATGATGACACGGCTGCCGTGCCATCCGCAATGAATCGGTTAAATATATTTAGGCTTCGAGAGAACGAAATGAATGATAAATAATAGATATTACAAAACAATTTGATATTATTTCTTGAAACTTTCACTGAGCACAATCTTATGAAATAATTTATTATGGAACGGAGAGCTGGTGGCGTGGAAAATATCGAAATGAAAGACGCGGTTTACTCTATTACTTTATACCTACCTGTTCCGTTATTTCATCAGCTAGAAATGTATTGGAATTACGAATTCCTTCATTACATTGAATTGCCTAATGGTACTTGCATTTAAGGATAAAATTAAAAAACTATTTGTCAACGAGCATTTTCCGAAGTTATTTCGAATTGTGAGCATATAAATAGGATATTTGACTGCCTCCGTGGCGCAGTCGGCGTATAGCCGGCTGAGACGCAGGAGGTAGCGGGTTCGCTTCCCGCCGCGGAACAAATGTTGCATGATCTACAGATATTTGTTCCGTGTCTGGGTGTTTTTCTATATATTATAAGTATGTATGTATTTACAAAAAAAAGTATATATGTATTGTTACGAGCTGAGGGTTCGGGATAAAATAATGGGAATCAGTCTGACCAAAATAACACTTTTATTCAACACGATGACGATGAATACACGAACTTGGTCACACGAATCACAACACACTAATTCACACCACTGTTGCCCCACTTAAAGTCACCGAAATGTTCGCACGTATAGCTAAATCCAGACTGACTCGGGAGCAACTACTGTTCACGCGAGACCCTTCCCACGTCAGTCCTCCAGGGCCTCGCTGAGACTAACTCACTGAGACTGACTGTCCGGCCATCTCTCCGGCCTATTTATGTATATCGCACACATTTCGATTGTTCGAGAACGATGTCGATCCTTCCAGGAAAGGGTCGGCCCCTCGACACAATGGCCACTCCCCATTCTGCGAAATCACAAACAATAGCAACAATAACACAGCAAGACCAAAGCGTTCGAGAAGGTTCGATTATTACTCATTGTTTAACAGCCTCGGCGTAACACTGCCCCCTCCTAAAACATGCTCGTCCCGAGCATTCTTAGCCCCATATCGCGGCAGCCGATTAACACGAACAATTTTAGGCGCACCTCGCGCTGAAGATGTAGCAACTAGAGGAGCCACATTGCCGTCTCCAGTACTTCAGGACACCCAGAGTCCCTTTCTCATCAGCGATCCCAATTCCAGCCTCCAAAACACGGCTCTCATGATTTCTATCTGTTCTTTCACTTCCTGGAATTCCTTTCCAGATGAACCGAACGATTCCCTCATCAGTCGAGCACGCTCTTATGGCCAACGTCGCTGATCTTCCTGTTGACGACGCTGCTCTTCTTTATCCTGACGTCACTGTTCCTCTTGCAATCGAGTCTGCTCCACCTGTTCACGTCGCTGTTCCTTCTGCAACCGAGCCTGCTCTTCCTGCTGACGACGCTTCTCTTCTTTATGCTGACGGCGTTCTTCCTCCTGCAACCAAGTCTGCTCTTCTTGCTGACGACGCTGCTCTTCCTTATCCTGACGTCACTGCTCTGCCTGCAACCGAGCCTGCTCTTCTTGCCGACGACGCTGCTCTTCCTTATCCTGACGTCGCTGTTCTTCCTGCAACCGAGCCTGCTCTTCTTCCTGACGTCGCTGTTCTTCCTGCCAACGTCGCTGCTCTTCTTGTTGACGACAAAGCATGGCCATAATAGCAGCAAGATCGCCTGTCACAGGAGCTTGCCTCACGGATGATGATGATGGTGCTCCAATGATTCGGTGGCGGCTGATTCCATCTCCATCGACTGACGACTCTGCCGAGCTTCTTGAAACGGAGAATCTCCAAACCGCCTTTCATCCATTTCCTGTTGTCGTTGACCTCTCGTCCTGACACCGTCCACGTTATCCATTGGTAGAACCGGCATTATTTTATCCCACTTCTGACACCAAATTGTTACGAGCTGAGGGTTCGGGATAAAATAATGGGAATCAGTCTGACCAAAACAACACTTTTATTCAACACGATGACGATGAATACACGAACTTGGTCACACGTATCACAACACACTAATTCACACCACTGTTGCACCACTTAAAGTCACCGAAATGTTCGCACGTATAGCTAAATCCAGACTGACTCGGGAGCAACTACTGTTCACGCGAGACCCTTCCCACGTCAGTCCTCCAGGGCCTCGCTGAGACTAACTCACTGAGACTGACTGTCCGGCCATCTCTCCGGCCTATTTATATCGCACACATTTCGATTGTTCGAGAACGATGTCGATCCTTCCAGGAAAGGGTCGGTCCCTCGACACAATGGCCACTCCCCATTCTGCGAAATCACAAACAATAGCAACAATAACACAGCAAGACAAAAGCGTTCGAGAAGGTTCGATTATTACTCATTGTTTAACAGCCTCGGCGTAACAGTATTCTATCTGTTATCTGGTTCCCATAGTACAAACTCTGCTTAGTTTGGGGCTAGATAGCGATGTGTGAAATGTCCAGCGATATTTATATATATTTATATTTATATCGATTTTTTTCAACTTTCGTGTAAAATTTAGTTTCTGTTATTAGCGCATCATCATCGATAGAAATTAACAAAAATTAAGTTTGGGAAATTTATAAATAAATAAAGGGCATTTCTTTACATTCACACCTATTATGCTCACAGAAGTAAATAGGTACAATAAGAACTAAATAAAGCTGGATAAGTTTAACAGTAGGCCTAATTCTAAGAAACATTAGAACATTATTGTAGGTAGCACTTAGGAATGTAGGTATAGATCGAGGGTTCAGCTACGCTGGTTTTCAGCCTCGCCTTGTCAGAAACAACTGCTGCTGCCGCCGCTACAGATAGGGTTCTCAGGAACTGTCAGCTTTATGGATTCTATCCTATTTCTACTTATACAAATCGGATCAATCCATAATCGTGCTGAACCAGCAAATATCCAAATTACCTATATACAATTACATCCTGCTACAATTCTATTATAAATCATTAAAATACATAAGTTACTCGGGTTTGGATATGTCTTATTATTGTAATTAGATTATCTAAAACAACTACCTAATAATTGGAACACGGAAAATCGATACCCTTCCAATCCCTAAAAGAGCATCCTATATTTCGCATAAATGGGGTAATCTCATTACCCGAATCTCGACAATTAGGATGAGAGGAGCACGCAATAAACGATTGCTAAACAAATTCAATCTTACGAGGGGTTTGTTTACAATAATCAATTTAGCTTACAGCTATGTCTATAATCACGAATATGGTTCCTGGAGACCCTTGTGCAAACATTTGGCGAGGTGTACGTGAGGGTTCAATTTAATTAGGGATGAAACTAGTCCATGCTGAGCCAGATACCGTAAATACTGAGAAGGTAAAAACTGATAAGTGATAACCTCAAATGTCAAAAATGTCTTGTCGATAAAGAACTTATAAATTAACTGTAACAAGATGTGGTATGAGCTACCATCTGAGGTTTTCCCGTTAGTCTATGACATGGCACGCTTCAAGAGAAATTTTAAGAGGTTTCTACAGGATAGGGAACGCATTGACAATACCCCGGGTGTTGCCGGTGTCAATAGGCGACGGTGACCGCTTACCATCAGGTGAGTCGTAAGCCTGTTTCCCCACAAATAACATATAAAAAAAAACAACTCTCTATGAGTTTGTCTTAAAAAGAAGGTAGGTAAGAATAATTATTTCAATACACCTATTTGCTATATATACTTCCTTTCGCAAATACAAAGCCATTTTCCATTAAAAAGTAAGCACTCGCCTACTTTTCAAGTGTTCCGAAACTTTTACATTAGCAGGAATATTGAAAACTTTTTCGCTTTGTAACTTTCGTCTTCCCGTAAAGAAAAAAAGGCTTTATTTTATTTAGTACTAGAAAAGAAAACAGCTTAATGAAGCATTAACCTAAAACGGAGGATCCTAATGTTACATTCGCCTCAACTCGACCATTCGCCCTAATGGTGGTTACTTTCCTTTTTTTAAATTTCAGCCTCATTTGCCCCTTTTTACCCTTTTAGTATAACAAATTGCTATTAAAGCACCTTCGAGTCTCGTGCACCCAAAGCATAATGATGATTACGATGTAACTTTTGAGCATTAAAAGAAGTTTAAGGAACATTGCTTAATTTAAAATCTCAATGATTCTGTAAGCAAATAGTTCACCAAATCAAACGACTAACTCATAAGTTTACGTATGAGCTTTTGATTTGTAAACCTAAGCTCATCGTAGGCATAAACAATTCGTAAGCTCAACGTACAGAGTACCTAGCACGTAGAATCGATTTTTAAGGTTCCTTTCCATAAAACATCCACCCAATATCCACCGCACTGGATACCTATCGGAGATAAATGCCGCATAGAACGTGATCCTTTTCGAAATTTATATGGGTAGTGTTTATTAGATGGTGGGACTCCGCACGAGGCTTATTTTGCACTTACAGCAGCGTACACACTTTATGACACCCGTTCTGGTACTTTGCCTAAAATAGGTCAATTGCTGCCTGGATCCTGGGAAATTCCGGTTACTATCCGCATAATTGCCTGCGTTTAGTCCAATTAAATTCAACTATCTTACATATTGGAGAGTCTACCCCGATAATACCCAATATTTAGTATTGAATTACCTACTTAAACTGTCAGTTTAAATAAATTCAATTGTACCACTGTTTTTCAAAATTGTTTCATCCATATTAATATTATAAAGAGGAAAGATTTTACTGTTTGTTTGCATTGAATAGGCTCCGAAACTACTGGACCGATTTAAAAAATTCTTTCACCGTTGGAAAGCTACCTTATCGGCTGACATAGGCTACTTTTTACCCAACTGCGCAGAAGGAGAGTAATGTTTTTATTGAAAAACTACGCGTGCGAAGCTGCGGATTGGTCAGCTAGTGTGTCATAATTTGTGTACCAAATAAATGATTATTCTATTCTATTTTTAATCTCTAACGCAAAAGGTGGGGTATTATAAGTGTCTGTCTGTCTGTGGCATCATAGTTCTTAAACGGAAAGTTTAAGAGTAGTTATTTTTAAAAGAAAGTTAGTATAACTGTGATGGTTCTTTGCTGCGTCAGTTTTTTAATCTCAGCTGCAAAAATGGGAGTCGAGGTTTTTAAACTATGTAAAAATAATCTTATGTGTTAATTTACATATACCCCCCCCCCACTTTGTCCTAATACTGACGGGTCCAACTCACCTAAAGACAGTTAAACCAGCCGTGTTAATATTCTTACCTCAACCCTTAACCCATATGATAATATTTAGCCGAAGTATTCCACATTTCCCTTTTTTCGGCACAGTAAAAATTGTCCGTACCTTTTACGGTCACAAAAAGAAAATATATATTCCTAAGCGGGTTTCAAAAGTTCCTACCTACGTTACAAAGTGAGTTTAAGCTTTGTAAAGCCTTTGCTGTACAAGAAGCCGAGCGATAGAAGCGACTGAGTTATAGAGGTCTTAATACTTAACTATATAGATCGTCACGGCATAGGGGGCGTCCATTAATTACGTGAGGCACTTTTGACGATTTTTTGACCCCCCCCCCCCCCCTGGTGAGATGTCGCGAGATTAGTTCAAAACGTGAGATTTTACCTGGGCTTTTTATTGCCACATGTCATTCATTTTTTTGTTATTTGAGAGGTTCATTTAATACAATTTTCTCGAAATTTGACAGTTTTTGCCCGAAAAAAAAATTACGTTAACTTTGCCTAGACCCGCCCGCCCGACCCCCCCCCCCTTCCCCCACGTGAGATTGGGTGAGATTCGGCTCGACCCCCTCCCCCCTCTGAGCACCTCACTTAATTTATGGACGCCCCCATAGCTCAGTTGGTACTTAACTTTTATAGTGATACCTATTATACTAGTGGTTCGCCCCGAACTGAGATCTCACGAGTCTACCATAAAAACAAAAAAATCTTTGACTATCAAAATAGTGCCACGAAATAATAACCAACCAACTTGACCTACAGTTTTATTCAAATTACAGGTAACGGGAGTTCATGTTAATTGATTATCCTTTTTTAGGGTACAAATTGCAGTTATTCTAGATTTCAGACTTCTGCCTATATTTGTGATACTTAAGCTACACGCATACCAAATTATAGCACTGTGGGGTCACTGGTGTACCCTGTGAATTTTGACAAAGTTTTGTTTTTATTATGGCTAATAACTCAAAAACCACAAAAATTTTACTAAAAATAAAAATGGGGTCGAAATGTACTAATGAAGACCTTTTATTCGACGTGTCAGTTGACCTAATAGTCTCATTTTCATTTTTTTTACCCCTCTTGAACCCCAATATCTCAACAACCCCCAAAATTTTTAGCTCATTGAGTCACATCAAAATTGTGCTATCATTACCTACCTATATACCAAATTTCACGATGATCGGATAAACGCTTCAAAAGTTATCCTCGGACAAACAAACATACATACATACATACATACATACACACATACATACATACATACAAAGCCAATTTGCCCAAGTTGATTTGGAGATCTCGCTTCGCTCGATCAATAAGTTAGTATTATCTTTTCCTGGGCTTACTCCGTTGTATGCGGTCATCTAGCTAGATAATCCATTTCTCGGCCTAGAACCTCTACCAAAAAAATGTCGTATAGGTCTATTATATCTGACAAAAATATGTTCTTATTACCACTTAACCGCTCTTCACCGCTATTATTGTCTTAAGTAGCCTGAACACCAATTCCTATAATTCAATCTAGTCAGATCAAGTTTCAAACTAATCTCGGTGCCTGTCACGTGCCTGTCACGTGCCTGTCACGTGCCTGTCACGTGCCTGTCAATGCAGTTTCAACGTCGTCAAAGTTCGAATTAAAATGATGACGCTGAACCACGGTGCTTCTACCAGTGTTGAGCTAGCACTACACGACACGACAGTTTATTGGAGCCAGGGTATAATTAAATAATTAAAGATTTTTAACATTTTGCCTAATATTTGTATACCTCAGTACCAAATAAACTTAAGGGCGCACTAGGGAAACGATAAATTGCTTATTGAGAAACAATGTTTTGTTCAACAAATTTTGTGAATTCAATTTGTAATTCATATATGTTTATAGTTAAGGATACATGCTAGAACGCCTGTGTTGTGAAAACACGATTCCGTAAAATGTTCTATAAGGATATAACTACTTTTAATCGGTTTTCTTAATTTATTTACGAGCAAAATATACGGCATAAATGGCCATAATTTTTGATTACGTTGATTTGGAAGCTTGAATTTTTTCAATTGAAAAAAATTAAGCTTCTAAGGGACCTACATATTTAATATTAATTTCAACTTGATACCTCCACGCGTTCTTAAGAAAAAGGGTCTTGATAGACGGACAGATAGACTGACAACGAAGTGATCCTATAAGTGTTCCTTTTTTCCTTTCGAGGTACGGAACCCTAAAAATACTATATGGGTGCAGATTATACTGTGTAACATAAGCCTTATCCACATATCACGCGCAGACTCGGGGCGGTAATGCGCATGCCTAATTACCCACGATTTACAGCATGTACCCACCCTAGTATTAATTACAAGTTATTGTATAGCAAACCGCTGTTTTTATCCCGAATGCTGTAATGGAAGGTACTTACAGTGCTTACCTGGAGGAAGTTTTGGATTTTATAACCGCAATCCAATAAGCCGACATAATACCGACATTTTTGTACCTATTTAGTCGTTGTGATTTTTTGGTGAGGCTGTTTTTGATATTTTGAATAAAGATATATTAAGTAAATATTGTTAAGAGCTACAGTAAAACTATAAATACCAATGTAGGAATAGTAACACTTTAACTACGTTACATTAAAGTCACAAACTTACTACTAACTGTTAACTAACTGTTGTGATATGAGTCACAGATGAATTAAAATCTTTTTACTTACCTTATAAGCTAAATACAAAAAATAAGATAAAATTAACCAATCTGTATTTTGAATCACGACCGTTATTATGTATCTTGAAATCGAATGAGCATTTTTGCTTTATACATTTTAATTGGGCTTTTATAGTCAATTAAAAAATTAATCTTTATGAATAAATCTGAAAGTTAACTGATGTCATATAAGCTAGAAATTTCTTTACACAATTTCCTCTCACTTATAACTAGAACCCCATATTACTGTCAAGGGCACTTTAAAAGGGCCCGCCATTGTGGTAGCGCTAAGATCAACACTGGCGACAAACATTGACACCGCGATATAGCGGCAAAATTCGACAACGTCTCTGGGGAAATTTCAGCTTCTCTCAGAAACTGAGTTAATCAGAAAAAATAGGTTTTTATCTACAGGGTGATCTTGAGATTGGATATTCTTGAACGAATCGGTTCGCCATCGAAATAATTTATTAACTTCAAAAGTAGGACAAATGCCCCAATTTCTTCTGTTTAAACCATATTATTGTATTCTTTCAATCTTTAAATATGTTTTTTATGTTGATATTCATATTCAACAGGGATTAAACCTTTACCACGTGACTCTTTTTAAAATAATTTAACCAATCTGAAGGTACCTACTGTAAAAATAAATAGTTAAGGATTTCTATTTTTATTTTGATAAGGTCGCTCATTGTACCTCTGTTGCCAATATTTTTATTTCTACGCTTCTTTATTATGGTGTGTATAAAAATACCACCTATCTATCTACATTTGTCAGCCTTATCTTTCTCCTCATTCAAAATATTGTCATGCTCTGATAAAATCAAAGCTCAAAGACACCCAGTATCGATAACCTAAGAATGAAGCACGAACTAGATTTATTTAATCAAGCCTGTAAACCCAAATCAATAGTTTCTAGGACAAGTGTCTTATTACTCCGATAAAACAAAGACGTGAGCTCTTGACATAATTCCCACTTTCGTTTCTTGTTGAAAAATACAAATTGAAAGATATGTAATCGGTGTACAGATATTGGATTTTATTTCCATGATTTCCGCTATGTTTGAGAAGGAAGTGCATTTTGTTTTCTGATCGATTTCAAAAAGGTATTCGAAAGAAAAATGCTTCCATTATTTAACCGCCCAAGTATTAAGAAGTATAAAGAATATTAAGAAAAGAGCTAGACACTTTTACTATTCTGTTCTTGAGAAACTGATCCTGAACTCACTTCGCAAGGAAGGCAACCTGTTATGTAGCCATAAATTTAAAACACACATCCGGAATCGTATTCACTTTAGAGGTGAGTTTACTACCGGTAGCTTGAATATTTATCCAGTAATCGATCCAATAAACAATTTTTAACGTAAATTGGTGGTGTCTTTGCGACGATGCCGCTTAGTCAGTTTAACAGGTACCTACTTACATGATGAATGAATATTACTTGTTTACCTATTTTATACACGCTGTTTCATTGGTATTTTAGGAGTTGATATTAAAATTGTTTCATAATTAATATTTTTATATGGTAATCAATTTTAAAAACCTATTTTACAATAATACCAGCCCTACCCGTGTTTTCATTTAAAACATAACTTAACTAAGATATTAAATACACATTGTAAGAGCACATGTGTCATGTTGTGGTTTTTTTGTTTTTACCTGCACTGAAAGAAATAATAAGTCGTTTTAACCTTTTTTCAACCTATATTTTAGGTTGATTTTTGCACCTACCGACATGATTTTTTAAATTAACAAAATAAAAATAGTTGAACTATAAAGGTTTTGACCTGATTATATATATTTAACTTAGTTATTTTTTTGACTCAACTTCGTTAACATGTTGACTTTTACTAAATTATCAGTTAGATTTAGATTCGAATATACCAAAAATGTTGTGTTGTGCCTCTTTTAGTGGTTGGTTTAACCAATTAATTTTTAACAATTTAATTTTTGTAGAAATAAATGTACTATAATAGTTGATTTAACATAATATTAACTTAACGCAACTTAAATGGAATTCAAGCTATTCGTTTTTTCAGTGTATCTGTGTACTGGTGGTTTGAATAAATGGTTTTCTTTCTGTCTTTCAAGAAAATAAGTAGCATAGTTTTCATGAATAAGAAGAGAAAGCTGTGTTGAAGTTGAGTTCAAATTCTGCTCAAAGTTATAGTTTCAATATTCCTGACACTGATTACCCTCTAATTTACCCTCCATACTTTGAACATTCTATCTCCCGATAACTTTCAACTCCTGTAGTTTATGTTATCATACCCGTGTTTATGACGTAGTAATATCGATTTTCTATTACCGTATGCTCTACGCCGTAATGAGAACCGCCATTCTTAATTAGGAACATGATATGATCCACAAGAAAGTAATTTTACTGAGATTATCTTCGGAACTAAATATGTGAAGGCTACACTGGGTGTAATATTCCCGGAGCTATACATAGCTATGGATACCGGGTAGCCCTTTATGAAGACGATCTTTGTAATGAATTGACGAAATAGTAGATGTGTGTAGGAAAGGCCGAGCGTAAACCACACGCCTAGGTAGAGCTTAATTTATCGTCCGAGTGTGGTGAGTTGATAAAAATATGAATAACTAGCTGACCCAACCCGGCCTCATAAGGATCATTATCATAATAAAATATAGCTTAAAACACTCCAGGATAATGTAGCTTTTGATAAGTTGAATAATTTTAAAAATCAGTGAATTTGTTCCGGAGATTATCTATTACAAACAAACTTACGAATTTAACCTTTTTAAAATATTATGTACCTATAGATACAGTTTGTAAGACCCTACTTCTGTATGACCCTATCGGCGTCTTATTCACTTTTATAAATGTTCATCATTCTTTTACCAGTTTATACGGATATAATTTACTTTTATACCTTCACGTACATAATACCTTGTTTATTACTCAGGGGTATCTAATAAACTGGTTAGGTGATAAAATGATATTAGCAGGCGCAGCCTCGTATAAACATTTTCTTTTCTTATAAGTTAATAACCCCTTAATAAGTTGTTTATTAACTGTGAGCATCGATAATTGAAAACATTTATATTTTACAGTAGAAATTTCGCTATTGTGAGATATGTATAATTTAATTTTGTGCAGGTAGAATGAATTGCCTAGGGGTATCAAACTTTCCGAACATATTGAAACATATAAAATTAAATTAAATGTATCGTTCATACGCAATACGAGTAATTACGAATCAAAAGTTATAATATTATAAAATGTTTAAATGGATTATTATAACAAGGTTTTACAACAATTATATAGACAATCATCTCTTTGTAAATAATCTTCAACTTCATAAAGGAACACAGTGAATTACACAGTAAATTATTTATGTATTTAAGGTTAAGTAATTTTTCTTTTTCTATTATTAAGTTTATTCTTTTTACACCTCAATCTTCCATTAAACAATGATCCTCTCCATCCAAAGGTTGTCTGGAAGAGATCGCTTTGTTAAGCAATAAGACCGCCCATTATGCTAACATTTATTTGTTATTTATTTATTTATTCATTCATTCATTCACAGTGGTTTTTCAACACGTTTCCATTACAAGGATTTATTGGAAAATTCTGTTTTTAAGATTTTTATTAATAGTAAACGTCGGAGAATAAAATATTCGTCAGATTTGCATTTTGCGCACCTTACTTCACCGCATTCACATTCTATAGAAATATCCGATGCATTCTTTAGAGCGCTTTACCTTTAAAGCAAAACTTTATTACATTCCTGTTTCCCTCGTAAGCTTGTGATAGGATAAAGCGTTGAAGGATATTTGCATTTAAATAAAATTGTATTTTTTATCGCAGTAACCAAGTTTTTTTGTTTCAGATGACGATTTTTATTACACACCGGTAGAAAGAAGTTTTGCTCAAGTTCAACCATCACTTTATCCAAACAACCGACAACCATCATTCTTCGAGAATGGTGGCGATAGTTTCAGAACTGCTCAGCCATCGCAGCAGCCGTACAACGAGGGCCACGTTAGATTTCCGAGTCCCAACTACAATCAAAACCCGTCACCGTTTCAATTGCCCACTGGCAGGAGTCAATCTGGCTCGCAATATTATGTAAACCAACCCGAATTTACATCACAACGACAGCGATTCAGGCCGGCTCTACCGTACAACTTTCAACTAGTCCACCCAGCTTCGACGAAAAGGCCCGACGTCTCACAAATTCATTCTGTTGCCTATCAGAACGATCCTTCAAAACCGGAAACGTTTTTGGGTCAAATAACATTGAATAATCCTGACATTGATTACCTTCAGAATAGTAGGTTTAAAAATTTACCATTTGATAGCAATAGCCTTAAAAGTAATGGCCAAACTGGACATATTACACACGACGATGACGTCGTTGAGAATGAAAACCAAGATCTGTTTAATGACAATCACAGAGTGACAACGTACAACCCTAATAAATTTTCTGGTAAACAAAGACTGAATATTAAACCCACAGGTTCACGCTTTACTTCTTACAGCTCAACGAGAAGTGATAAAACGGACTTTCAAGATACGCCTAAGAATATACCGAAAAATAACTTAAATGGACCTAAAACAAATGCAAATGTATATCAAAGCCCATCCACGGAATATAAAGCATTATTAGATTTGGAACCTTTACTAGAAGATGATATTAGTGACATTAGCTCATTCAGAGAACTAATGAAGAACAAGCAGGGTTCCTTTGACGTACAAGTTATCAAATCCAATCAAACAAATTATTCTGAATCTGCAGATGATAGTAAACCTGATGCAAGTTCCATGAATACTGATAATTTTTTGAAAGAAATACCTGTTGAGACACCAAGTACGAAATCAACATCAACAACAACTACGACACCATTCATGACGCATGACGAAACTGAAATCGATCAAGGCGAGAACGAAGAAGAATATGTGGAATATTATGACGAGTCTGAGAGCACTGAAGTTAAACATACCAGTCCACCACCACCGTCACATTCCACGGAACACGAAGATATCTACGATGAATATGATTCAGTTGAAGAACCAGAAAACACGACAGAAGAATCAAAATCGAAAACCAAAGAAAACTTTGATGTTTTGGTAATGAAACCAGGAAACAAAACTGTCCAAGACTTCAAGCAGTTTGTCGATACGACTATTATAGATCAGACGGAGGAAGTTAAAAAAGATCTTTCTACTCCTGTTTCAAAGCTTACTTCATCTGGAGAAGATGCTACATCAATAGAAACACCTTCTATATTAGGAGAAGAAGTTGTATCTGTTGTTACAACTAAAAGTGTTGTTAATGGAACCATTTCTATTCCTGATGCAACATATGCACCAAGCACTCAAAAAATAGGTACAGAGGCAGAACATGTATTTTCTTCAAATGATACTGACGATGATGGTGCAATTCCAGTTACTGAGAATTGGGTAGTGGCGTCGGTTCAAACAAGTAGAAGTGTTTCTGGAGCTCGATTTCTGCCGTTCCCAACGGTTGAGCACGAAGAGAAGAAGCAAGTATTAACCGATGAAGACGAAGAAGAAGAAGAGGAAGATGGTGAAGAGCCGGTTACTAAAGATCCGCGTCAAGAAAATAGTAGCTCGTTAGCATCAACAGAAAATATTAACGACAAATTGGACAGCATACAGTCTGAATTGTCAAGCGGTGTGTTATCTGGATCTTTAGATAAGAATAACAAAAACATTGAGCTTATAACTGAATCCAATACTGAACAGAGTACGACCACCACTAGTACTACTACAACAACTACAACAACAACCACTACTACGACACCATCTCCTCCAAATGTATTTACATTAAAGAGTACTACAGTTGCTTCATTTACCGAAAGATCTTCCCCTGATCCCTTGCCGGTACAAATCAAAAAGTTCGCTCATCGTACTAGTACTAGTTCCACAACGCCCAAGCCTAGGAAAAAACCTTCATTGGTAACTGTGATGGACGATCTGACCGGCTTACTGCCACCTGGATATAAACCAAGACTGACATTCAAAGACAAACGCACGAGCACGACAACTACAACTACCACAAAAGCACCAACAACAACAAGCGAAATACCACTCATTATTAACGAAACCCAGGGACGGTCTTCAGGTATTAGTTCCAAGAACAAAGTCATTGTTCTTGACAGCAAATCGTTGCTACCAAGAGAATACAGGCCTAAAGAACAAAGGCCACAAGAAGATCTTTTCAAGAAACTCCAAAAGGATGATATCAGCAATTTGTTACCACCTGGGTACAAGCCTCCAGCATCAGAGGCTTCTGAGATAAATAAAACGATAAAAGCAGATATTTTACAAACAATTCAACCCGTGGATATATCAGCTTTCTTACCTAAAAATCTAAGCACATCTACTATAGAAAAACCTAAAACCAAATTACCTAAATTACCAGCTCTAGCAATACCTGTTGACATCAAATCATTGCTGCCTCCTGGTTTCAAATTAGATAGTACTGAAAAAGAAAAGAGCTTGCTTAATAAAGTTATTGTTTCTGACATTTCAAGTTTGCTTCCACCTGGTTTCAAACTAAACAATACTGAACCAACAGAAGCTCCAGAAGAACCTGTTGTAGAAGCTCCCTCAAGTACAACTAAATCTCCGGGTGGAATCAAATTAGTGTTCCCTTCAAGACCTGGAGGGAAAGTGAATAGGAAAACCACAACACCGAAATCTATGGGTCCTGATCTTGTTACGAAAAAGATTCAGAAAGGCTGGCCTGTAAGGTAAGATTCTAAGAATATAAGGTAAAATTTTGGGTATCTATTGTTATACGTAATAGTATTTTAATAAAATCTTTTTTACAGACTTTCGACTGAATTCACTGGCTGGCCATCACCATCTACCACTCCGTTCTCAATTGAGAAACTGTTGGAAGCTCAAAGGAATTCTACTGCTACTAGTCCATTGCCTGACTTGACTGAGATCACGACAAGAAGAACTACCACAACAAGCACCACTACGCCAGTGCCGCCACCACCTACCACTCCTGGAGTGTGTAGAAAGGATTGTGATATTGCAGCTACCATCAAAATAGTATCAGGTACTTTCCAAATTTAATTATTTTCACCAACATAGATCGTAAAGTCAGTTCCATTTCTAATGTGCTTTGTTTGCCCCACTTCATAGAAAATATTAATTTTGCAGGAGTTGAATGGGTTCCTGAGTTACTGGATCACCATACTGATGAATGGCAACGTTTGGCTAAAGAAGTTAAAGATGAAGTAAGTGTTTTTGCTAAATAAATCAAACGTTAATTTTTTGAATATTGTTATGGTTTCAAAGTAATACTATGTAACAATAAATATTATTCTATTCTGTTTCAGCTAAATTCAGTTTATTCTAAATCGGACAGTCTACGAAAATGGTTCAAAGGTGTGCGTATTGATGGATTTACCAAAGGATCCGTCCTTGTTGACTACTTTATCGAATTAAATGATGTTGAAGAGAGAATTGATACCTTGGACCTAAAGAAAATGTTTCACAAATCCCTAAACGATGCTCGGCCTGGATCCGTTGTGGAGACGGTTGAAGAGCCAGAAAAAGAGGCTTTTGATCCTGATGTTATGCTCGGAGATCAACCTGAGGAAGGCAGAATGAAGAAAAGTAACGAGAAAATGACTAAAACAATTGACAAATCGGCAGGAAAACTGGAAATCGGAAAGTTCGTTATGGATCCAGCGTATACGGAATTCATTGGTAAATATTTCAAGACTTTCTTTATCACAATTCAAATTATATAGTTTATTCTAGAGTTGTTATATTTTGACAGTTTTGCCGAAACGTGAGGAACCAACGTTGATAGTACCTGATGAAGAGTCGTTCTTGCCTCAGTGGGGTATCGCAGTTATCGTCATTGCTTTGGCTTCACTACTCTTTGTTGTCATATTTGGAGTCACAGTCGTGAGTACAAACTAAATTATTTTCATTAAATATTAATCAGAAGAAACTGCTCACTATAATTATTGTATTGTGTAATTTTCAGCTGGTGAACCGCCAGAAGAGTTCCAAAGCGAAGCAGCCGATTCCATTAAGTGAAGAGATGCTGAGAGATTTGGACAAGAGTCACATGGGAGGTTTTGAAGACCTGCATCAAATGAAAGAACGGGATTTACCGTACCTACCGCCTGGCAAGGTAAGCCCATAGAATAAAATAGACAGTCATCTAATTAAATCACAATTAAACAGTTATTCAGAATAATGGGAATGAATGTTACTAAAAATTCTAAGCATGACTTTCATTGACTTTGAAATTTCACTTCTATTTTGACTCCCCAACAATCAACTAGTCAAAATGAATACTAATTACTATTGTATGTCAATAGAATATTACATTAGAAAGACATGCATAGAATAATAAAAATACCTGTATATCTGTATCTGTATCGTATATCTGTGTTTCCTGATAACTACAACCTAGGGATCTTCAAGTCACGAGTGAATAGGTTTCTTCTAGGCAAGCCTGTACCATCGTAGACTGCATCATCGCTTACCATCAGGTGAGATAGTGGTCAAACGCTAGCCTACAATTTAAAAAAAAAAAAAAAAAACCCTCTACATGCATATTTTGTCTAGATGAAAAAGTATCTGTTAATTGCTTTGTACCTAACTTTACAAAAAGTAATATCTTCCTCCACCGGTTTTGGTGGTTAAAAATAAAATAAAAGTAATTAATTTCAATTCAGACAATTTAAATTAATATTGTACAAAACAATTTTTTACATATTAAAATATATGAAAAAATGTGTTAAATAAAAACCACCATTCTGTGTCAAGGATGACTAACTGAGAAAACTCAACTACAGTCCTCCGAATGCTGTTGCGGTTACTATCTCGAACTCTGTTCATCAGAAACGCAGTTTTTTTTTGCGCTAGATGGATTTCATGCCAATATGCTTCTCAATCAACGTGCTGCGCTGTTATTGCACTGCAAGGCATCATAATAGACTTTACTTACCACATTGTAAACATGATATTTATAAAAAGAATGTACATGTAATGGCTGTAAAAATATTTAAAATTTCACCAAAGAACATTCAAGAACTGCCACTTTTTAAATTTAGGCACAAATTAAAATTATGGCATTTAGATAAGACCTTTTATACATAAGAGGAATATTTTAATAAATAATGTCTTGATTAATTTGACTGAGAATAATTATAATTGAATACTAAATGTTTGACATAAATAGAGTAATGTTACAAACAATATATTTATAAGAAAACAAATATGAAAGCTTTACAAGCTTATTGCACGACCCTGAGGGGGGTAGAGTATAGTGAAACTATTTTAAATTAAATATTACATCTTTCTGTGTAACCTATATTCTAGCAATGAATGATTATGATTATGCAGTATGGTGGTAGCCGCAACGTCATCCGGAAGATATTATAAATATTGGATGTATAGAACATGAATAAAATGTTTGATTTCATTATTTTCAGCGTATGTCGACTGCGTTTATCGAGCAGCTGGCATACCCCAACCCTGGCGACTCCTGGCGATCGGAGTGGACGCCGCAACTCCAGAAGTACATGCAACACTACACTCCGGACTCGGGCAGGGGCTCGCAGACTTACGGAGCTGCATATGGGTAAGATATTGAGTTTGCTTAGCTCCTTAGTTTCATCTTGAGGAAACTCGCGGTTTAGTTATTGCTACACGTATTAACTATGTATTTCTTGAGGCTTAAAGCTGACAAAGCTGAGAGGATGAAAAAAGTGCTGGACAAGCCTACTCCATCTGAAATTCTGTAACAGGCACTACAGCGGTTGCTTTCTTTATCCGGCTAATCCTTGCCACCAGGAGCCATTTAAATTATCTTTAATTGATAGATACAAAGACAACAGTTTTATTTAACTTCTAGGCCATAGACATTGTGTTTCTATAAAATCTGCTGCATACCCTTTAAACCCTTTAAAATTTGTTAGAAAAAAAACACATACACGCTTATTAATCACTATTTCTCTAACCATTGTTATATAAACTGTACGAAAGATCTCTTGATGGTTCGCCTAAAAAATTGGCATGACAACAACATCTAGGTAGGTAGGTACAATATTGTTTATCATTTCATTTTGATAATCTTGGTCCGACTTGCCGTTTAAGTCCAAGTGGCGTTTCATTCAAAGCCAATCTTTTTTTTCTTTGCAAGAAAAAATGACACAGACGGAATAGAGATTTGCATAATTGCGCAGAATGAAATAGAACCGGCCGGCGCGGCGTGTACTTGAAACGAGGGTAATGATGATTAACTTAAAAATAATATCCGCATTTTGTTGGAACGCATCCAGAACTCAACAGTATATAGTTTTATGCTCACCGCATCATATTCAGAGGTTACGAACGAACAATATACTGAAAACCGTAACAACTGTCTCTGCCAATTTATATATATTATGAATCAGGATAAAAATAGGTAAAAACATTTATATCTACCAACTATGCAAGGATCGATGCATCCATGTTTTTTTATTTTAATTCAACAAATATCAAGCCACAAGGCCCTACTACCAAGTTACGTAAGGAACTCGAACTATTAAGGTATTATCCTCGATTTCGTTACAAAGTAGGGTTTAAATATTTACTTTTGTCTACAGATACGGAGGGTCGCAGCTGTACGGCCAGACGGGAGGCGGCGGCTCGCAAGTGTACGGCTACACGGGAGAGTATCCCGCGCCACGTTCCCACTACTCCAGGCGACGCTCCGACTACGACAGCAACTTCTAGAACCCCCTAGAACTTTCTAGAACTCTCTTACCGAGACTTAAAACACCCTTGACAATATCTCCTTATAACCTCGATCTTAGAATACTCATAATTTTAGATACGTGCATCGACTGTAGAGTTCCAATCTTAGCATCAGTAACAGGTTGTGAAATAAGTTTATCATCGTAAAATCATCTTAGATTCGAATTTCAGAACTTTATACGATTTTACATTTGCATGATATTTTAGTAGCTTTTGGTCCGGCCTATTTGGACTTTACAATGCCAACCCGAGAGGTTATTTTGCGTTTTGTAATTTACATTTTTTTCTTTACTCTAAAAATAGTTTTAATAAAAATTGTCTGCCAAAATATGAAATATTTACGACTGATTGTGAGATGTAAATAAGTAGCGTAAGTTCTCACCAATATTGTAAGAGACGATTCGTAGGCGAAGTCACGGTTTCTGTAGATATCGATGTACCTACATACCTATATTTGCTCAGAACGTGTAGTGGAGCGACAGTGGCAGCGTGCGAGCGTGAAACGCCTCTTTGTGCCAAAATGTTCGTTCTCCGTGTGTGTAAATATGAACCGTAATGCTTTACATATTCGTATTATTCGAGGCGGGTGCCAATATTGTGGCAACTCGATTGCATTGTCGCGCTCCTCTCGAAATCATTGTGTCGCGGGTTCCGGAGACAATTACGTGAGCCGTCGTTTACGAAACCCCACTCCACCCGCGAATAACAATTTACAAGATCATTCTTTATTCCGAGTAATCGAACTCGACTTTTATTTACGATTTTTGTGAAACAAATTCGTATCTTTAAGAAATTAAGATAATGGATGATCGTCAATTTAATGAGTGCGAAAGTCGCGAAACAGGTTCACGAAGACATTGTTTATTCATTTAGCAGGTAGTTTATACATGTTAATGATTAACAACTTTAATATTACATTTTAAATATTATAAAGTTTCTTGTTTGTGTCAAATTATCGATTTCCAAATACATATTAGGTGTTGAATGTATTGTAAATTTGTGTGTAACCTACCAATTATATTAAGACCCTATACTAGCAATTGCATGGTAATTTACAGTTATTTTGTGTATATAAAATCAATTTTTGTACATTGTATGTAGTTTTTAATTTATACATTATTGAATTATTAGTTAAACACAAATTAAACTCCTAAGATTCTAAATATAGAAATAAAATAATGACATCAAATGTTTTATAATTTTAGACTCCTATGAAAACCTCTAAGCAAAGTTATGTCGAATAACCTCAAAGAAGAAGACGAAGGTCTTGCATCTTGCACATCTTGCCGTTTCATGTTTATGCAAAGCACAGTTTAAATAAATTTTTGTTGAGAGATTACTTTTTCAAAACAAGCTTTTATAAAATTCATAATAAGGACCGCAAGCAGATGCAAATGAGCCCAAACACTAGTAGCCTACTATAATCCATCAGAAGTTCCGTTGTCTAGCATCCGTCTCCATCATGAGACCACCTCCATGGTACCATATGGTAAGCATTGTCACCGAAGTTACATATGTATTCCAAATTTCAGCTCAATCGGTTGAGGGGAATGGGTATAAAATTCAGTTGCAAGATTCCACCCGGACAAACATACATACATTGCAAGTTAATAAAAAGCTTGTAAAATAGTATAATAATAGTTTAGTTTGGTCGCATAACGTTGTAGCTACGTTAGCTAGTCAATAGATGACTCGCAAGGGACCGGAAAAAGTGACGTATTATAGAGGAGGCGTATACCCAACAGTTAATGCAGACGGGCTGAGATGATGATGATGATGATGACAGTTTAAAAAAACACTACATCTTTTGAACACAGGACAATATGAAAACTCATGGAACAAAATGATTCTGCAATAAATACTATTCCAGCAGTCAAGCAAAACGAAACTCATAGGCGTAAGAGTCCTTTTGCCAAAATCCCCGCCCTCCGAAACACACACCTACTGAATACTTATTTATGGTGTTTGCTGGCATCATGACTTTATTCCGCGCTCGACCCGCATTAATATAAATTCCCGTTTCGATCTGTGCTACATCCCGACCGGCTAAAGCCGGGAATACACTAAATAGTTACTTGCACACCATCATCTGTAGTGACAGCCAATGTTGAATCCGATACTCATGCAACTAACATAAACATACCACAAAAATAATTAAACACTGTTTAGCGCGTGTTTAAAATATTCCTGTACAAATATTGGTAAGGATATTTTTAAACACGCGTTAAACAGTTGTTTAACTTTTTTGTGGTAACAAGGTTAGTGCCTGGTACGAGTATTTACGTCAAACGATAGTGAGACTATAAAGGTAAAATTTTTGGTCAATGTCGTTTTGTATCTTAAGTGATCGACGCTTGAAACATAGAAGAAAATTACATTTCAATTACATGAGAAACAAAAAATTAAAAACAAGTAACTTTTGATCATTATTAGACGGGATTTATCACGTACCGACTTATCGGTGTTTCGACCGACAGTGCGAGGCGAAACGTTATTCGGAAAGGATCGCACTCACCCTCATAACGGTTCACAAATTGAACCGAAACATTGCCGGTCGAAACACCGATAAGACGGTACGTGATAAATCCCGTATTTATAATAATGATTGAAATGAATCACGAAAGTTTTCTAAGCAATTTTTGGATAAAACTTTAATTCACAAAAATAACAAGCAAGATTTGCACAAACATTTTACAATTAACGCAAAGAACGTGTTAAATAGAATTTTACTATCGTCTTGCTAGCTCTGAATATTCAAACTGGGATCTCTATCCCTTTGATATTCTTATAAAATAAGAAAAGTACAAATTCAGGTGAGGTAGTGTTCAAGAGCTTGACAATAACAATTAAAAAAAACTATTGATTTCTATTTATTTGCTGGCATACGTATATAAAACACAAAGAACTGACAGTCGTTGGGACAGAAAGGTCGCACTGAAAACGCTAGAAGGAAATAAGACCTGATAAAGGTTGCTGGGAGCCGTTGGGTGAGGCCGCACAAGATTGGTCGCTCTGGAAATCTATGGGGGAGACCTATATTCACCAGTGGATGTATTTTGGTTGATATGATGATGATGATGATACGTGTATAGTATGATCGAATCGCCATATGCATTACCTGATAAACAAAACATGCTATTGGCTATTGTGCCATCGGCTTTATGACCGGGTGGAATTACTCCCGGGTACATTACCATCGAAATAAAAAGTGGAAACGTTTGCTTATGGTAAGAAGAGATAGGTAGGGTCGTTACGAGAAAAGTGGAATAACTTTTATTTTTATGGCATTGTTCGATAAGAAAAGGTTTAGTTTCTGGTCAATCCATGAACCATTTCTGCCTGAACCATTTAGCGCGATCGGTTTTTTTATATAAAAATAGGTGCTACAGGTTGTATAGATTGATGGACAGAAAATTAGGTTATTGAATATGCTTTATGCAAATAAAAATAACTACTCAGTATATTATTTTATTAGAGTACTAACTGAATCCGCGAACTTCGTACCAAGCGGTACCAAGTGGCATGCATATGACGCGGGCTGCCAATGTAGTCGCCGGTAGAATTGTAGTATGAGAAAATAAATTTTCTTCATAAGTTTTTTTCGTGAATTTTCCCGATATTTTAATTGTTATTCTGCTATTCAGGGCGGAGAAAAATCCAATAAATCAAAGATCATCAAAATCGATCCCGCCGTTCTTGTGTTATAAATGGTATAACTAACCCGACTTTGCTTTAACCTGTTGCTCGCGACTTCGTACGCGTTACACTTCTAAATGTGTAACCTACAAATAAAGCTAAACCCGCTGTTGCAACTTGACTTGACACCAAATTTTTATCCCATGGGAACTGATTTAGGGGATAAAAAGTAGCTTATAGTAATACAGGTATCTACGTACATATATACCAAATTTCATCGCAATCGGTTCCGCCGTTACGACGTGATTGAGTAACAAACAAACAAATAAACAAACATCCAAAATTTCACATTTATCATATTAATGTAATGTAAAAAAATTGCACAAAACAAAACACACTAAATTAAACTTCTAAGACAAACTAAAAGAAAACTTATTTCTTGTGACCAAAATGTTCTATTCGTAGACCTTACCATTTCAAATTTCAAACCCTACGTCCCTATGAGGCCGTGTCTTAAAAGTGCATAACGTCTTTAAGCTTAGAAATCTTCAAAAGAGGTACTCATATGAGACTCGGTATGAGTATGAGTACTCGGTGACTTTCGAGACATTCCAATTTTAAAAAGTATTTGATTATGTTTATAAGTGAGTTCAACCTTTTTTGAATAAAATCGGATGAGTTTTCTACATGTGTCAAAATAAAATGTAATTTAAATCAAAACACTAAGGAGTATTGATATCAACTTCGAAGCAAATCACCACCAAAATAACTTTCTACCCCTTTTTAACCCCGTTAGGAGATGAATTTCAATAAAATACGAAACACGTCTTCCATCAATTCTGTTAAAAAAGATTTATGCAAAATTTGAAATAGATTGGACCAAGGAATCACGTTGTGCCATACAAACTTTGCCCCCCTTTTTCACCCTTTAGGGGTAGAATTTCGGAAAAATCCTTTCTTATCTGTCATACAAAGTCAAAGTCAAATATTTTTATTCATTAAAAGCACAAGGATCACTTTGAAACGTCAATTTTACTGCCTGTTCCTTCGCGACCAAGCCAGGAAAGAAAGGCAAGAAACAAGGCTAGTTATTTTTTTTAATGATCCTTTTATAATACATAATACAGAAAATAAATTACGTCTAAATTGTAACTTTTTGAACGAGTTGGAGCAATTTCAATCCTAAGCTTCTCTATCATCTAAATAATCCGATATTTTATAGTAGGCTCTTTTTACAGATTTTGTTTAATTACGTTTTTAAATTTGTTAATTGTCAACTTTTGTACATTTGGGATTTGTTATAAACGCGTACACCTTGCCCTTTAAATGATTTACTAATTTTATGGAGTCTACAAGTGGCAACAGCGAGTTTATCTGTATTTCTAGTATTAAAATTATGATTATCGCTATTTTTCTTAAACAGTTTAATATTTTTGTGAACATACATTAGATTTTCATAGATGTATTGACAAGGGAATGTCATAACATTTATTTCTTTAAACTTATTGCGTAATGATTCTCTGGGGCTCATATTATAAATTGCACGAACAGCCCTCTTCTGCAGCACAAAAACGGTGTTTATATCTGCAGCACTCCCCCACAGCAGTATATCGTATGACATAATGCTGTGGAAGTAAGTAAGAAAGAAGAAAGAACACACCCTCCAAGTTTCAGGTCTCTTCAATCAGCGGTTTAGGCTGTGCGTTGATCCGTTAGTCAGTCATTCAGGACAAAGCATTTTATATGTATAGAGATGTAAATGTTATCGTTAGTACAACGGAGTAGGCAAGTATTGGAAAATATCGCAATTCGCAAATCACATTTTTATTACGGGTGTAATATTTCTTTCAAATATTTTATTCCGATGTCGTTATGATAAAGGGTACGCAGGGCTTAGCTGCCCTCGAGGTGTAAGGGTCGACCGGTAAATAATACATGTTATGTGAAATACAATCAATATAATATAAAAAAGGTTTAAACATAAAAAAACAATGTCGACTGAAGCAAATAAGAACAATGGCATGTTAATAAATGTTTTTCTTGCTTCCTTTAGGTTCGATAGCTTAAAAGTATGTAGTATTTTGCAAACTTTCGCGATCACTGTACATAATTACTGATTTAAACGGGTATTTATCGCGTATGTACTTTTTTACCCAGCACTCCAGTCTGCTCGCGACCAAGGCTGTTGCAAGATCGTTGAAACGTCGGGATAACAAATAAAAAAGGTACACACGCGGTAAATACCCGTTTAAATCTGTAATTATATAAGTTAATAGGAGCAATAGTTGCAAATTTGAGCATTTTTCAAGAAAACATGAACATTAGGAAAGCGCTTATTTATCAAGGTTATTTGACGAGGCAGTTGTAATTCTACCAGAAATACATTCCATCAATATATGTATGTCTTCTTTATATATATAGTGTACATATAATATTTATGTTATAATTAACAAACAATTGTAATTAAAACAGATAACCGGACACGCAGATATACAGAGTGACGATCTTATCGTTGAAAACGACCTCTTCCAGACAAGCATTGGATGGACTGGATTTTACGAAAACATCAATGAAAATCCCTTACTTTTACACATATTTACATTCTACGTCGTAGCTAGGCTACGTCGTACGAGGATTCCTCGCTAGATTCGCAAAGATCTTTCGTTTTGTAAAAAATACAGATAAGATAAGGCGAGGAGATAAGGGCGAAAGTAGACAGCATGAACTTCTATAACACGACTACCCTTTTGTGAAATTGGCTCTAGTTATCAAACTAGATCACTTCAACAGTCGAAAACTTGTACCAACTTACCTCAATGACCCCGGAAGTCCGCCTGAAAAACATGGCAGTTTCCAATTTAATACGAAAACTCCAAGTCCCATTATAACTTCAAAAAGTGCAGTAAAGTTAAGTGTTCATTAGTTTCAGTAGGGATTTAAAAGTCAGCGATTTGGACATTGAACGTTAAACGTAAAAGATCTCCAACGACTTTTAATAGTTATAAGATCGGACTTTCCTTAATTTTATGGCCCGTATAATCACCATAAATTCTGGAATCTTGTGTGCTGAAACACCTTTTGATATTTATAATGAAATTTCTTTATTACATACGTTTTTATTTATTAGATTATCTACCAAAATACTAAAGGTTATTAAACTTTCTTGTGGAGCACAAAGCGGGCGTCGCTCTCGTAAAAAATATATAATTAAATGTTTTAAACTTTATCAATACAGTCACCGGCCTTTTGTTTTAGAATTTCATTTGGACAGACTATACAGATTATTGTATACGCCCCTCTTCACTAAGTAGAGCCACTTAGTTAAAGACCAAAATGAGTATAAGAGTGTCGTAGAATAATACGGGGTATAATAAAAGCCAAGCTTCCATTAGGGCGGGTACTTATAGGTACATTAATAACCTGCCTTTAGAAGCTCCAAGTAATCTAGAAGCCTTTGCTTCAGTCTCGCATTATGTGCACCTTTTAGTGCCCTCGAAAAATGTATCAATAGTGGCCACATATTTTATTAAGTGGGGAATTCTAGGCCAACAACTAACAAGAAAAATACAAAATATTCAAGAATAATACCAAAAAATGGGTGCTAATTATCAGGCATGCACAACATGCATCATAATAGTAAATTATCAAACGAGGGGATAAAACAGTGTATTGCGTCACGGGCGCTATATTGAATCCTGAGTGCAAAGAAGGATATAAGCACGCCCAAGATGCAGACAGCTTTATCCACGAGGAAAATACTCTACTTTTCACACTTTCTTCGAGACAATAAAAACCAAATCTTGGTTGGTGCATTCTGTGCAGTGGTAAGTACGATTTACTAATAAGTTCTTATTGTGTGGGTCTCTTTGATTCAAACTTTAATACAGATGAGGTTCCAAATTCAAATCACATTATACCCGCGACATATAAAGCATATAAGCTTTCGGTGAGGTTTACATAACATATAATTTGACATTGACGAGCAAGTGGTGTAAAAAACTACTTACATACAGCTAACACCTTGTTAAGCTTATTGCGCGCACGGAGGAGTGTGAGATATGGAATAGTTAAAGTTTATACGGCGAATGCTAAAATTACGATAATAAATTAAAACAAGGTCAAAACACCGATAAAACGGTACGTGATAAATTCCGTTTTTATAATAATGATCAAAAGTTAATGTTTTAAGGTCGAATTTCGAATGTGCACTGGCAAATAGTATAAGTAAATAGACTTCTCGTAGAGCTCATAAACCAGAAATTTAGTTCTGTGAGCGCTACAAATGCTAACTCTGAGGTTCTCTCTAGTTTCCTAAGTAAACAAAATTATTGTGTGTTTGCCGTGACTTCCTGGATTCTGAAACAAAACGTATAACCTGCTATTTATTCAGTAATACCACGTTTGTTTTCCTTTTACGTAGGTTCACTTTGAATTCGAACGCCTGTTAGCGGACGGAAGCAAACAGCAAAGTATTTCAATTTCTGGCACGGTGGCTAAAAGTGAGTAGAATTGCTCACTGGTGCTTGGTCATTTTGATATTTATGGAATTCTGATAAAGTTTACATTCGTACAGCCGTTAATTCAAAGAAAAATCTCTTGGGTAAACTATAGTACTGTTTCAGAATTAAAAATTTGCCATATCCCGTTACCTCCGACCTCCGTGGTGCAGTGAGCGAATAGCCGGCTGAGACGCAGGAGGTAGTGGGTTCGATTCCCGCCGTGGAACAAATGTTTTCATGATCTACAGATATTTGTTCCGGGTCTGGTTGTTTCTCTATAAATTATAAGTATGTATTTACAAAAAAAATTATATAAGTATTCTATCAGTTATCTGGTTCCCATACTACAAGCTCTGCTTAGTTTGGGGCTAGATAGTGTTGTGTGAAATGTCCAGCAATATTATTAAATATTAATATTACAATCCCAGTCTGCACTATTGCTCCCAGTGTGCATAGAAAACCCAAGATAATTATGCTCCCACTAGGAATATGGATACTCATCGTTCCATTATAATCCCCCGTACCCGAAAGTAGGTAAATAGAGCAAGTGAAGTACGATTAGATTCAAGTTAAGATTCATCTTTATCAAAACACTCATTATACTTATTACAAATATTTCATATATTTACTAGCTGGCCCACGCGTGGTTTTTCATCATTATCATCATCATATCAGCCATAGGCCTCCCCCATAGATTTCCGGAGCGACCGATCTTATGCGACCTGCACCTAACGGCTCCCAGCAACCTTTAACAGGTCGTCTCTCCCTCTAGTAGGCCGCCCTAAGCTGCGCTTTCCAGTACATGGTCTCCACTCGAGAACCACTGCAGCTTGCTTATCCTTTGTGCTATGGCGGTGACTTTGGTGCGTCTATGAATCTCGCCATATCTGATTCGATCTCGTAGAAAAACACCAAGTATAACCTTCTCCATAGCACGCTGAGCGACCTTGAGCCTTCTTATGAGACCCATAGTTTCAGACCCACGTTTCTGTACCATACTTCATTACGTGTAACACACTGATCAAAGACTTTCGTCTTAAAACACTGAGGTATTTAGGACGAAAACGTTGGCTAGCCTAGAACTTTACCGCTTACAAGTCCTAAATTTTATAAATTCAATTCATCTTTACTATTATTATAAAGAGGAAAGATTTGATTGTTTGTTTGTTTGTTTGCATTGAATAGGCTCCGAAACTACTGGACCGATTTTAAATTAATTCACCGTTGGGAAGGTACACTATCCCCGGGTGACATAGGCTACTTTTTAACCAACTGCGCAGAAGGAGGGTAATGTTTTTATTGAAAAACTACGCGTGTGAAGCTGCGGATTGGTCAGCTAGTATTATTATCATATTGCTGAATATGGCTTGAATTGTGAACACATTATAATGGGCAGCGTAAGTCTCAGGATACAAAAGTTACTCGCACTTGACCGCTTTATTTTGTTTCTTCCACAAAATTGCTTAGAAGTTTTCAATTCAACACTAAAAGCTGTGTCACCTGACTCACGTGTGTGTACCTTCTTTCCTTATAAACCAGCTAAAGTTTCGGACCCCACTTTGGTCCCAAAAATTTCCAACATTTCCAGCAAACTTTTGTTCCTCCTTTATAAATTCCTTTCAAGGATTCAAACTGAAATCACCTATATCAGGGAACATAAGTTTACTGTCCACTAAAGCGTTGCTACATAAACGTGCATATATACAACCAATTTTGTTATGTACGTCATTAATTTAAAACAAACATCCGGAATCGTATTATCAGATTTTAGAGGTGAGTTTAAAACAGGTAGCTTGAAAATTTATCCAGAAATCGATATATTTTCTGATAAACCACTTTTAACATAAATCAGCGGCGCATTTAGCTGCTTAGTCAGTACAATAGATACCTACTTACATTGTAAATGTATATGATTTGTTTTCCTATTTTATACAGGCTGTTTCATTGATATTTTAGGACTTTATAATATGAATGTTTAAAAATTTAAATTTTCTATGGTAATTGAAATGAATTTAAATAAACATTTTTACAATACAAGTCCTACCCGTGTTTTCATTTAATGTCGTACATAATAAAACACGTAGTATACATACATCACTTTCAACTTCAAGGTTCACCGCTTACTGATGTCCTAATCACTAGTTCCCTGCTTCTAATTAGGTGTTGGTGGAAGGCGTTCCCTATTCAAATCGAATACTAGTCAATTGCAAGATTCGATGTACTCTCAATGCCTGCCCGTGAAAGGTGATGTTGGCGTTAGATGCAATCAAAGATTGATTGGAAGCCAAATCACGAGAAGGTCTGAAATCTGAATGAAGGGTGCTGGATGTCACAGTCGCTTTCGTACAGTATGGACGGTTTTCACGCGATCATGCGGAAAAGAATCCCATTTTTTTCACAGATTGCGCGGTAGCCCCAACGGTATTCTGAAATTGATTGCTGTCCGTTTTGATTGCTATATTCAGAAGCAATAGGAAGAGGGATCATTAATTCAATCAAAAATTTTCATAAAGATTCAAAAAATGTATGTAATTAATAATAAGTAATATTTACCTATTATGAATTTTATTTTATTTCAATTAATATACATATTCATTTTCTATTTTCATGATTCTTATTTTACTTTTAATATATCACATCTTAATAAAGAATTTAGAATTTTATTGCATTGTTAATATTTTGTGTTTTTTTAATCTGACATATGTTTTTTTTCAACATATACCTACTTTTGCACTGCTAGGCGAAAATCTCCCCCATTTTCCTCCACATCTCACGATCACTCAGCACGTCCCACCAGCCATCTTGCAATGAATCGAGTTCGTCGCGCCAACGCTTCCTCGCCCTGCCCTGGCTTCGACGCCCATATGCAGGCACCCATTGTGGTCTGTAACCATACGACTGACATATCTGACATATATCTGGCTTAATTGATCGAGCGAAGCGAGATCTCCAAATCAACTTGGGCAAATCGGCGTTGTATGTATGTATGTATGTTTGTTTATATGAGGATAACTTTCGAAGCGTTTATCCGATCATCGTGAAATTTGATACATACGTAAGTACATTGGTAGTGATGGCACAATTTTGATGTGACTAAATCAGCTAAAATATTCGGGGGTTGTTGAGATGTTGGGCTTCAAGAGAGATAAAAAAATCAAGACTATTAGGTCAAATGAGACGTCAAATGAAAGTTTTTTATTAGTAAATTTCGACCCCGTTTTTATTTTTGGTAAAGTTTTTGCAGTTTTTGAGTTATTAGCCATCTTGACTAAACTTTGACAAAATTCACAGGGTACACCAGTGACCCCACAGTGCTCTAATTTGGTATGCGTGTAGCTTAAGTGTCACAAATATAGGCAAAAGTCTGAAATACAGAGAAACTGCAATTTGTACCCCAAAAAAATGTGACCAATTTACATGAACTCCCGTTACCTGTCATTTGAATGAAACTGTAGGTCAAGTAGGTTGGTTATTTATTTCGTGGCACTACTTTATTAGTCAAAGATTAAGGCCGGCTTGCATAACAATCCCTAAATGTATTTAGCAACTAAACATGTTTAAATTTTACGTATTTGTATGATTTCACAACTCCTCAATTCTCATTTAGCTACTAAATACGTTTAGGCATCGTTGCGTGAGTCGCCCTAAGAATATTTTTTTTGTTGTTTTTGGGAGACTCGCAAGATCTCAGTTCGGGACGAATCACTAGTTTATTAGTTTTATAATCATGATTTGAGGACCTATAGACCTGTATCCTTCATCAGGTCGTCTTTCCATCAGTGGGTAACGTTTTATTTTTATTTTGTTATGCGACCTGGAGACCATGCAATACCCTGCCTCCATCAATTTGAGGCATACAGGTGTAAAGCTAACCAGTATGGTAATTTCAATAACCATATCCTTCAAACCGAAACACAGCATTGCTGCTTGGCGGCAATGCTTCCCCGGGCGAGTACTTTCAACTCTTAAATTACTGTTACGCCGAGGCTGTCACAGAATAAGTGATAGGTGGTCGGCATTTCTCTATGGTCCTCGGCTTGCCTGCTGTGTCGCAGAATAGGTAATACTTGGTATGGAATATACCTACATGCTACGTTTTTACGTGCAGTTATACAGAATAAGGAATGGTTGTTCTGTCGAAATACCTGCCCTTTCCTGGAACGATTGAGAGCGTTCGAGTGTTGTGAACTGTGCGCGGTGTAAATAGGCCGGAGAGACGGCCGGAGGAGTTAGTCTGGTTTTGGCTATACGTGCGAACATTTCGGTGACTTTTAGTGCTTTTTTGTGCAACAATGGCGTGAATTAGTGTGTTGTGATTACTTGTGATTAAGTTCGTGTATTTATCGTTTTAGTGTTGAATAAAAGTGTTATTTTGGTAAGATTCATTTTCATTATTTTATCCCGAACCCTCTGCTCGTAACATTACATTTATACGGGAGCAGTAAAGGTTGCTTGCTCCAGTGGACACTAGGGCCTAAATGATCGGGGAGGTGTAAAGGGATAATAATTTTAATCCTTCCGCGTGCGTACATTTTACGATGGGTGACAGCACCCCTCGAGTGTTATTGAAAACGTTGTCGTAAATTTGATTTATACGAGTCACGAGATTTCACCGGGATATCAAAAATATACATTTCATGTAACGTTTATTTATTATTTTGCTTTTGTTTTATTTTTATCTCTACGCTACATACAATTGTATATATTAGGTCTTTACCTATGAAATTGCCGTTTTGTATGGAATAAGTGAAAATACATATTTTTTTAAACTTTTTTATTTTTGTTATTCAAAGTAATCACCCATGCAATCGACGCATCTTTGCCAACGCATTGGCAGTTTATTGATGCCCTTGTAAAAATCAGCTGGACGGGAGGCAACAAACTCTTCAAAGGCATTTTGTACTGCCTCTTGGGAATTGAACTTTTTACCCACTAAGAAGTTGTCTAAATTTTGGAATAAGTAATAGTCGGTAGGTGCAAGGTTTGGTGAGTATGGCGGATGAGGGAGAGCTTCCAACCCCAGCTCTTGCAGCTTGTCTATTGTGCGTATGGGGTCGCGCGTTGTCGTGAAGGAGCAGTGGGGACGACCGATTGACCAAAGCTGGTTGCCGATGTGCAAGCTTCTCCATCATTGTCTCCAGTTCTTCACAGTACACATCTGCAGTAAAGCTCATGCCGTTTTGTAAAAAGCTGTGGTGAATCACACCCGCACTAGACGACCAAACAGTGACCATCACCTTTTTAGGGGTCATTTTTGGTTTAGGGCATTGCTTTGGTGCTGAACCAGGATCTAACCAACTTGCTGAGCGATTTCGATTGTCCAACAGAATCCATTTTTCATCGCACGTAACAATTCGGTTCAAAATTCCTTCATTTCTTTGCCTATTGAGCAGCGCGAGGCAGGTCTCGACGCGTACGTTTCGCTGGCGATCGTTAACCCTTTTCTTGACGGAGTGCACTGTCAGATACAGTCAACTTTGAAAAATCATACCTACCAAGAAAAATATTATTACTTGAAACCGAACGTTCCTACTGTTTTGGTAACTGTTTCTGAACGCATTTACGTCATGTCATGTCAGTTTGACATAACCGTTTTTCATTCACAATCAAAATGATGAACCGACTCAAAGCAATCCCGCCGAAAAAGGTAAGAAAATTGATATTTTATGTTGTTTTTAATCAATAATATAATAATTATGCATATCACGATAAAGTACATTATTGTATACGTGTCAATTAAGTGAATTTTGATGCAAAACTGTATATTTGGTTTAGTAAACTAGAGCCAAATTGCTATGTATCTCGCAGTGCACATGGCCATGTTTACTGGTTTTTTATGTTTTGGTGTAATGTATCATGTAGTGCACACTGCCACGTTTATGGTGTTTTTATTTTTATTGTTTTGTGTTAATTACTTTGATGGTGGCTTGTTGGTGAATGTGGTGATGGTGTTAAGCTAAACCATAAAAGGTTCCGGGTTCGATCCCGGTCCAGACAAAATCGATTTTTATACATGGCTACAGGTCTGTACATACTTTTAGTCTTGGTAGGTATACTGTATGCTCTTGTCTCTGAAATTTGGTTGTTGGTTTCTGGTCTTTTTATGGAATGTTTATGGTTTTGATTTTCGCTTAGCATGGAGGGTTAATTAAGCTTGTTTATCTTAGGGCGGAGTACAGCAATCCTTTGCAAGAGGCAGAATGCTTTGTGCGCTTATTCCAAAATCAGGCAGAAAATCGTCGAATGACGATTCGTCGACGGAGTCTGAAAATGAAATCCGGCAGTTTCCAATTCGACATAGGGCAGACGAAGAATCATCACCAGTGCCTTCACTACCATCGTCGATGGAAAATCTCAACCTGCTATCCGACGATGAAATAGTTGATGTCCAAGAAGCAGTCACTGCGTCACCATTACTGGCATCTCCACTCACTCCACTAGCTGCGCAAAATATGAAACAATTTGTAGCGACTCCACAGCAGGCTCCGACTCCTACAGCTCCACAGTCTCCAGCCACTCCTTTAATATCAACACGTGCCAGAGCAATTAGACCAAGATTGGTTATAGCACGTCGTCCTCAGCTAGCGAGAGTAAAAGTGCAACCTCTCAATGTTCGATGGACTGGACAACGATTCCGTCATCGAGCAGAAATAGCCAATAATGATTTACAAGAAGAGGCATGTCTCAAGGATCCATTTCAATATTTTTACAGCTTTTTTACTGACGACATTTTAAACTACATAAAGGAACAAACCAACTTATATTCTACTCAACAAACTAATAGATCGTTAAATTTTACAGTCGAAGACATAAAAGACTTTGTTGCAATAAATCTGCTAATGGGAATAATTGATATGCCTTCGTATACAGACTATTGGTCCCGAGAATTTAGATACAGTCAAATAGCAGATATCATGCCCCTCAAAAAATTTCAACAATTACGTCGTTACATCCATTTCAATAACAATTTGCTTGATGATGGGGATCGTTACTACAAGATCAGACCTTTGGCAGATATGCTACGTGCCAACTTTTTGAAAGTACCTCATGAAAAAAAATTCAGCATAGATGAAATGATGGTGCCTTATAAAGGGAAAAAAGCTGGTAATAGAAAACAATATGTCAAAAATAAGCCTAAAAAGTGGGGTTACAATATTTTTGTTAGAGCTGGTGTAACGGGCTTTGTTTACGATTTTCTGATTTATGGTGGTGAAGATACTTTTAGAGCAATAGATTTTTCACCAGTAGAGTCTTCTCTCGGAATGGGCGCTAAAGTTGTGATAGCATTATGTAAAACTATACCAGATCCAGCGTGTACTGTAGTGTACTTTGATAACTTTTTTACAAGCCTCGAATTGATTCACTACCTGCGAGAAGAGATGGGTATATTTTCACTTGGAACTATAAGGGCAAACAGATTACGCGGAGCTGAGAAGAAGCTCATCACCGATAAAACACTGAAGAAGAAACCAAGGGGTTCTCATTCGCAAGTCACGTGCAATAATAAGAAAGTGTGTATCGTCAAGTGGTACGACAATAAATGTGTGACTACCGCAAGCAGCTATGTAGATGTCCACCCTATATCTACGATCCCAAAGATACGACAAGGACAAAAAGATGAGGTCAGCAGTGCCATGTCCTGAAATTATAAAGCATTACAACGCCCATATGGGCGGTGTTGATTTAGCTGATATGCTAATAGCTCTCTATAGAACTGAGCTAAAGGGGCACCGCTGGTACTTACCATTGGTATCACAGTTGTTAGACATATGTATAACAAATAGTTGGATATTGTACCGGAGAAATATTGGTAATGGAAAAATAATAAGTCTAAAGAAATTCAGGTACAGCATTGCCAAAAACTTATTATTACGCCACAGAACCACAACGAAACACACGGACAATGTGAAGGGCCCAACCCCATCAAAACTAATAAAGGCACCGGTTGCTCCAAGGCCAACTACAGAAATTCGCAGTGATCAACTTGGCCATTTCGCGACTTTTGGGACAAAAGGCAGGTGCAAACTATGTATCAAAGGTCAAACCACTGTATCATGTACTAAGTGTGGAGTCAGATTATGCTTAGTACCCGACAGAAATTGTTTTTATAGTTTTCACCACCAGTAAAGTTTTGTTAAGTACAAATATGTGATCTCATTAATTAAAAATAATTATTTTATATACCATTTGTATTATTACCTCTTTTTGGCAGTGTGCCTCGTGAGATACATTCGCCTGAGATGGTCATTCCTTACGAACATGGCAATGTATCTCACGGGATACGGAAGGTATCTCTAGAAACAAAACTTTATGATTTTTTTTATTATTTTTCCCAGCATTCTATGTTCGTATAAAAAGAGATAATTTGAAAAAAAAACAGTTATTTAAGATTTTTTTTTTGCCAAGAAAAGGGTTAAGTTCGTGGGGCACCTATCTATCAAGTTTTTTTACCTTGCCTATTTGTCACAAATGGATCAAAATTGTTTTGATGCTAACATCAAAAGCTGCTGCTAGCTCATCTGTAGATTGAGTTTCGTCAGCTTCCACAATCGCCTTTAATTCATCATTGTTGACCAAAGTCTCCGGACGACCACGAGCTTCCTTTTTCAAGTCAAAATTTCCAGAACGGAACCGGGATAACCAATAACAGGTTGTGCGTTCGTTTGTACAGTTCTCTCCGTAAACGTTTTTGATGTTACGTGCCGTTTGTGTCGCGTTGGTGCCACGACGGAACTCATATTCCATAATTACACGAATTTTTAAAGTATTTATTATGACGAAAAAGGTTCAAATGTAATGAAAATACAACGCTAATCAATAAACAAAAGACTGAGTTTGTAAAAAGAATGTCATGTTTTTAAAACAAAATTAATTTGAATTTAGAATACAAAGTCATTCCAAACTTTTTTTCTATTTGTAATGACCAGTACTGAAGAACGGCAATTTCATAGGTAAAGACCTATTATCTCTATCTCTATTATATATATATATATATGATATATATCTCTATTATCTCTCCATTAAAATGCCTCGGATGGACTAATACGTAGTACTTAGTCCATCTGAGGCACTTTAATGGAGCCCAAAAACGTCAACAATCTTTGTTTTTATTGCTGGACATTTCACACAGCTCTGCCCCAAACTAAGCAGAGCTTGTACTAGATAACTATTGTGATTCCCAAGATTGGTGTTCCCCAAGGATCCTTACTTGGTCCGTTGCTTTTTACAATTTTTCTTAGTGACATCTCTTCTTGCTTTATTTACTCTAAAATACTGCTGTACGCTGACGACATGAAAATTATATACCATGTAAAAACCTTAGAGGATAATCTTCGCCTACAAGATGACTTAAACAGATTCGAAAATTATTGTATAATCAACAAATTAGATCTGAATGTCTCGAAATGCTATGTGTGCTCCTTTACTCATAAACCTACTACATTGACATATAATTATACGTTTTATAACTCACAGCTAAATAGAGTAAATACAATAAAAGACCTGGGAGTGACGTTTGATAGTAAGTTGTTGTTTGACGAACACATTAATAGTAAAGTTAAAAAGGCATCACGCGCACTTGGTTCTGTCATGAGAATGTCAGCAGAGTTTACAAGTATCAAGACGTTTAAAATACTTTATTGTGCTTACGTACGTAGTCATTTAGAATATGCTTCGCAAGTGTGGAATCCGTGTTATAAAGTTTATTCCTCACGTTTGGAAGGTATACAAAGAAGGTTTTTACGTTATCTCCAATACCGAGCCCGAATATTCCTACCTGACTATGATACACGATGTCGTAAGTTTCATTTTCTTCCTCTATCCGAACGAAGGGAAATAGCCGATTTGACTTACCTGTTTAACATAGCGAACAATACTGTGGATTGCCCAGAGCTTCTGGAGCTAATAGGGCTGCGAACTGTTAAAGCTGCATTGAGAAATCCTAACCTTCTTTATGTTCTCAGAGTTAGGACTAATTATACGCAAAATTCTTTTATAGTGTGAGCTTGTAACTCCTATAATTCATTGGCTAAGGCAAATAAAGATATTGATCTGTTTAACACAAAAACTAGTAAGCTTAAACTCTTACTTAGTGACATTTATTTTAATATATAGATTAAGCACTTATGCGATGTCGCGTATGTGTGTGTGTGTGTGTGTATCTATATTTCCTGTGTATAATTTTTTTTTTCCTCTCAATTTAAGTGTCGTCTATCTTATCTGTTTATATATTGCCTATACATCTTCTACCTTACTTGCGGAAACTTTTAATTGGCCTTCTTGTAATAAGTAGCATTTACTGTTGTTTATTTCCTATTCAAATACCTTTTCTGTAACCTAGCTGTAAGTTTTCCAAAAATTCAAAAAATAAATAAAATAAAATAACTGATAGATACCTTTTTTTTGTAAATACATACTTATGACGACCTCCGTGGCGCAGTGGGCGTATAGCCGGCTGAGACGCAGGAGGTAGCGGTACAGATATTTGTATCGTGTCTGGGTGTTTTTCTATATATTATAAGTATGTATTTACAAAAAAAAGTATAAAAGTATTCTATCAGTTATTTTGTTCCCATAGTACAAGCTCTGCTTAGTTTGGGGCTAGATAGCGTTGTGTGAAATGTCCAGCAATATATATATATAAATATAAAGGAAAACAACCAAACAACAAATATCTGTAAATCATGCAAACATTTGAATCGGAAATCGAACCCGCTACCTCCAGCGTCTCAGCCGGCTATTCGCCTACTGCGTCAGGGAGATCTGCAAAATAACTTTGCACAAGCAAAAAAATTTAACAAATTGTTCCCACAGAAGCTTGCGTAAGTCTTGCACAAGCCAAATTCACACTAAATTCCTTTCATTATAGGTGCAGTGTATATCCCACTATTTGATTATAAATCTAAAATAGGCTTTTGTTTTGTTTCCGACTTCTTTCCTTACAATGTTCAAAGCTCAATGTCCTTACAAATTGTACGCTATTAGTTTTTCTAGATAAAAAGAACCCCCAAAAATTTAAACAAATTCTTCCCAGACAGGCTTGCGCAAGCCTTGAGCAAAGAAATCGTTAACGTGTGTGTGGCCCATAAGTAGAAAACGGATTCTTTAGTTCGAAAACAGTTGGTTATGGCATTTTGCTAGGTATTTGAACTGGCGACAAAATAAAATTGTCGAGTTTTCTTTAACTAGAGTTAATTAATATTGAAAAATAATGTAATTAAATAAGACGCATCAAAGTAAACATATGGAATTCCCGAGCACGTGCGTTCTGTAATTACCGCTAAGCCATCCGAACCTTTCTGCGGGATTCTGTAATGGAATGATAATACTCGTCCCGGGCGTGATCCGGGTTCTAATTCCAATAGTACGGGCTGAGATCACGGAAAGAGGGGAGGCCTTAAAATTGGAAAATACCTACGCCACGCTACATATCAATATTCAGTAATTCTCGATAAAAAAAAAACAAAAATCACGCAATCGGCACGCTAAAGTTTTTTGGATGAGTATTCTTTTTCGTCATTCGGTCGAAAGTCTCATTTTCCGCTACATTACAGCTATCACGAACGCGTTTGGAAACCAAAATAATTTTACTAAGCCTACCCAGGTTAGGTAGAGATGTGAAAATCGTCAGTAATTTATATTTGATCGTTTTTCGAGATGTGGGAGAACATGGAAGAAATTGAATCAAGGAATCATGATCATGGGAATGTTAGTTTTAACATTCTCCCTCATTAGGCTTACGAGACGGCAAGATTGAAGGTATCAAAAACGTAGCCTGTGATTGCTAAGTCGCCGGCTAAGCTAGGGGATAGTCTTAGCTACTGATAGAGGATACAAGAAATTCAAACACGACCAATTAGAAATAAAGAAGAAGAAATAAAGTAAATTTTTTGACACACAAACACACAGACAGGACAGACAGAGTACTTAGAACAATAGGAAAAACACAAGTAACACACAAGAAGAGAATGAATAAGCAGGTAAGGAATAAAACAGGTAGGTGAGTGGTAATCCACTTGTGATCCTCATTTCTTTTACTTCTTTTTTTGCGGTCGGCGACTGTCTTTGAACCTTTGAGTGGGACAAGCGCGCAAAAACTAGACGTAGCAACATTTTCACTACAGGGTTACAACACAATAGGTACAATACGGTCGGCGGATCTAGGCAATCGTGAAGTTAGCCGTGGGACAGCTAAAATGATTTTTATCACTGCATACCTTCACGATTGCCTAGATCCGCCGGCATAGGGAACAACCGTAAGTGTGTATGCTTTGCCACTACCCTAATCTTTAGCTTGTTCGTGGCGACTTCAACATACAAAATGTCTGAGAGATCTCGATAGGAGCTTGTGGTCGCTCAAAAATGACCACATCAGTTGAATCATTTTATGTTTCATCAGTAGATTTGTAAGCTGATCGTTTTGTGTTCCTCTATTATTCGTAAGGTATGCCTTAAATGATAATTTAGATTGGAAGAAAAATATTTCATAACTCAATCATTTTGAGAACTTTGAACCCACATAAAAATATAAGGCTCTATCGGGCAGGAGTGCAATATCAAGCACATAAAGTGGCAACTCTATACCCCCTGGTTGTAACTGCAGCCTGCGCGGGAAGTTTGATTTTCGAATTTGAATATTGAGTGATTGGTTATTTGAATCATCACTGACGTATAAAATCGCAATGTTTGATTTCCCCCATCTGTTATGAACAATAGTTTTGTAACCCCCCCCCCTTAAACAAATCCCCCCTCTCTAAATCAGACACACGACCCCCCCCAAACCCCATTGAATTTACACACGTTTAACCCCGACAACTATCTAATCTCCCTATCTACCATACAGTCATGACCTACCTACTTTATAAATTATCAACCCTATTAACATCTACTATAAGAGTGTATTGTGATTAATTATTTTGGCCTCGTGATTTATCTAGTATTGCGGTAAGAACCCATGCGTAGCGATATCCGTAATAACTCAGTTTCTTTTAAGGAATTTGAGTCTAGTACCAAAGATCAGGCTACCTACTTTATGAGAGAATTAAACCTATCTAAACACATTGACATACCCATAGAATTCTAGTTAGTGATAATTGTGATCTACCTATTGTAAGCTTGGTGCTAAAGTTATAGCCTACCCACTGGGAACGTATTGATCTACCTACAAACTGATTATCGACATTAATAATTGTGGCTAAGACACTTGTTTAAATATCTTAGGTCTACAGCCCCACCACCGCTGTGAAGACAATGAGATTCGACTACCAGACTGGACATCTCTCTTCCACAATTTAAAAGTATTATTAGGTATACTTAACCTTATATTTGAGACAACATAAAAATTGTATGTGGGTAGTCTGTTGTTCCTACTCGTTATTAAGGGAATTAGAGGTCATAATCTTTTGCAAAGTGTAGATTCTGTTTTGGTTATCTTGCGAATCAGTAAAGTTCTTATTTTTAGAACTAAACCCATTCGATTTAGGTTCTTCGTAGCCTATTCTAGAACCCTACCCTTTTCGATTCCGATCCTAAAAATAGCCGCCCCCTACTATCTATCTGCCAAAATACTCAGCCTAAACATACCTAGGCACCCTATCAATTAACCCATTCTTAAATTCACTACCAGAATGCACTAAAATGTAGAACTTAGTAAAACCCCATAATGAAGCTAGACGTATTTAGTACTTTTCCGAACGGCTAGTTTGCATGAAATAGATAAGTGCTTTAATTAGCTATCGAAGTCTTTAGTTTACTGTAGTTTGACCATGAATATTACTTCAATTCATTAATTCAATTTCTAGTACCTTTTCAGTTAACAATGCTGAAGAATCTTAACAGAATTTCATTTCCTTGGCTCCGTAGAATAGAAAACAGACCTTTTTTCTCGCATCTGTTTCTAATTAAGCCCAGCGCTTTAGCCTTCAAAGATTCTATCAACATCAGATCAACTTACTTAGATTATTTACTTCCTTGAATCCGAGCTCATTTCATTGTCAAACTTCACAAGTCCATCTTATAATTTCAACATTGTATTCAATCTCACATAGTGTATTTTTTTAAACCACCGTCCTTAAAAGCACAATTGCCCTCTCATTTAAGTTTAGTTTATTACATGAATTTTGTTCTACATACTGATATATTTTTATACCGTATGCTACATTAAAATATTTCCTTTTCCAACGTAGAATAACAACAGATACTCGTATCAAACTTAGGAATCCAATCTTCCTACCCACATTTTTTCCTCTACTAGACAACTCAATCTAAGAAATATTATACCGTCAATAGGTTACACATTCCTGTGTCTTTGCTATAACATAAGCTATGTTTTCCAATGAATCCACCGTTCTTCTATGACCATAGAAATAGAAATAGAATATAGAAGTAGTTAAACAAATCGCTGCCAATACAAACATCAAACGTGGAAGGTTATTTTGTATTTAGTGTAATATAATCCTGAGCCAATCATTTCTTAAAATGCAATACTGATGCCAATCTGTCCGTACATCTTTAGAATAAATAGAACGTGATGGAAAGTATTTCCTAACGCCTCCCATCCCATCATATGATCCAAATTAATTTGATTATTAGACTATTATAGAATCCACCATCCCTGATGCGTTTCCTACCCTACCGGTTAACAAGATTCCTACCGACAACATTGTTAAACTAAAAGAAAATGCCACGGTAAGATGTCAATCCCCAACGTTAACTGTCTTATTAAATAAGCACCCCGCAGTTCAAAACAATTATTCCCAATCCAATATATGGAATCCAAATTCCACTTTCTGTATTTCAGGAACAATCACTTTAACCGTCACTAATTTTTCCTACCCTCAAGATAAAATAAATCTCGGCTCCTAAGATTTTCCATCCAAAATTCACCCCATTTAACCCTCAATGTAAATAACACGGATATCCAATAATTACATTTAAATTCACACAAATAGTTTACTCTGTTTGGATCCACTTCAATACATTCCTGCACGAATCTGATTACCAAACATTAACACAAGTACAATAATTGCCAATGGCAGTAAGTAAAAATTACTACCCTCAAAATAAAATAAATCTAGGCTTCTAACATTTTACATCCAAAATTTACCCCATTTAACCCTCAATGTAAATAACTCGGATATACAACAATTACATTTAAATTCACACAAATAAATTACTCTGTTTGGATCCCATTCAATACATTCCTGCACGAATCCGGTTACCAAACATTAACACAAGAACAATAATTAAAATGGCAGTAAGTAAAAATTAACAAGCACGTACCTTGGTATTCTCTGGGTGTCTCCGCAGGCTGCTAGCGGGTGAAGAACCACGAGGGAAAGACCACGAGGCAAAAGCCCACGAGCAAAGAGCGCGACCCAAGAGCCCACGAGCAATGTCCCCAACGACAAGATACCGAGATCTCACCACTCCCGAGAAGAGCCCGAGAAAGCGCCCCGAGAAGTTCACGAGGAACCAGAGCCGAGAAGATCACGAGACCAAAGAGCTCCGAGAGATTCACGAGAAAAAAGAGATCGAGCGCAGCCGCTCCGTCGTATTTAAGGCCTTCAGTCCCTTCCCCCCGTACTTCAGCCCTCGAACCGCCGTCTCCAACCTCTAGCGGCGAGTAGTGAAAACTCTCTTCACAGATGATAAATTATTTTATACAAATACTAAATTTATTCAACAGTAAACAAATGGCTTCACGTAATTTATAGAAAACTGCACGATCAATTATTTTCTATTAATAATATTATTATTTTGTAATATCACGAAGTTTCATATTAATTCACCCCCAAATTTATGATAGCATAGACAATATTCCGTTCTATCCAGCTTCGCCTTCTACTTGCATACCCATAATGCCGTGTATTGAAACCTATTTCATAGAGAACTTGATAGTCTGTCGATCCCCTACCGGTGAGCAGTGGAACTCTGCCCATTGACAAATTGCTAGTCAGTCGACCCCCTTCCGGCGAGTAGCGCAACTCTTCCCATAGATGATAAATCATTTTGTACAATCTCCACGTCACTTCATCCAACAGCTACTGTCATCTAGCGTCGTGATAGTATGTCAATTTACAATTTATCTAGATCAAACACCGCATACAATAGATGAGTAATCCAAGAGATGACACTAGGCGTTATAATATATTGCAGCTTTTTCTAAATCCCAGATTGATTTAAATACGTAATGACTGAATGAACAAGTATGTGCTATTCATAAATATTAATATTTTATAATATTACGAAAACGAATGTTATCTTCCGAATTTATTACTGTGGCGGAATCATTCAGGTCCGGCCCGTTACAGTCGCCCCAAAAATTTTACATAGGTGTTATTTATACTAAACCGAAGGAAAATTTTTCTCACTCCTTGTCAAATAATAAAACTCTCAATCATAATCTATTTCTCAAATAAATTCGTTAAAGTGGAAACATTTCAACAATACTAGTCCAATCACAAACTTCCTGTTTTACTAATTTTTGTTTATATTACTTTGTTTTTTGTTTCTCAATATCTTTAATTTGTCGGATTTTGCTTCCATACATATAATGTGTAGTGTGTGTTTAAACCTGATTAAAAATTAATCACCCCTCCGTTCAGTATCTAAACTTTACAATGTACCAAACATAACCAACTATCCTCTTCACCAGCTAACTGGTATATATTGTGTCAGGGAACCTTGGTTGTGAGGCAAGATCAACCCTATTAGTATACTGTAGGGGCTGCAAAGGAATAATCATTCTCTCGATTTTCCCGTGGATACCCAACAATACCCCGCGCAACATAGACCTCACCCACAGCAATTTGCATAGCTACCTATTTCCAGTACACCCCGTCTAGTACCAATACGGAATAGTAATCCACCTTCAATCCGGAGCGTGTATAGTGTGCTTAGTTCGAGCCTAATATGTGTTGTGTGAGATTTCATGAAGTCAGCCTCAGCTGCAGTTTAGATCACAGATATCATTATTTCTAATATCTGATAAGATCTCTAACCTAACACCAATGTTTTCCTTCATAAAATCTGTTTGTGGTGCATGTATGAAATAAAAATTAAACAAACCGCCCCAAATTCCGGTAAATGTTGAATAAGCATGACCCTCCATTCTGATTCGAATTTTAATTTCTATACGTTCATTATCCTCTTTTTTCTACTCACACTTATTAATATTATCTACAGTCTGACATTTCCATAAGTCTCAACTTCCGTGACTTTTCATTATGTCATACAAATCAACACTCCCATCAAATTTGTGACTTCAAGATAATGGATTCTTAACAAAGAAATTTCCAATTTGGACCAATATCTTACTTGAATTCTCGATTATATGTATAATTTTGTTCATCAAATTCTATAAATCCCGGCAATATAATAATGTATTTATTGTCATCAAAGTTAATTAGTTAATTATAAATATACTATTTTTTTTTATAAATTCTACTTAAGTTTTCCCAAATATCTAATTTTAGCCAATTTAGCCAAACCTAAATGACTCCTCCACCACAACGCTCTATACATCTTTTTGGTATCTGTTAGGTAGAATTCTTGAATACAATACTCCCGCAATTACAACCCCTGAACTGTCTGTCTGTAAGTAAGGACTACTGAAGTTTGGATGATGTCACTGTATTAAGAACTGTATTCATAAGAACAATTTTTAATCCTGTCAAATGCTTTTTGTTCTCTATCGCCCCATAGCCATCCCGTACTTTTCTTTAAAATATCATACAAATATCAGTGTATGAACACTGTATTCAGGTATAAATCTTCTATAGAAGTTACACAACCTCAGAAATGCTCTTACATGTTTTACTTTTTTCGGAACGGGAAATTCCTGTATTGTTTTTACCTTATCTGGATCCGTTCGTAATCCCTGTGTTGAAATTATATATTCTAACATTTTGACTTATTTACAAAAGAATTCATACTTTTTCATGTTACAAGTCACTCCTGCCATTTGTAATTTTCTCAAAACTATATCAAATTGTTTGATATGTTGCTCTAGAGAACGGGTACTTATTATAACTAGGTCATCTAAGTAATTTACACAGAATTCTCTAACCTAGTGCCCCAATATCACATCCATTGCTGTACTAAAACTTCCCACTGATGTTTTTTTATCCTTGTGGCAGTATATTGTACACATAAGATTTACCATTAAATGAGAACCCCGTATATTTCTTACTAGCCTCTGAAATAGGTATTTGAAAATAGGCATTATGCATATCTATTACACTAATATAGTTCGCCCCGTGAAATGAATTCATTACATCTAATTGCAAAGGTGGTTTTTCTGTTTCCGGTATCATGTACCTTTTTTTTTATTTGCTAGAACAATTAACGATTTGTAATTTTTTTTTTATTATTATGAAATTATTTTATTTTGATTTTATTTTAAATTTACTAAAACAATTCACAATTTGTGTATTATTTAATTATTATTATTACTTTTTTATTGCTAAAACAATTCACAATTCATCAAAAGTATTAGTTTGGTTTGTATTTAAAATATTTTAAAATTATTTTATATTTATTCTATTTCCATTTTTTTTATAACTAGAAAAATGTATAGTTTATTAAAAGCTATTTTTTTACCATATTAAAAATAATTTTATTTTATTTTAATTCAATTTGAATTCAATTTCAATTTCAATTCAATTTCAATTCAACTTCAACTTCAATTCAAATTCAATTCAAATCCAATTCAAATTCAATTCAATTTCAATTCAATTTCAATTCAATTTCAATTCAATTTCAATTCAATTTCAATTCAATTTCAATTCAATTTCAATTCAATTTCAATTCAATTCAATTTCAATTCAATTTCAATTCAATTTCAATTTCAATTCAATTTCAATTCAATTTCAATTCAATTTCAATTCAATTTCAATTTCAATTCAATTTCAATTCAATTTCAATTCAATTTCAATTCAATTTCAATTCAATTTCAATTCAATTTCAATTCAATTTCAATTCAATTTCAATTCAATTTCAATTCAATTTCAATTCAATTTCAATTCAATTTCAATTCAATTTCAACTCAATTTCAACTCAATTTCAACTCAATTTCAACTCAATTTCAATTCAATTTCAATTCAATTTCAATTCAATTTCAATTCAATCTCAATTCAATCTCAATTCAATCTCAATTTAATGTCAATTCAATTTTATTTTAATGTCAATTTAACTTTATTTTAATTTTAATTTAATTTTAATTTTATTTTAATTTAATTTTAATTTAATTTTAATTTTAATTTTAATTTAATTTAATTTTAATTTAATTTTAATTTAATTTTAATTTAATTTTAATTTAATTTTAATTTAATTTTAATTTAATTTTAATTTAATTTTAATTTAATTTAATTTTAATTTAATTTTAATTTAATTTAATTTTGATTTAATTTTATTTAATTTTAATTTAATTTAAAAGAATCCATCAAAAGAATTTTTTCCCATATTTAAAATAATATATAAAAATATTTTAAAATTATTTTTATTTTATTTAAGTTTAATTATTGTTATTATTATTTTTTTTTTTTTTAAGTTACTAGAATTATATACAATTAATTTTTTTTCCCTTTATTTAAAATATTATAAAATATTTTATTTATATTTCATTGACAATTATTTAAAACCAATTTCCTTTAATTATTAATACGCGTTTTGTTATTATTTTATTTTTATTCGATTTATTTTACGCCGATATTAATTTAAAATCATTATGCACAAAGTTTTAAACTAAATAAATTTGGATCAAATTTTAAATTTCAACTATGTTCAACAATAGACGTCCAACAGATAGTAATGGTGATAATGATGATAATTTTCTATTTATATTAACGGAAGTTCTATGACTCATAAAATGATGTTATCGATAGTAATTTCCTATGTCCAACAATGGACGTCCTATACCAGTATAACGATGTGCACATTCCCCAAAATGTATTCTGTAAAACATCGATAGGCTTGCAACTTTACGGCGGTGTTCGAAACTTTGGTAAAACATTCCTATGCCTATAATATAAGTCTCATAGTAGTATAATGATGATGCTAACTATTTACTATGCCCTCCAATGGACGTCCCATGCCGAATATAATAATGATGATGATGTTACGCTCCACTGTCCGATAATGGACGTCCCAAACTGGTATAATGATGATGTTATGCTTAAACCCACATAGCTATCGTTTAAACAGGTTGAAGGTACATTCAACCTAGCTTCTGTTTCTAAGAGACTGCATTTTTTTTTTCTCTACCCGCAATATCCCAATCTAATATTCTAGCAGTGAATTTAATACCTTGACTCAAATCCTCATCCATTTTCTACGGCAACAAATTGTGCGAATAAGATTCGCCACATAAATTATTATTACATTTAATCACAATAACCCTTCTGAAAAATACATTAACTTCGCCCCTATTTTCCACTATGATCTTTAATAATAAACATAAACATTACCCATAACTACTGAAGTTCAGAACTGAAATAACACAGATTCAAATCCTGGTCACGGCACCAAATTGTAACCCCCCCCCCTTAAACAAATCCCCCCTCTCTAAATCAGACACACGACCCCCCCAAACCCCATTGAATTTACACACGTTTAACCCCGACAACTATCTAATCTCCCTATCTACCATACAGTCATGACCTACCTACTTTATAAATTATCAACCCTATTAACATCTACTATAAGAGTGTATTGTGATTAATTATTTTGGCCTCGTGATTTATCTAGTATTGCGGTAAGAACCCATGCGTAGCGATATCCGTAATAACTCAGTTTCTTTTAAGGAATTTGAGTCTAGTACCAAAGATCAGGCTACCTACTTTATGAGAGAATTAAACCTATCTAAACACATTGACATACCCATAGAATTCTAGTTAGTGATAATTGTGATCTACCTATTGTAAGCTTGGTGCTAAAGTTATAGCCTACCCACTGGGAACGTATTGATCTACCTACAAACTGATTATCGACATTAATAATTGTGGCTAAGACACTTGTTTAAATATCTTAGGTCTACAGCCCCACCACCGCTGTGAAGACAATGAGATTCGACTACCAGACTGGACATCTCTCTTCCACAATTTAAAAGTATTATTAGGTATACTTAACCTTATATTTGAGACAACATAAAAATTGTATGTGGGTAGTCTGTTGTTCCTACTCGTTATTAAGGGAATTAGAGGTCATAATCTTTTGCAAAGTGTAGATTCTGTTTTGGTTATCTTGCGAATCAGTAAAGTTCTTATTTTTAGAACTAAACCCATTCGATTTAGGTTCTTCGTAGCCTATTCTAGAACCCTACCCTTTTCGATTCCGATCCTAAAAATAGCCGCCCCCTACTATCTATCTGCCAAAATACTCAGCCTAAACATACCTAGGCACCCTATCAATTAACCCATTCTTAAATTCACTACCAGAATGCACTAAAATGTAGAACTTAGTAAAACCCCGTAATGAAGCTAGACGTATTTAGTACTTTTCCGAACGGCTAGTTTGCATGAAATAGATAAGTGCTTTAATTAGCTATCGAAGTCTTTAGTTTACTGTAGTTTGACCATGAATATTACTTCAATTCATTAATTCAATTTCTAGTACCTTTTCAGTTAACAATGCTGAAGAATCTTAACAGAATTTCATTTCCTTGGCTCCGTAGAATAGAAAACAGACCTTTTTTCTCGCATCTGTTTCTAATTAAGCCCAGCGCTTTAGCCTTCAAAGATTCTATCAACATCAGATCAACTTACTTAGATTATTTACTTCCTTGAATCCGAGCTCATTTCATTGTCAAACTTCACAAGTCCATCTTATAATTTCAACATTGTATTCAATCTCACATAGTGTATTTTTTTAAACCACCGTCCTTAAAAGCACAATTGCCCTCTCATTTAAGTTTAGTTTATTACATGAATTTTGTTCTACATACTGATATATTTTTATACCGTATGCTACATTAAAATATTTCCTTTTCCAACGTAGAATAACAACAGATACTCGTATCAAACTTAGGAATCCAATCTTCCTACCCACATTTTTTCCTCTACTAGACAACTCAATCTAAGAAATATTATACCGTCAATAGGTTACACATTCCTGTGTCTTTGCTATAACATAAGCTATGTTTTCCAATGAATCCACCGTTCTTCTATGACCATAGAAATAGAAATAGAATATAGAAGTAGTTAAACAAATCGCTGCCAATACAAACATCAAACGTGGAAGGTTATTTTGTATTTAGTGTAATATAATCCTGAGCCAATCATTTCTTAAAATGCAATACTGATGCCAATCTGTCCGTACATCTTTAGAATAAATAGAACGTGATGGAAAGTATTTCCTAACGCCTCCCATCCCATCATATGATCCAAATTAATTTGATTATTAGACTATTATAGAATCCACCATCCCTGATGCGTTTCCTACCCTACCGGTTAACAAGATTCCTACCGACAACATTGTTAAACTAAAAGAAAATGCCACGGTAAGATGTCAATCCCCAACGTTAACTGTCTTATTAAATAAGCACCCCGCAGTTCAAAACAATTATTCCCAATCCAATATATGGAATCCAAATTCCACTTTCTGTATTTCAGGAACAATCACTTTAACCGTCACTAATTTTTCCTACCCTCAAGATAAAATAAATCTCGGCTCCTAAGATTTTCCATCCAAAATTCACCCCATTTAACCCTCAATGTAAATAACACGGATATCCAATAATTACATTTAAATTCACACAAATAGTTTACTCTGTTTGGATCCACTTCAATACATTCCTGCACGAATCTGATTACCAAACATTAACACAAGTACAATAATTGCCAATGGCAGTAAGTAAAAATTACTACCCTCAAAATAAAATAAATCTAGGCTTCTAACATTTTACATCCAAAATTTACCCCATTTAACCCTCAATGTAAATAACTCGGATATACAACAATTACATTTAAATTCACACAAATAAATTACTCTGTTTGGATCCCATTCAATACATTCCTGCACGAATCCGGTTACCAAACATTAACACAAGAACAATAATTAAAATGGCAGTAAGTAAAAATTAACAAGCACGTACCTTGGTATTCTCTGGGTGTCTCCGCAGGCTGCTAGCGGGTGAAGAACCACGAGGGAAAGACCACGAGGCAAAAGCCCACGAGCAAAGAGCGCGACCCAAGAGCCCACGAGCAATGTCCCCAACGACAAGATACCGAGATCTCACCACTCCCGAGAAGAGCCCGAGAAAGCGCCCCGAGAAGTTCACGAGGAACCAGAGCCGAGAAGATCACGAGACCAAAGAGCTCCGAGAGATTCACGAGAAAAAAGAGATCGAGCGCAGCCGCTCCGTCGTATTTAAGGCCTTCAGTCCCTTCCCCCCGTACTTCAGCCCTCGAACCGCCGTCTCCAACCTCTAGCGGCGAGTAGTGAAAACTCTCTTCACAGATGATAAATTATTTTATACAAATACTAAATTTATTCAACAGTAAACAAATGGCTTCACGTAATTTATAGAAAACTGCACGATCAATTATTTTCTATTAATAATATTATTATTTTGTAATATCACGAAGTTTCATATTAATTCACCCCCAAATTTATGATAGCATAGACAATATTCCGTTCTATCCAGCTTCGCCTTCTACTTGCATACCCATAATGCCGTGTATTGAAACCTATTTCATAGAGAACTTGATAGTCTGTCGATCCCCTACCGGTGAGCAGTGGAACTCTGCCCATTGACAAATTGCTAGTCAGTCGACCCCCTTCCGGCGAGTAGCGCAACTCTTCCCATAGATGATAAATCATTTTGTACAATCTCCACGTCACTTCATCCAACAGCTACTGTCATCTAGCGTCGTGATAGTATGTCAATTTACAATTTATCTAGATCAAACACCGCATACAATAGATGAGTAATCCAAGAGATGACACTAGGCGTTATAATATATTGCAGCTTTTTCTAAATCCCAGATTGATTTAAATACGTAATGACTGAATGAACAAGTATGTGCTATTCATAAATATTAATATTTTATAATATTACGAAAACGAATGTTATCTTCCGAATTTATTACTGTGGCGGAATCATTCAGGTCCGGCCCGTTACAGTTTCATTACCATATCTCTATTTTCTATGATCAGAGTTCTAAAACACCGGGTGTGGATTTTCTCGACAAAATACATCTGATTTCTACATATACCATGTGCGCATAATTATATCTTAGTAGGTACTACGTATGTAGTACTAATTGAAAATTATTATCTCTTGCCTATTCTGCTAGTCTTAACCTAAAATAATTCCAAAATGAATCCTTTACTTGGAAGGATAGAGTCTGCTTTACATTGTAACCAGTATGGTTTACCTACATTAGGGTGTGTCTGATTGTATGTCTGTTTGCACAGTGAGTTAGCTCAGGTAACATATTTAGTTGCTTGCCCATCGAGCGGATACTAATCTCCTAAATTGCCGATTCAACACTTAAGACGAAGATGCTAGATATACCTATTAATTTATGTTACGATATCTTAAGTGGGTGCAAAATGCCTTTAATAACAAAAAGAATATACAATTATTCACAATAAAATACAGAAGAAACAGTTTAATCATCTTAAGACCGTACGCAAACGATCTATAGATAGCTAGACTGTTCCAGATCACTACCAGGCGTTCCCAAGACACTGGCTGCATTGCCCCGCTGAATTGCAATGCTTATGCGTTGACCCAGATAAGCGCCAGCTCTCGGATCACACGTCGCTTCGACCAGACGCCCAGAAAGAATATCTATATATTATGGTATCTATTCACATTGGTAAGATATGTTTTACGAAATATTTTTATTCTTTTGAAACAAACCCGTATACGCATCTTTCCTATTGTTACGAGCTGAGGGTTCGGGATAAAATAATGATAATCAGTCTAACCAAAACAACACTTTTATTCAACACTAAAACAATGAACACACGACTTAGTCACACGTAATCACAACACACTTATTCACACCACTGTTGCACAGTAAACCACTAAATGTCACCGAAATGTTCGCACGTATAGCCAAATCCAGACTGACTGTCCGGTCATCTCTCCGGCCTATTTATACCCCGCACAATTCACTACACTAAAACGATCTCGATCGTTCCAGAAAAGGGTCGGTGTTTCGACAGAATGACCACTCCCCATTCTGCGCAACCGCAGGCTAAAACACAGCATGCAGGTATATTCCATACCAAGTATTACGTATTCCGTGACACAGCAGGTAAGCCGAGAGCTATCGAGAAATTTTTACTATCACCTATTGTGTAACAGCCTCGGCGTAACAGTATCATGGGATATATTTTGTATAACAATTAGTTACAGAGCTTTTGCTTGCGTATTTCGTAGGTAACGGTTCAAGAGTATCTGTCAAATGTCAGACGGTTAAATTTGAATTATGACGTTTTACGTTCCGTTCTTCATAACTGGAGTCGGTACGCGACACAGACATTTAAAAAAACAGTTCGTTGGAAAATAAATCTCATAGTAAGTAATGAAATAGAAACGAAAAAAAAAATGGCACTCCGGGAATGCCGACAGAAGTGAAAAATGTAGCGCTCAATGTTAGGTATTCAAAATTTAAAAGCAGACTACACTACAGATACTTATAAACAGAGGTGTCGGTGACGTTAACGGTGTCGCAAGTTCAATGGTGTTTTCCCCATCTCAAAAAATGCCCAACGCGCCTAAAGAAATTTCACTTCAAAAACTTGTTTTAAGGGTACCTTTCCTATAATATGAATGCGGAGGTGATTTCTTTTTACTTATACACCTCATTGTGCTTGGTATTATTGAATAGGTCTTCTAAAAATACTAAAAGGTTTCCTCAACTCTTTTTTAAGACATAAGAGCCGTTTCTAGATAATGATAATAAAAGTTTATTTTTGAAGTGAAAACTTCTTTAGGCGCGTTGGGCATTTTTTGAGATGTGAAAAACCCATTGAATTCTTGACAATGTTACCGTTACCAACACCTCTGTATATAAGTATCTGCAGTGTAGTCTGTGTAAGTTCTCACATCTGTCGGAGTACCACTATTTTTTATTAATTAGTTTACGCACTCGTTCAATTAGGTATATTTGCGAGTGCGAGTGAGAGGTATAATGATTAGCGGCGCCATTTTAGATTTGATTCTATAATTAACCAATGTATAACACTTTGTATAAAATAAAATAAAAGGTCAATCTTTTGCTCTACCTATTTAAAAACAATGCAAAAGAATTTTCTTTTTTATAATAAATAAATAAATATTGCTGGACATTTCACACAGCGCTATCTAGCCCCAAACTAAGCAGAACTTGTGCTATGGGAACCAGATAACTGATAGAATACTTAGGTATATACTTTTTTTTTGTAAATACATACTTATAATATATAGAAAAACACCCAGACATGGAACAAATATATGTAGATCATGCAAACATTTGTTCCGCGGCGGGAATCGAACCCGCTACCTCCTGCGTCTCAGCCGGCTATACGCCCACTGCGCCACGGAGGCAGTCAAATATGTCTGTATGTCTGCAACTGAAAATACCCTTTTCATCGTCCAAGTGATTTTATTTATCATTTATTTTCACAAACGTTCTTTTCATTAGCGATACAGAATAGAAAGCTTTAGATTTAGGCGGGGGTTTTCGAGTAAGCATTGGCTGTGATTCATCATCATCATCATCATTGTCAGCCCGTGTCGACCCACTGCTGGGCATAGACCTCTCCTTGTTTCTGCCACTCTTTCCGATCCTGTGCCAGTCTGAACCACGTGCGACCCACGGTCTTATGGATGTCGTCGACCCATCTCGCTGGTGGACGTCCCCTATTTCGATGGCCAGTTCTCGGCCTCCACTCTGTTAGTGCCTTAGTCCATCTGTCGTCACTACGTCTGGCCAAGTGTCCTGCCCAACTCCACTTGAGCCCCAATATTTGCTTGCTGACGTCTTGTACTTTAGTCTGCTTGCGAATTTCGGTATTGGGAACTCGATCTAAGAGTGTGATGCCGAGCATGGCACGCTCCATGGCTCTCTGTGCTACATTTATTTTGGCTGTGATTATGAAGAATTAAATAAGAAGTGAGTGAATGACCTCAAGTTGAAGACAAAATTATTTTATAATTGTACGACGACATCAAATGCACTAAGTGTTTAAAGACGACTGCCCAGCAACCCGGGTGCAGTAGGCAATCCAATATGTGAGCCGAAGTGTTGATAACTGTCAAAGCAGCTTTTGCGTCCAGTATTCTCACAGGCTTGACGATTGGCTGCTGCTTCTAGGCTGTGTGTATTGTATATCCTATGGACGGATGGATCCTATTCACGCGCACACATACATGCACCATTGGACTCATGCACATATACTCACGCACACTCATACACGCACACACATACACCTATTATACTAACACTCATGCTTACACACTCACTTATTCAATGTACACTATTACCTATATAAGATAAAATAAATATGTATAAAATGTTAGTAAGTAAGTTAAAATTCATTACTCTTTGAAGATTTGTAAATATTAAATATTTTTTTTTTATAAATAACGCCTATTTTTTTTATGTTAAACTATTTATACTATTTAGTGAAGGGGCAAAAGCAAGAGGAAAACCATTATATTATATTAGAGGACGACCTCCGTGGCGCAGTGGGCGTATAGCCGGCTAAGACGCAGGAGGTAGCGGGTTCAATTCCCGCAGCGGAACAAATGTTTGCATGATTACAGATATTTGTTCCGTGTCTGGGTGTTTTTCAATATATTATGAGTATGTATTTACAAAACAAAAAAGTATATACCTAAGTATTCTATCAGTTATCTGGTTCCCATAGCATAAGCTCTGCTTAGTTTGGGGCTAGATAGCGCTGTGTTAAATGTCCAGCAATATTTATTATTTATTTATTTATTATATGTATTACTATTTATATTAAGAAGAGCGAAACCTCCTAATACAGATATTATTTACTTAAAAGAAGGTTTCAATGACTAGTTAACCTATTGTAAACAAAGTTACTGAAATAAACACATTTGAAGATTAAATTATTATATTCTGTGTGCACGGTAGGCCATCTCTGTAAACATCTTTACGATTGGTATAATGACCAACCGCTGTTTCTGAGACCCCGGCTTTAAGTAAACACGAATCGAAAATTCCCACTTCATCAGACAGGGTGAAATTGATTTTTTGTTTGCTGGTAATTTGTTGTTTGCTTTTTATTTTCCATTGCGAGTGGTGGCCATGAATTATTCAACTGTGGGGAGATTTAGGTGAAATTAATTGTAGAGAATCCCAAGGGATTGATAAAAAGGGTCGTTTTCGTATTATTTTAGTAGCAAAAACACACAGTTCCATAACAAGTACACACTGTAAAAACCTATTATTATATAAATTGTTGCAAATAATGACAGAGTATAATTTTGAGAATAATAATAAATAAATAATGTTTTTTTTATACAAAAAATTTTATTTTAGAGTTTTTATGCCTAACAAATGTATATACCAGTACGCACCGTACGCGCTATGTAGACTGGGCCCACCATTGAACGAGGCGGGTCATTAAACAAGCGGGATTGTTGAACGGCTCGAATTAACTTAATAGCAATCTGTGGCAATACGCTAGTTCTCTAACATGTCGTCGAGCTGCATTTTATCGATTTTCTCGTCTTGTCTTGTTTTATCGTTTTGTTAGGATTACGTTTATTTTTTATTTTTTGTGTAGAAACCGTCCCTTCCATATAATTAGTTTAAATTTCAACACATTGTATAGTGTTAGACGGGATAATTTTAGATAGATACTTGCTAAAAATGAATGAATGAAAAAATAAATAATATCATAATAGTAGTATTAAATTCAAGAAATAATTATAGAGACAAAGCGACAAAGCCTGTCTGACATGACATGACTACTGTTCAACTATACAGTATCTATCCACGCCGATTTGTCAAAGTCTAGGGATGGAGGTAGAAAACACTAGAGATGGGATTATTTATTGAAAATCTGGCTACCAATAAAATATTTTTACTTTCACCTACCGGCAAATTAACACGGTTACTCTTAAAAACTGGAAAGTGTAGTGTAGGACAGCCCCCACAAGATGGACTAATAAAGATTTCTGGGAGCCGTTGGGTATTGCACAAGATCAGTCGCTCTAGAAATAGAAGAGGTCTATGTTCAGCAGTGGACGTCCTATGGCTGATATAATGATTATGATCTGCGCGACAAATCAGTCCTATCTCCAAACCAATTCGGTTTTAGGTGTGGATGGTCCACTGAGGACGCTGTTCTAGAGCTCACTGACACTGTTGTTCAAAATATTGACAAAAGAAAAAAAAACACTTGGCATCTTCTTGGACCTATCAAAGGCCATTGACACCGTCTCAATTCCCATCTTACTAAACAAACTGGAGTGCATTGGTGTCAGAGGAATTGTCCTTGATATGTTTCGGAGCTATCTTAGTAACCGTTCACAGTACGTATCTATTGACAGTTTTCAGAGTAAGGAGGAACCCATTTGTTTTGGAGTCCCTCAAGGTAGCGTCCTTGGACCTACCTTATTCCTAATTTATATAAATGAACTCTGTAATATGTCATTCCCGAACTCCAAAATTATTACATACGCTGATGACACCGCCGTTCTTATTCACGGACAGACTTGGCAAGAAGCTCGTAAGAACGCTGAAAATGTTCTCACGTTTATTATGTACTGGCTACGGACAAACCTCCTCACACTTAACATTTCAAAAAGTAAATTTATTCCCTTCTCCACAAACAAAGCTTCCCAACCTCCCCCTTCATTTAGTATCCGTGCACACGTTTGCTCCGGAGTTTCTCCTCCTTCAGCCTATTGCAACTGCTTATCTATTGAACGTACTACAGCTCTCAAATATCTTGGGGTCATGGTAGATAGTACCCTTTCCTGGAAGCAACAAATTGAATCCACGGTTTCGCGAGTCAGAAGACTCATATTCGTTTTTAAAAATTTAAGGTCTGTTCTGGATTTCAATTTACTGAAATCTATTTATTACGCATTAGCTCAATCCATTTTGTCATATTGCATTGTATCCTGGGGTGGCTGTGTTAAAACCTTGATGCTTAGACTCGAGAGGGCTCAGAGAGCTGTCCTTAAGGTCCTTGCAAAAAAGTCCATCTGGTTTCCCACGTCCGAACTTTACTCACTCTGCCAAGTTCCCACTGTCCGACAACTTTTTATATTACATACAACCTCGCGCAAACACTCACAGCTTGTTTATGATCCTAATATAACTGACTCTAAGCGCAGATCGGATCTAGTTTGCAAAACTGAAAAACGGCGTACGGCATTTGCCAGTCGTCATTTTTATTTCCTTAGCCCCACACTATATAACAGAGTCAACAAACACATTAATATATTTCCTTTACCCCGCTATAAATGTCAACAAAAATGTTTTCAGTGGCTCGTAACACTGTCGTATGAAGAAACTGAAGACCTTTTAAAAGTTGCTGTATAGACTGTAGGACATACACACACAATACACACAAGTTCACACACACACACACATACATACATACACACAAGCACACACCCTCTCATACATACACACTAACTCACACACACACACAAACTCATATACACATACGCGCACATAATCACACATCCTTATCTTGTATAATTTAAAAAATAATAGTAATAATGATAATTGGAAATAATAAACTCGGAGGGGGGCGTTAGTGTTCGCGACACAGTTTATAACTTCTGCGAATACTATCGTGTTCCAGTATTGTTGTACCATGTTTTTGTTCCAAAATAAAGTTATTTTGATTTTTTTGATTTGATTTGATTATAATATAATAATATGATATAATGAAATAATAAATGATTACCTATGACTCGGGCAACCGATTCGTAAGCCTAGATCGTCTAGTCGTGACGGACCGGGCTACCAAGCCAGGGAACAACTCCAAATAACTTAAAATACCCATTCTTTTAAGCCATATAGCTATAAAATAAAGTATTAAGTAATCTTTACGTCTTTTACATTGCAGGCTGTCCGGTTATGGAACGCGCTGCCGCCGGTAGCTATCAGATGTGCCAAGTCACTTGCCATTTTTTAACGTATGTTCAGAGAACACTATCTGAGCATTTGTCGCTAAATACATATGTATTTATTATTAACTAGCTGACCCGACAGACTTTGTCCTGTCTTAGATATGCCAAAAATTGGCAGGGAATGTATATACCCAGACTATGTTTCAACGGGAAAAAACACCTGTCTGCTAAGTTCACTGGAAATTGTAACCGTTTATAGTCAAATGGCATGCTGACATTTATTTTAAACAACTGACAGTTATTCCAAACAACTGACAGTTATGTCAAACAACTGACAGTTATGTAAAATTAATATTATCGTTAATTTTCCCCGTAAAAATAATGTTCCGCTCAACTTTCTTAATTTTTTATTTCATAAGAACTTTCTCCTGACAATAATAATAAACACAACAAAAAAAGAATTAGCGAAATTGTTCCATCCGTTCACGCGTGATGCGATGACCAAGGGAAATAGAGATTCATTTATATATATATAATAGACTAGAGGTTGCGTTGTGCGCGAGCTGCTCGCAGCTCGCGTGTTTTTCTTTTAGTCGAAGAAGTAATTAAAGAGGATATCGAGCTGTTAAAAGCCATCAAAGAGGATATCCATGTGTAAGAAGCAGTCAAAGACGATATCGAAATGGAAGAAGCAATCAAATCAAAGAGGATTTCCAAGTGGAAGCAGCAATCAAAGATGATATCGAAGTGGAAGAAGCAATCAAAGAGGATATTGAAGTGAAAGAAGCAATCAAATAGGATATCGAAGTAGCAGAAACAATCAAAGAGGAAATTAAAGTTGAGGAAGAAATCAAAGAGGATACCAAGGTGGTAGAAGCATTCTAAGAGGATGACGAAGTAAAAAAAGCAATCAAAGACGATATCGAAGTGGAAGAAGCAATCCAATGGATATTGAAGATGAAGAAGGAATAAAAGAGGATATCGAAGCGGAACAAGCAATCGTAGAGGATATCAAAGTTAAAGAAGCAATCAAATAGGATATCAATGTGGAAGAAGCAATCAAAGAGGATATCGAAGTGGAACAAGCAATCAAAGAGAAAAAAATTGGATGTTCCAAAATTATCATGATAATAGTTGTATAAAAAAAATTGAACGTTGCAAAAAAGATCATGATGAACGTTGCATAAAAAAAATCTGGACGTTCCAAAATGATCATGATTGACGTTGCATAATATAAATGTATGTTGCAAAATGATAATGATCAAAAATTTGTACTAATATTTTGTCAAAGTTTGCTAGTGCTATCTCTTCCCGTTTAGAAGATACGAGCGATTAAAGTTTTGTAAGAAAAATCATAAATTTGTTGATTGGATATCGAAGTGGAAGAAACTATCAAAGAGAATGTTGAAGTGGAAGAAGCAATCAAATAGGATATCGAAGTGGCAGAAACAATCAAAGCGGAAATTGAAGTTGAGTAAGCAATCAAAGAGGATACCAAGGTGGTAGAAGCATTCAAAGAAGATGACGAAGTGAAAAAGCAATCAAAGACGATATCGAAATGGAAGAAGCAGTCAAAGACGATATCGAAGTGGGAGAAGCAATCAAAGAGGATATCGAAGTTAAACAAGCAGTCAAAGATGATGTCGAAGTGGAAAAAACATTCAAAGAAGATGACGAAGTGAGAGAAGCATTCAAAAAGGATGTCAAGGATGACAATAAAAAAACAGTTGCACCAAAAATTTATACCAATATTTTGTACAAGTTTGCTAGGGCTATCTCTTCCCGTTTAGAAGATACGAGCGATTGAAGTTTTGTATGAAAGACCACAATTTTGTAGAGAGCATAATGAAGTAACTGAAGCAATTAAAGAGGATATGAAAGTAGAAGAAGCATTTTAAAGGGATAACGAAGTGGAACATGCAAAAATAGAAGATGTCGAGGCGGAAGAAACAATCAAAGAGGATATCGAAGTGGAAGAAGCAATCAAAGAGGGTATCGAAGTGGAAGAAGCCATCACAGAGGATATCGAAGTGAAAATGCTATCAAAGACGATATCGAAGATGAAGACGCAATCAAAGAGAATAATGCAGTGCAAGAAGCAATCAAAAGGAAATCGAAGATGATATCGAAGTGGAAGGAGTAAACAAAGAGGATATTGAAGTGGGAGAAGCAATCAAATAGGATATCGAAGTAGCAAAAACAATCGAAGAGGAAATTGAAGTTGACTAAGGAATCAAAGAGGATACCGAGTTGGTAGAAGTATTCAAAGAGGATGACGAAGTGAAAAAAGCAATGAAAGTCGATATCGAAGTGAAAGAAATAGTCAAAGACGATATCAAAATGGAACAAGCAATCAAAGCGGATATCAAGGTGGAAGAAGCAATCAAAGAGGATATCAAAGTGGAAGAAGCCATCACAGGATATCGAAGTAAAAATGCAATCAAAAACGATATCGAATATGAAGACGCAATCAAAGAAAATATTGCAGTGCAAGAAGCAATCAAACGGAAATCAAAGAGGAAGGAGCCCTTACAGAGGATACCGAAGTGAAAATGCCATCAAAGAGGATATCAAAGATGAAGAAGCTATCCAACGGATATTGAAGATGAAGAAGGAATAAAAGAGGATATCGAAGTGGAACAAGCAATCGTAGAGGATATCAAAGTTAAAGAAGCAATCAAATAGGATATCAATGTGGAAGAAGCAATCAAAGAGGATATCGAAGTGGAACAAGCAATCAAAGAGAAAAAAATGGGATGTTCCAAAATGATCATGATAATACTTGTATAAAAAAAATTTAACGTTGCAAAAAAGATCATGATGAACGTTGCATAAAAAAAATCTGGCCGTTCCAAAATGATCAGGATTGACGTTGCATAATATAAATGTATGTTGTAAAATGATAATGATCAAAAATTTGTACTAATATTTTGTCAAAGTTTGCTAGTGCTATCTCTTCCCGTTTAGAAGATACGAGCGATTAAAGTTTTGTAAGAAAAATCATAAATTTGTTGATTGGATATCGAAGTGGAAGAAACTATCAAAGAGAATGTTGAAGTGGAAGAAGCAATCAAATAGGATATCGAAGTGGCAGAAACAATCAAAGAGGAAATTGAAGTTGAGTAAGCAATCAAAGAGGATACCAAGGTGGTAGAAGCATTCAAAGAAGATGACGAAGTGAAAAAGCAATCAAAGACGATATCGAAATGGAAGAAGCAGTCAAAGACGATATCGAAGTGGGAGAAGCAATCAAAGAGGATATCGAAGTTAAAGAAGCAGTCAAAGATGATGTCGAAGTGGAAAAAACATTCAAAGAAGATGACGAAGTGAGAGAAGCATTCAAAAAGGATGTCAAGGATGACAATAAAAAAACAGTTCCACCAAAAATTTATACCAATATTTTCTACAAGTTTGCTAGGGCTATCTCTTCCCGTTTAGAAGATATGAGCGATTGAAGTTTTGTATGAAAGACCACAATTTTGTAGAGCGCATAATGAAGTAACTGAAGCAATTAAAGAGGATATGAAGTAGAAGAAGCATCTTAAAAGGATAACGAAGTGGAACATGCAAAAATAGAAGATGTGGAGGCGGAAGAAACAATAAAAGAGGATGACGAAGTGTAACAAGCAATCAAAGAGAATATTCGAATAGTGGATGTCGCATAATAAAAAAAAAAATTGACGTTCCAAAATGATCATAGTGGATGAGGCATAAATAAAAATAAAATTGATGTTCCAAAATGATCACAGTGGATGTTGCATAATAAAAAAAAATTGACGTTCCAAAAGTGATCATTGTGGATGAGGCATAATTTAAAAAAAAAATTGACGTTCCAAAATGATCATTGCGGATGAGGCATAATTAAAAAAAATTGATGTTCCAAAATTATCACAGTGGATGTTGCATAATAAAAAAAAAGAAATTGACGTTCCAAAATTATCATTGTGGATGAGGCATAATTAAAAAAAAATGATTTTCCAAAATGATCACAAAGGATTTTGCATAATAAAAAAAAATGACGTTCCAAAAGTGATCATTGTGGATGAGGCATAATTAAAAAAAATTGATGTTCCAAAATGATCACAGTGGATTTTGCATAATAAAAAAAAAAAAATTTACGTTCCAAAATGATCATTGTGGATGAGGCATAATTAAAAAAAAATTGATTTTCCAAAATGATCACAAAGGATTTTGCATAAAAAAAAATGGACGTTCCAAAATGATCATTGTGGATGGGGCATAATTAAAAAAAAATTGATTTTCCAAAATGATCACAAAGGATTTTGCATAATAAAAAAAAATTGACGTTCCAAAAGTGATCATTGTGGATGAGGCATAATTAAAAAAAATTGATGTTCCAAAATGATCACAGTGGATTTTGCATAATAAAAAAAAAAAAAAAATTTGACGTTCCAAAATGATCATTGTGGATGAGGCATAATTTAAAAAAAATTGATTTTCCAAAATGATCACAAAGTATTTTGCATAATAAAAAAAAAATTGACGTTCCAAAGTGATCATTGTGGATGAGGCATAATTTAAAAACAATTGATTTTCCAAAATGATCACAAAGTATTTTGCATAATAAAAAAAAAAATTGACGTTCCAAAGTGATCATTGTGGATGAGGCATAATTAAAAAAAATGATGTACCAAAATATCACAGTGGATGTTGCATAATAAAAAAAAAAATTGACGTTCCAAAGTGATCATAGTGGATGAGGCATAATTGAAAAAAAAATGATGTTCAAAAACGATCACAGTGGATGATGCATAATAAAAAAAAATTGACGTTCCAAAGTGATCATTGTGGATGAGGCATAATTAAAAAAAATGATGTACCAAAATGATCACAGTAGATGTTGCATAATTAAAAAAAAAAAATTGACGTTCCAAAGTGATCATTGTGGATGAGGCATAATTAAAAAAATGTGGATGTTCCAAAATAAACATGATGAACGTTGCATACTAAAAAAAAAAAAATTGGATGTTCCAAAATGATGATGATGACCTTTGCAAAAACTATGAAAGTTATCTCATGTCCCTCCACCACCATTATATAGAATCAAGCAAATTTACAGTAATTTTATAGTATACACAAGCCATGGGCTCCCTACAAAAACAGTATGAAAATTACGGCAAACGAAATATACGGTTTACGGTATTCATACAGAAATATTTTGTATGGGACAATTTTTTTTTTGTATGAAAGACAATTTTTTTTTCATGGAACCGGATATAAAAAAATGTCCTCTGCAACATTAGTTTTTGCACCAACGCTGTAAGACCTATACTTTCCGAGATACGAGGTGGATGGGAGCGAATGGGGGACAAAAGGGGTACTTTAGGATTTATTCCCAACTCATCGGAACTCCCTCTATACGATCCCACCAAACATTTTCACCCTACGAGGTGGCATCTGGGAGAACAAACATGTCAATGAGTCAGTCAGTCAGTCAGTGAGTGGTAATCGAGCTTTATATAATATAACTAGAGGTTGCGTAGTGCGCGAGTTGCACGCAACTCGCGTGTTATTGTTTTTGTCGAAGAAGCAATCAAAGAGGATTTCGAGCTGTTAAAAGCGATCAAAAAGGATATCCATGTGTAAGAAGCAGTCAAAGACGATATCGAAATGGAAGAAGCAATCAAATCAAAGAAGATATCCAAATGGAAGCAGCAATCAAATATGATTTCAAAGTGCAAGAAGCAATCAAACAGGATATTGAAGTGAAAGCAGCAATCAAATAGGATATCGAATTAGCAGAAACTATTAAAGAGGAAATTGAAGTTGAGTAAGCAATCAAAGAGGATACCGAGGTGGTAGAAGCATTCTAAGATGACGAAGTGAAAAAAGCAATCAAAGACGATATCGAAGTGGAAGAAGCAATCAAAGAAGGTATCGACGTGGAAGAAGCAATCTTAGAGGATATCGAAGTGGAAGAAGCAATCAAAGAAGATATCGAAGTGTAAGAAGCCATCACAGAGGATATTGAAGTGAAAATGCTATCAAAAACCATATCGAAGATAAAGACGCAATCAAAGAGAATATTGCAGTGCAAGAAGCAATCAAAAGGAAATCGAAGATGATATCGAATTGGTAGAAGCAATAAAAGAGAATATCAAAGTGGAAGAAGCAATCAAAGAGGATATCGAGCTGTTAAAAGCTATCGAAGAGGATATCCATGTGTAAGAAGCAGTCAAAGACGATATCTAAATGGAAGAAGCAATGAAATCATAGAGGATTTCCAAGTGGAAGCAGCATTCAAAGATGATATCGAAGTGGAAGAAGCAATCAAATAGGATATCGAAGTAGCAGAAACAATCAAAGAGGAAATTGAAATTGAGTAAAAGACGTCGAGGACAATGATAAAAATAAAAAAACGGTTCCACCAAAAACTTATACCAATATTTTGTAAAAGTTTCCTCGAGCTATCTCTTCCCGTTTAAAAGATACGAGCGATTTAAGTTTTGTATGAAACCCCATAATTTTGTAGAGTGGAAATTGAAGAAAAAGAAGCAATTGAAGAAAACATATAAGTAGAAAAAGCAATTAAAAAGGATATCAAAGTGGAAGAAGCAAAAATAGAGGATATCGAGGTGAAAGAAGCATTCAAGGAGGAAGACCAAGTGAGAGAAGTATTTAAAAAGGATGTCAAGGGCAATGATGGTATTAAAAAAACTATTCCATCAAAAATTTGTACCAATATTTTGTAAAAGTTTGGTAGGCGTAACTCTTCCCGTTTAGAAGATACGAGCGATTTAAGATTTGTATTAAAACCCATAATTTTGTAGAGTGGGAATTGAAGTAAAAGAAGCAATTGAAGAAAATATATAAGTAGAAAAAGCAATTAAAAAGTATATCAAAGCGGAAGAAGCAAAAATAGAGGATATCGTGGTGAAATAAGCATTTAAAGAGGAAGACGAAGTAAAAGAAGCATTCAGAAAGGATGTCAAGGGCAATGATGGTATTAAAAAAACTATTCCAACAAAAATTTGTACCAATATTTTGTAAAAGTTTGCTACACGTAACTCTTTCCGTTTAGAAGATACGAGCGATTTAAGATTTGTATTTTGTAGAGTGGAAATTGAAGTAACAGAAGCAATTGAAGAAAATATATAAGTAGAAAAAGCAATTAAAAAGGATATCAAAGTGGAAGAAGCAAAAATAGAGGATATCGAGTTGAAAGAATCAATCAAAGTGGAAGACGAAGTGAGAGAAGCATTTAAAAAGGATGTCAAGGGCAATGTGGTATTAAAAAAACTACTCCACCAAAAATTAGTACCAATATTTTGTAAAAGTTTGCTACGCGTAACTCTTCCCGTTTAGAAGATACGAGCGATTTAAGATTTGTATTAAAACCCATAATTTTGTAGAGTGGAAATTGAAGTAAAAGAAGCAATTGAAGAAAATATATAAGTAGAAAAAGCAATTAAAAAGGATATCAAAGTGGAAGAAGCAAAAATAGAGGATATCGTGCTGAAATAAGCATTCAAAGTGGAAGACGAAGTAAGAGAAGCATTCAAAAAGGATGTCAAGGGCAATGATGGTATTAAAAAAACTATTCCACCAAAAATTAGTACCAATATTTTGGAAAAGTTTGCTGGGGGTAACTCTTCCCGTTTACAAGATACGAGCGATTTAAGATTTGTATTAAAACCCATAATTTTGTAGAGTGGGAATTGAAGTAAAAGAAGCAATTGAAGAAAATATATAAGTAGAAAAAGCAATTAAAAAGGATATCAATGTGAAAGAAGTAAAAATAGAGGATATCGAGGTTAAAGAAGCATTCAAGGAGGAAGACCAAGTGAGAGAAGCATTCAAAAAGGATGTCAAGCGCAATGATGGTATTAAAAAAACCATTCCACCAAAAATTTGTACCAATATTTTGTAAAAGTTTGCTACGCGTAACTCTTCCCGTTTAGAAGATACGAGCGATTTAAGATTTGTATTAAAACCCATAATTTTGTAGAGTCGATATTGAAGTAAGAGAAGTAATTGAAGAAAATAGAAAAATAGAAAAAACAATTCAAAAGTATATTGAAGTAAAAATGCCATCAAAGAGGATTTCGAAGTTATAGAAACAATTAAAGAGGATATCAATGTGGAAGAAACATTCGAAAACGAAAAGGAAGTGAGAGAAGAATGCAAAATAATGGCAAGGGCGATGATGACCGTAAAATAACGATTCCACCAAAAATTTGTGCTACAAAAAAAATTAATTTTCCAAAATGATCACAGTGGATGTTGCATAATAAAAAAAAAATTGACGTTCCAAAATGATCATGTGGATGAGGCAAAATTAAAAAAAAATTATGTTCCAAAATGATCACAGTGGATGATGCATAATAAAAAAAAATTGACGTTCCAAAGTGATCATTGTGGATGAGGCGTAATTAAAAAAATGATGTACCAAAATGATCACAGTGGATGTTGCATAATACAAAAAAAATAATAATAATTGACGTTCCAAAGTGATCATTGTGGATGAGGCATAATTAAAAAAAAGGATGTTCCAAAATGATCACAGTGGATGATGCATAATAAAAAAAAATAATTGATGTTCCAAAGTGATCATTGTGGATGAGGCATAATTAAAAAAATGATGTACCAAAATGATTACAGTGGATGTTGCATAATAAAAAAAATAATTGACGTTCCAAAGTGATCATTCTGGATGAGGCATAATAAAAAAAATTATGTACCAAAATGATCACAGTGGATGTTGCATAATACAAAAAAAATAATAATAATTGACGTTCCAAAGTGATCATTGTGGATGAGGCATAATTAAAAAAATGATGTTCCAAAATGATCACAGTGGATGATGCATAATAAAAAAAAATAATTGACGTTCCAAAGTGATCATTGTGGATGAGGCATAATTAAAAAAAATTGTGTGTTGCATAATAAAAAAATAATTGACGTTCCAAAGTGATCATTGTGGATGAGGCGTAATTAAAAAAATGATGTACCAAAATGATCACAGTGGATATTGCATAATAAAAAAAAATTGACGTTCCAAAGTGATCATTATGGATGAGGCATAATTAAAAAAAATTATGTACCAAAATGATCACAGTGGATGTTGAATAATAAAAAAAAAATTGACGTTCCAAAGTGATCATTGTGGATGAGGCATAATTAAAAAAAATGATGTTCCAAAATGATCACAGTGGATGATGCATAATAAAAAAAAATAATTGACGTTCCAAAGTGATCATTGTGGATGAGGCGTAATTAAAAAAATGATGTACCAAAATGATCACAGTGGATGTTGCATAATACAAAAAAATAATAATAATTGACGTTCGAAAGTGATCATTGTGGATGAGGCATAATTAAAAAAAATGATGTTCCAAAATGATCACAGTGGATGATGCATAATAAAAAAAAAAATAATTGACGTTCCAAAGTGATCATTGTGGATGAGGCATAATTAAAAAAAATGATGTACCAAAATGATCACAGTGGATGTTACATAATAAAAAAAAAATAATTGACGTTCCAAAGTGATCATTGTGGATGAGGCATAATTAAAAAAAATGATGTACCAAAATGATTACAGTGGATGTTGCATAATAAAAAAAAATAATTGACGTTCCAAAGTGATCATTGTGCATGAGGCATAATAAAAAAATTATGTACCAAAATGATCACAGTGGATGTTGCATAATACAAAAATAATAATAATAATTGACGTTCCAAAGTGATCATTGTGGATGAGGCATAATTAAAAAAAATGATGTTCCAAAATGATCACAGTGGATGATGCATAATAAAAAAAATAATTGACGTTCCAAAGTGATCATTGTGGATGAGGCATAATTAAAAAAAATTATGTGTTGCAAAATAAAAAAAAAATTGACGTTCCAAAGTGATCATTGTGGATGAGACATAATTAAAAAAAATGATGTACCAAAATGATCACAGTGGATGTTGAATAATAAAAAAAAATTGACGTTCCAAAGTGATCATTGTGGATGAGGCATAATTAAAAAAAATGATGTTCCAAAATGATCACAGTGGATGATGCATAATAAAAAAAATAAAGTAATTGACGTTCCAAAGTGATCATTGTGGATGAGGCGTAATTAAAGAAATGATGTACCAAAATGATCACAGTGGATGTTGCATAATACAAAAAAATAATAATAATTGACGTTCCAAAGTGATTATTGTGGATGAGGCATAATTAAAAAAAATGATGTTCCAAAATGATCACAGTGGATGATGCATAATAAAAAAAATAAAATAATTGACGTTCCAAAGTGATCATTGTGGATGAGGCATAATTAAAAAAAATGATGTACCAAAATGATCACAGTGGATGTTGCATAATAAAAAAAAAATAATTGACGTTCCAAAGTGATCATTGTGGATGAGGCATAATTAAAAAAATGTGGATGTTCCAAAATAAACATGATGAACGTTGCATACCTACTAAAAAAAAAAAATTGGATGTTCCAAAATGATGATGATGACCTTTGCAAAAACTATGAAAGTTATCTCATGTCCCTCCACCACCATTATATAGAATCAAGCAAATTTACAGTAATTTTATAGTACACACAAGCCGTGGGCTCCCTACAAAAACAGTATGAAAATTACGGCAAACGAAATATACGGTTTACGGTATTCATACAGAAATATTTTGTATGGGACAATTTTTTTTTGTATGAAAGACAATTTTTTTTTCATGGATCCGGATATAAAAAAATGTCCTCTGCAACATTAGTTTTTGCACCAACGCTGTAAGACCTATACTTTCCGAGATACGAGGTGGATGGGAGCGAATGGGGGACAAAAGGGGTACTTTAGGATTTATTCCCAACTCATCGGAACTCCCTCTATACGATCCTACCAAACATTTTCACCCTACGAGGGGGCATCTGGGAGAACAAACATGTCAATGAGTCAGTCAGTCAGTCAGTGAGTGGTAATCGAGCTTTATATAATATAATTAATATGTTTCTTAAATAATTCTAAGTATGTATATATAAATTGTTATGAGTAGTTATTATTTATTTAGGTTCATTCATGTAATTTTCATTTATAGAGTTTTTATTTTTTTTATTTTTATATCATTCGTATTATTATGTATGTAGTATGTTAGGTACACCATTATACCCCAGGTACTGTCCACAAAATCCATTGAATCCAAATGTTGTCTGGCAAAAATCGCTATTTAGTGATAAGACCGCTAATTATATCCATGGATTTACGTTGTTATTTTTTAATTGCATTTGTTTTATGGTGTGCAATAAAGAATCTAATCTAATCTTTTATCTATTGAGTACCAAAAATATACTCATTGGCCCTGAACGCCATACTACGCCATACCATCAACTCGGGTAAAGTCCAGCCACAACATACAATTTATATCAAAGGGTTTTATCGAGAATTCCCCAAGGCCCTAATATACGAACTTACTCTTTATGCATAGGTACCGGTATTATTTTACTTTTGAATACTAAATCTATTGTGTTGTGTGCTTTGTGTCGATGAAAAGGCCTTGTTATATTTGAACGATTGCTTTGGGCATGTGTGCGTAACTAGAATATTCTATACATATAGGCATAATTTTAGTGAAAAGGTAATGTAGGAGAAATGATCGATTATTGTTTTATCTACGTAAGAAAAGATTCAGCAAGTCAAATTTTTGGTTTCGGATGTTTGTTCATAACGGTATTTTTGGTGGTTCAGTTTATCAGTGCAGGCCAATTAAAATAATACGTAATATAGCTCACGACTTTATTTTACACGTCTTTTGATTTTTGTTTATGTGTTAATCATGAGGCAAATTGCTCTTTGGTTAAAACTGTAAGGTACTGTTCAATTTAATGAATAAATCTTTAGATATAACATCACACCGGTATTGCAAAATTTTGGCAAGTCCAACCATTAAATTCGATACATACCAACTCAATGCATAGAAGTTGTGCATTCACGTATCAGGTTGCAAGCCCATCGCCGCCAAAATACAAGTTCGTCACACACACACACGTCTAACTGCTAAGTTGTAATATCACTCACATTTTTATCTAGATTTTGATCGTAATATTGACATTATCTGATGTAAATACTTACATGGGGAGATAGATTCTGTGTTTCCTTTTACCATACTTTAACATTTTCATCATTATTTAGGTCAGAAAACTCTAAATTAAGTCTCGAAACCTTAAAATGCCCATTATTACATTTTTATATAGGTGGAAAGGACAGAATTTTCTCGTCACGTGAAATTAAATGATGCTATATTTATTGTAACTTTTTAGGACTAGAAACACAAAAATAAACAGACCTGACATGGGTACTGACATGACATTTCAGACATTATACTTCCAATTCTTGGTAAAACCGTAAGGTTTTGCTTGGAATTTACATAGAACCTCTGAATTTGAAGGCTGTACTGGCCGCTAACTATAATTTTGTAATTTAATTTTGGAACAGGTCCGAATGACATCGAGAGCAACCTTGAAAAGACAGTCTGGACTGGGCTTACAGCTCTCTTCTTTTACAGTTGTAAGTTGAGTTGTAACGCTACAAAGTGTGGTGCCTTACTGCAGCGCTGGTCTTCTGCTGAGGCCAGTGTTGACCTCACGGACACCCTGACATATTTTATTCAGGTAGGATATAATTATGTAGGTACATAATTATACTAAAAATAATAAATAGCCTCTGAATCTATAACCTCTTCCTTTTTGGTCGTCAAAAAGATGATGAAAGCGAGTCCGCAAAACAATAAGTGGCCTGCGCGCGACATCAGAATTGTTTCACAACAATTTAGTTCCGCAACGTGATAGTCGCATTAGGGTCGTATTGTTTTTGAATCTGATTATGCTGGGCACTTTTAATTCGGTACGTAGCGTTACAGCCAGGTAAAGTGGATAATTATTCTCTATTTTGAAAGTCACCTGGGGAGAGTTAGCCACTGTGGGATTTAACTTTTGAACTGTGGTTTGACAATATAGTCGTAAGACAACGCCGATTTGCCCAAGTTGATTTGGAGATCTCGCTTCGCTCGATCAATAAATAAGTATAGGTAAATATACCTACATACTTAAGTTTTCGTGTAATAGGTAATGTAGGTAGGTACTTTCTATTGATTTTCTATAAACTAATTAAAACGAAACATGACGTCAGGTGACCAATATGGTGCCCATAATGAAGTGTAAAACACAGTTCTTTTATTTTAGTAGGCGAGTTTTCAACCGTTTAATACGATTTATTTAGGATTTAAAACGCCAATATTTTATTTAAAACGTTTTAAATCGGTTGTTTTACATGTATAGATTTGACAATTCTTGTCAGTTTTTGAAGAATTTTGTCAAAGTTTTGTTTTTATTATGGCTAATAACTCAAAAACTACAAAGATTAAACCAAAAATAAAAACAGGGTTGTAATGTAGTAACCTTTATTATTATTTTTTTATTATTATACTACTGGGGATGGAACAAGCCTATGGCCCACCTGATGTTAAGTGGTAACCATCGCCTATAACAAGTTTACCTCGTATGTCACGCTCCTTAGAAATGTGCCCTACGATGCACATCCCTGCGTCCATCAACTTGAGGCATACAGGTGTAAAGCCTCATGTGCCTGTAATTTCACCGGCAACCATACCCTTCAAACCGAAACACAGCAATGCTGCTTGGCGGTAGAAATAAGTATATGGTGGTAACACTTCCACGGGCGAGCCCTTTCACAAGAAACTCTACCAATATTTTTAGCTCATTTAGTCACACCAAAATTGTGCCATCACTACCTACCTCTTTATCAAATTTCACGATGATGGATAAACGCTTCGAAAGTTATCCTCGGACAAACAAACATACATACATACAATGACGATTTGATCTCTCGGTTTGATCGATCAATAAAGTAAGTGAGTAGTGGCTTCAAAAACTTAAAGACTTCGCCATCTAGATGGATGGACGACAAAGTTAAAGTCGGAGGATATCGATGGGTGAGACTAGAGCAGGATCGTAATGGATGGCGCAAACTATGGGAATTTAGATCCAGCAGTGGATGGAGTCAGACTGTGATGAATATGAAAACATTAAATAGTAAAAATCTGTTAATATAACATTGCAGTGTGAGTGTTTCATATTATCATTTCTCTGTGAAAGTACCCACTGAGAGTGTATAAGCAAATCTGTTTTATCACCATTTTTAGAGATTAATAAGTATTTATTTTATACAAACTCTATTTGGTTAACCAAGGAAGGTCCGTTAATCTGTAAAACGCGAACTGCGAATCTGCGGTCAGGCACCAAGCGGACCGCACGCCTAGCAACCGTAAAACGAAGTGACTAATGTATTGTTTGGAACATACAGTTCCTGGGTTTATGATATTTGCTATGCATAATATCACTTTTATGTAGGTCAGACGTAATATTTAGGAAAAGGTTCCCTCCGCTGGACCTTTACGAGGGAATATTCCATAATAATTAAGATATAAGTATCCAATTTCTATAAATTTTTGATAAGCAGTTCTTAAAAGTTTGGTAAGCATAAATTTAATAATATAATTTATGTATTTATTTGTATTTTGTAAAGTATTTAGGTATTAGTTGCACTCTCTACATCCACATCTTAGTCTTTAAAGTGCACCCCCGACCATATCTTTGACATAACGAAATCCTCTCCATCCAAAGGTTGGCTGGAAGGAATCGCTTCAAAGCGATAAGACTGCCCATTGTACTATTTGCTTTGTGTTTTCTATTTTGACTGTAAGTTTTTTTTAATGTGTACATTATAGTGTTGTCATTCATTCATTTATGTATATATTATGTATCATTGTGTAAGTGTTTATTGTTCTATATTCGCAATACCCAAAGGTTACCTGAAAGAGAATGTTTCTTAGCATTAAGTTTGTCTTTGTACTTTGAGTATATAATTACTAATTAAAGCGGGTATTTATCGCGTATGTACCTTTTTTATTTGTTATCCCGACGTTTCAACTGAATTGCAACAGCCGTGGTCACAGGCGGACTGGAGTGCTTGGAGCTACCGTCGAGAAATGATGGCAGCTGCAGCAACTACCCTCACTTGGTCTTTAGAAGTAGAAATGTCCTCGTAAATTACGACACACTACACTAACCGTATCTACGCACTGAGACGACCGATCACGACGCACCTAAATACCCGCTTTAATCAGTAATTACGTACAGTGATCGCGAAAGTTTGAAAAATACTACTTCGAGTACGTTCAGTCAATCAATTAATAATAGCACTAGCTGACCCGCCGAACTTCGTACCGCCTTGACATGCATATGACGCGGGCTGCCAATGTACGTTGCATCGGTAGAATTGTCAATCGGTCATCATTAGCTGCATCTATGTAGGTATGAGAAAATGATTTTTTTTCATAATTTCTTTTTGCGATAATTTTTCTGATATTTGAATAGTTATTCTGCTATTCCGGGCAGAGACAAATCAAAGATCATAAAAATCAGTCTCGCTGTTCCTGGGTTATAAATGGTGTAACTAACCCGACATTGGTTTATATATATATATATATATATATAGATAGATTATGATATACAAAACAAGATACACCCAGTAAAGACAATAATATTAGGAAATATGTTATAATTTGGTTATGAGCTAGATGGTATTCTAGAAACTTGCGTACACATCATGATTAGTTTAAGCAGTTATAAATAAATAAATATTGCTGGACATTTCACACAGCGCTATCTAGCCCCGAAACTAAGCAGAGCTTGTACTATGGGAACCAGATAACTGATAGAATACTTATATACTTTTTTTTTGTACATACATACTTATAATATATATAGAAAAACAACCAGACCCGGAACAAATATCTGTAAATCATGCAAACATTTGTTATATTTGTTGTGATGATAGAACAGGAAATTTTGAAAAAATGTTATCAAATAATTATTGTACTAGATACATAAATGAAAAACATAATATATAGGATCTAACATTAAGATTTGTAAACCTGAATGATATACATAATTAAATAAATATAAGATTATAGTTATCCATTAAATAATATAATGTAAGTAGATGGCAAGTATTGTTGTGCTTATATTATTTATAATAATAAATAATATTTATTTTATTTATTATTTATTGATCGAGCGAAGCGAGATCTCCAAATCAACTTAGGCAAATCGGCGTTGTATGTATGTATGTTTGTTTGTCCGAGGATAACTTTCGTAGCGTTTATCCGATCATTATGAAATTTAGTATATAGGTAGGTAGCGATAGCACAATTTTGGTGTTACTCAATGAGCTAAAAATATTGGGGGGTTGTTGAGATATTGGGGTTCAAGAGGGGTAAAAAAAAATGAAAATGAGACTATTAGATCAAGTGGAACGTCAAATGAAAGGTTTTCATTAGTACATTTGAACCCCGTTTTGATTTTTAGTTTAACTTTTGCAGTTTTTTAGTTATTAGCCATAATAAAAACGAAACTTTGACAAAATTCACAGGGTACACCAGTGAGCTCACAATACTGAAATTTGGTATTCGTGTAGCTTTAGTGACACAAATATAGGCAAAAGTCTGAAATCTAGAATAACTGCAATTTGTACCCCAAAAAATATAACCAATTCATAAGAATCTCCGTTACATCTAATTTGAATGAAACTGTAGGTCAGGTAGGTTGGTTATGCATTTCGTAGCACCAATTTATTAGTCAAAGATTAAAGCCGGTATGTACAAAGATCACTAAACATATTTAGCGACTAAATACGTTTAGGCATCGTTGTGCAAGTCGACCTAAGAATAATATTTATTTTGGGAGATTCGCGAGATCTCAGTACGGGCCGGACCACTCGTTATTATAAATAATATAAGCACTACAATACAACTCAAGACTAACTAATAAAGCCTGAAGATAGTTCAATCATATGGCAATAACATTAAATTTGAGTTTTGGGTACTATCCTTTGAGAGTATCTACATAAAGGTTTTTTAAAATTTTAATTTTTTATTATTGAATATATCAATATTTTCGCTATAAACTCGTTTTATAATAGATCATGTTTAAGCGACATATTCTCACAACTGGGCCCGTATCCAAATTACATTCGCTGCAAATCTATTCGATTTCTACATACATTTTGTTGTCGTTGTATCACGTGGTATTTCTATAGCATGTGTCAAATCCCTTACATTTTCGGACTTATCGACTAGCGTCATCGTTAATCGAATGTAACTTGGCTAAGCCCTCTGGATTGTAAATGATGTAATTATGAATGATTTATCTATGTAATTTTGATGCGTTATGCGGTAAAGTCGATATTTCGTCATAAAATTAACCGAAAATAACGCTGAGATCACTTTTCAATGAATAAAGAATCTTCCCAATATTTTTACAGGATCCCAATTTATCAAATTTTAACTTCATTCAACTTGCGATCGTATAACAAATATCTAAAGTTACACGGAACGTTGCGTTAAATAAAATGGAAATTATATTAGCGAAACTGAATTTTACTAGATTTCATTACGGTAGTTCACGAGTTCCATTTAATCCATTTTCGCTCCGATACCATCACTAGTTTTTCCAAAACCCATTAAAAAATATAATGGGTATAAAAAACCCGTGTGACGTCATTAAAAGGAAGGGATCGGCCATTAATCACAGCGCGCCGCCGCCGCGCCGCTGCGCCGGTTGGGTTTCAGGGGCGAAATGCGTAAAAAGCAACATACTCGTACAAAGTATAACGCTATCTCAGATTGTGATGGATTTATGTTGTTTTAAAATAAAACGTATTGGTGAAGGCAATGGAAATAATATTACGTACAACTGTTTCAAATTCAAATTCATTTATATACACTTAAATATAACTTTACAGAATCAATCTAATACGCTATATCTAAAACTTCTACAAGAAAAAAAAATACAAATTATGATATACTTACCTACATTCATTATTAACTTATTTTACGTTAACAAGGTACACAAAAAACCACAACAGATATACAAATACAATAGGTACTTAAAATAACTAACATACCATAGGTAGGTATACCTATTTAAATCCTCTCACAATAACTGAGACACATTCGCTCGATCGTCTTCCAGTCATCCACAAACACATCAAACTGAGGATGGATGGAAATAAGCTCATTAAGGCTGCGCTGCTGATATGATGAGAACAGTAGACCTCGCGTCCCAAGTCTAAAAAGTAATTTGTGCAACAAAATTAACGAATAAAGTACAATTTTAAAACGAATTTCCGGTGCAAAATATTGGTATAAGTTTTAGCGATTAGTACTCGCGTTCCCTTGGTCCTAGGAGGTCTAATCTGGTGTCTACGGGTGTGTCTTGTAAATGCGGAGAGGACTGCGTAATCTGTTTGGTCAAGGAAGGTATTTTATGAAAAAAAAATTGTAATCCGTCCATATTTAACGTTACAGCAAACGACGACCTCCGTGGTGCAGTGGGCCGTGGGTAGCGGGTTCGATTCCCGCCGCGGAACAAAATGTTTGCATGATTTACAGATATTTGTTCCGGGTCTGGTTGTTTTTCTATATATTATACGTATGTATTTACAAAAAAATGTATATAAGTATTATATCAGTTATTTGGTTCCCATAGTACAAGCTCTGCTTAGTTTGGGGCTAGATAGCGCTGTGTGAAATGTCCAGCAGGATTTATTTATTTAAACATCCCTCTCTTTCGCCCTCTCCTCTACTCCCCCTTTTTTGGAAATTTTTCCGCAACATCTTGTGTAGAATGAAGTCCTTGTGTGCCTCTCAAATTTGATTAAAATCCGTCGATAAATAACGCTACAGCAAACTTCCCCGATTTCCTCTTCTTTTTTCTCCCAATCAAAAATCACGATCGTGCTTAAATTGACGTGTCAGTAGGTATACTATTTTAACGGCGGTCGTCTCAATGGTTTATTCTTTGCCTTAGAATTTTTGGTGCCCTCATAACATAATTCTATGCAACCCCCCCTATAAGGGACGTTGCCGCAGTCACTGATAGTCCCTCGTGTACGTGTTTGTATGTTATGTGTATTTCTGAGTGTAATTTGTGTATATTTTGAATGTGTAATTTGAAATATTTTTTTAAATTTGATTTGATTTAATTTTTATCTATTTGTTTAATATCTACTTGTAACGTGTATGAGCCATAAACAACTTTTTTTTTTATTAATTTGGATTACTTATTTAAACGGATATTTATCGCGTGTGTGCCTTTTTTATTTGTCATCCCGACGTTTCGACTGTGTTGCGATAGCCGCGGGCAGTCGTCTGATCGTGGGCAGACTAGAGTGCTTGGAGCTACCGTCAAAAAATGATGGCAGCTGCAGCAACTACCCTCACTTAGTATTCAGAATTAGAAATGTCCTCGTTCATAATATGAACGAATAGTAATATGTCGTTATAATATTACGACACACTACACTAACCGTATCTACGCACTGATATAACCGATCACGATACGCATACCTATTAATCACCGGGTTCCAGGACGCTAAGAGTATAGCCATCTTCAACTAGAGAGAACTTATGGATGATGAAGTTCAATCCAATGTTTCGGTTTTGTTGAGCAAGATGAAGGTATCTTGCTCAACAAAACCGAATCATAACAAAATATTCCTTGGTGAAACGATTCCGAAGTGTCCTCATATTACTTCGAAATCGTTTCACCCAGGTGAATATTTTTGGGTAGGTATCTTGCTCAACAAAATGCGTATTTTCAAAACATTTTTCCGTCATGTTTCTAGCCACGAAGCAAACGGAAAAGAAAACAGAAGTCAGCCATTAATCAGATGTCAACACATGTATTGAATGAGGCGTTACCCTGAACCAACGTAAAATACGAGTATCTATAAAGATCACTAAAGCCGTGGCCAGACAAAACGAGGAGTAGATCCGTTACGGCCTCGCTGAAAAAAATCTAAAATTTCGTGAATGATATACAAATGGAATTGCGCTTAGGTAAATAAAAGCCAATGTCGTGCAACTTCCAGATTTATAATAATCATTTATTTGGTACACACAAAACAGTTCGAATCATGTGTCTGCGTACCAAAATGGCGTTCAGCTCAGCATAATGTTGGATGTTATACCAGAAGCAAAAGTAGTCTAGCATTCAGCCAACTGGAGCTAAAAGAGTTTTTCATAGACATAAACATAGACAATCATTTATTTACTACATTAATACACAAAACAATTACACTTTAAAACCGAGACAAGACAGATACAATGAAATAGTAGAGATGAAAAACATAAACAAAAGAGAACTGGATAAATACTGTGTGCTACACCAGAACATGGGCCTTGACTCAGCATTATGCCCGCCGTAATGGTAAGCGCTGGTATTCATGCGTTCACGTTATTTTTTATAACCTAATCTATTTTGCCAACCAACATCCACCCACTGCTGGGTATATCCTTCTCATTAATATAGTATAATACATTGTCATTATAGTATAACACATATACATCACGAATGCGAGGATATTAAATAAGTATTTATAACACGCAGGAGGTAGTGGGTTCGATTCCCGCCGCGGGACAAATGTTTGCATGATCCACAAATACTTGTTCCTGGTTTGGATGTTTTCTATATAATATATTATAAGTATGTATTTACAAAAAACAAGTATATAAGTATTCTATCAGTTATCTGGTTCCCATAGTACAAGCTCTGCTTAGTTTGGGGCTAGATAGCGCTGTGTGAAATGTCCTCCAATATTTATTATTTATTTATTCTATTAACAAGAAAATTTACCTTCCATAGTTTTTTTTAACAATTAAAGAGTGTGACTGCCACAAGATAGTAGCAAATTGTTGGTATTCTTTGATTATAGTGACTAGACGAAGTGGGGGGAGACCTTTATATAAAAATAGGATGATATGGACTAATAATAGTAATATTAGGTTACTCTAAAAGCTGGCTTTAGGGTGCCTTTCGTGGTGGCTAAGCGGTGAGCAAGATTTTAGTTAAGCTATGAAACTAAATGTCTATTTCCACCAAAGCTTAAGCTTAGTGGTATAGCGATTGATGATGAAAATGCGCTATGCGCGAGCTATTCGAGGAAAATGCGCGACGCGATCTAGAATATTATTCTAATTCCTCGCTTCAACGAGTATTGTATGTATATAAAAACTTAGCTTCGTTGAACCCACCCACCAGAGCTAAGCTAAGCTAAGCGATGAAAATAAAGCGATCCTATTGGTGGATTTGAGACACATCCATAGCTTAATTTAATAAAATAAATCTTTATTTCAGGCAACAATAGAAAAGTATTAGATGTTAAAACCTAGTTCTACGGCCCGAATAAATTTTACCTAGCATATATTTGTTATTATACTAGCTGACCCCGCAAACGTTGTTCTTCCATATACATTTTATCAAAGAAATCAAATGCAGAATGAAATGTCAAAGTGACGCGTGTCGCGTTTCATTCATTCGTGTGACATTTCATTCTTCATGTATCTATTCATGTAGATGACTTCACGTCAATGAACGACAGTTAAATTATATGGATATCAATCATACAAAAATACTAAAATTACGATGATAAAATGGCGCTAGGGTAGGAGGGGGAAAAATACTTTACGACCTATTCTCTTACCTACCAAATACACAAAACCAAAAATCATTAAAATCGGTCGACTCATTTTGGAGGCGGGCGACCACTAAAACTGTGACACGAAATTTTTATACAGGGTGTTTGGTAATATACTGACGATATTCAAGTGACGGTTTCTCAAAATATAAAAAAGACTTCTCGAAAAAAAATCTACTAGTTATATTGTCAAATTTTAAAGAAAATCAACTAAGTTTAGGTGATTAATTCGATATAAAACTTACTGCCTACTTTTGAAATCGACATCCAAAAATAAAGGCCGATTTGATATCTTTTTCGGAAATAGCTGCGGGTTTTGGGGTAGAAAGGGACAACAAGAGATATCTCGAGACGTCACCAATACATTATCTGTGGTTAGGTGGCAAGCTTTATGCAATAGCACAACATAAGTTTAATAAAGTGTTTGTTTTACATGCCAAAATAAATTTCACATTTCTATGGTACACATTTCACAAATTTATTTATTATGCTCATCAAAATAACCTCTTTCATTTTTGTGCGTATATTACCAAATACCCTAAGTTTCGAAGATTAGATTAAATAATAATATATAGCTTAGCAACGTAGCACATCTCTGGCAGAAATCTAAGCTCGCTCCGGCGCCGCACCGCGCCGCCTGGCCCACACTCGTCACTCGTCTCTGAAAGACGGCCTTACGAAAACTATCTCAAGATCTCTGAGAAATGTGTCGCTTTGACCTGATAGCGAATCTTTCAATTGAAGGCCGACATTATGTTAGCGCGATGTTTCGGCGACACAAAAAATAAATCAACAAATGCGAATGCGTGTTTTTCTTTCTTTTTCCTGAAGCGGACGAATTTGTACCTATTCAGCTTTTACTATGACTAATTATAACAGGTAGATTTATGTTATAGTAATGTGTGTACCATTCGTCAACTCTATAAATAAGTAATACTGGTACCAATTAGATAATATAAACTTTGAACAGTTTTGCTTGGTAACAGAAATATGGACTTACATTAATTTGCAAATACCTATATATCCAGTATAACCTTTATGCTATTTAAAGACTCAATCCAGTCTATGAATAGCTCAGCTCACCAGAATACCAAAAAAGTGCTGAGATTAAAACTCTTCCTATCCGCTACTCATAAACTCCTAGCCCAGCTTGCATAACGACGCCTAAACGTAGTTAACAACTAAACATGTTTAAATTTGACGTTTTGTATGATTTGACAACTCTTTAAATCACATTTAGCCACTAAATAATAATGATTGTGCTAACTTTCATGGTGATAGGTCTTTCATAATCTGAGTTTATTCACCTTTTGTAACACCAACATCCTTTTTTTTTTAAGTCTATACTTTACGAATAATTGAGTAACACAATATGATATGCTGAACCTTACGTTCTGCCATCCCGGGTCTAAAATAACACAAGAATAATACACCTGGATTAAGGGATGACTTTTCCAGCAAGGGACACAACAGGCATATCGAAATCGCAATTATCTTTTTCCACTTTGCCCCCAGGTAATCAGACGCACAATCCCTTTTATTTACGACCAGATAATCTAATTCCATTCCTCAGATATTAACTTAAGGCGGGTTCCACCGCAGTAGATATTACGTTCGAGTGGTCTCCAAGGAAATGCCTCATCTTGGAAAGAATCCGTAATTTTTCGCCGGGATCTGTATCAGATGTTGACAATTTGTCAATTTTAACTACAAAATATCAATCAAAAATATCCTTTATTACATAGAAATATAAGTAGATACTTCTAGACTTTTGATTTTGACTATAGGTGGATTTTGATACGATTTAAACATATCAATGTTTAAATCGTATTAAAATCCATCTATAGTTTACTTAGAATCGACAGCAATTAGAGATAAGCCCATCATACTCATAGTCTAACTATGATTTTGAAGTGTATTTTATTTCTTTGTAACATATTTTTTAAGGATATTTTATTATTTCAAGGTGCATTTTGCTTCGGAATCTGTACCTACGTATATAAGTTTACTTGAAAACAAAAATCAAAAATCAAATGTTTCACTTACACAATTATATGTACTCATTTATTTATTTATTTTAATTATTTATTGCACGTACAGAAAAATGTACAAATGAAGGACTTAATGTTAAAAGCATTTTCTACCAGTCAACGAGTTGGCGTGCTCTCTTTTTTTTTAGTTACCCTGATATCAGCATTTACAACCGATATTCTTCGGAATAAAGGTAAGCTGTTATTATCGTGTCCCGAGCTTGATTTGAGACATTTTACCATTTACTACTATACGCTCCAAAATAATTGCTCTTAACCCCAAACTAAGCAGAACTTGTACTATGGACTCAGATAACTAATAGAATGCTTATATAATTAAAAAAAAATGATGTTACTACTTTCAAAGCGATGCAAATATTTCGGCGGAACCACTCATAACTCCGGCTCTGATAACATTTTAACAAAGACTTTAGTAGATTATTTTGTATTGTCGTCTGCCAAAGATTTGATACAGGTCCCAAGCATGATTTCCCGGCTGCATTCTTGTGGGCAACTAGGATAGATAAAGAGAATCGTTTTATTAAGTTTCGGGTTGGGTCACCTAAAATAAAACAGTTTGCAGTTTTCAATCTGCATATTTAGACTAATAATGTTAAATACTGTTACGAGCTGAGGGTTCGGGATAAAATAATGGGAATCGATCTAACCAAAATAACACTTTTATTCAACACTAAACGATGAATACACGAACTTGGTCACACGTAATCACAACACACTAATTCACACCACTGTTGCACCACTTAAAGTCACCGAAATGTTCGCACATATAGCAAAATCCAGACTCACTCGCGAGCAACTACTGTTCACGCGAGAGCCTTCTCCACGTCAGTCCTCCAGGGCCTCGCTGAGACTCACTCACTGACTGTCCGGCCATCTCTCCGGCCTATTTATATCGCGCACATTTCGATTGTTCGAGAACGATCACGATCGTTCCAGGAAAGGGGTCGGTGTTTCGACAGAACGACCAATTCCCATTGTGCGCAACCGCAGACAATAACAACAATAACACAGCAAGACAAAAGCGTTCGAGAAGTTTCGATTATTACTCATTGTTTAACAGCCTCGGCGTAACACTGCCCGCTTCTAAAACATGCTGGTCCCGAGCATTCTTAGCCCCATATCGCGGCAGCCGATCAACACGAACAATTTTAGGCGTACCTCGCGCTGAAAATGTAGCAACTAGAGGAGCCACATTGCCGTCTCCAGTACTTCAGGACACCCAGAGTCCCTTTCCCATCAGCGATCCCAATTCCAGCCTCCAAAACACGGCTCTCATGATTTCTATTTATTCTTTCACTTCCTGGAATTCCTTTCCAAATGAACCGAACAATTCCCTCATCAGTCGAGCCTGCTCTTCTTGCCAACGTCGCTGATATTCCTGTTGACGACGCTGCTCTTCTTTATCCTGACGTCGCTGTTACTCTTGCAACCGAGTCTGCTCCACCTGTTCACGTCGTTGTTCCTCTTGTAACCGAGTCTGCTCTTCTTGTTGACGACGCTGCTCTTCTTGTTGACGTCGCTGCTCTTCTTTATCCTGACGGTGCTGTTCCTCCTGCAACCGAGCCCGTTCTTCCTGTTGACGTCGCTGTTCTTCTTGCAACCGAGTCTGCTCTTCTTGTTGACGACGCTGCTCTTCTTGACGACAAAGCATTGCCACAATAGCAGCAAGATCGCCTGTCACAGGAGCTTGCCCCACGGATAATGATTCGGCGGCGGCTGATTCCATCTCTATCGGCTGACGCCTCTGCTGAGCTTCTTGAACCGGAGACTCCCCAAACCGCCTTTCATCCATTTCCTGTTGTCGTTGACCTCTCGTCCTGACACCGTCCACGTTATCCTTTGGCAGAACCGGCATTATTTTATCCCTTTTCTGACACCAAATTGTTACGAGCTGAGTGTTCGGGATAAAATAATGGGAATCGATCTAACCAAAATAACACTTTTATTCAACTCTAAACGATGAATACACGAACTTGGTCACACGTAATCACAACACACTAATTCACACCACTGTTGCACCACTTAAAGTCACCGAAATGTTCGCACGTATAGCAAAATCCAGACTCACTCGCGAGCAACTACTGTTCACGCGAGACCCTTCTCCACGTCAGTCCTCCAGGGCCTCGCTGAGACTCACTCACTGACTGTCCGGCCATCTCTCCGGCTTATTTATATCGCGCACATTTCGATTGTTCGAGAACGATCTCGATCGTTCCAGGAAAGGGTTCGGTGTTTTGACAGAACGGCCAATCCCCATTGTGCGCAACCGCAGACAATAACAACAATAGCAAAAGCGTTCGAGAAGTTTCGATTATTACTCATTGTTTAACAGCCTCGGTGTAACAATACGTTATTAATATCGCTTGAACTTTATATCCTGACATGGGTTTTTTATAATAAGTGAGATTGGTGTCACTGTAATGTTTTATTTTATTGTGCATTCTATAATATTATTATATTTAATATTATTTAATAAGATCTCTGTACCTAAACCACATTAAATTCAAATTCAAATAATTTATTTCAGATGTTACATCCATAAATTGTTAGTAAAAAATGAAATCTTAAAACTATGTTAGTGCAGTTGGTAATAATTCATATTAATTAATTAAATAAACAATTCAAATGCAGATTAAAAATAATTCGACAATTTAAAATTAATAATTTAGAAAATAAAATAATAAAAAATAATAAAATTTAAAAGATATTACTGTTCTACAAGTTGGGTGGGCTTGTGTACCTTCACCCAGTGTCTAATTATGTTGGAGCTAAATTTATGAATAACTACTCTCAGCATGCTGTTGGTGCTGTCGCTGACCCGTGGATGGACCCATGGACCACGGATGCAGTTCTTTTGCGCACGATGGCAACGAAGTCGTCTACTCGCGCGTCCGCAAACATTCCAGATGCACTGCAGAATCGCGGCAACCCCAACAGCACTCTGAAGCCGTTATTATACTGAACGCGTAGAGCATTGTAAGCTTTCTGCGTGTATTTGACTCACAAGCTGCACGTGTAAAATTGTTGACAATATGCCTTAGTTTGACCTGGGAAGAACAACGTGCAAATCTGCGAGATAACATATTGCATCTCACTGACAATGCTCTACGCTCCTTCTCCATATCCAAATCGTCACACATGTCTTCTGTGACCCAATGGCCCAAGTACTTAAAATGCGTGACCCACGACAGAGGAGCTCCATCAAGTGACACTGAAGGGACTGTATACGTTTTGATTCCCGCTTTGAACAGCATAAGCTCACTCTTTTGACCATTGTACTTGAGCCCTTGGGTCACAGCATAATATTCACAAATATTTAGCAGGCGCCTTAAGGCACTAACTGAAGGACTCAGCAGAACCATATCACTATTAAAGCAAATAAATGAATTATGATTGATCCAAAAATAAAATATGCTACATCTATATACAGGTTGTCCCAAAAAATAGTGTCGAAAGTCCAGAGATAGAACACCCCTTGGGGTACTCGAATCACCCCTATATATGTATGTTACGCGATTTTTTATAGTTTTCGAGTTATGAATTTTTTTCCGAATGTATGAAAATTTTCGACTTGAACAACTTAAAAAATTCTTTAAAAAAAAGTAGAAAACTTTCTTGAGATTTTTTTTTTGCTACTGAATTTTTATGAGTTGTTATTTTATGCATAAAATAATCAGCTACGAGACTTTGATGAAAACTATGAAAATGTTGGTGTAAAGTCAAAAAATTACATTCAGTGAATTATGACTTAAATTTTCAACTTTAAATTAAAAATCTTAACAAGTGATTTCATGGTTTTTAAATAAGTCTTAAGAATTTTCCAGACTCTCAGCTTTCATAATTATTAAAAAAAAGTAGTACTTAAAGGGCTACTTTGGCGAAAATCGGCCTTCAAAGACGGCGAGTTGGAAAATTCTTAAAATTAGCTATCTGATTAGAAAATAGATTTTGGCTATTTTATCAATTATTAAATTAAAATATGTATGTATTCGGGTAACACTATAAAAATAAAAATACTAATTACCCACAAAGACTTAAGTTTACCTGTGATCATGGCGCATGCAACTCCGTCGAAATATCGAGATACTCACAAATATCCCGCTTTTAGTACAAATAGTGTTCATAACCATGATAGTTTCAAAAGGTATATAGAAATTGTATATTTGGGACTTTATGGTTCGATAGTTCAGTTCAATAAGAATGTGAGACACACTCCTACGAGTATACATACCATTATGCAGACTAAGCAAGCACGAACTGAAATCACTTAAAAAATGCCTTTTAACCGACATACAAAATAATAATTAATTTAACTGTTCAATTGGTAAAAAATGCGTCGAAACAAATTAATTTATTTTTCGATCACAACCTATTTGCGAATAGTTCCTTACCGGCATTTCTACGAAGTTCTACAGCAAATTGGGGAAACTTTAGAAGAAAAAGCTCATGTTACGATGACAAATATTCACGGCCGTACCCAGGGGGATTTAGGGGGATCATCAATGCCCCCCCTACCCCGCCCCCTCTCCCGAAATGTTCAAAATATTACATTATTATTATTGAGATAGGTAAACGACATCGTAAAGGTCGTGGGCTATCAGTGGGTGAGACTAGCGCAGGATCGTGGTGGATGGAACAAACTTGGGGGTTATACCCAACAGTGTGTGAAGTCAGGTTCTGGATGATGATGATTATATTAAACAAGGAGAGGCGAGGCGTATAAATTATTACATAATTATTTTATGCAAACATTTTTATCGCTTGCCGATTAGGTTTATGACAGATAAATCAACCTTCTCTATTTTTTTTCACATTAAAAAAAACATCTTTTGTTTTTTTTAACTCCCCCCGATATTTAAAACCTGACTACGCCCGTGCAAACATTGCAATGCAACTTCATTAAAACTTTCCCGCACATCAAAATACGTTTGCCTCTGTGGTTTCAGCAACTGGTATGTGTATAAACGACTTTTTATATTAAGTGTAGAGGTCTAGTCTTGCCTGGAAGAGCAAAAGAGCCTAAACGAGGGGTTGGGGGAGGGGAGTTCAAAATATCAAAATAGGTTTCTAGATTCTAAATGAATAATAGAATAGAATAGATAACTCTTTATTTAATTACCACACAAACAGAAATAATACAAAACTAAGTAAGGCAATACAATAGGCGGCATCATCGCTGAAAGCGATCTCTTCCAAACAAGCTTTGAATGGTGCAAAACATACAAAGATACGGAGTGCGGTATATCTAGGTAGGAACGGAACCCTCCGCGCACGAGCCTCACTCGCATTTGACCGATCTTGTTTCTGTGTGATAATTTAATTAAAGAGTAATCCACGCCAATCTGTCTAAGTCTAGTGATGGGCAAAGTGAAACACTCGTGAAGGGATTATCAATCGAAAATCTGCCTATCAATAGTTTTTTAATCAAATCAAATAATGTTTATTGGTATCAAATAGTTACATATATAGAACATACACTAGTGGTTCGCCCCAAACTGAGATCTCGCGAGTCTCCGATAAAAACAAAAAAAAATATCAGACGTAATCTTTGACTATCAAAATAGTGCCACGAAATAAATTACCAACTAACTTGACCTACAGTTTCATTCAAATTACAGGTAACGGGAGTTCATGTATTGTGGTTATTGTTTTTTAGGGTTACAGTTATTCTGGATTTCAGACTTTTGCCTATATTTGTGTCACTAAAGCTACACGTATACAAAGTTACAGCACTGTGGGATCACTGGTGTACTCTGTGAACTTCGTCAAAGTTCAGTTTGTATACTAAAAATAAAAATAGGCTCGTAATTTACTAATGAATACCTTTCATTAGACGTCCCATTTAACCTAATAGTCATATTATATTGATTTTTTTTACTCCTCTTGAACCTTAATATCTCAACAACCCATCAACATGTTTAGCTCATTTAGTCACACGATGATCGGATCAACGCTTCGAAAGTTATCCTCGATAAAACAAACATACATACAACGCCGATTTGCTTAAGTTGATTTGGAGATCTCGCTTCGCTCGATCACACACACACACACCATAAAACAAATAATTATAATAAAGAAAGTAGTCGCATATAACTTTTCCATACAGAACACGTGTTTCATTATAGCTTTTATTTAAAATAATGGGTCAAATCTTATTAAAGCTATAAATATATATTAGTACCTCAAAATATCAGTTGACGTGACTAACAAAACACTACCACTACCCAAGCGTGCAACAATAAACTTAATTACCTTGTTTTCTGAGTTGGTTAATCTCAATAGGTCCCAAATAGACGTGACGTCAATGGGCCCATGTTTTTGTTCTTAATGGGAAGGGAAACTGAAATATTATTGAGAAACTTTTTCATTATCTGGACGTAACTTTGTCTGCGAACTCGCTAAGGTGAATAAGGCTCAGATTCCAATTTAGATGCGTAGACAATACATAGATGATTTGTTTTAACCTCCGACGCAAAGAGAAGGGTGTTAAGTTAAAATACTATTATTAATTAAAATTAAAGACTTTTTATTTTTTGAAAGTACAAATACACTTTGTTGGAGCTCCATCTACCAAATTAAGCTGTTGCCAACTTGTATCTAGGTAGATAGTGCCCCCGTTGATTCCCAATTAATGTTACAATAACTAATTTTAATTAATTAATAAAATAATAAAATTAAAGCTATTATGTCTATCTGTCTGGCTGTTTGGCATCGTAGTCCCCTAACAGGTGGACTATATCGGTTTTTTTTACTCGGGTGGTTCTTATCTATGTGTGATGAATATTTTCCTTTTTGAAGATGGCATCTCAGCTGTATAATGTAAAACTAGAGGTTGCGTTGTGCGCGAGCTGCTCGCAGCTCGCGTGTTATTCTTTTAGTCGAAAAAGTAACTAAAGAGGATATCGAGCTGTTAAAAGCCATCAAAGAGGATATCCATGTGTAAGAAGCAGTCAAAGACGATATCGAAACGGAAGAAGCAATCAAATCAAAGAGGATTTCCAAGTGAAAGCAGCAATCAAAGATGATATCGAAGTGGAAGAAGCAATCAAAGAGGATATTGAAGTAAAAGAAGCAATCAAATAGGATATCGAAGTAGCAGAAACAATCAAAGAGGAAATTAAAGTTGAGGAAGAAATCAAAGAGGATACCAAGGTGGTAGAAGCATTCTAAGAGGATGACGAAGTAAAAAAAGCAATCAAAGACGATATCGAAGTGGAAGAAGCAATCCAATGGATATTGAAGATGAAGAAGGAATAAAAGAGGATATCGAAGCGGAACAAGCAATCGTAGAGGATATCAAAGTTAAAGAAGCAATCAAAGAGGATACCAATGTGGAAGAAGCAATCAAAGAGGATATCGAAGTGGAACAAGCAATCAAAGAGAAAAAAATTGGATGTTCCAAAATGATCATGATAATGGTTGTATAAAAAAAAATTGAACATTGCAAAAAAAATCATGATGAACGTTGCATAAAAAAAAATCTGGACGTTCCAAAATGATCATGATTGACGTTGCATAATATAAATGTATGTTGCAAAATGATAATGATCAAAAATTTGTACTAATATTTTGTCAAAGTTTGCTAGTGCTATCTCTTCCCGTTTAGAAGATACGAGCGATTAAAGTTTTGTAAGAAAAATCATAAATTTGTTGATTGGATATCGAAGTGGAAGAAACTATCAAGGAGAATGTTGAAGTGGAAGAAGCAATCAAATAGGATATCGAAGTGGCAGAAACAATCAAAGAGGAAATTGAAGTTGAGTAAGCAATCAAAGAGGATACCGAGGCGGTAGAAGCATTCAAAGAAGATGACGAAGTGAAAAAAGCAATCAAAGACGATATCGAAATGGAAGAAGCAGTCAAAGACGATATCGAAGTGTGAGAAACAATCAAAGAGGAAATTGAAGTTGACTAAGGAATCAAAGAGGATACCGAGTTGGTAGAAGTATTCAAAGAGGATGACGAAGTGAAAAAAGCAATCAAAGACGATATCGAAGTGAAAGAAATAGTCAAAGACGATATCAAAATGGAACAAGCAATCAAAGCGGATATCTAAGTGGAAAAAGCAATCAAAGAGGATATCAAAGTGGAAGAAGCCATCACAGGATATCGAAGTAAAAATGCAATCAAAAACGATATCGAATATGAAGATGCAATCAAAGAAAATATTGCAGTGCAAGAAGCAATCAAACGTAAATCAGAAAGGAAGGAGCCCTTACAGAGGATACCGAAGTGAAAATGCCATCAAAGAGGATATCAAAGATGAAGAAGCAATCCAATGGATATTGAAGATGAAGAAGGAATAAAAGAGGATATCGAAGTGGAACAAGCAATCGTAGAGGATATCAAAGTTAAAGAAGCAATCAAATAGGATATCAATGTGGAAGAAGCAATCAAAGAGGATATCAAAGTGGAACAAGCAATCAAAGAGAAAAAAATTGGATGTTCCAAAATGATCATGATAATAGTTGTATAAAAAAAATTGAACGTTGCAAAAAAGATCATGATGAACGTTGGATAAAAAAAATCTGGACGTTCCAAAATGATCAGGATTGACGTTGCATAATATAAATGTATGTTGTAAAATGATAATGATCAAAAATTTGTACTAATATTTTGTCAAAGTTTGCTAGTGCTATCTCTTCCCGTTTAGAAGATACGAGCGATTAAAGTTTTGTAAGAAAAATCATAAATTTGTTGATTGGATATCGAAGTGGAAGAAACTATCAAAGAGAATGTTGAAGTGGAAGAAGCAATCAAATAGGATATCGAAGTGGCAGAAACAATCAAAGAGGAAATTGAAGTTGAGTAAGCAATCAAAGAGGATACCAAGGTGGTAGAAGCATTCAAAGAAGATGACGAAGTGAAAAAGCAATCAAAGACGATATCAAAATGGAAGAAGCAGTCAAAGACGATATCGAAGTGGGAGAAGCAATCAAAGAGGATATCGAAGTTAAAGAAGCAGTCAAAGATGATGTCGAAGTGGAAAAAACATTCAAAGAAGATGACGAAGTGAGAGAAGCATTCAAAAAGGATGTCAAGGATGACAATAAAAAAACAGTTCCACCAAAAATTTATACCAATATTTTGTACAAGTTTGCTAGGGCTATCTCTTCCCGTTTAGAAGATATGAGCGATTGAAGTTTTGTATGAAACACCACAATTTTGTAGAGCGCATAATGAAGTAACTGAAGCAATTAAAGAGGATATGAAGTAGAAGAAGCATTTTAAAAGGATAAAGAAGTGGAACATGCAAAAATAGAAGATGTGGAGGCGGAAGAAACAATCAAAGAGGATATCGAAGTGGAAGAAGCAATCAAAGAGGGTATCGAAGTGGAAGAAGCCATCACAGAGGATATCGAAGTGAAAATGCTATCAAAGACGATATCGAAGATGAAGACGCAATCAAAGAGAATAATGCAGTGCAAGAAGCAATCAAAAGGAAATCGAAGATGATATCGAAGTGGAAGGAGTAAACAAAGAGGATATTGAAGTGGGAGAAGCAATCAAATAGGATATCGAAGTAGCAAAAACAATCAAAGGGGAAATTGAAGTTGACTAAGGAATCAAAGAGGATACCGAGTTGGTAGAAGTATTCAAAGAGGATGACGAAGTGAAAAAAGCAATCAAAGACGATATCGAAGTGAAAGAAATAGTCAAAGACGATATCAAAATGGAACAAGCAATCAAAGCGGATATCGAAGTGGAAGAAGCAACCAAAGAGGATATCAAAGTGGAAGAAGCCATCACAGGATATCGAAGTAAAAATGCAATCAAAAACGATATCGAATATGAAGACGCAATCAAAGAAAATATTGCAGTGCAAGAAGCAATCAAACGGAAATCAAAGAGGAAGGAGCCCTTACAGAGGATACCGAAGTGAAAATGCCATCAAAGAGGATATCAAAGATAAAGAAGCAATCCAATGGATATTGAAGATGAAGAAGGAATAAAAGAGGATATCGAAGTGGAACAAGCAATCGTAGAGGATATCAAAGTTAAAGAAGCAATCAAATAGGATATCAATGTGGAAGAAGCAATCAAAGAGGATATCGAAGTGGAACAAGCAATCAAAGAGAAAAAAATTGGATGTTCCAAAATGATCATCATAATAGTTGTATAAAAAAAATTGAACGTTGCAAAAAAGATCATGATGAACGTTGCATAAAAAAAATCTGGACGTTCCAAAATGATCAGGATTGACGTTGCATAATATAAATGTATGTTGTAAAATGATAATGATCAAAAATTTGTAATAATATTTTGTCAAAGTTTGCTAGTGCTATCTCTTCCCGTTTAGAAGATACGAGCGATTAAAGTTTTGTAAGAAAAATCATAAATTTGTTGATTGGATATCGAAGTGGAAGAAACTATCAAAGAGAATGTTGAAGTGGAAGTGGAAGAAGCAGTCAAATAGGATATCGAAGTGGCAGAAACAATCAAAGCGGAAATTGAAGTTGAGTAAGCAATCAAAGAGGATACCAAGGTGGTAGAAGCATTCAAAGAAGATGACGAAGTGAAAAAGCAATCAAAGACGATATCGAAATGGAAGAAGCAATCAAAGACGATATCGAAGTGGGAGAAGCAATCAAAGAGGATATCGAAGTTAAAGAAGCAGTCAAAGATGATGTCGAAGTGGAAAAAACATTCAAAGAAGATGACGAAGTGAGAGAAGCATTCAAAAAGGATGTTAAGGATGACAATAAAAAAACAGTTCCACCAAAAATTTATACCAATAATTTGTACAAGTTTGCTAGGGCTATCTCTTCCCGTTTAGAAGATATGAGCGATTGAAGTTTTGTATGAAACACCACAATTTTGTAGAGCGCATAATGAAGTAACTGAAGCAATTAAAGAGGATATGAAGTAGAAGAAGCATTTTAAAAGGATAACGAAGTGGAACATGCAAAAATAGAAGATGTGGAGGCGGAAGAAACAATAAAAGAGGATGACGAAGTGTAACAAGCAATCAAAGAGAATATTCGAATAGTGGATGTCGCATAATAAAAAAAAATTGACGTTCCAAAATGATCATAGTGGATGAGGCATAAATAAAAAAAAATTGATGTTCCAAAATGATCACAGTGGATGTTGCATAATAAAAAAAAAATTGACGTTCCAAAAGTGATCATTGTGGATGAGGCATAATTTTAAAAAAAATTGACGTTCCAAAATGATCATTGCGGATGAGGCATAATTAAAAAAAATTGATGTTCCAAAATTATCACAGTGGATGTTGCATAATAAAAAAAAAGAAATTGACGTTCCAAAATGATCATTGTGGATGAGGCATAATTTAAAAAAAATGATTTTCCAAAATGATCACAAAGGATTTTGCATAATAAAAAAAAATTACGTTCCAAAAGTGATCATTGTGGATGAGGCATAATTTAAAACAAAATGATGTTCCAAAATGATCACAAAGGATTTTGCATAGTAAAAAAAAAAATTGACGTTCCAAAAGTGATCATTGTGGATGAGGCATAATTAAAAAAAATTGATTTTCCAAAATGATCACAAAGGATTTTGCATAATAAAAAAAAAATTGATGTTCCAAAAGTGATCATTGTGGATGAGGCATAATTAAAAAAAAATGATGTTCCAAAATGATCAGAAAGGATTTTGCATAATAAAAAAAAATTGACGTTCCAAAAGTGATCATTGTGGATGAGGCATAATTTAAAAAAAATTGATTTTCCAAAATGATCACAAAGTATTTTGCATAATAAAAAAAAAATAATTGACGTTCCAAAGTGATCATTGTGGATGAGGCATAATAAAAAAAATTATGTACCAAAATGATCATAGTGGATGTTGCATAATACAAAAAAAATAATAATAATTGACGTTCCAAAGTGATCATTGTGGATGAGGCATAATTAAAAAAAATGATGTACCAAAATGATCACAGTGGATGTTGCATAATAAAAAAAAAAATAATTGACGTTCCAAAGTGATCATTGTGGATGAGGCATAATTAAAAAAATGTGGATGTTCCAAAATAAACATGATGAACGTTGCATACTAAAAAAAAAAAAATTGGATGTTCCAAAATGATGATGATGACCTTTGCAAAAAACTATGAAAGTTATCTCATGTCCCTCCACCACCATTATATAGAATCAAGCAAATTTACAGTAATTTTATAGTACACACAAGCCGTGGGCTCCCTACAAAAACAGTATGAAAATTACGGCAAACGAAATATACGGTTTACGGTATTCATACAGAAATATTTTGTATGGGACAATTTTTTTTTGTATGAAAGACAATTTTTTTTTCATGGAACCGGATATAAAAAAATGTCCTCTGCAACATTAGTTTTTGCACCAACTCTCTAAGACCTATACTTTCCGAGATACGAGGTCGATGTGAGCGAATGGGGGACAAAAGGGGTACTTTAGGATTTATTCCCAACTCATCGGAACTCCCTCTATACGATCCCACCAAACATTTTCACCCTACGAGGTGGCATCTGGGAGAACAAACATGTCAATGAGTCAGTCAGTCAGTCAGTCAGTGAGTGGTAATCGAGCTTTATATAATATAATTACGGGTTTTATATCACTCGGGGGATTTGTTTTTGAAGTTATACTTCTTTTGGCGCGATGGAGAAAAATGATGAGAGTGAATTTTTACGATGCGCGCGCACACCGACACCTAAATTTAACAGCATGAAGTTAGTTCTAGGTGGTATGAAAATTGATAACTATGTTCAAGTTGTATATTCTAGTATTTTTATATGTAGAACACGTGTTTCGTAAGGGTACAATTAAACAGTGTGAATAAATAAATATTATTTTGGTGTTTTTATTAAATCAAAATCATATACGACAGTGATACTAATAATTTATTATTTATTTTTCCATACGCCAAAGAAGTATAACTTCTAACGCGTGTACATAAGTACACACACTCTTTTTTTTTATTTATGTTTGTTTATAAAATGTATTATCAGAAAGAATATACAATTATTTACGTCTAATATATAAAATCTCGTGTCACAGTGTTTGTAACAAAACTCCTCCGAAACGGCTTGACCGATTCTAATGAAATTTTTTGTGTATATTCGGTAAGTCTGAGAATAGGACGTAAACTATTTTTCATACCCCTATATGATAAGGGTGGTCCACTCCAAATTTTTATTGTTATTTTTTTATGATTCGGCAATAAAAAATACATACAAGCATACATTTTCATCCTTCTAGCACCAACCCCTATTTTTTAATAGCGATGAATGAATGAATAAATGAAAATACTTTATTGTACACCACACAAGAAACAAACATAAAAATAAAAATTCACAAAGCAAGAAGTACAATGGGCGGCATTATCGCTTAGAAACGATTTCTTCCAGATAACCTTTGGATGTAGAGGATTTTTGTAAAATTACATTAATGGAGGGGGGTTTACAAAACAACAAATACATTTAAGAAGAGCGCTGATCACTTACAATAAAATAAAGCAATATAGGTAGATACATAAGTAAATATACCTACATTGACAATAATATACCAATAAATAAAATTAAAAAAATATATACATCTACATACATACATATATATCTATACTTGAACTGTAAAGGAATCATCATAGAATCTAGTTCTGTGAACTGGGGTTTTCAGCATCCAATTTTCAGACGATCGATATTAGTACTTTAATTATTTTCTACTTTGAATATAGAGATAGTTTATTATAGTGGGTATGTGCACAGAAAAGGACATAACAAAAATGAATTTAACTCAGCTTAGCAACACAAAATTTATTGATTCTAAGGTGGTACGAAGTTCGCGGGGTCAGCTAGTATCTCTATAAAAATACAAACTGTTGAATCACCTTAAAACCGTAAACGATCTATAGATAACTGCTCCAGATTATTACGGCGGAAGTATCTTCAAAACACTAGCTGCATTGCCTCGCTGAGTAGCAATGCTTATGTGTTGACCCAAATATACGCCAGCTCTCGAATCACACGAAACTTCGTCCCGACGGTCATAGATAAAAATATAACTTTAATTTGGCAAAGAAATCTTATATCTCAATTTTTGTTACGGCTTAAAAGTAAAACAATTTTATTTTACCTAAATCCATCTCTCGCACATTTAGCTCATAATATTGATATATTGTATTTTCACAATAGCATGTAGGTAATGCTTGTTTTGTGTTCAGCGTATTGAAATTTAATAAAAAAAGCTCCGCCGCGTCCGCGAGGACTGACGGATGATGGTAGAGACCATCACAGGGTACTGCGAATTAAATCACCATGTCCTGACAACAGAGGCCACGGATGGCTATGTCGGGGATGCCTACAAGATGAAGAGACAAGGTAGCTCTTCATCTTGCATCATCTGAGACAGCACTGTACGACCACACAAAAAGTTAGACTGAAGACGGGACTGCATGAACTAACCGAGTCATCTTCGATGTCAGCATCGACCTCGGGGACTCTGGGACTCCGCTACTAAGGAGTTAGGATGGCAGGTTAGAAGGGGAGTATTACATAATCCACCCCTATGCGGGATGTCAGTGCAGATCTTATTCCCCCCACACCAAGATTAGATTTAGAAGCAACTTATGAGACTGTTAATAAAGAATAATATAAATTGCTGATCATGTTCAAACAACATGTCCCGAGCGTAGATTATTTGTAAATTTTTAATGTTAAAACTGTAAAATGTGATAAAGTGTTAATTTTGTTTTTAATTTAAATGTGGGATGCAGGAAATAGGAAAGCCCTAACAGGAAATGTTCACAGATTAGGAATATTGCAAGATTTGTTTTATCCGTGTGAAAGGGCCTTTAGATACATGTCATGTGAATGTTTTATGAGTTTGAAAGATTTTTCATAAAGACAAAAGAAAATAATATCTTGATACTCGCCCCAAAAACCACATTTATCCCGAAATTATTAAGAAGGCGTATTTTCCTTATCTACATATATTATATACGTAAAGGATAATATAAGGAGTTTTATGCTTTGTTATTCTTACCGCAGGAAAATATTAAAACGGGCGGGTCCTTTATATTCTTTTTGTTTCATGTATAAAACGCTAAAGATAACAAAGTTTTATCCTGCTTTTTATATCTACTTAGTAGGTTCATAAAGTTTGGAAAGAGCTTTTCCTTTTGTCTTGAAATCGTCCTAACTAGTCTTATCCAACTGATATATACAGGACAAGTTTCCATGTATATAAGCACAGGTAAAAAATAGGGGTTTCTACTATTCATCATCATCATCGTCACTTTAATGATTTTTGCCGCAATTTTAGATTCGTTATTTATCCAGGTACAGATATCGAGAGAGCGAGAGAGACGAGAGACAGGTATACACAGACTATCGAGGGAAAAAGTCTGTCTGCAGATCAATAGTTTGACTGCCTCCGTGGCGCAGGGGGCGTATAGCCGGCTGTGACGCAGGAGGTAGCGGGTTCGATTCCCGCCGCGGAACAAATATTTGCATGATCTACAGATATTTGTTCCGTGTCTGGGTGTCTGGTATATATTTACAAAAAAAAGTATATAAGTATTCTATCAGTTATCTGGTTCCCATAGTACGAGCTCTACTTAGTTTGGGGCTAGATAACGCTGTGTGAAATATCCAGCAATATTAAAAAAATATATATATATTTAATAAAAATAGTTACTTGTAAAGTCTGGCTAATAAAAGTAGTGACGGAAAAAGCGAGATACCTAAATTAAAAAAAAACAATATAATGAAATACCTGGATTAATACATAGAATGTTCTAAAGTATCAACCCTTCTGTTCCAATTTTGGGGTGGACATGCTGATATTATTTAAAGTTGCGGAGCTTTTTCAGTCTCTTTCAGTAGCTAGACTCTATAATTACTATAGTACAAAAGAGTTGCCAATCGTGGCATGCAACATAACAAGATTTTGTTATTATAAATATAATATCAAGACGTAGGTACCATTCGTAATTTTTTTGTCAATTTTAAGTAGGTACATAGTAACTACAATTCAATTTCAATCTTGTTGGGTAACAGTCTCCTCTTTATCACGCCACGCTTTCCGGTCCCGTAACACCCCTTTCCCACGGCAACATCCCGTTTTTTGCAGGTTCAGTTCCCGTTTAGTAGTGTACGCGCTTCAATACTAGTATTCATACGAGTGTTCTGTTCCCTGTTTTTTGCTAGATACTGCAAAAAAAAACAAAAACAGGAAAACAGTTGATAAAAGCAGGAAACCGGATACTCGTGTGAATACTAATATTGAAGCACGTACAGTACTAAACGGGATCCTGCAAAAATTTGTATCTGCAAAAAACGGGATGTTGCCGTGGGAAAGAGCTGTAAGAGTCTCATCGATCGAGCTACGTTTACAATATCATTCGAATGTAAGACATCACCTAAACTAACTTAAACAAGCTATCTATAGAGAAACCGCATCAGAATCGGTCCATCCGTTTGGGAACCAGGATGCCCCAAACAGACAGAAAGACATAAAACACCCTTCTTATTGTGACGGTATATAAAACGTGTCATTTTATCGGGTATGGCTAATGGCTAGTATTGTTCTAAAATAGATTTTTTTCAAATTAGTTACAGCTTACAATAGAAAAAGTAAAATTTTCTAACAAACGTAATATCAAGTCCTAAAAATATCAATGAATAAACTAAAATAACCTGAATAAAATAGGTGAACAAATCATATTCATTTATCATGTAATAAGTTTTTTGTTAAAAAATTACTATTTCAAAACAAGCTTTTATAAAATTCATGATCGGAACCGCAAGCAGATTCAAATGAGCCCAAACACTAGTAGCCTAATATAATCCATTCAGAAGTTCCGTTGTCTAGCATCCGTCGCCATCATGAGACCACCACCATGGTACCATATTATTGCATTGTCACCGAAGTTACATATGTATTCCAAATTTCAGCTCAATCGGTTGAGGGGAACGGGTTTAAAATTAAGTTGCAAGATTCCACCCGGACAAACATACATACATTGTAAGTTAAAAGCTTGTAAAAAGGTGCCTGCGTGGCATTGCCGGCGATTTAATGATTAAAAATATTAAAAATGGTTTATTACTGGATAAATATTCAAGCTATCGTTATTAAACCCACCTCTAAAATCTGTAAGTACGATTTCGGATGTGTGTTTTAAATTAATGTATAACAAAACAAGTTGTATAAGGTATTTTATTGCCTTAGTATACAATTAACATTACGAATTTATAAGACTATAAAAAACAAAAGTAACAGTTGAATCATCACGACAGTTGTCCTATTTATAATAAATATCTGAAAAGGCAAAGAAAATGCTTTGTCTACTACGTCGCAAAAACAAAAAAAGATCACCTGAATTTTAAATAAACACTTTTAGGTTAGGTACATATTTTATTCTAAAAACCCCATTCCCTTTGATGTGAAGTTCCTTAATTAGTTTACAGTACAACGGGACGAAATACAAAGGATAAATAAATATTGATGTATTTGGGAGTTTATGAATAATTTATACAGTGAAATGTTCTATAAATATTTGGATGTTTAGATTCATATTTAAACTGTATTGATAATTATTGGGCGTTTAGTGATACTCATCTAAAGTAGAAACAATACGAGTATGTCTATCTATATAATAGGTTGGGGAAAAAGTCTTTTCGCATTATAGTATGTATGAACTTGTAATATCTTTGGCTATACTATTTGTATCTGGCTGGTTTTGGTATCATTTAAAGTTTAAATTTTAAAGAAGATAATTCCAAATTCAAATTAGGAAAATGTGCGATTTTTATTTGTTTTCGTACTGTAAAGATGAGTGAATCTAATGAAGAAATTCGATACATTTTAAAATTTTACTACATTTGAGCTCTAACTATATTTAATTCTTATTGTAATAGTGTTATTGAAGTTTTGTTTATTGTATATTGTATTGTGTATTGAGTTGACGACCTCCGTGGTGCAGTGGGCTAATAGCCGGCTGAGACGCAGGAGGTAGCGGGTTGGATTCCCGCCGCGGAACAAATGTGTGCATGATCTACAGATATTTGTTCCGAGTCTGGTGGTTTCTCTATATGTATATTATAAGTATGTATTTACTAAAAAAATGTATATAAGTATTCTATCAGTTATCTGGTTCCCATAGTACAAGATCTGCTTAGTTTGGGGCTAGATAGCGCTGTGTGAAATTTCCAGCAATATTTATTTATTTATTGAAATATTGCTGTATTAAAAGTAATAAATAAAAACGAATCACAACCGTAAAATGGCACAAAAAGTCAAATAGTTTGGTACGCTTAAGATCACAAAAAGACTTAATACTAATTAGTGATTTTTTTCAACCTTCGAATGATCGCCACAAATAAACTTTTTGCACGTGTTGTATAGTTTTCAATTCAATTCATTTATTTAGTTCAGATGTCAAAGATCCATATTTGTTAGTAAAAATAAAAACTTAATTAAACATGTCAAATGGGTTAGTACAAGTGTGCTTAGTTAAAAAACAAAATAATCATGAGTCAAATAATAATTATAGTCAGGTAATCTCACTCGCAAATACTCATAATGCTCTTTGGAAGGGAGCTTTCGAGTGCTTTTTTGCGGCTTCTTCCGCAGTCGTAGCAGCGACCAATGGATCGAGTTGGTGTCTGTGCTGACATTGTCGCTGTGGTTTCTGTCTGGATAATGCCAAGCGAGTCTCGCGCACAGCAGAGTGTGTTTGCCAATTATTTAACTTAGAGTACCTAGAAGCACTCGTAATTTACGTTAGCGGTTTTTGAGAATTTTACAATTCCGTAAGTGTGGATTACATAGGTAATCCACGCGACCACTCTAGAGTTAAACACAGATGATCGTTGTTCCGGATTACAGGCAGAGCCATTCCTCAAAATTTGTAGTTGTCAACTCAACGTTTCATCATCGTATCAGCCAACGGACGTCAACTGCTGAAAATAGGCCTCCCCATAGATCTACAGGCCCTCAGTTGTTCGAGCTGTGTCCGCCCACTGCCACTTCAGCTTAGTAATCCTCTAGGCCAGGGTTTCTCAAAGTGGGGTACGTGAACCCCTAGGGGTTCGCCATTCGACGGCAGGGGGTTCGCGACAAGATTTACGCAATGGTGGCAATGGTGGACTGGCATGCACGTGCGACACACGTGGTGGCGCGTAAAAAGTATGTCTGTGGTAGATTTTTGGGCAGCTAGACAGGAAGAGTATCCCGAACTCTCACACAAAGCGGTGAATTTCCTTTTACCCTTTGCTACAACATTCTTATGTGAGAGTGGGGTTTCAAACCTGGTCATGATAAAAACTAAATACAGAAATCGACTTGATACCGAGTCAGAATTAAGGTTAAAATTGTCCAAAATTACTCCTAAAATTGACTTCATTTGCGACAAAAAACAAGCACATCCATCACATTAATATTAAAAATATATTTCTTTTGGGCTCTTTATTTGTTACCTTTTATTGAAATAAAAGCCTTATTTTCTTCAACAGTCAATATTATTATTTTCTTTGTGGGGGGAGGGAGGATTTAATTAGTTAGTTAAGGGGTTTGTGGAACCGAAAGTTTGAGAAACCCTGCTCTAGGCTATGTAAGTCAGTGAACACAACGTTTGACGTTGACTGAAAGGTGATCCTGACTGCCTGAATATAAAATTACGAAAAGTAGAGGTATATTTGCAAACGCAACATACAAAAAAACAAAACGCTAAAATTACAGATATACTATGTAATCAAAAACTTACTTAAATACAATACCACAAGAGCGAAGTTACGACTTGTGATTCTAAATATAGCAGCTTCAAGCCATATTGTCTCTTGCAAGTCAAGCTCATTATACGAGCTAACCAGCTTCAAGTCCCGATTTGCATAGCGCCGGTATGGCGCATGCCACATCACTAGCAGACAAGTGGTACTAACGAGGCTTAAGCTCGGTTCGTTAGTTGCAGATACTGTCTCAGGTACGGTCGTGGAACTAGTGTTATCATGATTCACCTTTTTATATATCTCTTGTTCGAAAATTGTGATATTTATTCTTGGATTTTGCGGAGCTCGGAGAGTCTTTCTGTGGCTACTAAATCTAGTATCGTTCCTTTTTTCGGTAGATTTTTTTAAATAGACAAAAATGGCGAAACAATTTAATGGTAAAACGTTGTGTCGAATTCAATATTTGAATTTTTATGCCCATTAAGAAGTGTCGTGTTGGAGGCTAAGACCCGCTCCGGGTTGATGCCCCAGGATAGTTAGTATTGTTATCCAGGTACCTATTTAAAATAGAAAGCACGTTCAACGTTTAGATATCTAAACTTGGGATTCAGTCGGTGCATTCGTGTGAAACTAAGCCCTTGAGAAGTGCACATTTTTCTAGAGTTTTGCATAAGCCAGTACAGCGAGTGAATTTATTAAAGAAACATTTCATTCAACCACTTGAATAAAATATACCTAACAAGCTTCCGCCCGCGGCTTTGCACACATGGTTTGCCAATAAAAAGTAACCTATGTGTTAATCAAGGCTATGATCTACGTACATACCAAATTTCATCGAAATCGGTTCAGCCGTTCCGACGTGAAAGAGTAACAAAGATACTTACATACAAACATTCACGTTTATAATATTAATGGGATATCTCTTTACTTAAGTAAGAAAAGTATATACTTAAATGTTTTATTCGTAATTCAAACTGTACAACTAAACATATACTTATGAAATAGTATACTTAATATTACTAGTGGTTCGCCCCGAACTGAGATCTCGCGAGTCTCCCATAAAAACAATCAAAATAGTGCCACGAAATAACAACCAACTTAGTTGACCTACAGTTTCATTCAAATTACAGGTAACGGGAGTTCATGGCAATTGGTTACACTTTTTTGGGGTATAAATTGCAGTTATTCTGGATTCCAGAATTTTGCCTATATGTGTGTTACTAAAGCTACACTAATAGCAAATTTCAGCATTGTGGGATCACTGGTGTACCCTGTTAATTTTGTCAAAGTTTTGTTTTATTATGGCTAATAACTCAAAAACTACATGTATTAAAATAAAAATAAAAACCTGGTACATTTCACTGTACTTTACTACCTTTCATTTGACGCTCCAATTGACCTTATAGTCCCATTTTTTTTTACTCCCTTGAACCCCAACAACTTTAGTCCGTTTAGTCACACCAAAATTGTGCCATCACTATCTACCTATATACCAAATTTCACGATGATTAAACGCTTCGAAAGTTATCCTCGGACTAACAAACATACATACATACTTACTTACATACATATATACATACATACAACGCCGATTTGCCGAAGTTGATTTGGAGATCTTGCTTCGCTCGATCAATTTTCATTTAAAAATGGAACTGGCCACATTCATAATGCTATAGTGAAATACAATCTAAGCACGGAAACTAAGAAATAATTATTGACATGAATAATTAAAAACAAGTAGGTACGTATAAATAAAAAAACCCGACCCCCTCTTTTTGCGTCGGGGTTTAAAACTGGCATAACTAAAAACCACCTTGTTAAACAAGCTTTCTATTTAAAAAAACCGGATCCAAATCGGTTCATTCGATTAGAAACTACGATGGCACTGACAGACAGACATCGAAGATATAACACCTATTTTTTTGCGAAGCGGGTTAACAAAAGTTCTTACCATACTCCAGAATGATAAATGCACGGTATAAATGAGTTGCGGCTCTAGCCGTTTATTTCTTGATAGTAACTTATTGGACTCAATAAATTTTCTTTTTAGGAAACAAGGAGAAAATGTGAAAAATTGTTGTTTTCGAAACCATTACCATCCGCAAGCAGAGAAATAACAACTTTTCATGCAAATATTTGTTTTTGTTTCCGCAGATTGCTATACATCCATAACCCTCTGGATTGCTATACAAAACAAAAGTTTCAATTAAAATGTTATTGCAAATAATTACTCCCTCCTTTGCAACCAATTTGCCTATAAGAAGCAAAACGGCTCGAGTTTTTTGTTCCCTGCTTGGAGAGAAAATACGGGCACTTCGACCAATTAAAGATGAATTAAGATAAGTGTTTGTGGAGCCGGAAATTTATTTGACTAGTATGCGATACCTTATTTTGCTAGATACCGTGATACAATAATGTAAGGAACATTCGTTTGACGACGCGCCGCCGCCTACAGGGTGTGGTGTAATGAGTGGATAATAGGGTACCTGCGGGTAGGGGCCATTGTGGCGGTTCAGAAAAATATAATATAATATACCACCTCGAATCGGAATCTCGATGAAATAGGCTAATTTTTTTAAAATTTGGCATTCAAGTGACCATACATTTTTTTTACACCACAGAAGGGTAAAGGTCAGGAAAACAAACGAAAGCAAGTAAAATTTTAGTGAAATCTTCTTTAAAAACATAACTGTGCTTGTGTTATAAAAATAATAGTTTCCATTCGATAGCACATCTATCCAAGAATACTATCCAAAAAATAGATAGAGAAATAATTTCATTTGCAGTCTTGGCGCCAAAAATAGTGATGAAGGGTGAAATATTTCTTAAATTTCGAAAATGTCGAATATCTCGAAAACCGAGGCACTTTTATTGAGCATAACAAATATTTTTCTGAACCGCCACAATGGCTCCTACCCGCAGGTACCCTATTATCCACTCATTACACCACACCCTGTATATAAACCGAGCGCTTTCGTTACTACGGACATTTATGAGTTCAAACTCCTTCCCGATGAGCAGTTTGGCTTCCGTGCCCAACACTCATGCCCACAACAGGTGCTCCGCATAACGGAGCATGTCCTCTCCAATCGGCAAAGTACCTGGCCTTCAGATACTGGTGCCGTCTTCCTCGATGTGGCGAAAGCTTTCGACAAAGTCTGGCACAATGGCTTGATCTACAAGCTTTTCAAACTCGGAGTCCCAGATAGACTCGTGCTCATCTTACGAGACTACCTACAAGGTCGCAGCTTTCGCTACACCGTGGAAGGCACTCTCTCTAGTCCTAGACCAGTCAGAGCGGGAGTCCCTCAAGGCTCCGTTCTCGGCCCCCTCCTGTTCACGCTGTACACCAGCGATATCCCCCGCACTCCTCAAGTGGAAATAGCCCTATACGCAGACGACACGGCCTTGTACACATCCAATCGGAATCCTGATCGGGTGGGTATAAGGCTGCAGGCTGCCCTTCATTCATTAGCCACTTGGTTCCGCAAGTGGCGGATTGAGGTAAACCCGTCAAAGAGCACAGCAGTGTACTTCTCACGGAGAAACCTCTTTCCCAAACCGATCTCCTTATTTGGCAAGCCCATTCGCTGGGCCCCATCAGCCAAATACCTGGGTGTCATCCTCGATAGGCGTCTTTCCTTTAGGTTGCACATCACTAAGAGGTGCAATCAGACAAAGTTCACCCTAGGACGATTGTCCTCACTACTAGGCGCGAAAAGTAAAATGTCCCTTAAAAATAAGGTGACCCTTTACAAAGCGTGCATTCGTCTCATAATGACATACTCCTCTGTAGTATTTGCCCACTCTCCTAAAGTTGGTGCCATTCAGGTCATCCAAAATCACTTCTTGCGAAAAGCCTCAGGCTCGCCATGGTATTTTCGCAATAACGATCTACATCGCGATATGAAATTAGAATCAATAGCCAGGTTCATGAAGCTCGCTTCCAAGCGGTTTTATGAACTTGCCTCTAAACATCCGAACCCTTTGGTACACACCATTCCGGTATACCCGTTGGATCCGCCCGCCAACAAAATCCTCCGTCGTCCGAGACACGTTCTCGGAGACCCGGATGACGAAATCACCTCCGCTAATGCGGAAGGTGAGTCATCTACATCAGTCAGAGCAAACACTTCACAGAAACACCGATCTCGCCGGCGAGGTCGACGAATCCCTTCAGTCGTCGCCTATACGAGGTACAAACATGTACCCGGGCGTTTCTCTCCTATCCCCACCCCGGCAACAGCCCAAGCCGAGGCTCGTACCTAAGTGGTGCCCTTGCGCTAGTTGCCTAAATAACTTACTGGGCTGAGCGCCATCTGCTCTCGCCAAAAGTTCGGTTAAGCTGTCACGGCCTCAGAGGCCAACAGCGAGTTAGTCCATCAGAAAAAAAAAACTATGGACATTTGCCTTCCCGCGCTCGCTGCTAACAGACGTCTGCCAGAACCTCTGTCGGTCGTTACGAGGTCACGTGAGCCACTTTTGGTTTTACGGTGTTTGGGTTAATTTTACAAGTGTGTGCAATCATTATTTAGAAGTTAGTTTGGTTGTGTTTTAATTGATTATTTTCTGTTAGTTTAAATCTCGAGTTTTGTGATAGTAAACCGATTTCTTGTTTGAAACTTGTTTTTTTAAGCAATTTCCACTTCTGAGCCTAAAAATAAATTATTTTTTTAAAGAAAGTAGATTAATAGAAATATGATATAACTTAATCACATACTTAGCACTTTTAAAGCAGTCACAAAGTCCTGTAAATTTTTAGGTTATTATGTATAAGTAGGTATATTTTGTATAATGTCTTACGTATTTTTTGTATAATGTGTAATGTATATCTGTAATGTACGTATAGTTTATAGGTATTATTATTATTACTATTTTTAGTGCTATATAGCCCCAAACTAAGCAGAGCTTGTACTATGAGAACCAGATAACAGATAGAATACTTAAATACTTTTTTTTTGTAAATACATAATTATAATATATATATAAACACCCAGACAAGTAACAAATATCTGTAGATCATGCAAACATTTGTTCTGTGGCGGGAATCGAACCCGCTACCTCCTGCGTCTCAGCCGGCTATATGCCCACTGCGCCATGGGGGTCGTCAAATTAAAAATTTTTAATTAACTACAATTAATTAATTAAATTAGAAAATTTTAATATGTATAAGTATTTTATTTATTATAGTATATATATTATATAGAAAAACATCCAGACCCGGAACAAATATCTGTAAATCAAAATGAATTGTAAAATATGATTCATAAGAAAGCATAATCAGACTAATTATCGTTTGTCTATTTCAAAGGAATATAATTATGACATTTAAATACCCATAGTAATTTCCGCGCCGTCTCAATTATAATTCACAAGAGCTTTATGAACAGTGAACTAAGTGAGCGCGGCGGGCCCTTAGCAGTGTGCCTTCAAATCCAAACCAATATTATAAAGGGGCATGCCCACTCTCCATTGTAAAAAATGCTGTCACTGCACACACTTGAAACTAATTGCTACTGATTCTAGGCTTAGTTAGTAATAAAAGAGCTAAGAAGTTAGTTATAAAAAAGTTTACTATAATGAGAAAAATCAGTTTTTATTTTTCACAAACAACCAGTTTTACATCACTGTATTCAACTACAACTTAAATAGTTTATTATTGTAATTATAACGATTCCTAGATAAATTATGATATTGATAATTAGAAGAAGTATCGGAGTCCATTTTAAAAGCTTTAAGTCAGCAAACAAACAAAAATACGCGAGAAAACAAACGAAACGGCCACAGACACAGATCACAGGAAACGGCTTGTGTAGGTACTTGTTTGTGAATGATGTACCAGTCATAGGGATTGGCATATCGACCATCGACTATTATCCGAAATATCGATTTATCGGCGCAAAATAATCGGTCAAATCGAGCAATCGATTATATTTAATCTCAAGGCGCGCGCGCACAGAAGTGCCATTTTTGACATCGCGCTCCTATACAATCAACAGACGAGGGCAATTATTCCAGTAAATCAAAATTCAATATTTTAATGCAAAGAAATAATAATCATCTGATTCTGTTGAGCAAATGTTGAATCGAAGTAAAATCGAGTTTATTTCGATTCAACACGAGCGCCACAGATAAATACAAAAATATACCTACCTATTTACTTCTGAAAATCAGATATTTAGTGTGTCAGGGGTAGTAATAATGTAATAAAATGTACGAAAAATGTAAGTACCAATTGTACCCAAGCGAAAAAAATGTACTTATTTGCCTTTGGAGATGTTTAATAGAATTCATTATGTATTTCTGTGTTGATTTTGTAAACTTGGATTGAATAGGTAGTCGATATCGATCGATATCGACTATCGTTTGAGTTAGTTCTTAATTCGATAATTTGGGAGGAATAACGAGTGATAGGTGCCTAACTAAAAAATATCTCATGTCTGTGACATTAACTCGTCCCTGCATGGCCTTATGCAAAAATCGTGCGACGTAAGCGATGCGAAGTATGCGACGTGTAAAGGGCGTCGGATACGAATGTTGTATAATCACAACACAAACAATTACAATTAAATACAATGTAAAAAGAACACAATAAAATTATACAAGAAGAGTAAAATAAAATTTAAATTTAACATAAAAGTTTGTCCTATAAACTAATGTAATTAAAAGTATTTACAATATTCCAAAGGATTTTTGGAAGTCCGGTTTCCGACCAGAAATGCAAATAAAAATTTAAAACTAATTTTTAAAACCCATTCAAGGCACCCTGATTGTAGGTCAGTATGTCAGTAGGTTTGTAGGTCAGTCGGTCAGTAGGCCAATGGGTCACTGGGTCACTGGGTCAGTGAGCCAGTCGGTCAGTGGGTCACTGGGTCACTAGGTCAGTGGGTCAGTCAGTCAGTGGGTCAGTGTGTCACTGGGTCAGTGTGTCAGTCGGTCAGTGGGCCAGTGGGTCAGGTCAGTGGGTCAACACAAGAAATCTCAGAAACCACTGGCCGTAGGAAAGCGAAATTTAAAATGAGGTTAATTATTACTAGACCCGCTATACTGACCAGTAAAAATGTCAACTACCCTCCCTACTTAAGATTTCCAGGGTACCTCGAATGTGGGTCAAAATGTCAACACTTATAAACTACACTTATATCTTATAAAAAAAAATTTATAAACTCTTATTATATATATCTCTATAAATTTTATTAACTTATAAAAAAAAAACTCATCAAAAAATTTTGAAATTTAAAATGTACATAGAACACTTAATTACTAACCACATGAGATAATAAAATTTACATGTAAAAATTTACTTTCGGAGTTATGGACCTTTCAAATTTGCGGTTTTTTAAATGTGTCCGTAAAATGTCCAAAAATTTACTTTTAGAATTTTTTCTTCTGCCTCCGCACTCGTCGCGCTGGTGTCCTGGTTCATCCGTTTTCAGTTTTTCTCCAGCTGCCCTGGGTCCAGACCTCGTGGCCACGTGGTTTTCGGTTTTTCCGGATTAACTTCCGTGCGCCTGCACGGAAAAATCCGAAAAAAGGTCCGACGTGTGGAGACCCACGAGGCGCTCCTTCGGGCAGTGTAAAAAACAAGGGTCACCACTCAAAATCGTTCAGCGGATTTTTTCGAAGTTTAAAAATTTTTCAAACTTTCACTTTTTCCGCGATAACTTTTCGCGCACAGCAATTTTTAAAATTCTGTTATCACCAACGTGTGCGCCTTCGCTTGGCGCAAATTTTGAGGTGAGTAGAGTATGTTTCGATTTCTAGGCTTGTGCAAGGCTTGCTCAGGCCTCTGTGAGTAGAGTATGTTCCGATTTCTAGGCTTGTGCAAGGCTTGCTCAGGCCTCTGTGAGTAGAGTATGTTCCGATTTCTAGGCTTGTGCAAGGCTTGCTCAGGCCTCTGTGAGTAAAGTATGTTCCGATTTCTAGGCTTGTGCAAGGCTTGCTCAGGCCTCTGTGAGTAGAGTATGTTCCGATTTCTAGGCTTGTGCAAGGCTTGCTCAGGCCTCTGTGAGTAGAGTATGTTCCGATTTCTAGGCTTGTGCAAGGCTTGCTCAGGCCTCTGTGAGTAGAGTATGTTCCGATTTCTAGGCTTGTGCAAGGCTTGCTCAGGCCTCTGTGAGTAGAGTATGTTTCGATTTCTAGGCTTGTGCAAGGCTTGCTCAGGCCTCTGTGAGTAGAGTATGTTCCGATTTCTAGGCTTGTGCAAGGCTTGCTCAGGCCTCTGTGAGTAGAGTATGTTCCGATTTCTAGGCTTGTGCAAGGCTTGCTCAGGCCTCTGTGAGTAGAGTATGTTCCGATTTCTAGGCTTGTGCAAGGCTTGCTCAGGCCTCTGTGAGTAGAGTATGTTTCGATTTCTAGGCTTGTGCAAGGCTTGCTCAGGCCTCTGTGAGTAGAGTATGTTCCGATTTCTAGGCTTGTGTAAGGCTTGCTCAGGCCTTTGTGAGTAGAGTATGTTTCGATTTCTAGGCTTGTGCAAGGCTTGCTCAGGCCTCTGTGAGTAGAGTATGTTCCGATTTCTAGGATTGTGTAAGGCTTGCTCAGGCCTTTGTGAGTAGAGTATGTTTCGATTTCTAGGCTTGTGCAAGGCTTGCTCAGGCCTCTGTGAGTAGAGTATGTTCCGATTTCTAGGCTTGTGCAAGGCTTGCTCAGGCCTCTGTGAGTAGAGTATGTTCCGATTTCTAGGCTTGTGCAAGGCTTGCTCAGGCCTCTGTGAGTAGAGTATGTTTCGATTTCTAGGCTTGTGCAAGGCTTGCTCAGGCCTCTGTGAGTAGAGTATGTTTCGATTTCTAGGCTTGTGCAAGGCTTGCTCAGGCCTCTGTGAGTAGAGTATGTTCCGATTTCTAGGCTTGTGCAAGGCTTGCTCAGGCCTCTGTGAGTAGAGTATGTTTCGATTTCTAGGCTTGTGCAAGGCTTGCTCAGGCCTCTGTGAGTAGAGTATGTTCCGATTTCTAGGCTTGTGCAAGGCTTGCTCAGGCCTCTGTGAGTAGAGTATGTTTCGATTCATAGGCTTGTTCAAGGCTTGCTCAGGCCTCTGTGAGTAGAGTATGTTTTTTTCTTTTTTTTTTCCCCCCTGTCCGGGCGCAGAGGCCCGGCCCGCGAGCTTTCCTACCCTACCTCTGACGTAATTAGAGACCTTGTTAGCTATGTCTGTCCTCCGTTTGTTTTGTTAGGGTTTCATTTCTTTATTTTAATCAATTTTCTTATATCTATTTGCAATTACAATTTGAAGTTAATTTAAGTGCCTTAATTCTAAAATTTTATTTCGTATGCTACATTATATATTATTCCCATAATATACATCTAACATTAACATTATTCTATATTTTTATTTCTTAGTTTACTATTTTTACACTTATCTAGTTACTTAATAATACACCTTACACTATTACTATTTGCTACTACTATTTCTATGTTACATTAATATATTAAACAATATATATGAACATAGTTTTTTAAATCTAATTTATATTTATAACAGATACATTTGGTCTCCTCCTGATGTGCTCTGCGCCATGGATTGTGCACCAACCAGCGACGGCATGCCCTCTTCGGCTTTTCCAGCTCACCGGTCCAAAGTGGCATGGTAATGATTTTAAGATTTATTTTACTAAATTTTTCGAACCACTGTAACTCTTGTACTTGAATTTCCCTATGTTTGCTATCTGTTTTTCCCTTGATTTTGTACTACTTAAATATTGTTTTACCCCTATTAAACTGGACCAGTTTCTTATGAAACTGGACCCAGTTTACCGTTTGAATTTTATTTATTGCCCTGTTTATTTGTAATTTGAATTTTCGCATTTTTGTTTTGTATTGTATTTGTATCGTATTTGTATTGTATTTGTATCGTATTTGTATCGTATTTGTATCGTATTTGCATCGTACTTGCATCGTATTTGCATCGTATTTGCATCGTATTTGCATCGTATTTGCATCGTATTTGCATCGTATTTGCATCGTATTTGCATCGTATTTGCATTGTATTTGCATTGTATTTGTACTATCAAACGGGTTCGATTTCCGGGACAAATGTTTGCATGGTCTACAGATATTTGTTCCGGGTATGCCACAGACAATGATCTGACAGTAGAAAAGAATATGGGTAATTAAATTCCTTGATAGAAGTAAAATGATTGATGAATGATTGTCCAATTGTCCATGTGTGGGCTCAGTTAACCAATTAGTTACTTCAATAACGAATTGCTAATTACAGCTTTTTTAACAACTGTTTTTAACATTAAGTTTAAATATTTAAAAAAATATATATAATCTACTACAAGTAAAACAAATCAATCAATCATCATCTATACAAATAATGGTATTAAATATGAATGACTACAACTTACAAAAAAGTTTTTTTTTTTTTTTATAAATAATTAGATACGGGTTACAGTGATTTTTATAAATCTTTTTTTATGTTAGTAACGGGGTGAGTTTGTAATGGGTAATCTATGGAACTACTTAACCGATTTTGAAAATTCTTTCACTGATAGTAAGCTAAACTATTCCTGAGGTCTATAGGCTATACATATTTTGACAACCCGGCTAGGTCAGCTAGTGTAATTTGAATGAAACTGTAGGTCAAGTTAGTTGGATTAGCATTTCGTGACACTATTTTATTAGTCAAAGATTACAAATATTATTTTTAGTTTTTATGTGAGATTCGCGAGATCTCTGTTTGGGGCGAACCACTAATGTTTAAATTAATGAAACTTTAGTTTTCAATTGAACCAGCCTTATTTGTTGACTTTCTTTCCGTACAAGATCGAGATAAGTGGAGAGATGAGGGGAAGGCCTTTGCCCAGCAGTGGGACAGCATAGGCTTGATAAAAAAACCTATTATTTATTTAACCATCATTTTCCGAGCATAATAAATTATGCGCATCCTGGGTACTCACAGTAGCGAAAAACTTATGAATTTTACAAAAATGCATGATGATCTTTGATGATGATTTTTAAAAGCTGTGTGTATGATTTTATGGCACCCACCGTGGGTCATATCTCATTACGCACTTCCTAGATCTGGCCCTGTATCGAAGCCTTGCAGGCCTTGATTGGTCCATTGTTTCTGGAATTCAATTCGAGCCTTGCTTTTAAAAGCTCTGAAAACTGCATGCGTATTGTGGGTACTCGTTATTTTTAATAAAAAGCATGGGTTTCTACGCAAAATTCAAATGTTCGCTAAAATTCTTGTTTCCCGAAATTCCACTGCACAATTTTTTTAATGGCTGTTTGAATATTTTATTCAGATTTTTAAACGAGTAAACTATAATAAATCTAACCTTTCATCAAACAAAATGTTAATTGAATTCCACATTATTGTGAAAGGAGTAATAAGACTTGTTCTACTACCTTGTGCACTACCTTCTCCCGTATTTATAAATTTATAAATATTTATAAACTAATAATAAATAATGCTAGATATTTCACACAACGCCATCTAGCCCCAAACTAAGCAAAGCTATGTGAACCAGTTAAATAATATAATACTGTACTTTTTTTTGTAAATATATACTTATAATATATAGAAAAACAACCGCACCCTAAACAAATATCTGTAAATCATAGAAACATTTGTTCCGCGGTTCAAAATTATTTTTCGCTTAATGGTTAATTGGAAGATAATGCTTTTTAGCTTTAAATTCGCCTTCGTACAGGTTGATTTATTTTGTGCAATAAATAATTTTCTATCAGGCTTTATTTTCGCTATCTTCATTTCCAAACTATCATTCACTGCAATAAAAACAAAACTAATTTGTCTAGGAAAAATCGCCCAAAAACTCCACATAAACGGTTTCTCCGCTCTTTGAAGTGGCAATCTCAGTTTGAAACTCCCAGTTGTATTTACCATACGAAACTCCTTCTATCTAGTTCCAATGGTGCAATAAACAATCCAAGTTAAATTTTACACTTGTCGACGGAGAACACAAATAAATCGGCCGATTTAGAAGCTCTACTCGTTGCCTTGCTAGGAAAGAACTACCTTTGGAGCCTGGCGTAAGCTGTATTTTTTTATGGTTTTTTACAATCAGTTAAAATTATTTTAAATTTGCATTTATTTTAGACAACAAGCGATGCATATAGTTTAAGTAAGCTTTATTTATTTGAAGTTAATAACACTTTCACAGCCCATCATATTTTAACGCGCTTGAACGCCTAAAGTATTTGGCATTTTTGTAAATTCTGAGTAAAAAGAATTGAAATATAATAGTTATTAGCCTTTAGTTTTTTTTTTGTATATTTTAGAATATGTCCATGACTCAGGTTCATGATCCGCTGTCAAGTGTTAAAACGGCTTAACAATAGTTTGAACACTATTAGATGAGAGATTAGACAAGGTTAGAGACCCTCTAACACAGGTGTTTTATACTTAAAAGAGGGTCGCAAACCCATGAAATGTAAATATATTAGATTAAGTTTACTGAAACAAATATATTTGTATTTGTATTGTATTTGTTTTGTATTTGTATTGTATTTGTATCGTATTTGTATCGTATTTGTATCGTATTTGTATCGTATTTGTATCGTATTTGTATCGTTATTTGTATCGTATTTGTATCGTATTTGTATCGTATTTGTATCGTATTTGTATCGTATTTGTATTGTATTTGTATTGTATTTGTATTGTATTTGTATTGTATTTGTATCGTATTTTTATTGTATTTGTATCGTAAAATACGTAGGCCGCTCTCAAGGGTAAGTTTTAAAAAAGATTGATTTATTTTAATCTAATTTAATCTTAAATTATTACAGAGTACAACTAATTAATCTATGATGAGACTTGCTCGAAGTTTGAACAAAGAATGAAATTCAAAGCTAGGTAAATTCCGTGGAAGGCGCGGTTGACGTCAATCGGAGTCACGTTATGCTGATGTAGCTGGAACGTGCAACTGTTGGTTATTCAGGTCGATGCAAGCGCAGCGATCCTCATACTTTAGCCTTGCGTAACACCTCCACCCGAAGAACAGCGAGTATTGAAGCTTGTCGTAAATTGAGCTGGGGGTTGATTGGGATTAACCCATCTGGTAGCTGGAATGGCATAAACTCCTTGTAGTTCAGCTTGGTTAACTTCAGATACTTTGTGCGAATTCTTCGTCAGTTTTAATTGATATCTTCTGTATAGCAGGCCACTAACAAGTGCACATGCACTGAGAGCTATAACCACGTACATAGGTATTGTAGTATGGTATAAGCTATTGTCGACGGCTTTTTCCAAGTGTAGCGGTGTCTGCAGTGAGATTTTTTCGTTAGTTCGATGAAGATGGTCCAAATTGATAGAGTTTCATTTGAGAGCTGGAGCGGTAGATGAGGTCACGAAGTCTTCCTTTGGTAGGTCCATGATCTTCAATGCTTGTCCCTTCAAACGATCGTTAGTGTTGGAGATCGTGAAGTCTGGCGTTTCCAAGTAGCATTTCTGAGGGATTATCGCGAGAAAGCTCCCTTGAAGCGTTTTGTAGATATCCTGGCCACAGGAGAGATGTACTTTTGTAGAGACTGGGAAGCTGATACTGTAATGTTTCTCGTCAAGTTCTTCATAAGCTGGTTTAGCTAGGATGACGGTGGTGGGGCGGCACATTTTGTTTCGTTGTTGTGTCGAGATGAGATGCTGGATGCAGTCATCTGATGATCGGCTCTGTAGACTCTTTTTCTCCTCACAAAGGTACCATTTACTTGTCTTCGGGCATTCAGCCTCTATGTAATTGAAATCTTTCTCATGGATAGCTAGGTATGGGAATGGAGGAGTAAGGATTTCATGGTTTTTATTAGGAATGATAGATAATTTATACATATCATAAGTGGATGGAAGGACAATCGGAAATTTATATACTATAACTATCTCATTACCTACATAGTAAAATCCTAATCTAATTATATCGAAATACTCTCTAATATCTAAATCTACCACTTTCTCACTAACATAAAGTATATTTAATCTACGAACTATATCGCTAATTGCATTCAAACTCAAGACTGAGTGATGCGTAGCGGATGCTCTAATAAAAGCTAGGATATTCTGTAATTTAGACATTTCCTGCGATATAGAGTCTACGTTGTCAGTCAGGACAATAAGGATCTGAGCTAGATGAGCATATTTCACAAGATCATGATCCCTGGTTACTTCGGCTTGTTCAATTTGCTTTAATATAATCTAGATTTTATTCTGATTATCTACGATACTGTCTATAATCTTAGAATATTGCAAGTTCCAATTTTTAGTTAGACTGACATGATTATTAAATTCCGTTACTAATTTATTTTCTGTGTTCTCTAAATTTCGAATAGCTTGGTTATAGTGCAATGCATCGGTATAATCAAGGTTTCCTGTAATACTTTTAACTACCGATCCGAGACCATCTACGAGTCCCCTTTTTACACGAATTGTCTCAAAGGTCTGCAGCTGATCTAATACACTCGTAAGTCTACCTCGAAGATAAGTTAAGTGAGGCTCGAATAAGGAGTTAGTTTTATTATGCAGCTGAGGGCTAAAACTATCTATCTGATAACTAATTGAATTTACTTTATCTTGCAACTCTTGTAGATTCACGTATTGTAGAAAGGAATGATAATGCGAAATTATTTTGGCTGAACCTAGTTTGAAGGGTAAAATACCAGGTCCATCACCGAGACTTTCAAGTTTTATCTCCTGCATTAGGGCTGGTGACAGGAGCAAGAGGAATGTCAGGAGCGTCCTGTAACAATTGGGCGCTTTTAGGGAGACGCTTCAGCCTAGACTTGGCAATCGGACCTCGCTTTTTCTTAGTATAAATATGAATCGGGAGGTCTGCCATTACGACGTCATGAGTATAACGAGGGGCTAATTTCTGTCTAGAAGCGAACGGATTTTTCACGAAAATCTGTTGTTCGGGAGAGTATTCAGCCTCAGCTTCTCGTGTTTTATTTCGGTTGTCTGTGAGGTCTTTTCGAGTCGTACTACACATGTCATGAATCGTGTTATAAGCTTTAGTCATTTTTTCTTTATGGTTAGTCATATACTGTTGAAGTAGATGAGCTGAAAGGTCAACATCAAAAGGATCACGAGGATCGTAGTGTCCTGTTATTACTTCTATCGGTTTGCACTTAGTAAAACTATGAATACTACTGTTATAAGCCAAAAGGGCGTAAGGCATTAAGTTAATTACAGATTCAGATTTCTGACCTAACTTTAGAATACGAAGATGTTCTAGTACCGTTGAGTGGAATCTTTCAACCATACCGTTCTCATTCGGTGTATGAGGAGCCACTCTGTGATGCTGGATCTTATGCATTTTCACAAATTCAGCAATAAGTTGATTTGTGAATTCGGTTCCGTTATCGGTTACTATAGTTATAGGTATACCATGGTGAGTGCAAAAATTTAATAAGGCTTGTACTACACTGACAGCTGTGCCATCTCTTAAGTGATAAGCCTGTGCATACTTAGAGAATGCGTCTATGATGGTTAAGAATTTTTCACTTTGAATAGTTAAGAGATCTAAATGAACCAGTTCAAAAGGCTTACTAGCGGGCGGAACTACTTTAAATTGTTGCTTTATAGGGCTGCGATCATATTTCGCTTGGCCACAGATGGTACAATAATTAATGAATTTAGTTATTTGCTCTCGCATTTTGGGCCAATAGTATCGATGAGATAACGCCAAAAAGCACTCATTGATACCGCGATGATTGGTTTTTCCATCATGGTATTTGTTAATGATTTCCTGTTGTCTTAAGTATTCCTTAACGTTTTCTAATTCTGATTTAGTTAGTGTAAGATTCATAGCCGAATTTTTAAATGTTTTCTGAATTATAGGTATGATGGTATACATAGCCAAGTAGGGATTTATCAGTAGTCCGGTTTTAATCTTAGGATGGACATACTCTTTGATCGCATTAATGACATCTTCCTCCATATTGGATTCAGATATTTGAACTGATATTCGGGTGTGCGTATCAAAAGGCTTGGTGACTACTGGTTTTCCTTTAATATCACCTACGACATTAAAAATTAACTGTTTAGTGAATCTGTTTAAAGGATCATCTGAGATTGGGACTTCCAAGATAGAACTTTCATTATTCGTGTGAACAGTGGCGGTTCTTGAACTAGCAACAGTTTCTGTAGCTGTAATGGTTCTAGATTCATCTAACGTGGGATCAGTTTCAGATGGATTGACTGCTATAGACATAAGCTCTTCGTTATTAATTTCAATACGCGATAATGCATCTGCATTTGTGTTACATTTACCGTCTACATGTTCGACTTTATAATCGTATTCACTAAGCTTTAGACGCCATCTTGTAAGTCGTGAGCTAGGGTCTTTAAGATTTACTACCCATTGTAAGGGTCTATGGTCCGTAAGGATCAGAAATTTTCTACCATAGAGGTACGGACGGAAGTACTTAGTTGCCCAAACAATAGCTAAAAGCTCTTTCTCGATGGTGCTATAATTAAGTTCACTAGAGTTGAGAGTTCGCGATGCATATGCGATCGGTTTGTTTGAACTCTTGGTACCTTGAGATAAAATGGCACCGATAGCAACATTGGAAGCATCAGTTGTTAATATGAAATCTCGTGTAAAGTCTGGGTATTGCAAGATTGGGTCATTTGTTAAGAGTGTCTTACAATGTTCGAAACAGTTAGTGTAGTTTTGGTCTAGTTTAATCTTAGCGCCTTTTTTTAAACATTGAGTCAGTGGTTTAGTTAAGCGTGCAAAGTCTGGAATAAATTTTCTGTAGTATCCGAGTAATCCGAGAAAACGTTTGATTTCAGTAGGGGTCTTTGGAATGGGGTAGTTCTCTATGGCTTTAATCTTATTAGGGTTAGGTTTTACACCCTCTTTACAGATGACATGGCCTAAAAATTCAGTTTCAAGCTTCAAAAATTCAGATTTATCCATTTGAATTTTGAAGTTTGACTCTCTCAACCTTTTAAAGACTTTATCTAAGTTGACGATGTGCTCCTGAAGGGAAATACTGAAAATAATGATGTCATCGAGATAGACTAGACATATTTCGTTCTGGAGACCTCTCAGGACGTTATCCATTACCCTTTGGAAAGTGGAAGGGCTGTTTTTAAGTCCCATTAGCATCCTTAAGAACTCATAATGGCCATTTTCGACATTAAAGGCGGTCTTATGGACATCAGAGGGGTCCATTTCCACTTGGTAAAATCCACTAGCTAAATCAAGTGTCGTAAAATATTGGCATTTACCTAGTTTGTCTAGTACGTCTGTTATATTCGGAATTGGATACTTATCATCGATCGTTTTCTCGTTAACTTTCCTGAAATCCACGACAAGACGCCATTTAACTTTACCGGATGCATCTACCTTTTTGGGTACAATCCAAATCGGAGAGCTCCATGCAAACTCTGAGGGTCTTATGATATTTTGATCAAGCATCTTGTTAATCTGATCTCTGACTTCTTGTCTGTGAACGTAAGGATAGCGGTAACTCTTAGTATGTACTGGGATTTCATCAGTTGTTCTTATCTTATGTTTGATCTTGTTTGTGAATGTAAGTGGTTCACCCTCAAGATAAAACACGTCCGCGTAGTTAGCACATAAGCGCCGTAAATTCGCGAGTTCTTCCGGATTAAGATGATCGGTTCGGAGACGCGATAAGACATCTTTAGCTCGGTCTGATAAAATTTCAGTACTGTCACATTCAAAATTAAATATTTCAGCTTCGACGGGGCGATCCATAGAAAAAATTATGTCATTAGATGTTGGGTTAGTGATCTCTACGTAGCCTCGATTATTATGGACCGTTGTCATACAATCTGAAATAAGGCAATTACAAATCGTCTGGTTTTCTACAAAGACTTCACCATCTCGTGAATTTACAGGTAATCGAACTACTTTTGAAGAATTGGCTGGGCTAATCTCTTCATACAGGTTTACATTCTTGGAATCATACATCATAATGGGGATCTGTGTATTGCGAGTCACAAGTAATTTATTTTTCAGGTCGATGTTAGAATTCCATAAGTCAAGTAAATCAAATCCAATAAGTCCATCAAAGTAATTGTGAAACTTATAAACGTACCATGTCGTGTCATTCGGATCGTTAAATTCCTGAAAAGCAGGTAACGTGATGGAGTAGTTGCACTTGCTGGTTGCGTGCACATTGGTCACTTCAAACGGATCATAGTTTAAAGGAATGTGGCTGAAGTATTTATCTACAGCATCAGGGCTAATAAAGGACTGATTAGCTCCTGTATCGATTAAAAGTTTAAGAGGTGGGTTAACGGTCTGAATGTATCCTAGCTGTCGTTGGATGTGGAAGTTGAGTTCTATTTTGGTTTGTCTAACTTGGAATCCTTCTGAAAATTTTCATCAGTAGTCTGAGCTACTTCTTCTACTACTGTCGGTTCGGCATAAGAAGTACCGTACTGCTCATAGGTATAGTCAGGTTCGTATGAGTAGTAATCCTGGTAGTAGTCGTAGTAACAGTCACCATCATCACCGTAAAAGTTTTCGTAGTCGTCAAATTCATTGAAATTTACCTCGCGGGTCTTAGTCAGGTAGTTAGTCGGGGGCGGATTTCCATGTTTTCGCCAGTCATGTCCTGTCAGGGGTAGTCGTCTTTCAACAAAGTGACTAACACCACTCATGGGAGTAGGACGTGGGGCATTGGCCACGTTTCTGTTACCAAAATTAAACGATTGCTGTGGTTGAGGTCTGAATGGCATCCTAAATGCGTTATTTTGAGGATTATAGTTTTGTGGGGTCGCACGGAACATTTGCTGCGTGCGACAAGGACCTTGTGGTGGTAACTGAGACATAGGGTTAGGCCTCCAACCTTGATAAGGTGGGTTCTGCCGTGAAGGACCGGTCATGCTAAATATTGGCTTCATTGGTCCGGATCCGAATCCGTTAGTCTGTCTAGGGACGAAGTTATTAAGGGGCAGATTATACTTGGGCGTATTTGAGATCGGCTGTTGCCATTCCTTCCTACTCGGTGTACTACCACTACGCTCTTGCATGTAAAGCGTGTTGAGCTCTTCTTGGACAAATTGCAGAGCTTTTTCCATAGTATCCGGACGCATACAGCGTATCCTGGATCCTAGTGGGTCCTTGAGTCCTCGTAAATAGGCCTGAAGGGTCAACTTGTGATATAGAGCGCGTTTTGCTTCTACGGTCGTTGGAACTGACTCGTGTAGTGAGACATATGTCATTATAGTGCTGAACATGTTTTGGCATCGTTCGTAAAACTCTTGCGGTGTACTTGATCCTTGGGTCTCTAAGGACAAGTCACTGTATAAAGCGGTTTCGTCGCGATGGTCTGCAAAGTTATTCACTAACGCACTCCTAATACCCTGCCAGTTATTCGGTATCCCATTCGAATTTATCAACCTAGCCGCGGGTCCTGATACTTTATTTAATATGCCGTTTATAAGAGCTAAATTTGTTAATTCGCTACCGGGCTGAGTCGAGAAATGAGTTAATACAAGCTGGTCGCAGAGATTAATAAATCTCGTGAGGACGTGCGGATTTCCATCAAAATCCGGCACAAGTCTGAGAGACTTATAAATCGTGTCAATGGGGTTGGCTTGTTGCGTCATGGTTTCTAAATTTCTATTTTCGTCGATAACGTTAGGCCTACTACTACTAACCCAAGTACTAAAACTAGAATTCCGTGATTCTCTAGGATGAAAAATCTTGGAAGTTTAACCTAACACACAGTAAAAGAAATACACATAAAATATTCAATAGAAAGGATATGATCTAAGGATTAGAAAGGATTTGAAAGATTCAAAAACTTACAGCATTTTCCTCGTCGTCGTCGGGTACACTTTGTGGAATCGAATTTTGGATTCCTCCTTGAAAACAGCACTAGTAGATTCTTTTTACTCAGATTTATCTCCTTGAGATGAGATATCTCTAAGCATCCGTGAGACTGCGCCAAATACGTAGGCCGCTCTCAAGGGTAAGTTTTAAAAAAGATTGATTTATTTTAATCTAATTTAATCTTAAATTATTACAGAGTACAACTAATTAATCTATGATGAGACTTGCTCGAAGTTTGAACAAAGAATGAAATTCAAAGCTAGGTGTAACGGGCCGGACCTGAATGATTCCTCCACAGTAATAAATTCGGAAGATAACATTCGTTTTCGTAATATTATAAAATATTAATATTTATGAATAGCACATACTTGTTCATTCAGTCATTACGTATTTAAATCAATCTGGGATTTAGAAAAAGCTGCAATATATTATAACGCCTAGTGCCATCTCTTGGATTACTCATCTATTGTATGCGGTGTTTGATCTAGATAAATTGTAAATTGACATACTATCACGACGCTAGATGACAGTAGCTGTTGGATGAAGTGACGTGGAGATTGTACAAAATGATTTATCATCTATGGGAAGAGTTGCGCTACTCGCCGGAAGGGGGTCGACTGACTAGCAATTTGTCAATGGGCAGAGTTCCACTGCTCACCGGTAGGGGATCGACAGACTATCAAGTTCTCTATGAAATAGGTTTCAATACACGGCATTATGGGTATGCAAGTAGAAGGCGAAGCTGGATAGAACGGAATATTGTCTATGCTATCATAAATTTTAGGGTGAATTAATATGAAACTTCGTGATATTACAAAATAATAATATTATTAATAGAAAATAATTGATCGTGCAGTTTTCTATGAATTACGTGAAGCCATTTGTTTACTGTTGAATAAATTTAGTATTTGTATAAAATAATTTATCATCTGTGAAGAGAGTTTTCGCTACTCGCCGCTAGAGGTCGGAGACGGCGGTTCGAGGGCTGAAGTACGGGGGGAAGGGACTGAACGCCTTAAATACGACGGAGCGGCGATGCTCGATCTCTTGTCTCGTGCTCTTTTCCCTGGTGATCTTCTCGGGGCTCTGGTTTTCTCGTAACCTTCTCGGGGCGCTTTCTCGGGCTCTTCTCGGGAGTGGTGATATCTCGGTATCTTTTCGTTGGGGACATTGCTCGTGGGCTCTTGGGTCGCGCTCTTTGCTCGTGGGCTTTTGCCTCGTGGTCTTTCCCTCGTGGTTCTTCACCCGCTAGCAGCCTGCGGAGACACCCAGAGAATACCAAGGTACGTGCTTGTTAATTTTTACTTACTGCCATTTTAATTATTGTTCTTGTGTTAATGTTTGGTAACCGGATTCGTGCAGGAATGCATTGAATTGGATCCAAACAGAGCAATTTATTTGTGTGAATTTAAATGTAATTGTTGTATATCCGAGTTATTTACATTGAGGGTTAAATGGGGTAAATTTTGGATGGAAAATGTTAGAAGTCTAGATTTATTTTATTCTGAGGGTAGGAATTTTTACTTGTTGCCATTGGCAATTATTGTTCTTGTGTTAATGTTTGGTAATCAGATTCGTGCAGGAATGTATTGAAGTGGATCCAAACAGGGTAAATTATTTGTGTGAATTTAAATGTAATTATTGGATATCCGTGTTATTTACATTTAGGGTTAAATGGGGTGAATTTTGGATGGAAAATCTTAGGAGCCGAGATTTATTTTATTTTGAGGGTAGGAAAAATTAGTGACGGTTAAAGTGAATGCTCCTGAAATACAGAATGTGGAATTAGGATTCCATGTATTGGTTCAGGTATAATTGTTTTGAATTGCGGGGTGCTTATTTAATAAGATAGTTAACGTTGGGGATTGACATCTTACCGTGGCATTTTCTTTTAGTTTAACAATGTTGTAGGTAGGAACCTTGTTAACCGGTAGGGTAGGAAACGCATCAGAGACGGTGGATTCAATAATAGTTTAATAATCGAATTAATTGGATCATATGATAGGATGGGGGGCGTTAGGAAATACTTCCCTTTACATATTCTATTTATTCTAAAGATGTACGGACAGATTAGCATCAGTATTGCATTTTAAGAAATGATTGACTCAGGATTATATTCCACTAAATACAAAATAACCTTACACGATTGATGTTTGTATTGGCAGCGATTTGTTTAACTACTTCTATATTCTATTTCTATTTCAATGGTCATAAAGAACGGTGGTTGCATTGGAAAACATAGCTTATGTTATAACAAAGACACAGGAATGTGTAACCTATTGACGGTATAATATTTCTTAGATTGAGTTATCTAGTAAAGAAAAAATGTGGGTAGGAAGATTGGATTCCTAAGTTTGATACGAGTATCTGTTGTTATTCTACGTTGGAAAAGGAAATATTTTAATATAGCATACGGTATAAAAATATATCAGTATGTAGAACAAAATTCATGTAATAAACTAAACTTAAATGAGAGGGCAATTGTGCTTTTAAGGACGGTGGTTTCAAAAAAATACACTTTGTAAGATTGAATACAATGTTGAAATTATAAGATGGACTTGTGAAGTTTGACAATGAAATGAGCTCGGATTCAAGGAAGTAAATAATCTAAGTAAGTTGATCTGATGTTGATAGAATCTTTGAAGGCTAAAGCGCTGGGCTTAATTAGAAACAGATGCGAGAAAAAAGGTCTGTTTTCTATTCTACGGAGCCAAGGAAATGAAATTCCGTTAAGATTCTTCAGCATTGTTAACTGAAAAGGTACTAGAAACATGAATTGAAGTAATATTCATGGTCAAACTACAGTAAACTAAAGGCTTCGATAGCTAATTAAAGCACTTATCTATTTCATGCAAACTAGCCGTTCGGAAAAGTACTAAATACGTCTAGCTTCATTATGGGGTTTTACTAAGTTCTACATTTTAGTGCATTCTGGTAGTGAATTTAAGAATGGGTTAATTGATAGGTTGCCTAGGTATGTTTAGGCTGAGTGTTTTGGCAGATAGATAGTAGGGGGCGGCTATTTTTAGGATCGGAATCGAAAAGGGTAGGGTTCTAGAATAGGCTACGAAGAACCTAAATCGAATGGGTTTAGTTCTAAAAATAAGAACTTTACTGATTCGCAAGATAACCAAAACAGAATCTACACTTTGCAAAAGATTATGACCTCTAATTCCCTTAATAACGAGTAGGAACAACAGACTACCCACATACAATTTTTATGTTGTCTCAAATATAAGGTTAAGTATACCTAATAATACTTTTAAATTGTGGAAGAGAGATGCCCAGTCTGGTAGTCGAATCTCATTGTCTTCACAGCGGTGGTGGGGCTGTAGACCTAAGATATTTAAACAAGTGTCTTAGCCACAATTATTATTGTCGATAATCAGTTTGTAGGTAGATCAATACGTTCCCAGTGGGTAGACTATAACTTTGGCACCAAGCTTACAATAGGTAGATCACAATTATCACTAACTAGAGTTCTATGGGTATGTCAATGTGTTTAGATAGGTTTAATTCTCTCATAAAGTAGGTAGCCATGATCTTTGGTACTAGACTCAAATTCCTTAAAAGAAACTGAGTTATTACGGATATCGCGACGTGTGGGTTCCTACCACAATACTAGATAAATCACGAGGCCAAAATAATTAATCACAATACACTCTTATAGCAGATGTAATAGGGTTGATAATTTACGAAGTAGGTAGGTCATGATTGTATGGTAGACGGGTATATTAGATTGTTATCTGGGTTAAACGTTTTAAATTCGTTGGGGGGTTTGGGGGGGGTCGTGATTATTTATATAGGGGGGGTTTCTTCAGGAGGGGGGGGGGGTTACATAGGTAAATTCCGTGGAAGGCGCGGTTGACGTCAATCGGAGTCACGTTATGCTGATGTAGCTGGAACGTGCAACTGTTGGTTATTCAGGTCGATGCAAGCGCAGCGATCCTCATACTTTAGCCTTGCGTAACACGTATTTGTATTGTATTTGTATCGTATTTGTTTCGTATTTGTATCGTATTTGTATCGTATTTGTATCGTATTTGTATCGTATTTGTATCGTATTTGTATCGTATTTGTATCGTATTTGTATCGTATTTGCATCGTATTTGTATCGTATTTGCATCGTATTTGCATCGTATTTGCATCGTATTTGCATCGTATTTGCATTGTATTTGTATCTGATTTGTATCGTTTTTGTATCGTATTTGTATCGTATTTGTATCGTATTTGTATCGTATTTGTATCGTATTTGTATCGTATTTGTATCCGATTTGTATCGTATTTGTATCTGATTTGTATCGTTTTTGTATCGTATTTGTATCCGATTTGTATCGTATTTGTATCTGATTTGTATCGTTTTTGTATCGTATTTGTATCGTATTTGTATCGTATTTGTATCGTATTTGTATCGTATTTGTATCGTATTTGTATCGTATTTGTATCGTATTTGTATCCGATTTGTATCGTATTTGTATCCGATTTGTATCGTTTTTGTATCGTATTTGTATCCGATTTGTATCGTATTTGTATCCGATTTGTATCGTATTTGTATCGTATTTGTATCGTATTTGTATCGTATTTGTATCGTATTTGTATCGTATTTGTATCGTATTTGTATCCGATTTATATCGTATTTGTATCCGATTTGTATCGTTTTTGTATCGTATTTGTATCCGATTTGTATCGTTTTTGTATCGTATTTGCATCGTATTTGTATCGTACTTGTATCGTATTTGTATCCGATTTGTATCGTATTTGTATCGTATTTGTATCGTATTTGTATCGTATTTGTATCGTATTTGTATCGTATTTGTATCGTATTTGTATCGTATTTGTATCGTATTTGTATCGTATTTGTATCCGATTTATATCGTATTTGTATCCGATTTGTATCGTTTTTGTATCGTATTTGTATCCGATTTGTATCGTTTTTGTATCGTATTTGTATCCGATTTGTATCGTATTTGTATCCGATTTGTATCGTATTTGTATCGTATTTGTATCGTATTTGTATCGTATTTGTATCGTATTTGTATCGTATTTGTATCGTATTTGTATCGTATTTGTATCGTATTTGTATCGTATTTGTATCGTATTTGTATCGTATTTGTATCGTATTTGTATCGTATTTGTATCGTATTTGTATCCGATTTATATCGTATTTGTATCCGATTTGTATCGTTTTTGCATCGTATTTGTATCGTACTTGTATCGTATTTGTATCGTATTTGTATCGTATTTGTATCGTATTTGTATCGTATTTGTATCCGATTTGTATCGTATTTGTATCCGATTTGTATCGTTTTTGTATCGTATTTGTATCCGATTTGTATCGTATTTGTATCCGATTTGTATCGTATTTGTATCGTATTTGTATCGTATTTGTATCGTATTTGTATCGTATTTGTATCGTATTTGTATCGTATTTGTATCGTATTTGTATCGTATTTGTATCGTATTTGTATCGTATTTGTATCGTATTTGTATCCGATTTATATCGTATTTGTATCCGATTTGTATCGTTTTTGTATCGTATTTGTATCCGATTTGTATCGTTTTTGTATCGTATTTGCATCGTATTTGTATCGTACTTGTATCGTATTTGTATCCGATTTGTATCGTTTTTGTATCGTATTTGTATCCGATTTGTATCGTATTTGTATCCGATTTGTATCGTATTTGTATCGTATTTGTATCGTATTTGTATCGTATTTGTATCGTATTTGTATCGTATTTGTATCGTATTTGTATCGTATTTGTATCGTATTTGTATCGTATTTGTATCGTATTTGTATCGTATTTGTATCGTATTTGTATCGTATTTGTATCGTATTTGTATCGTATTTGTATCGTATTTGTATCGTATTTGTATCCGATTTATATCGTATTTGTATCCGATTTGTATCGTTTTTGTATCGTATTTGCATCGTATTTGTATCGTACTTGTATCGTATTTGTATCCGATTTGTATCGTATTTGTATCGTATTTGTATCGTATTTGTATCGTATTTGTATCGTATTTGTATCGTATTTGTATCGTATTTGTATCCGATTTATATCGTATTTGTATCCGATTTGTATCGTTTTTGTATCGTATTTGTATCCGATTTGTATCGTTTTTGTATCGTATTTGCATCGTATTTGTATCGTACTTGTATCGTATTTGTATCGTATTTGTATCGTATTTGTATCGTATTTGTATCGTATTTGTATCGTATTTGTATCCGATTTGTATCGTATTTGTATCCGATTTGTATCGTATTTGTATCGTATTTGTATCGTATTTGTATCGTATTTGTATCGTATTTGTATCGTATTTGCATCGTATTTGTATCGTATTTGTATCGTATTTGTATCGTATTTGTATCGTATTTGTATCGTATTTGTATCCGATTTGTATCGTATTTGTATCCGATTTGTATCGTTTTTGTATCGTATTTGTATCCGATTTGTATCGTATTTGTATCCGATTTGTATCGTATTTGTATCGTATTTGTATCGTATTTGTATCGTATTTGTATCGTATTTGTATCCGATTTATATCGTATTTGTATCCGATTTGTATCGTTTTTGTATCGTATTTGTATCCGATTTGTATCGTTTTTGTATCGTATTTGCATCGTATTTGTATCGTACTTGTATCGTATTTGTATCGTATTTGTATCGTATTTGTATCGTATTTGTATCGTATTTGTATCCGATTTGTATCGTATTTGTATCCGATTTGTATCGTTTTTGTATCGTATTTGTATCCGATTTGTATCGTATTTGTATCCGATTTGTATCGTATTTGTATCGTATTTGTATCGTATTTGTATCGTATTTGTATCGTATTTGTATCGTATTTGTATCGTATTTGTATCGTATTTGTATCCGATTTGTATCGTATTTGTATCTGATTTGTATCGTTTTTGTATCGTATTTGTATCCGATTTGTATCGTATTTGTATCCGATTTGTATCGTATTTGTATCCGATTTGTATCGTATTTGTATCGTATTTGTATCGTATTTGTATCGTATTTGTATCGTATTTGTATCCGATTTGTATCATATTTGTATCGTATTTGTATCGTGTTTGTATCGTATTTGTATCGTATTTGTATCGTATTTGCATCGTATTTGTATCATATTTGTATCGTATTTGTATCGTATTTGTATCGTATTTGTATCGTATTTGTATCCGATTTGTATCGTATTTGTATCGTATTTGTATCGTATTTGTATCGTATTTGTATCGTATTTGTATCGTATTTGTATCCGATTTGTATCGTATTTGTATCCGATTTGTATCGTTTTTGTATCGTATTTGTATCCGATTTGTATCGTATTTGTATCCGATTTGTATCGTATTTGTATCCGATTTGTATAGTATTTGTATCGTATTTGTATCGTATTTGTATCGTATTTGTATCGTATTTGTATCCGATTTGTATCGTATTTGTATCCGATTTGTATCGTATTTGTATCCGATTTGTATCGTATTTGCATCGTATTTGTAGCGTATTTGTATCGTATTTGTATCGTATTTGTATCCGATTTGTATCGTATTTGTATCCGATTTGTATCGTATTTGTATCCGATTTGTATCGTATTTGTATCCGATTTGTATCGTATTTGTATCGTATTTGTATCGTATTTGTATCGTATTTGTATCGTATTTGTATCCGATTTGTATCGTATTTGTATCCGATTTGTATCGTTTTTGTATCGTATTTGTATCGTATTTGTATCCGATTTGTATCGTATTTGTATCCGATTTGTATCGTTTTTGTATCGTATTTGTATCCGATTTGTATCGTATTTGTATCCGATTTGTATCGTATTTGTATCCGATTTGTATCGTATTTGTATCGTATTTGTATCCGATTTGTATCGTATTTGTATCGTATTTGTATCGTATTTGTATCGTATTTGTATCCGATTTGTATCGTATTTGTATCCGATTTGTATCGTTTTTGTATCGTATTTGTATCCGATTTGTATCGTATTTGTATCCGATTTGTATCGTATTTGTATCCGATTTGTATCGTATTTGTATCCGATTTGTATCGTATTTGTATCCGATTTGTATCGTATTTGTATCCGATTTGTATCGTATTTGTATCGTATTTGTATCGTATTTGTATCGTATTCGTATCGTATTTGTATCCGATTTGTATCGTTTTTGTATCGTATTTGTATCCGATTTGTATCGTATTTGTATCCGATTTGTATCGTATTTGTATCCGATTTGTATCGTATTTGTATCCGATTTGTATCGTATTTGTATCGTATTTGTATCGTATTTGTATCGTATTCGTATCGTATTTGTATCCGATTTGTATCGTTTTTGTATCGTATTTGTATCCGATTTGTATCGTATTTGTATCCGATTTGTATCGTATTTGTATCCGATTTGTATCGTTTTTGTATCGTATTTGTATCCGATTTGTATCGTATTTGTATCCGATTTGTATCGTATTTGTATCCGATTTGTATCGTTTTTGTATCGTATTTGTATCGTATTTGTATCGTATTTGTATCGTATTTGTATCGTATTTGTATCGTATTTGTATCCGATTTGTATCGTATTTGTATCCGATTTGTATCGTATTTGTATCCGATTTGTATCGTATTTGTATCCGATTTGTATCGTATTTGTATCGTATTTGTATCGTATTTGTATCGTATTTGTATCGTATTTGTATCGTATTTGCATCGTATTTGTATCGTATTTGATCGTATTTGTATCGTATTTGTATCCGATTTGTATCGTTTTTGTATCGTATTTGTATCCGATTTGTATCGTATTTGTATCCGATTTGTATCGTATTTGTATCCGATTTGTATCGTATTTGTATCGTATTTGTATCGTATTTGCATCGTATTTGTATCGTATTTGTATCGTATTTGTATCGTATTTGTATCCGATTTGTATCGTATTTGTATCCGATTTGTATCGTATTTGTATCGTATTTGTATCGTATTTGTATCGTATTTGTATCGTATTTGTATCCGATTTGTATCGTATTTGTATCCGATTTGTATCGTATTTGTATCGTATTTGTATCCGATTTGTATCGTATTTGTATCCGATTTGTATCGTATTTGTATCGTATTTGTATCGTATTTGTATCGTATTTGTATCGTATTTGTATCGTATTTGTATCGTATTTGCATCGTATTTGTATCCGATTTGTATCGTTTTTGTATCGTATTTGTATCCGATTTGTATCGTATTTGTATCCGATTTGTATCGTATTTGTATCCGATTTGTATCGTATTTGTATCGTATTTGTATCGTATTTGCATCGTATTTGTATCGTATTTGTATCGTATTTGTATCGTATTTGTATCCGATTTGTATCGTATTTGTATCCGATTTGTATCGTATTTGTATCGTATTTGTATCGTATTTGTATCGTATTTGTATCGTATTTGTATCCGATTTGTATCGTATTTGTATCCGATTTGTATCGTATTTGTATCGTATTTGTATCCGATTTGTATCGTATTTGTATCCGATTTGTATCGTATTTGTATCGTATTTGTATCGTATTTGTATCGTATTTGTATCGTATTTGTATCGTATTTGTATCGTATTTGCATCGTATTTGTATCGTATTTGTATCGTATTTGTATCGTATTTGTATCCGATTTGTATCGTATTTGTATCGTATTTGTATCGTATTTGCATCGTATTTGTATCGTATTTGTATCGTATTTGTATCCGATTTGTATCGTATTTGTATCGTATTTGTATCCGATTTGTATCGTATTTGTATCCGATTTGTATCGTATTTGTATCGTATTTGTATCGTATTTGTATCGTATTTGTATCGTATTTGTATCGTATTTGTATCGTATTTGCATCGTATTTGTATCGTATTTGTATCGTATTTGTATCGTATTTGTATCCGATTTGTATCGTATTTGTATCGTATTTGTATCGTATTTGTATCGTATTTGTATCGTATTTGTATCGTATTTGTATCGTATTTGCATCGTATTTGTATCGTATTTGTATCGTATTTGTATCGTATTTGTATCGTATTTGTATCGTATTTGCATCGTATTTGTATCGTATTTGTATCGTATTTGTATCGTATTTGTATCCGATTTGTATCGTATTTGTATCGTATTTGTATCGTATTTGTATCGTATTTGTATCCGATTTGTATCGTTTTTGTATCGTATTTGTATCGTATTTGTATCCGATTTGTATCGTATTTGTATCGTATTTGTATCCGATTTGTATCGTATTTGTATCCGATTTGTATCGTATTTGTATCCGATTTGTATCGTATTTGTATCGTATTTGTATCGTATTTGTATCGTATTTGTATCGTATTTGCATCGTATTTGTATCGTATTTGTATCGTATTTGTATCGTATTTGTATCGTATTTGTATCCGATTTGTATCGTATTTGTATCCGATTTGTATCGTTTTTGTATCGTATTTGTATCCGATTTGTATCGTATTTGTATCCGATTTGTATCGTATTTGTATCGTATTTGTATCGTATTTGTATCGTATTTGTATCGTATTTGTATCGTATTTGTATCGTATTTGTATCCGATTTGTATCGTATTTGTATCCGATTTGTATCGTTTTTGTATCGTATTTCTATCGTATTTGTATCCGATTTGTATCGTATTTGTATCCGATTTGTATCGTTTTTGTATCGTATTTGTATCCGATTTGTATCGTATTTGTATCCGATTTGTATCGTATTTGTATCCGATTTGTATCGTATTTGTATCGTATTTGTATCCGATTTGTATCGTATTTGTATCGTATTTGTATCGTATTTGTATCGTATTTGTATCCGATTTGTATCGTATTTGTATCCGATTTGTATCGTTTTTGTATCGTATTTGTATCCGATTTGTATCGTATTTGTATCCGATTTGTATCGTATTTGTATCCGATTTGTATCGTATTTGTATCCGATTTGTATCGTATTTGTATCCGATTTGTATCGTATTTGTATCCGATTTGTATCGTATTTGTATCGTATTTGTATCGTATTTGTATCGTATTCGTATCGTATTTGTATCCGATTTGTATCGTTTTTGTATCGTATTTGTATCCGATTTGTATCGTATTTGTATCCGATTTGTATCGTATTTGTATCCGATTTGTATCGTATTTGTATCCGATTTGTATCGTATTTGTATCGTATTTGTATCGTATTTGTATCGTATTCGTATCGTATTTGTATCCGATTTGTATCGTTTTTGTATCGTATTTGTATCCGATTTGTATCGTATTTGTATCCGATTTGTATCGTATTTGTATCGTATTTGTATCGTATTTGTATCGTATTTGTATCGTATTTGTATCCGATTTGTATCGTATTTGTATCCGATTTGTATCGTATTTGTATCGTATTTGTATCCGATTTGTATCGTATTTGTATCGTATTTGTATCGTATTTGTATCGTATTTGTATCGTTTTTGTATCGTATTTGCATCGTATTTGTATCGTACTTGTATCGTATTTGTATCCGATTTGTATCGTATTTGTATCGTATTTGTATCGTATTTGTATCGTATTTGTATCGTATTTGTATCGTATTTGTATCGTATTTGTATCCGATTTATATCGTATTTGTATCCGATTTGTATCGTTTTTGTATCGTATTTGTATCCGATTTGTATCGTTTTTGTATCGTATTTGCATCGTATTTGTATCGTATTTGTATCCGATTTATATCGTATTTGTATCCGATTTGTATCGTTTTTGTATCGTATTTGTATCCGATTTGTATCGTTTTTGTATCGTATTTGCATCGTATTTGTATCGTACTTGTATCGTATTTGTATCGTATTTGTATCGTATTTGTATCGTATTTGTATCGTATTTGTATCCGATTTGTATCGTATTTGTATCCGATTTGTATCGTATTTGTATCGTATTTGCATCGTATTTGTAGCGTATTTGTATCGTATTTGTATCGTATTTGTATCCGATTTGTATCGTATTTGTATCCGATTTGTATCGTATTTGTATCCGATTTGTATCGTATTTGTATCGTATTTGTATCGTATTTGTATCGTATTTGTATCGTATTTGTATCGTATTTGTATCGTATTTGTATCCGATTTATATCGTATTTGTATCCGATTTGTATCGTTTTTGTATCGTATTTGTATCCGATTTGTATCGTTTTTGTATCGTATTTGCATCGTATTTGTATCGTACTTGTATCGTATTTGTATCGTATTTGTATCGTATTTGTATCGTATTTGTATCGTATTTGTATCCGATTTGTATCGTTTTTGTATCGTATTTGTATCCGATTTGTATCGTATTTGTATCCGATTTGTATCGTATTTGTATCGTATTTGTATCGTATTTGTATCGTATTTGTATCGTATTTGTATCGTATTTGTATCGTATTTGTATCGTATTTGTATCCGATTTGTATCGTATTTGTATCTGATTTGTATCGTTTTTGTATCGTATTTGTATCGTATTTGTATCCGATTTGTATCGTATTTGTATCTGATTTGTATCGTTTTTGTATCGTATTTGTATCGTATTTGTATCGTATTTGTATCGTATTTGTATCGTATTTGTATCGTATTTGTATCGTATTTGTATCGTATTTGTATCGTATTTGTATCCGATTTGTATCGTATTTGTATCCGATTTGTATCGTTTTTGTATCGTATTTGTATCCGATTTGTATCGTATTTGTATCCGATTTGTATCGTATTTGTATCGTATTTGTATCGTATTTGTATCGTATTTGTATCGTATTTGTATCGTATTTGTATCCGATTTATATCGTATTTGTATCCGATTTGTATCGTTTTTGTATCGTATTTGTATCCGATTTGTATCGTTTTTGTATCGTATTTGCATCGTATTTGTATCGTACTTGTATCGTATTTGTATCCGATTTGTATCGTATTTGTATCGTATTTGTATCGTATTTGTATCGTATTTGTATCGTATTTGTATCCGATTTGTATCGTATTTGTATCCGATTTGTATCGTATTTGTATCCGATTTGTATCGTATTTGTATCGTATTTGTATCGTATTTGTATCGTATTTGTATCGTATTTGTATCGTATTTGTATCGTATTTGTATCGTATTTGTATCCGATTTATATCGTATTTGTATCCGATTTGTATCGTTTTTGTATCGTATTTGTATCCGATTTGTATCGTTTTTGTATCGTATTTGCATCGTATTTGTATCGTACTTGTATCGTATTTGTATCGTATTTGTATCGTATTTGTATCGTATTTGTATCGTATTTGTATCCGATTTGTATCGTATTTGTATCCGATTTGTATCGTTTTTGTATCGTATTTGTATCCGATTTGTATCGTATTTGTATCCGATTTGTATCGTATTTGTATCGTATTTGTATCGTATTTGTATCGTATTTGTATCGTATTTGTATCGTATTTGTATCGTATTTGTATCGTATTTGTATCGTATTTGTATCGTATTTGTATCGTATTTGTATCGTATTTGTATCGTATTTGTATCGTATTTGTATCCGATTTGTATCGTATTTGTATCTGATTTGTATCGTTTTTGTATCGTATTTGTATCGTATTTGTATCGTATTTGTATCGTATTTGTATCGTATTTGTATCGTATTTGTATCCGATTTGTATCGTATTTGTATCTGATTTGTATCGTTTTTGTATCGTATTTGTATCGTATTTGTATCCGATTTGTATCGTATTTGTATCTGATTTGTATCGTTTTTGTATCGTATTTGTATCGTATTTGTATCGTATTTGTATCGTATTTGTATCGTATTTGTATCGTATTTGTATCGTATTTGTATCGTATTTGTATCCGATTTGTATCGTATTTGTATCCGATTTGTATCGTTTTTGTATCGTATTTGTATCCGATTTGTATCGTATTTGTATCCGATTTGTATCGTATTTGTATCGTATTTGTATCGTATTTGTATCGTATTTGTATCGTATTTGTATCGTATTTGTATCGTATTTGTATCGTATTTGTATCCGATTTATATCGTATTTGTATCCGATTTGTATCGTTTTTGTATCGTATTTGTATCCGATTTGTATCGTTTTTGTATCGTATTTGCATCGTATTTGTATCGTACTTGTATCGTATTTGTATCCGATTTGTATCGTATTTGTATCGTATTTGTATCGTATTTGTATCGTATTTGTATCGTATTTGTATCGTATTTGTATCGTATTTGTATCGTATTTGTATCGTATTTGTATCGTATTTGAATCCGATTTATATCGTATTTGTATCCGATTTGTATCGTTTTTGTATCGTATTTGTATCCGATTTGTATCGTTTTTGTATCGTATTTGCATCGTATTTGTATCGTACTTGTATCGTATTTGTATCGTATTTGTATCGTATTTGTATCGTATTTGTATCGTATTTGTATCCGATTTGTATCGTATTTGTATCCGATTTGTATCGTTTTTGTATCGTATTTGTATCCGATTTGTATCGTATTTGTATCCGATTTGTATCGTATTTGTATCGTATTTGTATCGTATTTGTATCGTATTTGTATCGTATTTGTATCCGATTTATATCGTATTTGTATCCGATTTGTATCGTTTTTGTATCGTATTTGTATCCGATTTGTATCGTTTTTGTATCGTATTTGCATCGTATTTGTATCGTACTTGTATCGTATTTGTATCCGATTTGTATCGTTTTTGTATCGTATTTGTATCGTTTTTGTATCGTATTTGTATCCGATTTGTATCGTATTTGTATCCGATTTGTATCGTATTTGTATCGTATTTGTATCGTATTTGTATCGTATTTGTATCGTATTTGTATCGTATTTGTATCGTATTTGTATCGTATTTGTATCGTATTTGTATCGTATTTGTATCCGATTTGTATCGTATTTGTATCTGATTTGTATCGTTTTTGTATCGTATTTGTATCCGATTTGTATCGTATTTGTATCCGATTTGTATCGTATTTGTATCCGATTTGTATCGTATTTGTATCGTATTTGTATCGTATTTGTATCGTATTTGTATCGTATTTGTATCCGATTTGTATCGTATTTGTATCCGATTTGTATAGTATTTGTATCGTATTTGTATCGTATTTGTATCGTATTTGTATCGTATTTGTATCCGATTTGTATCGTATTTGTATCCGATTTGTATCGTATTTGTATCCGATTTGTATCGTATTTGCATCGTATTTGTAGCGTATTTGTATCGTATTTGTATCGTATTTGTATCCGATTTGTATCGTATTTGTATCCGATTTGTATCGTATTTGTATCCGATTTGTATCGTATTTGTATCCGATTTGTATCGTATTTGTATCGTATTTGTATCGTATTTGTATCGTATTTGTATCGTATTTGTATCCGATTTGTATCGTATTTGTATCCGATTTGTATCGTTTTTGTATCGTATTTCTATCGTATTTGTATCCGATTTGTATCGTATTTGTATCCGATTTGTATCGTTTTTGTATCGTATTTGTATCCGATTTGTATCGTATTTGTATCCGATTTGTATCGTATTTGTATCCGATTTGTATCGTATTTGTATCGTATTTGTATCCGATTTGTATCGTATTTGTATCGTATTTGTATCGTATTTGTATCGTATTTGTATCCGATTTGTATCGTATTTGTATCCGATTTGTATCGTTTTTGTATCGTATTTGTATCCGATTTGTATCGTATTTGTATCCGATTTGTATCGTATTTGTATCCGATTTGTATCGTATTTGTATCCGATTTGTATCGTATTTGTATCCGATTTGTATCGTATTTGTATCCGATTTGTATCGTATTTGTATCGTATTTGTATCGTATTTGTATCGTATTCGTATCGTATTTGTATCCGATTTGTATCGTTTTTGTATCGTATTTGTATCCGATTTGTATCGTATTTGTATCCGATTTGTATCGTATTTGTATCCGATTTGTATCGTATTTGTATCCGATTTGTATCGTATTTGTATCGTATTTGTATCGTATTTGTATCGTATTCGTATCGTATTTGTATCCGATTTGTATCGTTTTTGTATCGTATTTGTATCCGATTTGTATCGTATTTGTATCCGATTTGTATCGTATTTGTATCCGATTTGTATCGTTTTTGTATCGTATTTGTATCCGATTTGTATCGTATTTGTATCCGATTTGTATCGTATTTGTATCCGATTTGTATCGTTTTTGTATCGTATTTGTATCGTATTTGTATCGTATTTGTATCGTATTTGTATCGTATTTGTATCGTATTTGTATCCGATTTGTATCGTATTTGTATCCGATTTGTATCGTATTTGTATCCGATTTGTATCGTATTTGTATCCGATTTGTTTTGTATCCGATTTGTATCGTATTTGTATCCGATTTGTATCGTATTTGTATCGTATTTGTATCGTATTTGTATCGTATTTGTATCGTATTTGTATCCGATTTGTATCGTATTTGTATCCGATTTGTATCGTTTTTGTATCGTATTTGTATCCGATTTGTATCGTATTTGTATCCGATTTGTATCGTATTTGTATCGTATTTGTATCGTATTTGTATCGTATTTGTATCGTATTTGTATCCGATTTATATCGTATTTGTATCCGATTTGTATCGTTTTTGTATCGTATTTGTATCCGATTTGTATCGTTTTTGTATCGTATTTGCATCGTATTTGTATCGTACTTGTATCGTATTTGTATCGTATTTGTATCGTATTTGTATCGTATTTGTATCCGATTTGTATCGTATTTGTATCCGATTTGTATCGTTTTTGTATCGTATTTGTATCCGATTTGTATCGTATTTGTATCCGATTTGTATCGTATTTGTATCGTATTTGTATCGTATTTGTATCGTATTTGTATCGTATTTGTATCGTATTTGTATCGTATTTGTATCGTATTTGTATCGTATTTGTATCGTATTTGTATCGTATTTGTATCCGATTTGTATCGTATTTGTATCGTATTTGTATCGTATTTGTATCGTATTTGTATCGTATTTGTATCCGATTTGTATCGTATTTGTATCTGATTTGTATCGTTTTTGTATCGTATTTGTATCGTATTTGTATCGTATTTGTATCGTATTTGTATCGTATTTGTATCGTATTTGTATCGTATTTGTATCCGATTTGTATCGTATTTGTATCTGATTTGTATCGTTTTTGTATCGTATTTGTATCGTATTTGTATCCGATTTGTATCGTATTTGTATCTGATTTGTATCGTTTTTGTATCGTATTTGTATCGTATTTGTATCGTATTTGTATCGTATTTGTATCGTATTTGTATCGTATTTGTATCGTATTTGTATCCGATTTGTATCGTATTTGTATCCGATTTGTATCGTATTTGTATCCGATTTGTATCGTTTTTGTATCGTATTTGTATCGATTTGTATCGTATTTGTATCCGATTGTATCGTATTTGTATCGTATTTGTATCGTATTTGTATCGTATTTGTATCGTATTTGTATCGTATTTGTATCCGATTTATATCGTATTTGTATCCGATTTGTATCGTTTTTGTATCGTATTTGTATCCGATTTGTATCGTATTTGTATCCGATTGTATCGTATTTGTATCCGATTTGTATCGTATTTGTATCGTATTTGTATCGTATTTGTATCCGATTTGTATCGTATTTGTATCCGATTTGTATCGTATTTGTATCCGATTTGTATCGTATTTGTATCGTATTTTGTATCGTATTTGTATCGTTTTTGTATCGTATTTGCATCGTATTTGTATCGTACTTGTATCGTATTTGTATCGTATTTGTATCGTATTTGTATCGTATTTGTATCCGATTTGTATCGTATTTGTATCCGATTTGTATCGTTTTTGTATCGTATTTGTATCCGATTTGTATCGTATTTGTATCCGATTTGTATCGTATTTGTATCGTATTTGTATCGTATTTGTATCGTATTTGTATCGTATTTGTATCGTATTTGTATCCGATTTGTATCGTATTTGTATCTGATTTGTATCGTTTTTGTATCGTATTTGTATCCGATTTGTATCGTATTTGTATCCGATTTGTATCGTATTTGTATCCGATTTGTATCGTATTTGTATCGTATTTGTATCGTATTTGTATCGTATTTGTATCGTATTTGTATCGTATTTGCATCGTATTTGTATCGTATTTGTATCGTATTTGTATCGTATTTGTATCGTATTTGTATCGTATTTGTATCGTATTTGTATCCGATTTGTATCGTATTTGTATCCGATTTGTATCGTATTTGTATCCGATTTGTATCGTATTTGTATCGTATTTGTATCGTATTTGTATCGTATTTGTATCGTATTTGTATCGTATTTGTATCCGATTTATATCGTATTTGTATCCGATTTGTATCGTTTTTTGTATCGTATTTGTATCCGATTTGTATCGTTTTTTGTATCGTATTTGCATCGTATTTGTATCGTACTTGTATCGTATTTGTATCGTAATTTGTATCGTATTTGTATCGTATTTGTATCGTATTTGTATCCGATTTGTATCCGATTGTATCGTATTTGTATCCGATTTGTATCGTATTTGCATCGTATTTGTAGCGTATTTGTATCGTATTTGTATCGTATTTGTATCCGATTTGTATCTGTATTTGTATCCGATTTGTATCGTATTTGTATCCGATTTGTATCGTATTGTATCCGATTTGTATCGTATTTGTATCCGATTTGTATCGTATTTGTATCGTATTTGTATCCGATTTGTATCGTATTGTATCCGATTTGTATCGTTTTTGTATCGTATTTGTATCGTATTTGTATCCGATTTGTATCGTATTTGTATCCGATTTGTATCGTTTTTGTATCGTATTTGTATCGTATTTGTATCCGATTTGTATCGTATTTGTATCCGATTTGTATCGTATTTGTATCGTATTTGTATCGTATTTGTATCGTATTTGTTATCTATTTGAACGTATTTGTATCCGATTTGTATCGTATTTGTATCCGATTTGTATCGTTTTTGTATCGTATTTGTATCGTATTTGTATCCGATTTGTATCGTATTTGTATCCGATTTGTATCGTTTTTGTATCGTATTTGTATCCGATTTGTATCGTATTTGTATCCGATTTGTATCGTATTTGTATCCGATTTGTATCGTATTTGTATCGTATTTGTATCGTATTGTATCGTATTTGTATCGTATTTGTATCCGATTTGTATCGTATTTGTATCCGATTTGTATCGTATTTGTATCCGATTTGTATCGTATTTGTATCCGATTTGTATCGTATTTGTATCCGATTTGTATCGTATTTGTATCCGATTTGTATCGTATTTGTATCGTATTTGTATCGTATTTGTATCGTATTCGTATCGTATTTGTATCCGATTTGTATCGTTTTTGTATCGTATTTGTATCCGATTTGTATCGTATTTGTATCCGATTTGTATCGTATTTGTATCCGATTTGTATCGTTTTTGTATCCGTATTTGTATCCGATTTGTATCGTATTTGTATCCGATTTGTATCGTATTTGTATCCGATTTGTATCGTATTTGTATCCGATTTGTATCGTATTTGTATCGTATTTGTATCGTATTCGTATCGTATTTGTATCCGATTTGTATCGTTTTTGTATCGTATTTGTATCCGATTTGTATCGTATTTGTATCCGATTTGTATCGTATTTGTATCCGATTTGTATCGTTTTGTATCGTATTTGTATCCGATTTGTATCGTATTTGTATCCGATTTATATCGTATTTGTATCCGATTTGTATCGTTTTTGTATCGTATTTGTATCGTATTTGATCGTATTTGTATCGTATTTGTATCCGATTTGTATCGTTTTTGTATCGTATTTGTATCCGATTTGTATCGTATTTGTATCCGATTTGTATCGTATTTGTATCCGATTTGTATCGTATTTGTATCGATTTGTATCGTATTTGTATCGTATTTGTATCGTATTTGCATCGTATTTGTATCGTATTTGTATCGTATTTGTATCGTATTTGTATCCGATTTGTATCGTATTTGTATCCGATTTGTATCGTATTTGTATCCGATTTGTATCGTACTTGTATCGTATTTGTATCGTATTTGTATCGTATTTGTATCGTATTTGTATCGTATTTGCATCGTATTTGTATCGTATTTTGTATCGTATTTGTATCGTATTTGTATCCGATTTGTATCGTTTTTGTATCGTATTTGTATCCGATTTGTATCGTATTTGTATCCGATTTGTATCGTATTTGTATCGTATTTGTATCGTATTTGTATCGTATTTGTATCCGATTTGTATCGTATTTGTATCGTATTTGTATCCGATTTGTATCGTATTTGTATCCGATTTGTATCGTATTTGTATCCGATTTGTATCGTATTTGTATCCGATTTGTATCGTATTTGTATCCGATTTGTATCGTATTTGTATCGTATTTGTATCGTATTTGTATCGTATTTGTATCGTATTTGTATCGTATTTGTATCGTATTTGCATCGTATTTGTATCGTATTTGTATCGTATTTGTATCGTATTTGTATCCGATTTGTATCGTATTTGTATCGTATTTGTATCGTATTTGTATCGTATTTGTATCCGATTTGTATCGTTTTTGTATCGTATTTGTATCGTATTTGTATCGTATTTGTATCGTATTTGTATCGTATTTGTATCCGATTTGTATCGTATTTGTATCCGATTTGTATCGTATTTGTATCCGATTTGTATCGTATTTGTATCGTATTTGTATCGTATTTGTATCGTATTTGTATCGTATTTGTATCGTATTTGCATCGTATTTGTATCGTATTTGTATCGTATTTGTATCGTTTTTTGTATCGTATTTGTATCGTAATTTGTATCCGATTTGTATCGTATTTGTATCCGATTTGTATCGTTTTTGTATCGTATTTGTATCCGATTTGTATCGTATTTGTATCCGATTTGTATCGTATTTGTATCCGATTTGTATCGTATTTGTATCGTATTTGTATCGTATTTGTATCGTATTGTATCGTATTTGTATCGTATTTGTATCCGATTTATATCGTATTTGTATCGATTTGTATCGTTTTTGTATCGTATTTGTATCCGATTTGTATCGTTTTTGTATCGTATTTGCATCGTATTTGTATCGTATTTGTATCGTATTTGTATCGTATTTGTATCGTATTTGTATCGTATTTGTATCGTATTTGTATCCGATTTGTATCGTATTTGTATCCGATTTGTATCGTTTTTGTATCGTATTTGTATCCGATTTGTATCGTATTTGTATCCGATTTGTATCGTATTTGTATCGTATTTGTATCGTATTTGTATCGTATTTGTATCGTATTTGTATCGTATTTGTATCGTATTTGTATCGTATTTGTATCGTATTTGTATCCGATTTGTATCGTATTTGTATCCTGATTTGTATCTTTTTGTATCGTATTTGTATCCGATTTGTATCGTATTTGTATCCGATTTGTATCGTATTTGTATCCGATTTGTATCGTATTTGTATCGTATTTGTATCGTATTTGTATCCGATTTGTATCGTATTTGTATCCGATTTGTATCGTATTTGTATCGTATTTGTATCCGATTTGTATCGTATTTGTATCGTATTTGTATCGTATTTGTATCGTATTTGTATCGTTTTTGTATCGTATTTGTATCCGATTTGTATCGTATTTGTATCCGATTTGTATCGTATTTGTATCCGATTTGTATCGTATTTGTATCGTATTTGTATCGTATTTGCATCGTATTTGTATCGTATTTGTATCGTATTTGTATCGTATTTTGTATCCGATTTGTATCGTATTTGTATCCGATTTGTATCGTATTTGTATCCGATTTGTATCGTATTTGTATCGTATTTGTATCGTATTTGTATCGTATTTGTATCGTATTTGTATCGTATTTGCATCGTATTTGTATCGTATTTGTATCGTATTTGTATCGTATTTGTATCCGATTTGTATCGTTTTTGTATCGTATTTGTATCCGATTTGTATCGTATTTGTATCCGATTTGTATCGTATTTGTATCCGATTTGTATCGTATTTGTATCGTATTTGTATCGTATTTGTATCGTATTTGTATCGTATTTGTATCCGATTTGTATCGTATTTGTATCGTATTTGTATCCGATTTGTATCGTATTTGTATCCGATTTGTATCGTATTTGTATCCGATTTGTATCGTATTTGTATCCGATTTGTATCGTATTTGCATCGTATTTGTATCGTACTTGTATCGTATTTGTATCGTATTTGTATCGTATTTGTTCGTATTTGTATCGTATTTGTATCCGATTTGTATCGTTTTTGTATCCGATTTGTATCGTTTTTGTTTCGTATTTGTATCCGATTTGTATCGTATTTGTATCCGATTTGTATCGTATTTGTATCGTATTTGTATCGTATTTGTATCGTATTTGTATCGTATTTGTATCGTATTTGTATCGTATTTGTATCGTATTTGTATCGTATTTGTATCCGATTTGTATCGTTTTTGTATCGTATTTGCATCGTATTTGTATCGTACTTGTATCGTATTTGTATCGTATTTGTATCGTATTTGTATCGTATTTGTATCGTATTTGTATCCGATTTGTATCGTATTTGTATCCGATTTGTATCGTTTTTGTATCGTACTTTGTATCCGATTTGTATCGTATTTGTATCCGATTTGTATCGTATTTGTATCGTATTTGTATCGTATTTGTATCGTATTTGTATCGTATTTGTATCGTATTTGTATCGTATTTGTATCGTATTTGTATCGTATTTGTATCGTATTTGTATCGTATTTGTATCCGATTTGTATCGTATTTGTATCTGATTTGTATCGTTTTTGTATCGTATTTGTATCCGATTTGTATCGTATTTGTATCCGATTTGTATCGTATTTGTATCCGATTTGTATCGTATTTGTATCGTATTTGTATCGTATTTGTATCGTATTTGTATCGTATTTGTATCCGATTTGTATCGTATTTGTATCCGATTTGTATCGTATTTGTATCCGATTTGTATCGTATTTGTATCGTATTTGTATCCGATTTGTATCGTTTTTGTATCGTATTTGTATCCGATTTGTATCGTTTTTGTATCGTATTTGCATCGTATTTTGTATCGTACTTTGTATCGTATTTGTATCGTATTTGTATCGTATTTGTATCGTATTTGTATCGTATTTGTATCCGATTTGTATCGTATTTGTATCCGATTTGTATCGTTTTTGTATCGTATTTGTATCCGATTTGTATCGTATTTGTATCCGATTTGTATCGTATTTGTATCGTATTTGTATCGTATTTGTATCGTATTTGTATCGTATTTGTATCGTATTTGTATCGTATTTGTATCGTATTTGTATCGTATTTGTATCGTATTTGTATCGTTTTTTGTATCGTATTTGCATCGTATTTGTATCATATTTGTATCGTATTTGTATCGTGTTTGTATCGTATTTGTATCGTATTTGTATCGTATTTGTATCGTATTTGTATCGTATTTGTATCGTATTTGTATCGTATTTGTATCGTATTTGTATCGTATTTGTATCCGATTTGTATCGTATTTGTATCCGATTTGTATCGTTTTTGTATCGTATTTGTATCCGATTTGTATCGTATTTGTATCCGATTTGTATCGTATTTGTATCCGATTTGTATCGTATTTGTATCGTATTTGTATCGTATTTGTATCGTATTTGTATCGTATTTGTATCCGATTTGTATCGTATTTGTATCCGATTTGTATCGTATTTGTATCCGATTTGTATCGTATTTGCATCGTATTTGTAGCGTATTTGTATCGTATTTGTATCGTATTTGTATCCGATTTGTATCCGATTTGTATCGTTTTTGTATCGTATTTGTATCCGATTTGTATCGTATTTGTATCCGATTTGTATCGTATTTGTATCCGATTTGTATCGTATTTGTATCCGATTTGTATCGTATTTGTATCCGATTTGTATCGTATTTGTATCCGATTTGTATCGTATTTGTATCGTATTTGTATCGTATTTGTATCGTATTCGTATCGTATTTGTATCCGATTTGTATCGTTTTTGTATCGTATTTGTATCTTATTTGTATCGTATTTGTATCCGATTTGTATCGTATTTGTATCCGATTTGTATCGTATTTGTATCCGATTTGTATCGTATTTGTATCGTATTTGTATCGTATTTGTATCGTATTCGTATCGTATTTGTATCCGATTTGTATCGTTTTTGTATCGTATTTGTATCCGATTTGTATCGTATTTGTATCCGATTTGTATCGTATTTGTATCCGATTTGTATCGTTTTTGTATCGTATTTGTATCCGATTTGTATCGTATTTGTATCCGATTTGTATCGTATTTGTATCCGATTTGTATCGTTTTTGTATCGTATTTGTATCGTATTTGTATCGTATTTGTATCGTATTTGTATCGTATTTGTATCGTATTTGTATCCGATTTGTATCGTATTTGTATCCGATTTGTATCGTATTTGTATCCGATTTGTATCGTATTTGTATCCGATTTGTATCGTATTTGTATCGATTGTATGATTTGTATCGTATTTGTATCGTATTTGTATCGTATTTGCATCGTATTTGTATCGTATTTGATCGTATTTGTATCGTATTTGTATCCGATTTGTATCGTTTTTGTATCGTATTTGTATCCGATTTGTATCGTATTTGTATCCGATTTGTATCGTATTTGTATCCGATTTGTATCGTATTTGTATCGTATTTGTATCGTATTTGCATCGTATTTGTATCGTATTTGTATCGTATTTGTATCGTATTTGTATCCGATTTGTATCGTATTTGTATCCGATTTGTATCGTATTTTTATCCGATTTGTATCGTATTTGTATCGTATTTGTATCGTATTTGTATCGTATTTGTATCGTATTTGTATCCGATTTGTATCGTATTTGTATCCGATTTGTATCGTATTTGCATCCGATTTGTATCGTATTTGTATCGTATTTGTATCGTATTTGTATCGTATTTGTATCGTATTTGTATCGTATTTGCATCGTATTTGTATCGTATTTGTATCGTATTTGTATCGTATTTGTATCCGATTTGTATCGTATTTGTATCGTATTTGTATCCGATTTGTATCGTATTTGTATCCGATTTGTATCGTATTTGTATCGTATTTGTATCGTATTTGTATCGTATTTGTATCGTATTTGTATCGTATTTGTATCGTATTTGCATCGTATTTGTATCGTATTTGTATCGTATTTGTATCGTATTTGTATCCGATTTGTATCGTATTTGTATCGTATTTGTATCGTATTTGTATCGTATTTGTATCGTATTTGTATCGTATTTGTATCGTATTTGCATCGTATTTGTATCGTATTTGTATTGTATTTGTATCGTATTTGTATCGTATTTGCATCGTATTTGTATCGTATTTGTATCGTATTTGTATCGTATTTGTATCCGATTTGTATCGTATTTGTATCGTATTTGTATCCGATTTGTATCGTTTTTGTATCGTATTTGTATCGTATTTGTATCGTATTTGTATCCGATTTGTATCGTATTTGTATCGTATTTGTATCCGATTTGTATCGTATTTGTATCCGATTTGTATCGTATTTGTATCCGATTTGTATCGTATTTGTATCGTATTTGTATCGTATTTGTATCGTATTTGTATCGTATTTGTATCGTATTTGCATCGTATTTGTATCGTATTTGTATCGTATTTGTATCGTATTTGTATCGTATTTGTATCGTATTTGTATCCGATTTGTATCGTATTTGTATCCGATTTGTATCGTTTTTGTATCGTATTTGTATCCGATTTGTATCGTATTTGTATCCGATTTGTATCGTATTTGTATCGTATTTGTATCGTATTTGTATCGTATTTGTATCGTATTTGTATCGTATTTGTATCGTATTTGTATCCGATTTATATCGTATTTGTATCCGATTTGTATCGTTTTTGTATCGTATTTGTATCCGATTTGTATCGTTTTTGTATCGTATTTGCATCGTATTTGTATCGTACTTGTATCGTATTTGTATCGTATTTGTATCGTATTTGTATCGTATTTGTATCGTATTTGTATCCGATTTGTATCGTATTTGTATCCGATTTGTATCGTTTTTGTATCGTATTTGTATCCGATTTGTATCGTATTTGTATCCGATTTGTATCGTATTTGTATCGTATTTGTATCGTATTTGTATCGTATTTGTATCGTATTTGTATCGTATTTGTATCGTATTTGTATCGTATTTGTATCGTATTTGTATCGTATTTGTATCGTATTTGTATCGTATTTGTATCCGATTTGTATCGTATTTGTATCTGATTTGTATCGTTTTTGTATCGTATTTGTATCGTATTTGTATCGTATTTGTATCGTATTTGTATCGTATTTGTATCGTATTTGTATCGTATTTGTATCGTATTTGTATCCGATTTGTATCGTATTTGTATCTGATTTGTATCGTTTTTGTATCGTATTTGTATCGTATTTGTATCCGATTTGTATCGTATTTGTATCTGATTTGTATCGTTTTTGTATCGTATTTGTATCGTATTTGTATCGTATTTGTATCGTATTTGTATCGTATTTGTATCGTATTTGTATCGTATTTGTATCGTATTTGTATCGTATTTGTATCCGATTTGTATCGTATTTGTATCCGATTTGTATCGTTTTTGTATCGTATTTGTATCCGATTTGTATCGTATTTGTATCCGATTTGTATCGTATTTGTATCGTATTTGTATCGTATTTGTATCGTATTTGTATCGTATTTGTATCGTATTTGTATCGTATTTGTATCCGATTTATATCGTATTTGTATCCGATTTGTATCGTTTTTGTATCGTATTTGTATCCGATTTGTATCGTTTTTGTATCGTATTTGCATCGTATTTGTATCGTACTTGTATCGTATTTGAATCCGATTTGTATCGTATTTGTATCGTATTTGTATCGTATTTGTATCGTATTTGTATCGTATTTGTATCGTATTTGTATCGTATTTGTATCCGATTTATATCGTATTTGTATCCGATTTGTATCGTTTTTGTATCGTATTTGTATCCGATTTGTATCGTTTTTGTATCGTATTTGCATCGTATTTGTATCGTACTTGTATCGTATTTGTATCGTATTTGTATCGTATTTGTATCGTATTTGTATCGTATTTGTATCCGATTTGTATCGTTTTTGTATCCGATTTGTATCGTTTTTGTTTCGTATTTGTATCCGATTTGTATCGTATTTGTATCCGATTTGTATCGTATTTGTATCGTATTTGTATCGTATTTGTATCGTATTTGTATCGTATTTGTATCGTATTTGTATCGTATTTGTATCGTATTTGTATCGTATTTGTATCGTATTTGTATCGTATTTGTATCGTATTTGTATCGTATTTGTATCGTATTTGTATCGTATTTGTATCGTATTTGTATCCGATTTATATCGTATTTGTATCCGATTTGTATCGTTTTTGTATCGTATTTGTATCCGATTTGTATCGTTTTTGTATCGTATTTGCATCGTATTTGTATCGTACTTGTATCGTATTTGTATCCGATTTGTATCGTATTTGTATCGTATTTGTATCGTATTTGTATCGTATTTGTATCGTATTTGTATCGTATTTGTATCCGATTTATATCGTATTTGTATCCGATTTGTATCGTTTTTGTATCGTACTTGTATCCGATTTGTATCGTTTTTGTATCGTATTTGCATCGTATTTGTATCGTACTTGTATCGTATTTGTATCGTATTTGTATCGTATTTGTATCGTATTTGTATCGTATTTGTATCCGATTTGTATCGTATTTGTATCCGATTTGTATCGTATTTGTATCGTATTTGTATCGTATTTGTATCGTATTTGTATCGTATTTGTATCGTATTTGCATCGTATTTGTATCGTATTTGTATCGTATTTGTATCGTATTTGTATCGTATTTGTATCGTATTTGTATCCGATTTGTATCGTATTTGTATCCGATTTGTATCGTTTTTGTATCGTATTTGTATCCGATTTGTATCGTATTTGTATCCGATTTGTATCGTATTTGTATCGTATTTGTATCGTATTTGTATCGTATTTGTATCGTATTTGTATCCGATTTATATCGTATTTGTATCCGATTTGTATCGTTTTTGTATCGTATTTGTATCCGATTCGTATCGTTTTTGTATCGTATTTGCATCGTATTTGTATCGTACTTGTATCGTATTTGTATCGTATTTGTATCGTATTTGTATCGTATTTGTATCGTATTTGTATCCGATTTGTATCGTATTTGTATCCGATTTGTATCGTTTTTGTATCGTATTTGTATCCGATTTGTATCGTATTTGTATCCGATTTGTATCGTATTTGTATCGTATTTGTATCGTATTTGTATCGTATTTGTATCGTATTTGTATCGTATTTGTATCGTATTTGTATCGTATTTGTATCGTATTTGTATCGTATTTGTATCCGATTTGTATCGTATTTGTATCTGATTTGTATCGTTTTTGTATCGTATTTGTATCCGATTTGTATCGTATTTGTATCCGATTTGTATCGTATTTGTATCGTATTTGTATCGTATTTGTATCGTATTTGTATCGTATTTGTATCCGATTTGTATCGTATTTGTATCCGATTTGTATCGTATTTGTATCCGATTTGTATCGTATTTGTATCGTATTTGTATCCGATTTGTATCGTATTTGTATCGTTTTTGTATCGTATTTGCATCGTATTTGTATCATATTTGTATCGTATTTGTATCGTGTTTGTATCGTATTTGTATCGTATTTGTATCGTATTTGTATCGTATTTGTATCGTATTTGTATCGTATTTGTAGCGTATTTGTATCGTATTTGTATCGTATTTGTATCCGATTTGTATCGTATTTGTATCCGATTTGTATCGTATTTGTATCCGATTTGTATCGTATTTGTATCCGATTTGTATCGTATTTGTATCGTATTTGTATCGTATTTGTATCGTATTTGTATCGTATTTGTATCGTATTTGTATCGTATTTGTATCGTATTTGTATCGTATTTGTATCGTATTTGTATCCGATTTGTATCGTATTTGTATCTGATTTGTATCGTTTTTGTATCGTATTTGTATCCGATTTGTATCGTATTTGTATCCGATTTGTATCGTATTTGTATCGTATTTGTATCGTATTTGTATCGTATTTGTATCGTATTTGTATCCGATTTGTATCGTATTTGTATCCGATTTGTATCGTATTTGTATCCGATTTGTATCGTATTTGTATCGTATTTGTATCCGATTTGTATCGTATTTGTATCGTTTTTGTATCGTATTTGCATCGTATTTGTATCATATTTGTATCGTATTTGTATCGTGTTTGTATCGTATTTGTATCGTATTTGTATCGTATTTGTATCGTATTTGTATCGTATTTGTATCGTATTTGTATCGTATTTGTATCGTATTTGTATCGTATTTGTATCGTATTTGTATCCGATTTGTATCGTATTTGTATCCGATTTGTATCGTATTTGTATCGTATTTGTATCGTATTTGTATCGTATTTGTATCCGATTTGTATCGTATTTGTATCCGATTTGTATCGTTTTTGTATCGTATTTGTATCCGATTTGTATCGTATTTGTATCCGATTTGTATCGTATTTGTATCCGATTTGTATCGTATTTGTATCGTATTTGTATCGTATTTGTATCGTATTTGTATCGTATTTGTATCGTTGTTGTATCGTATTTGTATCGTATTTGTATCCGATTTATATCGTATTTGTATCCGATTTGTATCGTTTTTGTATCGTATTTGTATCCGATTTGTATCGTTTTTGTATCGTATTTGCATCGTATTTGTATCGTACTTGTATCGTATTTGTATCCGATTTGTATCGTATTTGTATCGTATTTGTATCGTATTTGTATCGTATTTGTATCGTATTTGTATCGTATTTGTATCGTATTTGTATCGTATTTGTATCCGATTTATATCGTATTTGTATCCGATTTGTATCGTTTTTGTATCGTATTTGTATCCGATTTGTATCGTTTTTGTATCGTATTTGCATCGTATTTGTATCGTACTTGTATCGTATTTGTATCGTATTTGTATCGTATTTGTATCGTATTTGTATCGTATTTGTATCCGATTTGTATCGTATTTGTATCCGATTTGTATCGTTTTTGTATCGTATTTGTATCCGATTTGTATCGTATTTGTATCCGATTTGTATCGTTTTTGTATCGTATTTGTATCGTATTTGTATCGTATTTGTATCGTATTTGTATCGTATTTGTATCGTATTTGTATCGTATTTGTATCGTATTTGTATCCGATTTGTATCGTATTTGTATCGTATTTGTATCCGATTTGTATCGTATTTGTATCCGATTTGTATCGTATTTGTATCCGATTTGTATCGTATTTGTATCGTATTTGTATCGTATTTGTATCGTATTTGTATCGTATTTGTATCGTATTTGCATCGTATTTGTATCGTATTTGTATCGTATTTGTATCGTATTTGTATCGTATTTGTATCGTATTTGTATCCGATTTGTATCGTATTTGTATCCGATTTGTATCGTTTTTGTATCGTATTTGTATCCGATTTGTATTGTATTTGTATCCGATTTGTATCGTATTTGTATCGTATTTGTATCGTATTTGTATCGTATTTGTATCGTATTTGTATCGTATTTGTATCGTATTTGTATCCGATTTATATCGTATTTGTATCCGATTTGTATCGTTTTTGTATCGTATTTGTATCCGATTTGTATCGTTTTTGTATCGTATTTGCATCGTATTTGTATCGTACTTGTATCGTATTTGTATCGTATTTGTATCGTATTTGTATCGTATTTGTATCGTATTTGTATCCGATTTGTATCGTATTTGTATCCGATTTGTATCGTTTTTGTATCGTATTTGTATCGTATTTGTATCGTATTTGTATCGTATTTGTATCGTATTTGTATCGTATTTGTATCGTATTTGTATCGTATTTGTATCGTATTTGTATCGTATTTGTATCCGATTTGTATCGTATTTGTATCTGATTTGTATCGTTTTTGTATCGTATTTGTATCGTATTTGTATCGTATTTGTATCGTATTTGTATCGTATTTGTATCCGATTTGTATCGTATTTGTATCTGATTTGTATCGTATTTGTATCTGATTTGTATCGTTTTTGTATCGTATTTGTATCGTATTTGTATCCGATTTGTATCGTATTTGTATCTGATTTGTATCGTTTTTGTATCGTATTTGTATCGTATTTGTATCGTATTTGTATCGTATTTGTATCGTATTTGTATCGTATTTGTATCGTATTTGTATCGTATTTGTATCGTATTTGTATCCGATTTGTATCGTATTTGTATCCGATTTGTATCGTTTTTGTATCGTATTTGTATCCGATTTGTATCGTATTTGTATCCGATTTGTATCGTATTTGTATCGTATTTGTATCGTATTTGTATCGTATTTGTATCGTATTTGTATCGTATTTGTATCCGATTTATATCGTATTTGTATCCGATTTGTATCGTTTTTGTATCGTATTTGTATCCGATTTGTATCGTTTTTGTATCGTATTTGCATCGTATTTGTATCGTACTTGTATCGTATTTGTATCCGATTTGTATCGTATTTGTATCGTATTTGTATCGTATTTGTATCGTATTTGTATCGTATTTGTATCGTATTTGTATCGTATTTGTATCGTATTTGTATCCGATTTATATCGTATTTGTATCCGATTTGTATCGTTTTTGTATCGTATTTGTATCCGATTTGTATCGTTTTTGTATCGTATTTGCATCGTATTTGTATCGTACTTGTATCGTATTTGTATCGTATTTGTATCGTATTTGTATCGTATTTGTATCGTATTTGTATCCGATTTGTATCGTATTTGTATCCGATTTGTATCGTTTTTGTATCGTATTTGTATCCGATTTGTATCGTATTTGTATCCGATTTGTATCGTATTTGTATCGTATTTGTATCGTATTTGTATCGTATTTGTATCGTATTTGTATCGTATTTGTATCGTATTTGTATCGTATTTGTATCGTATTTGTATCGTATTTGTATCGTATTTGTATCGTATTTGTATCGTATTTGTATCCGATTTATATCGTATTTGTATCCGATTTGTATCGTTTTTGTATCGTATTTGTATCCGATTTGTATCGTTTTTGTATCGTATTTGCATCGTATTTGTATCGTACTTGTATCGTATTTGTATCCGATTTGTATCGTTTTTGTATCGTATTTGTATCCGATTTGTATCGTATTTGTATCCGATTTGTATCGTATTTGTATCGTATTTGTATCGTATTTGTATCGTATTTGTATCGTATTTGTATCGTATTTGTATCGTATTTGTATCGTATTTGTATCGTATTTGTATCGTATTTGTATCGTATTTGTATCGTATTTGTATCGTATTTGTATCGTATTTGTATCGTATTTGTATCGTATTTGTATCGTATTTGTATCCGATTTATATCGTATTTGTATCCGATTTGTATCGTTTTTGTATCGTATTTGTATCCGATTTGTATCGTTTTTGTATCGTATTTGCATCGTATTTGTATCGTACTTGTATCGTATTTGTATCCGATTTGTATCGTATTTGTATCGTATTTGTATCGTATTTGTATCGTATTTGTATCGTATTTGTATCGTATTTGTATCGTATTTGTATCGTATTTGTATCGTATTTGTATCCGATTTATATCGTATTTGTATCCGATTTGTATCGTTTTTGTATCGTATTTGTATCCGATTTGTATCGTTTTTGTATCGTATTTGCATCGTATTTGTATCGTACTTGTATCGTATTTGTATCGTATTTGTATCGTATTTGTATCGTATTTGTATCCGATTTGTATCGTATTTGTATCCGATTTGTATCGTATTTGTATCGTATTTGTATCGTATTTGTATCGTATTTGTATCGTATTTGTATCGTATTTGCATCGTATTTGTATCGTATTTGTATCGTATTTGTATCGTATTTGTATCGTATTTGTATCGTATTTGTATCCGATTTGTATCGTATTTGTATCCGATTTGTATCGTTTTTGTATCGTATTTGTATCCGATTTGTATCGTATTTGTATCCGATTTGTATCGTATTTGTATCGTATTTGTATCGTATTTGTATCCGATTTATATCGTATTTGTATCCGATTTGTATCGTTTTTGTATCGTATTTGTATCCGATTTGTATCGTTTTTGTATCGTATTTGCATCGTATTTGTATCGTACTTGTATCGTATTTGTATCGTATTTGTATCGTATTTGTATCGTATTTGTATCGTATTTGTATCCGATTTGTATCGTATTTGTATCCGATTTGTATCGTTTTTGTATCGTATTTGTATCCGATTTGTATCGTATTTGTATCCGATTTGTATTGTATTTGTATCGTATTTGTATCGTATTTGTATCGTATTTGTATCGTATTTGTATCGTATTTGTATCGTATTTGTATCGTATTTGTATCGTATTTGTATCGTATTTGTATCCGATTTGTATCGTATTTGTATCTGATTTGTATCGTTTTTGTATCGTATTTGTATCCGATTTGTATCGTATTTGTATCCGATTTGTATCGTATTTGTATCCGATTTGTATCGTATTTGTATCGTATTTGTATCGTATTTGTATCGTATTTGTATCGTATTTGTATCCGATTTGTATCGTATTTGTATCCGATTTGTATCGTATTTGTATCCGATTTGTATCGTATTTGTATCGTATTTGTATCCGATTTGTATCGTATTTGTATCGTTTTTGTATCGTATTTGCATCGTATTTGTATCATATTTGTATCGTATTTGTATCGTGTTTGTATCGTATTTGTATCGTATTTGTATCGTATTTGTATCGTATTTGTATCGTATTTGTATCGTATTTGTATCGTATTTGTATCGTATTTGTATCGTATTTGTATCCGATTTGTATCGTATTTGTATCCGATTTGTATCGTTTTTGTATCGTATTTGTATCCGATTTGTATCGTATTTGTATCCGATTTGTATCGTATTTGTATCCGATTTGTATCGTATTTGTATCGTATTTGTATCGTATTTGTATCGTATTTGTATCCGATTTGTATCGTATTTGTATCCGATTTGTATCGTATTTGTATCCGATTTGTATCGTATTTGCATCGTATTTGTAGCGTATTTGTATCGTATTTGTATCGTATTTGTATCCGATTTGTATCGTATTTGTATCCGATTTGTATCGTATTTGTATCCGATTTGTATCGTATTTGTATCCGATTTGTATCGTATTTGTATCGTATTTGTATCGTATTTGTATCGTATTTGTATCGTATTTGTATCCGATTTGTATCGTATTTGTATCCGATTTGTATCGTATTTGTATCCGATTTGTATCGTATTTGTATCCGATTTGTATCGTTTTTGTATCGTATTTGTATCCGATTTGTATCGTATTTGTATCCGATTTGTATCGTATTTGTATCCGATTTGTATCGTATTTGTATCGTATTTGTATCCGATTTGTATCGTATTTGTATCGTATTTGTATCGTATTTGTATCGTATTTGTATCCGATTTGTATCGTATTTGTATCCGATTTGTATCGTTTTTGTATCGTATTTGTATCCGATTTGTATCGTATTTGTATCCGATTTGTATCGTATTTGTATCCGATTTGTATCGTATTTGTATCCGATTTGTATCGTATTTGTATCCGATTTGTATCGTATTTGTATCGTATTTGTATCGTATTTGTATCGTATTCGTATCGTATTTGTATCCGATTTGTATCGTTTTTGTATCGTATTTGTATCCGATTTGTATCGTATTTGTATCCGATTTGTATCGTATTTGTATCCGATTTGTATCGTATTTGTATCCGATTTGTATCGTATTTGTATCGTATTTGTATCGTATTTGTATCGTATTCGTATCGTATTTGTATCCGATTTGTATCGTTTTTGTATCGTATTTGTATCCGATTTGTATCGTATTTGTATCCGATTTGTATCGTATTTGTATCCGATTTGTATCGTTTTTGTATCGTATTTGTATCCGATTTGTATCGTATTTGTATCCGATTTGTATCGTATTTGTATCCGATTTGTATCGTTTTTGTATCGTATTTGTATCGTATTTGTATCGTATTTGTATCGTATTTGTATCGTATTTGTATCGTATTTGTATCCGATTTGTATCGTATTTGTATCCGATTTGTATCGTATTTGTATCCGATTTGTATCGTATTTGTATCCGATTTGTATCGTATTTGTATCGTATTTGTATCGTATTTGTATCGTATTTGTATCGTATTTGTATCGTATTTGCATCGTATTTGTATCGTATTTGATCGTATTTGTATCGTATTTGTATCCGATTTGTATCGTTTTTGTATCGTATTTGTATCCGATTTGTATCGTATTTGTATCCGATTTGTATCGTATTTGTATCCGATTTGTATCGTATTTGTATCGTATTTGTATCGTATTTGCATCGTATTTGTATCGTATTTGTATCGTATTTGTATCGTATTTGTATCCGATTTGTATCGTATTTGTATCCGATTTGTATCGTATTTGTATCCGATTTGTATCGTATTTGTATCGTATTTGTATCGTATTTGTATCGTGTTTGTATCGTATTTGTATCGTATTTGTATCGTATTTGTATCGTATTTGTATCGTATTTGTATCGTATTTGTATCGTATTTGTATCGTATTTGTATCCGATTTGTATCGTATTTGTATCCGATTTGTATCGTTTTTGTATCGTATTTGTATCCGATTTGTATCGTATTTGTATCCGATTTGTATCGTATTTGTATCCGATTTGTATCGTATTTGTATCGTATTTGTATCGTATTTGTATCGTATTTGTATCGTATTTGTATCCGATTTGTATCGTATTTGTATCCGATTTGTATCGTATTTGTATCCGATTTGTATCGTATTTGCATCGTATTTGTAGCGTATTTGTATCGTATTTGTATCGTATTTGTATCCGATTTGTATCGTATTTGTATCCGATTTGTATCGTATTTGTATCCGATTTGTATCGTATTTGTATCCGATTTGTATCGTATTTGTATCGTATTTGTATCGTATTTGTATCGTATTTGTATCGTATTTGTATCCGATTTGTATCGTATTTGTATCCGATTTGTATCGTTTTTGTATCGTATTTGTATCCGATTTGTATCGTATTTGTATCCGATTTGTATCGTATTTGTATCCGATTTGTATCGTATTTGTATCCGATTTGTATCGTATTTGTATCCGATTTGTATCGTATTTGTATCCGATTTGTATCGTATTTGTATCGTATTTGTATCGTATTTGTATCGTATTCGTATCGTATTTGTATCCGATTTGTATCGTTTTTGTATCGTATTTGTATCCGATTTGTATCGTATTTGTATCCGATTTGTATCGTATTTGTATCCGATTTGTATCGTATTTGTATCCGATTTGTATCGTATTTGTATCGTATTTGTATCGTATTTGTATCGTATTCGTATCGTATTTGTATCCGATTTGTATCGTTTTTGTATCGTATTTGTATCCGATTTGTATCGTATTTGTATCCGATTTGTATCGTATTTGTATCCGATTTGTATCGTTTTTGTATCGTATTTGTATCCGATTTGTATCGTATTTGTATCCGATTTGTATCGTATTTGTATCCGATTTGTATCGTATTTGTATCCGATTTGTATCGTATTTGTATCGTATTTGTATCGTATTTGTATCGTATTTGTATCGTATTTGCATCGTATTTGTATCGTATTTGATCGTATTTGTATCGTATTTGTATCCGATTTGTATCGTTTTTGTATCGTATTTGTATCCGATTTGTATCGTATTTGTATCCGATTTGTATCGTATTTGTATCCGATTTGTATCGTATTTGTATCGTATTTGTATCGTATTTGCATCGTATTTGTATCGTATTTGTATCGTATTTGTATCGTATTTGTATCCGATTTGTATCGTATTTGTATCCGATTTGTATCGTATTTGTATCCGATTTGTATCGTATTTGTATCGTATTTGTATCGTATTTGTATCGTATTTGTATCCGATTTGTATCGTATTTGTATCCGATTTGTATCGTATTTGTATCCGATTTGTATCGTATTTGTATCCGATTTGTATCGTATTTGTATCCGATTTGTATCGTATTTGTATCGTATTTGTATCGTATTTGTATCGTATTCGTATCGTATTTGTATCCGATTTGTATCGTTTTTGTATCGTATTTGTATCCGATTTGTATCGTATTTGTATCCGATTTGTATCGTATTTGTATCCGATTTGTATCGTATTTGTATCCGATTTGTATCGTATTTGTATCGTATTTGTATCGTATTCGTATCGTATTTGTATCCGATTTGTATCGTTTTTGTATCGTATTTGTATCCGATTTGTATCGTATTTGTATCCGATTTGTATCGTATTTGTATCCGATTTGTATCGTTTTTGTATCGTATTTGTATCCGATTTGTATCGTATTTGTATCCGATTTGTATCGTATTTGTATCCGATTTGTATCGTTTTTGTATCGTATTTGTATCGTATTTGTATCGTATTTGTATCGTATTTGTATCGTATTTGTATCCGATTTGTATCGTATTTGTATCCGATTTGTATCGTATTTGTATCCGATTTGTATCGTATTTGTATCCGATTTGTATCGTATTTGTATCGTATTTGTATCGTATTTGTATCGTATTTGTATCGTATTTGTATCGTATTTGCATCGTATTTGTATCGTATTTGATCGTATTTGTATCGTATTTGTATCCGATTTGTATCGTTTTTGTATCGTATTTGTATCCGATTTGTATCGTATTTGTATCCGGTTTGTATCGTATTTGTATCCGATTTGTATCGTATTTGTATCCGATTTGTATCGTTTTTGTATCGTATTTGTATCCGATTTGTATCGTATTTGTATCCGATTTGTATCGTATTTGTATCGTATTTGTATCGTATTTGTATCGTATTTGTATCGTATTTGTATCGTATTTGTATCGTATTTGTATCGTATTTGTATCCGATTTATATCGTATTTGTATCCGATTTGTATCGTTTTTGTATCGTATTTGTATCCGATTTGTATCGTTTTTGTATCGTATTTGCATCGTATTTGTATCGTACTTGTATCGTATTTGTATCCGATTTGTATCGTATTTGTATCGTATTTGTATCGTATTTGTATCGTATTTGTATCGTATTTGTATCGTATTTGTATCGTATTTGTATCGTATTTGTATCGTATTTGTATCGTATTTGTATCCGATTTATATCGTATTTGTATCCGATTTGTATCGTTTTTGTATCGTATTTGTATCCGATTTGTATCGTTTTTGTATCGTATTTGCATCGTATTTGTATCGTACTTGTATCGTATTTGTATCGTATTTGTATCGTATTTGTATCGTATTTGTATCGTATTTGTATCCGATTTGTATCGTATTTGTATCCGATTTGTATCGTTTTTGTATCGTATTTGTATCCGATTTGTATCGTATTTGTATCCGATTTGTATCGTATTTGTATCGTATTTGTATCGTATTTGTATCGTATTTGTATCGTATTTGTATCGTATTTGTATCGTATTTGTATCGTATTTGTATCGTATTTGTATCGTATTTGTATCGTATTTGTATCGTATTTGTATCGTATTTGTATCGTATTTGTATCGTATTTGTATCCGATTTATATCGTATTTGTATCCGATTTGTATCGTTTTTGTATCGTATTTGTATCCGATTTGTATCGTTTTTGTATCGTATTTGCATCGTATTTGTATCGTACTTGTATCGTATTTGTATCCGATTTGTATCGTTTTTGTATCGTATTTGTATCCGATTTGTATCGTATTTGTATCCGATTTGTATCGTTTTTGTATCGTATTTGTATCCGATTTGTATCGTATTTGTATCCGATTTGTATCGTATTTGTATCCGATTTGTATCGTTTTTGTATCGTATTTGTATCCGATTTGTATCGTATTTGTATCCGATTTGTATCGTATTTGTATCCGATTTGTATCGTATTTGTATCGTATTTGTATCGTATTTGTATCGTATTTGTATCGTATTTGTATCCGATTTGCATCGTATTTGTATCGTATTTGTATCGTATTTGTATCCGATTTGTATCGTATTTGTATCGTATTTGTATCGTATTTGTATCGTATTTGTATCGTATTTGCATCGTATTTGTATCGTATTTGTATCGTATTTGTATCGTATTTGTATCCGATTTGTATCGTATTTGTATCCGATTTGTATCGTATTTGTATCCGATTTGTATCGTATTTGTATCCGATTTGTATCGTATTTGTATCGTATTTGTATCGTATTTGTATCGTATTTGTATCCGATTTGTATCGTATTTGTATCCGATTTGTATCGTATTTGTATCCGATTTGTATCGTATTTGTATCCGATTTGTATCGTATTTGTATCGTATTTGTATCGTATTTGTATCGTATTTGTATCGTATTTGCATCGTATTTGTATCGTATTTGTATCCGATTTGTATCGTTTTTGTATCGTATTTGTATCCGATTTGTATCGTATTTGTATCCGATTTGTATCGTATTTGTATCCGATTTGTATCGTATTTGTATCGTATTTGTATCGTATTTGTATCCGATTTGTATCGTATTTGTATCCGATTTGTATCGTATTTGTATCCGATTTGTATCGTATTTGTATCCGATTTGTATCGTATTTGTATCCGATTTGTATCGTATTTGTATCCGATTTGTATCGTATTTGTATCGTATTTGTATCGTATTTGTATCCGATTTGTATCGTATTTGTATCCGATTTGTATCGTTTTTGTATCGTATTTGTATCCGATTTGTATCGTATTTGTATCCGATTTGTATCGTATTTGTATCCGATTTGTATCGTATTTGTATCGTATTTGTATCGTATTTGTATCGTATTTGTATCGTATTTGTATCGTATTTGTATCGTATTTGTATCGTATTTGTATCGTATTTGTATCCGATTTGTATCGTATTTGTATCTGATTTGTATCGTTTTTGTATCGTATTTGTATCGTATTTGTATCCGATTTGTATCGTATTTGTATCCGATTTGTATCGTTTTTGTATCGTATTTGTATCCGATTTGTATCGTATTTGTATCCGATTTGTATCGTATTTGTATCCGATTTGTATCGTATTTGTATCGTATTTGTATCGTATTTGTATCGTATTTGTATCGTATTTGTATCGTATTTGTATCGTATTTGTATCGTATTTGTATCGTATTTGTATCGTATTTGCATCGTATTTGTATCATATTTGTATCGTATTTGTATCGTGTTTGTATCGTATTTGTATCGTATTTGTATCGTATTTGTATCGTATTTGTATCGTATTTGTATCGTATTTGTATCGTATTTGTATCGTATTTGCATCGTATTTGTATCGTATTTGTATCCGATTTGTATCGTTTTTGTATCGTATTTGTATCCGATTTGTATCGTATTTGTATCCGATTTGTATCGTATTTGTATCCGATTTGTATCGTATTTGTATCGTATTTGTATCGTATTTGTATCGTATTTGTATCCGATTTGTATCGTATTTGTATCTGATTTGTATCGTTTTTGTATCGTATTTGTATCGTATTTGTATCCGATTTGTATCGTATTTGTATCCGATTTGTATCGTATTTGTATCGTATTTGTATCGTATTTGTATCGTATTTGTATCGTATTTGTATCGTATTTGTATCCGATTTGTATCGTATTTGTATCCGATTTGTATCGTATTTGTATCCGATTTGTATCGTATTTGTATCGTATTTGTATCCGATTTGTATCGTATTTGTATCGTTTTTGTATCGTATTTGCATCGTATTTGTATCATATTTGTATCGTATTTGTATCGTGTTTGTATCGTATTTGTATCGTATTTGTATCGTATTTGTATCGTATTTGTATCGTATTTGTATCGTATTTGTATCGTATTTGTATCGTATTTGTATCGTATTTGTATCCGATTTGTATCGTATTTGTATCCGATTTGTATCGTTTTTGTATCGTATTTGTATCCGATTTGTATCGTATTTGTATCCGATTTGTATCGTATTTGTATCCGATTTGTATCGTATTTGTATCGTATTTGTATCGTATTTGTATCGTATTTGTATCGTATTTGTATCCGATTTGCATCGTATTTGTATCGTATTTGTATCGTATTTGTATCCGATTTGTATCGTATTTGTATCGTATTTGTATCGTATTTGTATCGTATTTGTATCGTATTTGCATCGTATTTGTATCGTATTTGTATCGTATTTGTATCGTATTTGTATCCGATTTGTATCGTATTTGTATCCGATTTGTATCGTATTTGTATCCGATTTGTATCGTATTTGTATCGTATTTGTATCGTATTTGTATCGTATTTGTATCCGATTTGTATCGTATTTGTATCCGATTTGTATCGTATTTGTATCCGATTTGTATCGTATTTGTATCCGATTTGTATCGTATTTGTATCCGATTTGTATCGTATTTGTATCGTATTTGTATCGTATTTGTATCGTATTTGTATCGTATTTGCATCGTATTTGTATCGTATTTGTATCCGATTTGTATCGTTTTTGTATCGTATTTGTATCCGATTTGTATCGTATTTGTATCCGATTTGTATCGTATTTGTATCCGATTTGTATCGTATTTGTATCGTATTTGTATCGTATTTGTATCGTATTTGTATCCGATTTGTATCGTATTTGTATCCGATTTGTATCGTATTTGTATCCGATTTGTATCGTATTTGTATCCGATTTGTATCGTATTTGTATCCGATTTGTATCGTATTTGTATCCGATTTGTATCGTATTTGTATCGTATTTGTATCGTATTTGTATCCGATTTGTATCGTATTTGTATCCGATTTGTATCGTTTTTGTATCGTATTTGTATCGTATTTGTATCCGATTTGTATCGTATTTGTATCCGATTTGTATCGTTTTTGTATCGTATTTGTATCCGATTTGTATCGTATTTGTATCCGATTTGTATCGTATTTGTATCCGATTTGTATCGTATTTGTATCCGATTTGTATCGTTTTTGTATCGTATTTGTATCCGATTTGTATCGTATTTGTATCCGATTTGTATCGTATTTGTATCCGATTTGTATCGTATTTGTATCGTATTTGTATCGTATTTGTATCGTATTTGTATCGTATTTGTATCGTATTTGTATCCGATTTGTATCGTATTTGTATCCGATTTGTATCGTATTTGTATCGTATTTGTATCCGATTTGTATCGTATTTGTATCCGATTTGTATCGTTTTTGTATCGTATTTGTATCCGATTTGTATCGTATTTGTATCCGATTTGTATCGTATTTGTATCCGATTTGTATCGTATTTGTATCGTATTTGTATCGTATTTGTATCGTATTTGTATCGTATTTGTATCCGATTTGTATCGTATTTGTATCCGATTTGTATCGTATTTGTATCCGATTTGTATCGTATTTGTATCCGATTTGTATCGTATTTGTATCCGATTTGTATCGTATTTGTATCGTATTTGTATCGTATTTGTATCCGATTTGTATCGTATTTGTATCGTATTTGTATCCGATTTGTATCGTATTTGTATCCGATTTGTATCGTATTTGTATCCGATTTGTATCGTATTTGTATCGTATTTGTATCGTATTTGTATCGTATTTGTATCGTATTTGTATCGTATTTGCATCGTATTTGTATCGTATTTGTATCGTATTTGTATCCGATTTGTATCGTATTTGTATCGTATTTGTATCGTATTTGTATCCGATTTGTATCGTTTTTGTATCGTATTTGTATCGTATTTGTATCGTATTTGTATCCGATTTGTATCGTATTTGTATCGTATTTGTATCCGATTTGTATCGTATTTGTATCCGATTTGTATCGTATTTGTATCCGATTTGTATCGTATTTGTATCGTATTTGTATCGTATTTGTATCGTATTTGTATCGTATTTGTATCGTATTTGCATCGTATTTGTATCGTATTTGTATCGTATTTGTATCGTATTTGTATCGTATTTGTATCGTATTTGTATCCGATTTGTATCGTATTTGTATCCGATTTGTATCGTTTTTGTATCGTATTTGTATCCGATTTGTATCGTATTTGTATCCGATTTGTATCGTATTTGTATCCGATTTGTATCGTATTTGTATCGTATTTGTATCGTATTTGTATCGTATTTGTATCGTATTTGTATCGTATTTGTATCCGATTTATATCGTATTTGTATCCGATTTGTATCGTTTTTGTATCGTATTTGTATCCGATTTGTATCGTTTTTGTATCGTATTTGCATCGTATTTGTATCGTACTTGTATCGTATTTGTATCGTATTTGTATCGTATTTGTATCGTATTTGTATCGTATTTGTATCCGATTTGTATCGTATTTGTATCCGATTTGTATCGTTTTTGTATCGTATTTGTATCCGATTTGTATCGTATTTGTATCCGATTTGTATCGTATTTGTATCGTATTTGTATCGTATTTGTATCGTATTTGTATCGTATTTGTATCGTATTTGTATCGTATTTGTATCGTATTTGTATCCGATTTGTATCGTATTTGTATCGTATTTGTATCGTATTTGTATCGTATTTGTATCGTATTTGTATCCGATTTGTATCGTATTTGTATCCGATTTGTATCGTATTTGTATCGTATTTGTATCCGATTTGTATCGTATTTGTATCGTATTTGTATCGTATTTGTATCGTATTTGTATCGTTTTTGTATCGTATTTGTATCCGATTTGTATCGTATTTGTATCCGATTTGTATCGTATTTGTATCCGATTTGTATCGTATTTGTATCGTATTTGTATCGTATTTGCATCGTATTTGTATCGTATTTGTATCGTATTTGTATCGTATTTGTATCCGATTTGTATCGTATTTGTATCCGATTTGTATCGTATTTGTATCCGATTTGTATCGTATTTGTATCGTATTTGTATCGTATTTGTATCGTATTTGTATCGTATTTGTATCGTATTTGCATCGTATTTGTATCGTATTTGTATCGTATTTGTATCGTATTTGTATCCGATTTGTATCGTTTTTGTATCGTATTTGTATCCGATTTGTATCGTATTTGTATCCGATTTGTATCGTATTTGTATCCGATTTGTATCGTATTTGTATCGTATTTGTATCGTATTTGTATCGTATTTGTATCGTATTTGTATCCGATTTGTATCGTATTTGTATCGTATTTGTATCCGATTTGTATCGTATTTGTATCCGATTTGTATCGTATTTGTATCCGATTTGTATCGTATTTGTATCCGATTTGTATCGTATTTGTATCCGATTTGTATCGTATTTGTATCGTATTTGTATCGTATTTGTATCGTATTTGTATCGTATTTGTATCGTATTTGTATCGTATTTGCATCGTATTTGTATCGTATTTGTATCGTATTTGTATCGTATTTGTATCCGATTTGTATCGTATTTGTATCGTATTTGTATCGTATTTGTATCGTATTTTATCCGATTTGTATCGTTTTTGTTTCGTATTTGTATCGTATTTGTATCGTATTTGTATCCGATTTGTATCGTATTTGTATCGTATTTGTATCCGATTTGTATCGTATTTGTATCCGATTTGTATCGTATTTGTATCCGATTTGTATCGTATTTGTATCGTATTTGTATCGTATTTGTATCGTATTTGTATCGTATTTGTATCGTATTTGCATCGTATTTGTATCGTATTTGTATCGTATTTGTATCGTATTTGTATCGTATTTGTATCGTATTTGTATCCGATTTGTATCGTATTTGTATCCGATTTGTATCGTTTTTGTATCGTATTTGTATCCGATTTGTATCGTATTTGTATCCGATTTGTATCGTATTTGTATCCGATTTGTATCGTATTTGTATCGTATTTGTATCGTATTTGTATCGTATTTGTATCGTATTTGTATCGTATTTGTATCGTATTTGTATCCGATTTATATCGTATTTGTATCCGATTTGTATCGTTTTTGTATCGTATTTGTATCCGATTTGTATCGTTTTTGTATCGTATTTGCATCGTATTTGTATCGTACTTGTATCGTATTTGTATCGTATTTGTATCGTATTTGTATCGTATTTGTATCGTATTTGTATCCGATTTGTATCGTATTTGTATCCGATTTGTATCGTTTTTGTATCGTATTTGTATCCGATTTGTATCGTATTTGTATCCGATTTGTATCGTATTTGTATCGTATTTGTATCGTATTTGTATCGTATTTGTATCGTATTTGTATCGTATTTGTATCGTATTTGTATCGTATTTGTATCGTATTTGTATCGTATTTGTATCCGATTTGTATCGTATTTGTATCTGATTTGTATCGTTTTTGTATCGTATTTGTATCCGATTTGTATCGTATTTGTATCCGATTTGTATCGTATTTGTATCCGATTTGTATCGTATTTGTATCGTATTTGTATCGTATTTGTATCGTATTTGTATCGTATTTGTATCCGATTTGTATCGTATTTGTATCCGTTATCGTATTTGTATCCGATTTGTATCGTATTTGTATCGTATTTGTATCCGATTTGTATCGTTTTTGTATCGTATTTGTATCCGATTTGTATCGTTTTTGTATCGTATTTGCATCGTATTTGTATCGTACTTGTATCGTACTTGTATCGTATTTGTATCGTATTTGTATCGTATTTGTATCGTATTTGTATCGTATTTGTATCCGATTTGTATCGTATTTGTATCCGATTTGTATCGTTTTTGTATCGTATTTGTATCCGATTTGTATCGTATTTGTATCCGATTTGTATCGTATTTGTATCGTATTTGTATCGTATTTGTATCGTATTTGTATCGTATTTGTATCGTATTTGTATCGTATTTGTATCGTATTTGTATCGTATTTGTATCGTATTTGTATCGTTTTTGTATCGTATTTGCATCGTATTTGTATCATATTTGTATCGTATTTGTATCGTGTTTGTATCGTATTTGTATCGTATTTGTATCGTATTTGTATCCGATTTGTATCGTATTTGTATCCGATTTGTATCGTATTTGTATCCGATTTGTATCGTATTTGTATCGTATTTGTATCCGATTTGTATCGTTTTTGTATCGTATTTGTATCCGATTTGTATCGTTTTTGTATCCGATTTGTATCGTATTTGTATCGTATTTGTATCGTATTTGTATCGTATTTGTATCGTATTTGTATCCGATTTGTATCGTATTTGTATCCGATTTGTATCGTATTTGTATCCGATTTGTATCGTATTTGTATCGTATTTGTATCGTATTTGTATCGTATTTGTATCGTATTTGTATCCGATTTGTATCGTATTTGTATCCGATTTGTATCGTATTTGTATCCGATTTGTATCGTATTTGTATCGTATTTGTATCCGATTTGTATCGTTTTTGTATCGTATTTGTATCCGATTTGTATCGTTTTTGTATCGTATTTGCATCGTATTTGTATCGTACTTGTATCGTATTTGTATCGTATTTGTATCGTATTTGTATCGTATTTGTATCGTATTTGTATCCGATTTGTATCGTATTTGTATCCGATTTGTATCGTTTTTGTATCGTATTTGTATCCGATTTGTATCGTATTTGTATCCGATTTGTATCGTATTTGTATCGTATTTGTATCGTATTTGTATCGTATTTGTATCGTATTTGTATCGTATTTGTATCCGATTTGTATCGTATTTGTATCCGATTTGTATCGTATTTGTATCGTATTTGTATCGTATTGACATATTCGTATCGTATTTGTATCCGATTTGTATCGTTTTTGTATCGTATTTGTATCCGATTTGTATCGTATTTGTATCCGATTTGTATCGTATTTGTATCTTATTTGTATCGTTTTTGTATCGTATTTGTATCCGATTTGTATCGTATTTGTATCCGATTTGTATCGTATTTGTATCCGATTTGTATCGTATTTGTATCGTATTTGTATCGTATTTGTATCGTATTTGTATCGTATTTGTATCGTATTTGTATCGTATTTGTATCCGTATTTGATTCGTATTTGTATCGTATTTGTATCCGATTTGTATCGTATTTGTATCCGATTTGTATCGTATTTGTATCCGATTTGTATCGTATTTGTATCGTATTTGTATCGTATTTGTATCGTATTTGTATCGTTTTGTATTTGTATCGTATTTGCATCGTATTTGTATCGTATTTGATCATATTGTTTTGTATCGTATTTGTATCCGATTTGTATCGTTTTTGTATCGTATTTGTATCCGATTTGTATCGTATTTGTATCCGATTTGTATCGTATTTGTATCCGATTTGTATCGTATATTTGGTATCGAATTTGTATCGTATGTTCGTAATTTGTATCGTATTTGCATCGTATTTGTATCGTATTTGTATCGTATTTGTATCGTATTTGTATCCGATTTGTATCGTATTTGTATCCGATTTGTATCGTATTTGTATCGTATTTGTATCGTATTTGTATCGTATTTGTATCCGATTTGTATCGTATTTGTATCGTATTTGTATCGTATTTGTATCGTATTTGTATCCGATTTGTATCGTATTTGTATCCGATTTGTATCGTATTTGTATCGTATTTGTATCGTATTTGTATCGTATTTGTATCGTATTTGTATCGTATTTGTATCGTATTTGCATCGTATTTGTATCGTATTTGTATCGTATTTGTATCGTATTTGTATCCGATTTGTAT